>JAFREQ010000050.1:0-1200000 GCA_025331565.1 Holacanthus passer | reverse complement strand
CTGAGCTTGAATTCAGTGTGAAGTAGTTGTTGTGTATTGTGTTGAAAGTGTGGCAAAGTGTCTCCATTGTCTCTGTGGGACACCTATGGCTCAGTGGGCACAGTAGCTTGTTACAATCTGTGTGTGTGTGTGTGTGTGTGTGTGTGTGTGTGATGGCTGAATGAGAAGAAGAAAAAGTTAAGTCCTATATAAATGCAGATCATTTACCAATGCTAAGATGAATGAGCCTTTGTTTTCAGGCATTTTATTCACAAGCTATTGACATTTAACTGATATGCAGATTGAATGGCCATTTTGTTACCACTCCGTTATTATTCATTATTTATTATTCAACCTTCCTGGCTGCATTATGGTGACTTTCATTGACTTACTTGTTTCTCCAGCTGGGGCAACAGCCATTCACACGACCAAAACCGACTGACTCTGGACAAAATCTGAAATATGGATGGTGATTCAGAGGCGTTAAACCTGGACACCTGCCAGTCTGACTTGCTATGCTAGGCAACGAATAACAAATAAATAATTTAAATAAATACATAGGCGAGAATGTTATGAACTCAGGAATTTCCTGCATCTGTAAATGCAACTGGGAGCAATTCAATGCATATGTATACAGGGAGAGATGCGGTAGAATAAAGCAATGGTAGAATAAGGTAGCTGCTGCATTATTCATTAATCAAACATAATACATTATTTTAGATACAGTATATTGAGATGATGATGTGCCTGCCTCATTTAGCACTGAATTTAGGTTCATTCTGTATACTGTAGATTATTTTATAACAATGTAAAACATGTTTATAGTACCTTAACCATGGGACCTAAATTAGGAGAAAATAAAACTGCTCAACACAAGGTCCAACTTTCTTTTTATTGAAGCTTTCAACCACAACATCTGTTCATTCTCAGTGGTCGGACTGCTCACTTGTCATTGTTGGTTCACTTGTTCACTTTTAGTTTAGAGAGTTTTTTGAGTTAAGGTGCTGTTTCTAAAGAACAGACCTTCAAGCCTAAATAATAAATTGTATGTTTATGTATTCATAAAATAATTCAGTGAATGCCTGTGTTTGCTATGTTGCACTTGTTTGTGTGCAAATATGAGCTGTGCAAGTGTGTGTGGTTGAGTGGGTGGGTGTGAGTGTTTGCTTTCACTTGCTCAGCGTATACAGGTGTGTGTGTGTGAGTCTGCAAGTGTGTGAAAGTGGTGTTGGGGTGCAATTCTTTCCTGTCTCCTGGTTCAGAAAAGATGTTGGCATGACAACATGACACTTGGGAAGGGTTGGAGGGGAGATATCGAGGGAAACAAGGAAAACAGTTCTGTCTCTAAGTCCCATAAATAGACAACTGGAGCTTTTCATGCCAGCTTTGAGGGGGAACTTCATGCTTGGATTTGTTTGTGAACGTACTTCAGATCTCAACTTGCAACTCAACCTAAAAATATTTACAAAATAAATTTTAAAAAAAGTTAAATATTGCATAAATTAAACTCAACATTGAAGCAAATCAGATTTTTTTCCTCCCTATTTTTTAATCACAAACAAAAATTGAAAACAGCTCACACACATGCATTTATGAGTATGATTTTTTTTTTTTTTTTTGCATACTTATATAATCTTCATGCATTGTCTGTCTCCTCATTTATGAGCGGCTAAGCCAAGATCAGCAGTCATTATGAGACGTTCAAGTCATTCAATATGGCTGGCATATTGATCCCGTCTATCTGTCATTCACTCATATAATATTCATGAGGAGGCAGCGTACTTCATTCCCCCCATAACCGCAGATACCAGCACAGATATGCTTGAACACTGTGGTGCGACTTTACTGCCATTTTGAGCACTTTGCTGGATCTTTGTCAAATTGGCTAAGACACTGCAGTATCTACCGTATCTAGCTGAAAAAAATGTTCCAGGTTTTATAATATCTAAAATTAGAGGCCTGGAAAATGACCTGTAGGATTCCCACCGTCTGTTACACTTTGCATTCGCTGAGGGATAATAGCAGAAGGCTGTTTATGATGCAGTATGTATGTTTCTGTTTTATGAAGGCATTTTCTAAAAAAAAATAAATAAATCATCAAAAAATGAGGAGATAAAATAATAAATGAAAAGGAATATACAGAGGAAAAGTGAGGAGGAGAAATAAAACTGGGGATGTTAACACCTGAATTATTAATCAAGATAATTCAACTCCCAATGACAAGAATATCTATCTCTGCACCACACCGCGCACACACATTTGCACATCCACAAATACGCAAGCATGCACACACACACACACACACACACACCCATTTGTTCTCACATATGCACAAGACACTTTTATCTTGCCTACTCGACAGTTATCTCTTTAAAATGGGTCAAGACAAAATGAAAATCGAGAAACTTCTCACTGCGTGAAAGAGATAGACAAGGAGAGAGACAGATACACAGGGGAAGGAAGAGAGATAGGTTGGGGCTAGAGGGAGGGAGAGGAGAGCTGTTTGATAAGAAAAGTTCCCTTCAAAACTCACAAGATTGCAAAGGGAAGTCACCTCATTTGTAGATACAGTAGCCACTAAATTTCAGTGCTTTACACATTATGCACGAGTGGGCGACTCTATATTTGTGGGTGCAATCTTGTGTGTGTTTTGCAGAGAAACAATGAATCCTTCCCAAAACAGACATTTTTAAAAAGTATTATTCGCTAGTGTAACTGTTCTTCTTCTTCTTGTCTGTTACCAAGACAGCAGACATATAAAACTCATGTCTTGTTTGGCTCCAATTTGCCCCTGGCTTATTTTTCTCCCGGGTCAAAAGGTCTGAGAGCATACAATGTAATATTATTATATCGCTAATGATTGTGTAACTTTTTTAAAATCCTAAATAGAGCCTCTCTGGTAGGAGAAGGAAGAGGTAAAGACAGAGAGAGGCAGTGAAAGAGTGAGGCTACGAGAGGAAGCAGAGGAGGATGAGGGAGCATCGTGACAAATGGCAGACAGATCTTGGTGGCGGCGTGGTGTAATAAAAGCCACATTTCTTTATTTGCATATCATTTTCTTTTCTAATTGGTGTGTTTATCCAGTTAGATAAATGGCAATCAAAGCTGTTTAGTAATGACAAGCTGATAACCTGCTGTATGCTAACACAGCTATTAACATTTATCATGGCGTCACACAAACATGCCTCAAAGCCATTTACTAATGTACCAAGCGCTGTGTGTTTTTTTTTGCGGCGCACGCTTCTCGTCAGATTTTTTTTCTCTCCTATTGCCATTGGCTTTATAATAATTACATTTAGCTTTTTTTTTTTAGAGATGTAAATGGAAGAAGATTGAAATAACAGCATCACAATGAGAACTGACAAACCATGACACTTTATCAAAATTTGGCTATATTGAACTTTCTTTGTCGAAGCAAATTTTTAATCAAACTGTCAGGCTTTTAGTTTGTATCAGGACATAAAGGGTTGTGTAAGACAGAAAGCGTGACAACATCGCTTTGATGAAGTGAGCAAAAGCTATGCCTTTCCAACATGTTCTCACTCTCATCTCGCCAAATACGGCAGCCTGGTCGCTTCACATTGTGACACTCTACGTACCCCTTGAGCTCAAGATCAAATTAGCAATGATGAATATGCAGAATTTGGTTAGACTTTCAAAATTAAGCTCTGAACAAAAAAAATAAAAAATAAAAAATAAATGCATGGTTGCGAAAAAGTCACAGTTTGGTTAGTTTTAGGAAAAGATTGTGGTTTAAATTCAAGTATATTAATTACAAACATTAAGTTGGGTAGCTACAGTTATGTATGTTACATAACTTCAACTAAATACATACGTTAAAAGGAAGTCTGTTCACTATTGTTTTCACACAGGACACAAACCCTCCTGGGTGAAAGCTCTGTGTTTGACCCATCCAACCAACCTCCTCCTCCACCATATGCAGACATTTGCCGCCTGACTTTGACAGCACATCAAAATATTACTACAAAGGATCGCCTCAACAAATGACTCCAGAGGAACACCTACAGCATCATAGTGAAAAGCTGCCGTATTTGACGCATTAGGAGGGAGAACGGGCCTTTCATTCTGCTTTCCTGTGTCTGTGTAGGTTCCCTATAGATGGCTATTTTTACCACTGCCTGGTGTCTGGTGTGTCATATGATGTAGCTATATCCTCCACATGCATCACTCTGACAGGCCTGACTTGTGGCTGAAGGATAAGAGATGCAGTGATGGAGGAGAACACAAACGCAGATTGTCAGCTATTACTTTAAACAGATACGGCGGGGTGTCTATATGCAGTTCACAGTCAATGAAAATCAGAACTTCTCAACTAAAAATGAGCACCAGTGTGAGGAACTGGCTTTCAGAATTCAGGAGCTTGTGACACCATTTTTTCATCTTTCACACCCTCTGAGATGTAGAGAATATTTAGGTTAAGTGCACACACAAATATGCATAATGTAGATACTCCAAATCAAAACACACTCTTTCATTCACAAGAATTTGGTACAAACACACACATGAGCAACCCTTGGTGGAAAGCTTCACATCACCTTGTACACTTTATTTCACCTTTACTTCCAATTTATTTTCCTGGTGCCTCTTGTGTTCAGTTCTCCAGTCCTACAGTTTTTTGGTAATGTGTTTTTTCTTCCATCTCCCCTGACACTAAAGGGGTCAGTATACTCCATCAGCTTCGGAGACCACCTTCCCTTAACACCTTTCCAACTTGGGATTGCGGGGTGTGCGTCCAACCATTCTCGTAACTTCCTGAATCTTACAATCTGACATTTGCACCCACTTCACACTGAGATTAGTGAGCTGTGCGGAGGTGAGAAAGCTCTCATTTTCCCTTCTTCACACAACTGTTTCTGTCACTTTTCATGCAAACCAACGAGTGGAGCACAATGAATGTCTTCCAGGAGAGCCTGTCCAAAAAATGTACACTGTTATCAGCATTTTTAAATGATATCACATCTCCTCCCTCCCTATGACGACAACCTGTTAAAGGGTCCCATCCCCATCCCTATCACCACACAAGAATGCAAATGAATGACAGATTGTGGTTAAGGCAATAAAATGTGGTTAGAGATAGGCTGTTTTCTGTATTAGCATTAACTCAACATTAGACATAAATCATCACAAAAATCATCCAGTATAGATGTAATTTCTAGGGCTTGGGCTGGTTTACACCTTGTCGGTTTCAGGTTCAAATTAAGTACACACCTACACAGCAGACTGACTTAACAACTTCACTATTAACTCAGAGACCAGCACTCTTTTGCTCCTATGCATATGCACATATAGCATGTGAGTGCAATATGAACCAAAATAGCAGAGCTCTTCAAACTTGAAACAAAGTTGATGAGGTAATGATACAATTAATATTTTTTAGTTTGGTGGTACAGATTAATATCATTTGCAACCAATTTGCAAATCAATAATTTTTTACCAAACTCCTTTTGACATGTGCTGAATCTCAGTCTCACTTGATGGTAATCGTGCCTTGTGTTGCATTGCCTCAGGGTTGTACAGTATATGACCATAAATAGGCTGAATGATGATAACAACAGTACTTCGACATATGTGAAATTTGTGATGCCCGATTAATTCGAGGTTTAAGTATCTTCTTCAAACGCATTTCATTTGATTGTTTTCCTCCTCCATTCACGCAGCAGTCCGTGCGTGTCAGTCGGAGGGCGCTTAATTTGTCAGCCAACTCCAACTGATAACGGCATTAAACGTGTGTAGTCTTGCAATTTTGAAATCCAGCTGCTTCAGGAAATGCTGAGCATCACAAGGGCATTTTTTTTTAATTGGTTTGTTTATATTTGTGGAAATTTCATAAAGTAGGTGCATTTGAAGAGGTTATTCAGACTCTCTGTGTCACCAGCCAAAGCAATAGGTGATTATTGACCACAGCATGACTGCAAAATTATAATCACGACTCTTTTCATTTTCCCTACATTTGCTGCTGAATGCCAATATAACACAATGCACATATATTCATGAAAACATGCATGATTCACCACATTTCTCTTAAATCTTGCAAATCATTTTTGAGGTTACCATATGACAATGTTGCATAAATACAGTGTGTTTGCTTTCTCCTGTAAAGGATTTCTAATGAAAATTGTCATATTCCTCTCTTTTTTGCCTTTTGGCTTTTTCCTTTAAATGTCCTTAAATAGTTTCAAATTCATTATTTTTAGCCCCTCACCCATAGTAATCCTGCAGCACGGATTTGCAGGATAAAATGGAGTGGACCATGTGGAAATGTTTAATAAGAAATCCATTGGGATTCCTGCACAGTATGTAAATGAATGGAAATTGTCTGTCATGAATCATAAGCTGTGGTGTTGAATTCTTGGATGGTATTTCACATAATTATGTTCAGATCATAAATAATATAGAATGTTTAAGGGACATAAAAACACAGGGCAGACCACAGTTTCCTTTAAACCTCAGGCTTTATAAAACAGCCAGCAAATCTGAAATTCATTCTCGACATTTACATGCATAATTCACCGACGTTTTAGTATTATTATGCAGCTTCCAGTATTTAATGTATGCCGAACATTTCGAAGAACATACAACTACACATTTCATATTTAGTACAAATAGTTATAGTAAAACGTTTGCTGAGGTGTTCTGCATAACTCCTCTCCAGTTACTGTGGGCAAACATGGTTTAGCTGAGTGCCACATTTATAATATAAAATATGACCAGAAAAAAAGGGCCATATTCAAATGAAAGATAGTGATATAGGAAAGTGGGTGTGCTGCTACCTTTCGCCAACATCCATGATTAATTGAGCAATTTCAGCTGTTCATTTATCTAATGACTTTAAGCATAGAGCTCATAAAGATAGACGAAGCAACAGGTTACAGCTACAAGATTTTTCAGTATCCAGTTAATGTCTGCATAGATTTAGACTCAAATTAAATTTTGGAGAAAAAGATTTAGCTAATTAAGCACTGCTAGGTCAAAGAGCTTATGTAGTATCTTCATGTGCTTCCTGCCAAACACAGACAAACTCCATTAATGAAAGGAGGAAGGAGTCACAGGTTGAAAGCAAACAATAGAACCAACCAACCAAATATAAAGGTGGAAGATCAAACAATGATTTTAACATAAGGTGTATAATATATATACAGCACCCTCAGCCTTAAAAAAGTTAAAAAGGGACATAGAAGGAAGAGGAAAACAGAAAATGAATGTGTGTTTACAATCTGTTGCTGTCTTAAAGTTGTAGATTATTTAAATGTCAAGAGACATGGATGTATTTTCACAGACAAGCTTTGTAGATTTATGTTCAAAATCCATATTCGCACTTAATAATGCAAATGTAAAAAAGGAATAACCGTTTTGATGTTAAACGTAAGGTTGTGGCTTGCTTTTTTCGAGGTTATTTTTTTGAACCTGGCATGAAACTTGGTGTCTAAAGAAGAGTTGGCTGGGTGAATAATGAATGATCTGGCTCATTTCCTCTGCTGAGAAGCTCACGATTTAGCGGTGTACACTGCCACACCCCCAAAGGCCAATTAGTGTGAGAAGTTAATTAGTTTATAGTTTAATTCGTGGGCCAAAATGCCCTGCTAACACACAAACAGCGGAGAAGAAAATCAGCTCCTTTCCAACTAATTATGATACCATCATCACATAACTAAAATGGTTTTTGAAATATCCACATATTTTTACAGGAGTAACATGTAATTTTGATTCCAGTCTTTGCCTGAGTGGCACTTAAGCCTGTTCCAGCAAAAGCTGTTTCAGCACAATAATACTGATGAACACTGATTGCCAATTCTGTGATTTTTTTCCCACTGAGACATGTGAAAATGTCTGCTGGTAAAATGGTCAGTAGATTCAATGCAGATGCAGAAAGAAAACACGGGACAATGTACAAGAAAGCTTTGATCTATGCACCTGGGCAACTTATTGGCCTGCTTCAGTCCAGGTGGGCTCTTTTGCACAGGTGTACATAATAATTGCTTTTTACTTGTGATCAGTGCCTCTGTTCGTGAAGGCAGTCAGAACAATGTCTGACTGATGTATCTGTGCTGTGTGTTGACCAATGGGTTGGTTGGACCGGCTCTACTCAACTCTGCTTTCCTGCCTCTCTATTACTCTCCCCTACTCTACTTATATGCTACTTTTTAATGGACCCTAGGAATAAACAAGTGCCTCACTGAAAGCTAATGGGGATCCTATAAACAAGGAACAATTAACTACTCTCTCCTCTGCTGCACTCACATTCTTCAGCATTGCTTATGACTTTGCTATCAAGTCAGATTTTTATATGTTCTGTGCGATGAGTTGTGATAACAAAACAAATAATATAGTAAAAAGTGTTGCATATATGTGGATGTGCTGCGTATGTGTGTGTGTGGATGTGTGTGTGTGTGTGTGTGTGTGTGCCACACACAGAGAACCGTCATGTGATTAACAGGCCGCTGCCAAACGCCGCCGAGCTTCTGCACTTCTCTTCTCCGGCTTGTCACAACTTCTGACTCACTCAGTGAAAAGTGGCTTTTACACACAAATGCTCACAACCAAACACAAAGTCACGCCCGTGCACACAGACACACGCAGACTGCCGAGCTCATAACACACACTTCATTTGCGCTCTGACAGCTTGGTACATGTTCGAGATGAAAGAATTGACAGTTCAAGGTGACGGGTACCTCCAATCAATCCAGTGTTGTGATGTGAGCTCTGTGTACAGGATTTGTGTGAGGACGAGTGTGTGTGTGTCTGCACATGTGTGTATGTCTCATCTTTTGTAGTGTTGGTCTAGGTAGGGGGTAGCTGACAGGTGTCCCTTCTTCTTAGCCATGCAATTTATCACCCCACTGGTGGTAGAGACCTTTGCCTGAGTCCAAATGCCCATAGAACAAGATGCCCTCTCTCTCTCTTTTCCTAAATAACTAATCAACAAACAATACAAGCAATAATCAACTCATTTCAAATCAATCAATTCAAATCAAATAATATATAATAATATTTCTCTGTTACATCATTCTCTTTCTGTTCTTCTCCTCTCTCATCCTCTCATTATCCATACACTGACAATGACAGAAAATATATATATATAACAGTCAAGGCATGCTGAGCAGCCACGGCGATTTTTAAATCTTTTGTTCTTTCTGGCTAAATAATAAAAAGTGTTTCAGGGCTCGGTATGAGCCAGCTGTCAGAAATAAACCATGGCTATCAATATAACTCCCTAGATATCATTATTTTAGTTCTTTTCAATTAATTATGAGAGCGTGGTGAGACGGTACTTTAGATCTCATTTCAGGGCCTAAATTGGTTTGTGAGCATAAAAACCTTTATTGTGTATGCCCTGCGGTGCGCGCACACACACACACACTTCCACACAAAACAATGGTGTGGAGAGTTTAGATATGGAAGTTAAATGTATAATTTTGTAGCCCGAAGATCACAACATTTTGCTGGATATCGACCAGCTTATCGTCAAGCTTTTATTAGAGGTAAAAATCTCCCTCTTGATAGTTTGTTCCGCTGGATGATTTTTCTTTTTTGTGTCTATTGAAACGCACATTCCTTCACTCTCTCCTTGGTAACAGTAGCTTTCTCTGTGGGGAGCCCCTTACCACCAAACCCACCCCGCCCCACCCCCAGTACCCCTCCTATTCTATTCATCCTCTGCTGCTGTACCAAATCAGCTGGAGGCGAGGGCTTTAGGGAGAGGCGGGGGGCGGGCTAAAGGGTAACGAGGGAAGCGTGAACCATGGTGAACAACACAAGCATAAAGACAGGCCTTAAAGTTGAGATACAGATCCAATTCCTTGTTTTTTCTGCCTTTCTTTTCCCACCCTCTCTTCTATTTCTATCGCTCTAGCCTTGCTGTCTTCATCTGCCCAATCTCTCTCTCTCGCTCTCTTCTCTCTCTCCTTGGCAGTGGACGGAAGGAGTCAGGGTGATAAATAGGTGGTGTCCGATGTGCTTCTCCTCTCCTGTCGTTCTTTCTCTCCTTCTCTTCCACTCTCCTCCTTCTTGGTCTCGGCTCACCGCACTCCCAACCCAACAGCGTGTTCATTCCTGTCAGCAAAAAGAGAATCACTGGAACAACCAGGCCTACGGCACACATGCACAAACGCACATGTTTTTTTCCCACTTATGCACGCTTGCACACACACACAGAGGCTCAGACACACGCACATCACTGGAGAGAACATGGTAGGGTTGATAAAAAAAAAGAAAAGGGCGATGGTGGTATGTTGATGTGTAAAATGCACTCTGAGATTCACAGAGAGCCACGGCCGCACGCTGAGCTTACAGTACATGCACAAACACACTCACAGCCAGAGTCTATTAGTGTTCACAATGCACACAGTCTGGATGAATTAACATCAGTGGTCACCAGCATCGACACTGCACACACACTTATTTATCACGGGCACTTTCTCCCTCTGTGTGTGTGTGTGTGTGTGTGAGAGAGTGAGTGTGGGAGTTTATTTGGTTGGATAAAAAAATCCCAATTTAAGAAAGAACGAAAAAAGAAAGAAAGAAAGCGGAAGTCTTAGTAGGAGAACGTGGTCAATACCTACCTCAGTCATGATGGATAGCGGCCCTGGAGTTAAAGCTGAATGTAGCTTTATTCCTCCTACCCTCTAGTGACATGTGTCCTCCCAGAAAACCATTATCAAAGTAAATGCCTGTATCTCAAGCAGCACCATATATTTAAGCCTATAAGAGCTCTGAATAGTGCAGAGCTCCCTCATCCGTTTCCAAAATCTCTTCAAACGGCCACCTGTCCAGATCTTATCAGTTTATCTCAAATGGGAGCAACACATCATACACTGCATTCAAGCTTATAATAACATTGCCTGCAGTGTCAGTTCCCCCTCTCAAAACAGTCTCGGTGTAGTGCACTTCCCTTGACCCCTCGCTAGGTAAGTGAGTGTGTCACTGGAGCTTTATTGAGGAACAATTGGTGTAAGCATCCCCTCAATGCTGCCATGAATCACCTGTTGTATAATTGAAGAGGCTGAGTGCCTGTTAATGATCCTCTGCTTGACCCTGGGCCTGTATTTGCATTGTTTTTAGCTTAGCACATGGCTAATAGCTAGCCCGAAGGCACGCCAGCCTCGCTAAGGATCGAACACCAATTTCCTCCATGCCAAGGGCGAGCTCACCACATCATTTGGAACACGAGAAAAAAGGCGCATGCCACACAAACGCGGTCACTAATTCTCTATATTTCCTGCCGCAGCACGGCGTGTCATGCACACATGCACACAAACACACTGGATAACTGAACCTCTGTGGCCGGGGGGTACGTTGAATAGGAACAGCGAGAGGTGCTATTTATTTAGCTGATGAGAATGAACCTGTTAGCAGAGGGTCTGTGGAGGAGAGGCGCTAACGCCCCGAGAGAACCGACTCTTTCCTTAACCCAGGAAGGCTGTTTTAAAGAGGTCACAGAAGGTGAAGAGCAAAGACGGCGTGCTACAAAAGCAAATTGAGCCTAAATGGAACACGCGAGCAAACAGACCCACCCCACAGCCCCCGACATTTTTCTGAACATGTTTTTAAATTGGGCTGTAAAACTGTGTATCTCTCGGGTTTGTACGAGAATCCAATCTGCAACGAGGAGGGGATGAGCAACAGAGCAAGTGATAAAAACAAATAAATCAATTTAGTTGCCGGGTTTATTTTCCGATCACAGAGAGCAGTGAGTAATAAAAACTGTGTTACACCAATGCTAAGCTTCGCTTGCATTTTTCATTTACGTGCATTGCATTTGCGCGCGTGCGTGTGTGTCTGAATATATTTGTGCGAGACAGTTGCCTTCGTCAGCGACAACAGCACTTGTGTGTGTGTGTGTGCGCTTGTGGCAGAAGTGCGAGTTTCTGTTCACCTAGCAGATGCACAATGTCATAACCAATACACAGTAAAAGCCCACTGGGTTCCATTTAACAACACAGAAATATCTACCATGGTATGTGCGCACATATAAACAATGTTATAGCCTCATCCCTGGCCCACTGCTGTCCTTATGCTGTGTCTATACTTCACTCTCTTTATGGCACTTATTATTGGAAAGTCAACAGACATAAAAGACTCAGTGTGAGTAGAAAAGCCCAGCCAATGTTTTGGAGTGTCATTTGGCAGGTGTAGTGTGGAGGATATTGGGAGAAGGGCAGCAAAATTGCCTCAAATCGAAAAACTATACAGGAAATAATTTACTTGGACTGTATGTCTCTAGGCACTCAACATTTAGAATGGGCTCTGCTACTTTAATTGAAAGGGAAAGAGAGACAGGGAAAGAGAGAGAAAAGCTGTTACAAACAAGAACATGATTTATGAAATCCACCCCTCTGTTCGTCAGAGCGAGCTCATTATGTATGCGCAACAGTGAGAGTGTGAGAAGACGGATGAGTCGTCCCGGTGGCGGAGGAAGAGGAATGGCGGCTCTAAACTCTGCCGGTAATCAACTGGTGAAATTAAACATCAAAAAAACAGGAATGATTGTGTGCGGCAAAGCGATTTGTCTGCAATTAGCGACCGGTCGCATAACTCACACACAGGCACACATAAACACATTCACGCTTAATGGAACAAGATGTGTCACTGGATGTGTATTTGTGTGTGTATGCAGAAATACGGCACAGGATAACCATAAAAACAGTAAGTTAATAAACTTGAGAGACATTAACAGGACCTGGGGCAATTGGTGAACAGCTACTTCATTTGTCAACGGCTCTTATTGAACGCTTTCTGAGAGCTGGCTGCTTGTATTTATAGCCATGTCTCTGTCATTTGTTTATGCCGGTTTGGTTAAAAGGGGGAGAAAGAGACAGAAAAATGCTTGATTACATGGTATTTATAGTTTAACGTTAAAGTCAGTATTTTTAAGCCACTTTCATGACCTTTATCATGTTCAATGTACGCCTTCACCTAAGCAGGACAAGGCGTCTCTGCTTTGTACAAACCTTGACCCAGCACAATTCACTCAGTACAAAGGCGATGTGTCAGTGTTGCAGCTCTGGAAGCGACACAGGGAACGGTTACCTGAGCCTCAGAGCACTGTATGAGGCTGAATTTCATTTTGGACATTTTCTGAATGCTGCCAGTGTAATTCATCAGTGCATTGTTGAAGGTGTTTACCTCAGCAGGGGCGTCGCACAGCTAACACCCAGTGTCAATGCTGAAAATATGGCAAGACTGCAAAGATCTTCACTGGTCTTTTCTCACCGGTCTAATTTTCTCCTGTGTAATTGAATTCCCTGTTCATCACAGGATTACTTGCTGTCTTAGCTTACACTAATACTTATACTTCCCTTAATCTGCATAACATGATTGCCTGTGGTTGTCTAAGTTGACAGAATAGGATAACCTGTGCCATAACAGCCCAGTGGAGTATATCCAGCTGCTGCAGACTTCCACTGATACACCTATTAATGCAGATTACTGTGCAGATGTCACTGCAAACAGTCGGATGAATGAGTGATTAAGAGAGGTGGACATCCGCTGCAGGTCTGCGTTGCTTTGGGTATTAAAGTATGTGGTTGTGTGTGTCAGTCTTGCAAGAATAGTCCCTGATTATGTTTTGAACATTTGCAAAGGAAGTGTCTGATGAATTTGCCAGCATGTGATTGATTTGAGTGCTGTAAATGCTTCTTTCATATGTGCTCACCTTTGTTTTTTCTTCCTGCCCCTTTCCGCTCTCTCTGCTTTATCTCCCTGCTTAGCTTTGACTGAATCTTCTGTTTGTCTTCCAGATCTGCTGCGTACACCATTACCAGCGGTATAGAATAATGACAACTAGAGAGTACAGGCCTGGTCAGACCAGTTAGTGCCAAGTGCACCTTGGCAAAATGAACTTATCACAATACAACTGTAAAACTGTTTTCCACTATTTCTCTGCTCTCTGCCTTAAAAACAAGGGGGGAAAAAAATAAAGGAACAGCTCAAATAACAAAAATAACACGCTTTATCTAACTTGGTAAACTGCAACAAGCTTTGACAGTATGCCGACTTCAAGCGTACCCCCGCACACACAGCATGAAGAAAAGCCAAAAAGCCAAACAAATAATGATGTTGTAATGTTACACAGAGGTTCCTGTTACTATGAAATACAGATTTGCAAAAACACTACAGCTCCTGGTGTGAGTTTATAGGGTAGCCATGGGTGGGTGATGGTAACTCATATCTCCTCTCAGCAGAATGAATAAAAATATCAAAGCTGGGCTGAGTGACTGGATACGTTTGCATAACCAAGGAATACAATTTATGAATATATATTTTTTTGTATTTGTAAACCGGCCCAAATTCAAACGTCAACATAACTGAAGGAATTACTGCTCATGAGTCCATGTTTCAGAATAACTCGGATCTTTTCACTTGAGAAGTTTTTACTTGTCAGACATTTATTGCGATATTTTTTTTAAAAATGTTTGTGAAAGCTGCAGATTAGCTGTTTGATACCCCTTTAAAATGCTGTATGTATTGTATAAGTTGTATCATGATCTGTCAACACAATAATAAAGTTTGACTGTAAAACAGAAACCAGTTTTTGATGCTCCTCCTCCTACCACAGGACCCTTACTACTAAATTTAAAAATGACCAAAACCCTCCTTCCCATCCTTCAAAATAAATCACTTTATTCATAATAATGATATGGAAATTTTAGTTTATTTATATATAAGGCACAAAGTAGCAAAGCCATGACTTTCATGTAAATGATTTCTGGTATGCTGAAGTCTAACAGAGCTCTCAGGTTTCATGATGCATCTTCCTGTGGTTACCAAGACTTTCTCTCTCTTTCTCTCGATGCTGCTGGCTGTATTGACACCTTCAGAGTATGTCTATCAAATTTACATACAGCAGCAACACACACATACATACCAGTCAGGGTCAGCGATACGGCTTCTTCCTCGTAGCCCATAAACTTTTCAGGAAACAGGTGTCAGTCTGTTTGCTTCACATCAACAAAGTGGAATGAACAAACGTGTCTGTTTTGGTGGATTTTTGAAGTTTAGAGCTTTTAGTCGAAGCCTACACGTTGTCCCTAGGTGGTCGATGCAAATCATAGGGGGCTCCACAGCATTGTGAGCGGGTCAGAGGACAATGTTCAAAACACTCCCGATTTAAAAAACTCTTTTCTTTTCCCCCAAAAGTGCTATGGCATCCTTTCACACAGCCAGCTGTGCTAGCCATGGTTATTTATTTTTTTTTGCAAATAAAGGATGATAAAGCTGATGATGCTAAACGAATTGGTTGTACTTCCACTCTAAAATGGAAGATTACAAAATGAGGCAATGTGGAAGCGGTTCAAGCAAGGAATTGGTGAATTGGTCAACTCAGCTCAGAAGTTCATTAAAATTCATCTTGATGAGAAAATTGGCATGGATTTGCTTTGCCTTCACAAACTAATCCACAGCTGAAGGTTACTGCATTTCAACTACTTAGTGTTGCCATTTTGAATGCTGGTGTGGAAGACCATAATTCAGTTAGACTAGTGTCACCAGTGACTTCATTTCATTTGCAAAGAGAGCTAAAGCGTAGCCCTCTAATATGAGTCAGATCTGGTTGTCAAATGAGTAAAGCACCACTAGTTCTTTTATTGAAATTTAAAATGTGTTTTCTTTGCTTTCCTCTCTCCTGTGAACAGAAAATTGCCGCAGTGCAGCTCAGTGGAGGGGTGGGGGGTGAAATCCGGTGGGGCCTTAACTTCAAATGAATTGCTCACACGTCGTATGTTGGCCTCTCACCTCGTGCCACGAAGCAGGTGAAATAGGGTTGACCTTAACCCCGCTTTTCTGCTGCATGCAAAGGAAATGGAATCCGATATGATACGCATGGCTTGATAGGGTTCATCAGATCACACAAACTTGAGGGCCAAGCGCAAAATCCGCATCCTCCAGTGTCTCTTTTTGAACAATTCCCACCCCTCTCAATCTCTATTTCCCCCTGCAGTCTTCAATCTATCTTTTCCTCTTTACCTCTGACCTTTTCATTTTTGAGTTCCTCCACACCAATCTAGTCTTCCATCTTGTCGTCTACACTCTCTCTCAATCCTGCCATACTACTGACCTTTCAGTTTCATTCTTCCTCCATTCCTCTACCTCTCCTCTCCTCCTGGTCTGGGCTGTAATTCAGCTTGTTTCAGGGCCAGTTAGGCAGCCAGTGGAGTTAATCTGTCTTTTCAGGTCATAAATCACTGCTTGGCATCTCTCTCTCTCTCTCTCTCTCTCTCTCTCTCTCTCTCTGCTCCTTGCTCCTACCTGCTGCATGGACGTAGAGCATGCTTTGAGGCGATTGGGTCTGACAGTCGATGCTGGTGTTCTTTGCATGCGTGTTTGTGTGCGCATGTGCGAGTTCGTGTGCGGTTATCGGCGCTTTAACACCCAACAGATAGGGAGCGAAACTGCATACTCTGGAGCCAATGAGAAAAGATTGTTGAAATGTCAAGACCAATCAGAAGTGATGCTTCTCTCTGTGGTGCAGTTTGGGTCTCTCTCTGTGTCTCGGCCTTTTTCGCAAAAACACAACAATGGCACACACTCGCGCCGCTAACAGATGGAATCTACTGGCTAAAATTAATTCACAAGATGGGCACATTCTTTGAACT
Source organism: Holacanthus passer (assembly GCA_025331565.1). Lineage (NCBI taxonomy): Eukaryota > Metazoa > Chordata > Actinopteri > Pomacanthidae > Holacanthus > Holacanthus passer. Next base: position 1,183,411 of record JAFREQ010000050.1, on the reverse strand, counting down.
ATCAGGGAGCGAATTAAAGCTGGCTTTGTGTGTGTGTATGTGTGTGTGTGTGCATGCCTATGTGCGTTCTGACATATCTACGACCAGGCAGGTGCATGGGAAACTGTTGGCCCCTGCAACAGACAAAACCACATCAGTAACTAGAATGGCGGAATTGATGGGGGGAGAAATACAGAAGAAAGAAGGGGAAGGAGAGAAAACAGCTTAGCGTAGCAGGAGGGAGGAGAGAGAAAGAGGGTGAACGCGGGAGGAGAGCAAAGTTGAATAGCAGGAGGGCGGGAGTGGGAGAGCGGGTGAATGAATGTGTTGTGGATCTATTGTGCCCGGCTCCTGAATGGAGTGTTAGTAAGCTAAGTAGTAACTGGTGATTTACAGCTCCGAGGCCACATCAGCTGAAGTGGGCAAACAATACCCTTTCATAAGCAACATTCAGCAGCTCGAAGGACCATGCAGAACTCTGCTATTCTGGATCTAAAGTGGGGTGAAGTGTTTTGGAAGTCTGTGGTTATGTGCAAGAAGACACTTCAGCGGAGAGCAAGAAGGGAGACGGAGGAGAAGCTAATGAGTGGCAGACGCAGCAAGAAAAAGAGAGTGAAAACTGAACAATCCAGGATGTGCTATTTGTCTCCTTTTAGCTTTAACAACATTTTTTTTTTTTAACCGACGTGTTAATTAATTTCTTTATTGTCTCTGCTAGAAAGTGCACTGCATGATCTTTTCAGTGAAAGATAAAACGACTGTGTGGCATTATCAGCTGTGTTCAAATTTATCACAAAGCTGTGTTTTTGTGTGTGTGTGTGTGTGTGCATGCACGTCTGTGTATGTTTGGGGGGTTGGGGCAGTATTGTAAATAACCTCCAGGCTCTCTCTGCTGGCTGCAGGTTCCCAGAGATTAGCTCCCTGTCTCCCTCTGAGCTTTGAGCTGCGTGCAGCACCTTCCCAACCACGGCAAATGTAAAGACACACGATAACTCGACAAGCGCTTTGATAACGAGAAGCTGCGCCGACTAGAAATGTTGAAGTTTATATTAGCCAAATATGTTTTCAGCCATTTTTTTTCCTGTCAGCCTCTCACGTTCTCTGTCAGCCCATTCCCCCCCCACCACCACCCACCACCACCACTCGGTGAGAAATGTTGAGACGAGAGTCATTATGAGCAGAGCCGCCCAGCGTGGGGACCCTGAACGCAGACCTATCCGTGGCATTAGAACAACAAGCCCTGTGACGAATGGGAGAAAATAGAGGAGTCGCGCTGTGTATGTGTGTATGTGTGTGTGTGTGTGTGTGTGTGAGCGTATGTGTGTGTGTGTCCGCAGCTACATGTTTGCCATTCTGATTTGTTGAGAAAGAAGGAGATTCAGTCGACCATTCTGACTGTATTGCGCTGCAGAATTGTGATAAGGGTCACACACACACACACACAGACACACAATCATTCACCTAATAGCAACTGCATTCCATACTGCAGTGCCCATCCTGTTCTGCATATAGATTGCAAGGAAGATAGTCCTCATGGAGGGTTCTGTAGAAGTGTCACCGGAGAGGGACATTCACGACAACACACACGCACACACTCTTGCATGTGCTCTCTGAAAAGCAACACACACACAAGTGCTGCAGGAGCAACAGTTGGCTCTGGCTTGCCTCCCCAAACCCACGAGACCTCCTTTCAGAGACCCCAGAGACCTCAGCCTCCCTCCTAATGCTCCTCCATCCCTTTCCAATTCATCCTCTCCTCTGTTCCGTTCCTCCCCCTCCTCTGCCCTTCCCGCCCCAGAGAGTTCTCAGATCTGACAGAACAGTTAATCATACACTCTCTGCAGGTCTCATCCTATGTGTGTGTGTGTGTGTGCATGTGCATGTGTGTGTGTGTGTGTGTCCAGATGTACACCTTCATTTTCAGCAAGACAGAGGATCTGTCTTTCTCACCTCCATTTTTCACTCATTTCTTTTCACTTTTTTCAACTTCCTTGCCTGCCCTTCATCTGTATCTTACCCGCGTGAGTATTAAAAACACAAACAAGTACATAAAGGGAAAGACAGTTTTAAATATTAAAACCTCAATGCATGGTTCATGTAGTTTGTGACAATGTTGTCTGAAGCCTTGTCTACTTTTGCTTTGGTAAATTTCATCCCTGGTTGACTGTAACTCTTGTAAAGAGTGTGAGCATTAGAACAGTTATAGCCAGACAGTGAACAGCAACACCACTTTAGGGCCGTGGGTACAAAAAGGTCTACGATGGAGGTGACATCGCTTTAAAAGCAATTTAAAGGGTGGGTTCACACATTTTCAAATCTGTCTAAAAAGAATAGTTGGGTGCACATATGAACATTGAAACAAATGTCATAATTTCTCCTTGTTCATACTGACCATTAAAAGCCTGAAAAACATATTTACAATCAGGGTGATGGGGACAAAATAAAAATCCTTGCTCTGCGTAAAAATACATTCTGAAGTTCATATGAGTAACAAAAAGAGGGGCTAAAAAGGCTGTAACTTTGGAAGATATCTCACTGCTGAAGCCTCATAACTTCAGATAAACACAGAATGAGGCCTGTGGATTTTGTGTCCTATCACTTACATTGGTTAGGAAGGGATGTTTTAATAGCCAGTGTGAACAAAGAGGGACCTGATTATTGTTTTAAAACAGACTTGAAAAATTATGAAGCAATTCTTTAATACTACTTTTCCCAGTCTTGGGACTCACAAGAAGTGTGTTTAAAAAGATGAATGATCAGAATTGATGCAGCAGAGCCTCTTGACTTTTAGTCCCTATTATGGGTCAAGATCTTAAAAAAGGTCCTGCAATTCCCACAACTTGTTCATCATCAGTTCAACTCTCCCTGGCTGGTAAACTCCCACATGCTTCATGTTCCTGCTCATAGTTTGCAACACAGGCTTTTTGATAAGAATTTGTAGTCTCCGAGCCCAAAACTGAGATAAGCCACAGAGGACATTAAAAAGCTGAAACTAATCCAAATGTGTAAAATCACTGGGGTGCCTCTTTAGTCAGAAGTGAAACGTCTTGAACTCTGGTCCGTCGAGGCTGCTGTTGGTAAAGGAGCCGGTAATTCTGTGTCTGCCATGGTGGATTTCTCCTTCGATGTTAGTCCGGAAAGAAGCTCTGTTTAAAGCTGAAATCTGTAACTTTCCACACTTTGTCGCCTTTGCCTGGGGTGAGAGGTCTCCAGCTAAGATGGCCAAGTTGTTATGGGAGGTTGTGTGGAGGCCTGCAGTTCATTTGAATCAGCCATTGCAAGACTTGAAAAATATCTCAGCTAGTGAAGTGTGAACCTACTGGGCTTATGCTTGATTTTGATGCGTGAAACTACAAATGTGGTGCGAAATGTGTCGCTTCCAGTACGCTGGCTCAGTTTTAAGTGGACTTTAGTGGCCCTGTCAGCCAGGACAGGAGCAACCTGACAAGTCACGACTATCAGCTCAGTAGCAGACCACAGAGGCTCCATCCATGGCGAATGTGCTGACTTGTGTGTTTTATACTCCACCACAGGAATGAATATATCAACACATTAAGATTTAAAAAGCATTATTTAAACCAGCTTTTGTTTTAGATTCACATAGATCTGTAAAGAATTTAGATTAATTATATACAAGCAAAAGTGTTTGTGCAGTAATGTTAATATTGATGATGATAATGAAGATAAGCTGTAACATTCCTCTTATATTATATATACAGAGGTTTAAGGTAAATATAAGGCACATGCTTGCATCTACAGTCAATGCATGAACAAAAATGTTGTTGTTTTATAGATTTACAAATCTGTCACCTGACAAAATGTTGGTATTAGACTAGTTTGCAAAACCCTTAATTGCTGATATACTGCCCGACCTCTACACCCTTCCTTCTCCGCCTCTCTACACTAAGGCTGCTCTTTTATCAGCTTTGGCATTGAATGTGGGCACTGAAGGTCACTCGTGAGGTGCAGAATCGGCCCATGTGAACGTAGGTCCAGGGATACTGTAGTTTATAGTGCAAAGTGCTTTTATTATGTTGCTTTGACTGGGTGCTTATATTTCTTTTGCTACAGCTTGAAATTGAGCATCATGAGATCACAGCTTCCAGACAGCGAGGACACTTACAACATTTTGGAAGCCATAAACATTTCTACACACCCGACCCACTCCTGCTACCTCATCTTTGTTTTGCAGATTGAGATTCAGGAATGGTTTCGTCCCTGGAGCTATCACCTGTCTGAGCACTGCCCACCACCGCTGACTCTCTCACCACATCTGCCACCCAGACAGACAAACAGTGGAAACAGTGCACACCCCACACAGGCTGCTGTGCACTCAGCTACTTCCTGTTACTGTCTCATACACAACCTTCATATCTTTAGCGGTCAGCTGTGCTAAATATTCTATGCATGTAATTTATATTTTGCAATAGTGTGATTGACAATAAATATAACATTAGCAACAGCGGTTCAAAGTAACTAAGTAGTTGTACATTTACTCAAATACTGTATGGTACAATTTTGGGGGACTTATACTTGAGTATCTCTATTGTAGGATATTTTTTTACTACTATTACTCTGCTACACGTATAAGAGGAAAATATTGTGCTTTTTCCTGTTCTACATTTAACTGACAACTTTAGTCACCAGTTATTTTTCTGATAAAGATTTTAATTACAAACCATATAGATGTGTTAGCCTAATTAATGATGCATTCTTATAGCTTAAATTACCCAACAGTATATGAAATAGATACATTTAGACCAACTACAAAATTGTAGTACTGCTTAGATATTTATAGATTCTGAATAATGATCCAATATTATAAAACTGACAGGGATCATTCTGCCTAATGTGTACTTTTATTTTTGATACTTTAAGTTCATTTGGTGCTAATACTTTCTTATTTTTACTTGAGTAGAGGTAATGCACTTCTACTTGTAATGGAGTATTTTAACAGAGTGGCATTACAGCTTTTACTTTAGTAAATGATTTGAATGCTTCTTCCAATGCTATGGTCAATGCACACACCTATTTTATAGCTATTTATCTACACATATTCATAAGATACAATTTATATACAACACATAGAAGGATATTACTTTTATACTTCCTTCTTTGTAATTAATTATTATTATATATATATTATTTTTAAAAAGTCATATAAAAAATAGGTAACTATTTTATGCTTAATTCTTACCAATGAAATCAAAGATTGGTGCTAACAATTTTGTTGTTCTTTGCATTGACACTAAAAAAACATTATTAATCTTAGCTCTAACCCTGATTGGAGCTGCACTTTAATTGGGGTTAATGACATGTGTGGAAGATTAACGCTTGCCAACGGAGTCGATCACAACACTAACTTGCAAAACAGCCTCTGTACATATTCTCATGTTTCGCATTTTACTCTGAAAGCTGCAGATAACTGAACATGTGAGTCAGACCATCCTTGTTCTCCCTCGTGCTGATATGATATTCTGACAGACACACATACTCTCTCACACACACACACACACACACATGCACACGCACACACTCCCACACCGATCAAGTGTGCATGGGTGTGAGTGAATATTACAAGTCAGCAATTTTGAGGTGTGGAAATTGCTCTTGCTCTCCAGGATATTTTTAATTTCCTATTAAACGTCATTACACTCGCATGATTATGCAGGGAAACCACACCTATGCAGATACACACACACACACACACACACAGTATATATATGCACTGTCTCTCTCTGTCAAAGACAAACTTACCAAGTTCACACTGCGTGACTGCCCACGTGATGCTCATCCTTGTCCTCCATTTCATTAGACAGGGGGCCGAGTGAGCTATTCTGGGACAGAACGGTAACTCTTTGTTGGTTTCTCAGCTGAAGAGACGTCTCCAATAGCAACTGAGACCTATGGCCTCCCCCCCATGGCGTCCAGCTCTCATACTTGTGGTTGTGAGTGTCCATGTCTGTCCGTCAGTCTGTCTGCATGTGTGTGTGTTTGCGTGGTTTCATCCCTCTGTGTGTGCAGCCCTTGAGTGTGTACCCGTGTTTTGCATGTGTGTTTGCATGTGCACAGAAGAAGCAGGATGCAATCTATCACTCAGGGATCTATAACAGTGGCACACAGCGAGGGATGAACACGTTAGTGTCAGTTGCAGACGAGGGAGACGAGCAGAGGAGAGGAGTGATGTGACTGTTATCGATCCTGCCTGGTAATTACAGCGCGATTTATTACCAGAGAGAGAGGGGGGAGAGACAGAGAGAGAAGGTATCATATTTAGTTTGGGGTTGTAAGTCAGGTTTTTGGCGAGAGTGAACAAGGTCAGGGAGAGACAGAGATAGATCACTTTACCCCTCCCTCCCTTGAGTGCTGTGCGATCTGATCACTGTTGTGCTTTCTGACATCCTCCCCCGTCCTTTCCTCTCTCCACTCATTCCTATTTTCTATTTTTCAAATCCTCATGCGACCATATGATGCTGTGAGCAGTGCTGTTCAACACACGCAGACTCACGTTTGTTGTCTTAAACACTTGTACATTTACGTAGCCTTTGCATGCACGGCTCTTTTCTCCCTCCCAGAAGCATCACTTGTAATCAGTGCTCAGATGAAGTGTTGATGTGATATGAAATGAAGGTGCACTCTGTCACTCTAACAGCAAGCCTGACAGTGTATGTGGCTTGTAAAAGTGTGGGAGTGCTGGGTTGTTTACAGAGATGTGTGGGCGTTAAGCATGATCTTGTGGGTATGTGTGCGCATTTGTGTGTTTCTGTTTGTGTGGAGACAATATTGTTCCTGAATATGTCAAAAACCATGTTCTTATTGGCGAACCACATCCTGTCTTTCAATGAGTCACACAGAAAAACACGCACGTACCAAAACACAGCTCGATGATCCTGCTCACGTACATGTTTGGTTGAACTGTAGATACGTGGTGATTTATTTTTTTTCCCCTGACCACTAAGTGTTTAGTAAATATTTCACCTGATGCAGTTCTTACATAAAGAATGTTGATCTCGTTGCACTTACTGATTTTTTTTTTTTTTAAACTTTGCTTTCATCATCAGACACATGATGTATGAAGATTTTAGTGACAATAAAATATATTGAATGTATTCAAAGACAAAAATATAAGCACAAAGTGAAGACATAGAGCATTAATAACTTTTCAAACTGGAAAACCTGCAAAATGTGTGACCTTAGAATGCAAAATCATGTGTTTCTAATATTGCTTATTCTTGTACATTTTTTATCAGTATTCTTACTGTTGAGACTTTTCTGTATGAATTGTGCTACAGAACATAAAATAAACCAGGCTCCACTTTCACTGTAAATTCTTTTTTTTTATTCATATCAAAGAATTGCATATGAGCCTGCTATAGGAGCATCTTGTTATACAGAAGGTTGGATTAGATTAAAATTAGAAGTTTATCTGGGACTGTTAAATAAAGAATAGATTTGATATTATTCACAGCAGAGTATAGTTTGCTGGTGTATGTTGCTATGGTAATCCTTCTACTGGCAGGTTTCCAGTAATAGATTGATTTGGTTCTGGTTATTCTATACACAGGACCCAAAGACGGAGGAAGAAAATATCTTTCTTTATCCGTGTGTGTGTGTGTGTGTGTATACATGTGTGTGCTGTCGTGCATGTGTATCTTTGGCTTATCAATCTGTGAGTGCTGTATTGATTGGCCAAAAGATATTCCCTCTAATGTGCTTGGGGATGAAGGAGGAGGGAGGGAAGGGAGGGAAGGGGGGGAGGAGGGGCGACAGCTTTCACTTAGCCTCCAAGCTCTTAAGAGAACATCTATCTATCAACATTTCCAGGCATGGGGAGGGGTCAGAAGCGGGTAGGTGGTTCGATCACACGTGCACGTGCACGCACACACACGCACAGTTGGGTTTCCATCACTTCAGAGGACATTGCATTGACTTACATTCATTTTAGAGACTCAACCATAACCACTACTTGCCTGATCCTAAGTCCTTGTCCTAAACATGAATGATGAACATTAAGGAGATTTTGTCCTCATAAGGAACGTGAGTCTCCACAATGTGACTGTGTAAACAGATTTATGTCCCCACAACGTGAGCAATACATGGACCACACACACACACACACACACACAGAAGAAGGAGCAGGAATCATTAAAATAGCAGCAGCATCAAGCAGCCAACACACCTTAGCAAAGCTCAAGCTTGTTGTTGTTTACACTGTGGGAGGCAAAGAGCTGATACATCTCAGAGAGCTGCTAGTTTGAGCCATAGATCCTGTGCTTTGTGGAAACAGCCAGGAGAGGAGAGCAGCATTATTAGTGCCAGGGCTCAGGGTCTAGTATGTATTCAGTGCGAGCATGCCACAATCTGTCCAATGTTTTGTTTTGTTTTTAATTGGGAGGGGGGGGTACGGCGTGAACATTGCTGAATGCCTCCTGCCCCGACTCCTGGGATGATGTGATGCATCATGATGATAATGCCTTTCCCTGTTTTCACACTCGAGCTCCATTTGCTCTCTTCAGGCCTCGCACAGGACTCGAGACTCACAGAGCCACCATTTAGCTCTCAGCAGGGAGAGAGGAGAGGGGGGGAATCAGTCGCTCCTCCTCTCTTATCTCTCACTTAACAAAAGCCTCTGATGAAGACAACAAGCATTCTCCCTCTGCCGCTCTCTGTCTCTCTCTCTCCTGCTCTCCCTCATTTGTCTGTTGCTCTCCTCTGTTTAACTGTCAGAGTGCTAGTTGAACATGGCAGCTCCGACACTTTTCACATCTCTGCTCCTTTGTTGTGTGCGCTCTCACATGTCTGCGTGCGTGTGCGTGACTGCGTGCTTGCGTGTGCCGTCGTGTACACCACGGGCCCGCATGAGCACCAATGTTTGTGCTTTGTGTACTTGCACCCAGGCCTATGTGTCAGTGTGTGAATTTGTGTGTGTGTGTGTGTGTGTTAGTCACCATATGCTTATTGCACATTGTTTTGTTCGCAGTAATGAACGTTATATTTAGGATTAACACACGCGTGCATGGAAACACGTACACATCATAGCCTACACTTTGGCCAATGCACAGCTGTCTAGCTTTCATGTCTGGCTTGTTGTCTCCAACTAGCGCCATAGCAGAAGTGGTTCTCAGCTTGTAATGTGTGTGTAATATAATGAAATGGGTGAACAGCCTCTCTAATTACACTTCACCCACTGACACTGATTTACATACAAACACAATCGCACTCCGATCCAAACCTTCATTATCTCAGGATTCCATTCTGTAGGGCATGATATTCTGGCTGTTGTATTTCATTCAAGCTCTGTTTCTCAGCACCGCTGCTTAGTCATTACACTAAGTGAGAGACACGAATAGGGACATTTCCAGTGAGAATGTGACCCAAGAATGTCTAAATGTTTCAAACTAACGGCTAAGCAAAAGGAGCATGATACTAGCACGAAAACGAGCTCATTCTCAATGCTATGTGTTCATCAAGTGCATTGTTTGCATGTGTTTTTGCATGAGGATCTACGTGCTTGATGTCATATGTAGCACCGGCCTCTGTGAGCCGACAGCACAGCTCTTCGTGCATTTTCTTCACACCTCTGCCTGCGTGTCCTCTCTCAAACAGCGCACACACACCACATGCACACACACTAAATAAGCCCTATTGTGAGGCCATTACAATGTGAATGAGGGGCCCACCAGCTCCATTGAGACTCGTGTGAGTGAGTGTGTGTCAGTGCAAGTAGGTTAGAGAGATTGATGAACTAGTAGGAAGGGGAAAGGGAACACCTAATCAAGTTAAAAAAAAAACCCTGTGTGATTGACATGCTGTGCCTGCTTGATTGACATGCCACAGAAGTAGGCCTAATGGGGCTGATTCACATGTGGCTGAATGAGGTGACTATCAGACATGTCTTGTATTCACCCACATGACTGACATGTTTCTATGAGCAATTTTTTTTTGTGCACATGCAAAAAATCTGAGTGCTCCTTCTTTCTTCCATCCTTGAGTGCTACAACTTGTGCAAGGAGGAGAGAGAGAAGAGAGAGAGAAGCAGCAACCATTAACTCGCACCGGTGCGCATCCATGTGTGACATCCCTCATCCGACTAACACCAACTAACGGGCCGTGAGCTTTTACCGGGGCCCGTGATGGCTGAGAAAAAAGCCTGTCTGTGTCAATCAAGCCGAGCCCCCTCCCCTTCTCTCCCTTCATCCAGCCTCTTCCTCGATCGCCTCCACTTGTGTAGGCACTCTTCAACCTGCGCTTTTACGCACGGCGCTCAGTCGGTTCCGGGCGGCCTGATGTCGGTGCTCGTGCGTCCGATCCGCACCTGGAAGAGCGGAGATTAAAGGACAATAGCCGGAGAGAGAGAGAGAGAGAGAGAGAGGAGGAAGAGGAGGATGATGAAGGGGGGGAGGAGAGGGGATCATTTCGGCTGCCCGCATCTGCTGCTCTAGTGGAGGGCAGAGAGAGAGAGAGAGAGAGAGAGAGAGAGAGAGAGAGAAGGGAGATGGCACAACGCTTCAGCAGCCAAAACACTCGGGAGCGGTGCAGCACCGACACCGGAGCCCCGGACCCACCCGAAGCAGCAGCGACAGCACCGGCAGCAGCAGCGGCAGCGCGCTCACGTCACGCCTCTTCCCCGCACGGCAGCGCCTCAGCCTCGGCGAGAGGTAAGTGGGCGAGTCGGTGGCTGGTTCTCAACATAAACTTCAAGCATGAGGAGGGGGAAGCTACTGCTGGTAGTTTGAGTTCATCTGTCAGCTTGTTAATGATCAGGGATGTTTATGATGTTTTTTTAAACACAGAATTTGATTTATTACCACTTTTTTTCCCTCCATAATTTTTGTGTTTATCATGTACTTCACAAGACAGTTCACTGTTCCGTTTAATTAATGGTAATGTAATTATTTTCGTTATAAATAACAATTAATATTATGTCTTCAATACAAAAAAAAATCACTATTGATTTTAAAGTTAGTTTACAATTGAAACTTTTTTCTTCATTTCACAAAATGCATGTTAAAGAACTTTTAGAAGTATTACGTTCAGCTTTTTTTCCACATTTTTGGAGCATCACTGGGAATATTTCGTTATTAAAATGAGGGAAAACTTCCATGTGAAGTCTCTGGTGTTAATCCAATTCCAGCGCCCTCCTGTGGCACCTAATAGTGAGACACATGCATACCTCTAGTAACAGGTTAAAGCAGCACTCACCTGCAGCTGTGACACTTTTTCACTTGATGTTTTATTTTCTTCCTCGTTTGAAATCTCAAAACAGCAGTTTGCATTAACCTTCTCTAAGTTTGCACATGCTACTTTTCTTCCTCCACATTTCTGGTGTGCAATAAAACTCTTCAGAAGGTATTCAAGAACATTAGTGTGATCCTTCAAATATCAATTAAGGCGACACACATTTTATTTAACAACAACAAAATACTTTCTACTATAAAGAAATCTACTCAGAGTTATTTCCTGGTATCATATTTAAGGAATATGACTGGAGTCCCTCCTCTGTGACCTTCTCTTCGCATGTGTTCTCCAAAGGCAGGGAACAAGGAGAGACGGACGGGGAACGTGAGGAAAGACTATTGATATTCAAACAGACAGAAGGAGAGAAAGAGGGGGTGTAGAAAGATAGAGAGAGGGGGAGAGTGAGGCGTGGAGAGAAAAGAGAGAGAAAGAGATGCTGTGGGATCTTTTCTTCTCCCTGGCTCCCGGCACATACATTAAGATGCTAATCCTGGTCTTTTTTGTCTCTTTCTATAATTCATTGCATTTTGTTCCTCTCTCTGCTCTTTCTCTCCGTCTCTCTTATTCTTGCACTTTTCTCTTGCTCTCCATTTCCTCTGTACTGTCATGGGCTCTCCCCCCCCCCAGATTAGTGCTCCTGGCAAAAGGATTCCAACTCTAATTTTGTGGTATTTCACATGATTAGGTTCAGAAATAGGACAGAAGTGCACAGAGTTTGGCGCAATTAGAGGAATTCTCTGTAGAGCTTTACGGGACTGATTAGTTGAGCTCCCATCCACCTCCCCACATTGCCATATTAACACACAACCAGCTGTTGTTTGTTTGTGAGGATTGACTTTTGTGTTGTGTTTGTGCTTTTAACTCTGGTGTCACTTTGTGTGTGTGTGTGTCAGAGGTTGGATAAGCCCTAAGGATGCAAGTTGTTTTCAATCAGCTCTGTAGTTACCAGCTGTGCCCTCACATTCCCCAGGGTGGCACAACCTGGGTTCACACACACACACACACACACACACACACACACAGAGGACTAATGCATACTATCTAACCTTGCCCAGCAAATTCACTCTTTCTTCTTTTCTCCTTGTCCCCTTTCTCTGCAGGCATTAATCATCACTCGCTCCGTCTCTGCATGTGATTCCTCCGTGAGGACTGGAAGGAGAGAACCTCGACTGCGTTTCCTCAATGAAGACCTTTGTTCCCCAACATCCGACACAGCTCCGTTCTCCACCTGCCATGGTGACATGACGAACCCCTGAGTGGCTTTGCTCCTTTCTCACACACATAGACAATCTCTTGGGTTTCCTCGAACCCAAAAACTCGTGCACACACTCTTCAAGCCTCCTACAGACTAAAAAAAGACATATCCTGCTGCTACGTGCGACTACCCCCCGCACTACGAGATGACGGTGGCCGTGCGATTCCGTCGCCACCTGCGTAGGCTCCTGCTCCTGCTGGCCTCCTGCTGTCTCCTCTCCCTCCTCCTCTCTGCCTACTTTCTGTTTACAAACTCATCCCCTTCCATGCAGCTTGGACAATCCCCAGAACCTGCCTGCTCCCAGCCTCTCTCCATGTCCCCGTACCATCAGCTTCCATACCCGTACCCCCCCAACCCCCCTCACACTCATGTCCACACTGACCCGGTCGTGCTGGTGCTGGTGGAGTCCCAGTACTCCCAGCTGGGTCAGGACATCGTGGCTATATTGGAGTCAGCACACTTCCAGTTTCGCATGGAGATCGCCTCAGGGAAGGGTGACCTTCCTCCATTGACAGAGAAAGGCCGCGGCCGATATTCACTCATAATTTATGAGAATCTATTAAAGTATGCACATGCAGACACGTGGAACAGACAGCTGTTGCATCAATACTGCACTGAGTACAGAGTGGGCATCATAGGCTTCTTCCGCTCCACAGAGAACTCCCCACCTCTCCTCAAAATCCGAGGCCTCCCGCTGGTGCTCAGGACCAACCAGGCGCTTTGGGACTGCTGTGTGGTGTCTAGCTCACCTCTCCTCCACCTGACCAAGCCTGGCACAGATCGAGGGGCTTTACCCGGGGAGGACTGGACCTCCTTCGCGTCCAATCACTCCACCTACCAGGCGGTGCTGCACGCACGGGCCAAGGAGGGTTCAGGGGCAGGTAGCGGCGATAATCCAGGGCCTGGCTTTAGTTTGGGCCTCCAAGCCACTGTGGTACAGGACATGGGACTCTATGATGGGGTGAGGAGGGTACTATTTGGCCAGGGACTGGGCTACTGGCTCCACAGACTCATCCTGGTGGATGCCATCTCCTACCTCACAGACAGGAAGCTTACTTTGGGCCTGGACCGGCACATACTGGTGGATATAGATGACATTTTCGTGGGGAAGGAAGGGACACGCATGAACGCCAAGGATGTGAAGGTATTGTGGGTGATGGGTGTGTGATAATGTGCATTGGAAGGAGACAGAGTGAAATAGAGAGGATGAATTCATGTTGGGCATGTGGTGTTGAATCAGATTTTTTATTCTGCTATCAACTTCAAAAAACAGTAATTGATGGAAGTGCAGAAGGGGAAATAAGGAATGTTTACTTATTGCCATTTAAGTCTGCAAACACCTCAGCAAAATGTTTTACCTGGAGTGTATTTCTGGAGATTTTAGCATGAGTGCACTGAGGGGATACTTTGGAAAGCTCATGCATGTGCGCGTGTGTGTTCATGTCTGTGTGTGTTGTGCACCAAGTGCATATGTGTTGGGGTACAGCGAGAGGGTATTTATCTCAAATGGAGGTTTAGCCAGAAGTAAAGAGGCCATTTAAGGGAACAAAGACACGGGGTGAAAGAAAGAAAGAGGGGAGATGAGAGAGAGAAAGAGGGGTAGTGAATGAGCCAGTGAAAAGATGAATGGCACTTATTCCTCTTTTCCCACGTTCCTCCTCGAAGGGAAACTAAAGGAGAGTCAGCCATGCAGCCCGCCTCTCAAGACAGCTATTGTTTCAACACACACGCTCGCATGAGCAAACACACACACACACACACACACACACAAAAATATATATCCACCCCTATGCATATAAACCCTAATTTCTGTAGGAACACATTGTTTTTAAACAGAAGAGAAAAAAACACCACAGGTCTGGTGGAGTGTGGATAAAACGCTTCTGAACGGGGAATTTTGTTTGAAATCGGTGGTCACATTCTCCCACCGCGTCCTCACTCAGGGCCATTCAAGAGAAACAAATTGTGTTTGGTGGGCTTTCACGTGTGGGAGTGTGTGTGTGTGCGTGTGTGTGGGGAGGGAATTTCAGACAGGTGAGATTTATGCTGATCTGCAGTGATGTGCATGAGCTAAACCCAGAGGCGTCTGCCCGTCTCACTGCAGCCACAGGATATACATGATAGGAATGTGTGTGTGTGTGTGTGTGTGTGTGTGTGGGTGTTTTTGTGAATCACTACTTTAGATTAGAATGTCACTTTCCGTCAATGGCTGACACCTGTCCCGTCAGGCGGTGAAAAAAAAAAGCAGCCACCTGTCTGTGGCTGAAACATGGGGAGGAGATGAGAGGAATGGGGAGGCTGAGAAAACAGGAGGGCAGTGGGTGGTGAAGTGGAGAGGAATTCCACCCTTGAATATAAAAAAGATGCTTGTATCCAAAAGGGATAAAAGAGTGCATATTCACACACGCACACTCACACACACACACACACACACATACATATAGTACACACATACCCATGCACATACACATCCACAAAATGAGCACACAAGCGCTCTCTAGTTTGAGTTTTCATTTTAAGTCTGCCTGACTCTTCAGCTTTGTAGCATAAATATACATGAGGATGAACCAGTGCCATAACAGAAGGACAGGGAGATGGGGATGGGGATGGAGGAAGAGGTGGAGAGAGGGAGATGGAGAGATAGAGAGGGGGGGCAGAAAAAGACAGAGTGATGCCATTTGAAACACTCGCGCCGCTTCCACATTTCTTCTCTCCTTCAGCGTAGTTGGCAATCACAGCGAGGAAGAGCAGAGGAAAGAAGGAAGGAGAAGAGGTGGAGGGAGGGAGGGAGGGAGGGAGGGGAAGGTGGAGCATGGCGCCTAGGGGAAGAGCTAGCAGCTAACTTTGCGATTTCAGAGAAACAAAATGCTGAAGGGAAATGGGGAAGCAGAGGAGGGAAGGTAGCGAAGCAGGGATATGGTGATTTGTGGCAGCCTTCCCCTCAGAGAAGCAGAGCCTCAGGTAGAGTTGTCTGATTACAGTTTGAGGCTTATTTTAAGTGACAAGTGTGTAAGCACATGTAAACCATGGATATTCATAATCAGCTGCATCAACCAATTTGTTGATAACGATTGTATATCTCTGATTAGTCAACCATGGCTTCTTAGCAAAGTGGCATTGAAAAGTTGTTGGAGGTTATATATCTCGCTTTGGGTGAAAGAGACAGCTGAAAGGATGCTGCTTGATTTTATTACAAAAAAGATGAACGCTTGTGGAATCCAAGGAATTATATAATCATGAAAGGAAGATGTTTGCACAAATTTATAAGTTAAGCTCATGTAAAATTGATTGGGTGCGATCATAGCTTTATGGAAAATGACACAAGTTTATGGCCAAAAATCTACACCCTAGCAAGTTTTCTGTGATTTCATCCTTACTTCATCAAGACATCTAAGAATATTTCATTTTAAATATTGTAGCACTGCCAAATGATTTTCAGGTCCACCACAGCACAGTTGTACCACAATCAATGATTGCGAATGACACTCAAGTTATGTGAAAATGTAAATCCTCTCTCATCCCCATAGTGCTTCAGAGGCAGCTTATGTGTAACGCTGCATCAAAGTATGGAACAGGATGTGTTATTGACCAATTAGCAGGACGAGGCGTTTGCAGGTGCCAATGTCGAAAATCCGCTCTTACTCTGTAAAGCCAACATTCAATCTCCTGTTCTCCCTGCGAGAAGAAGGGAGAGGAGTTAGACAGAGTGAGAGAGAGAGGCCAATTAAAATGCCTCCCTCCTTCTCTCTGCACTCTTCATTAGTCTCACCCCACGAGTTCATCTGGTGACAAACAATACCTACACCCCCTCCTGTCTGCACACACACTCACACACACAGCTGTATTTCCTCTATTAAAATGATTCACAGGGAGGCACCCCACCGATGACATTTCTCAAAATGAGGGATGATGCCAGTCAAAAACTCCCATCAATGATACGGCGCGTGCCGGTGCTTGTGTTTTTTAATTCACGCGTGCAGGTTTTCTCCTCTTCGCTGCCTCGGAGTGGTCGTTAGGTAGGTGTCCAATTCTCATCTTCAGATCCCTCTTTATCACATCCTCCTTTCTCCCCTTCCTCCTTCTCCACACGCTCCTTTCCTCGCCCCAGTCATTGATCACTATCTGCGGCCTATTTGTATTCCTCCCTAAACCTTTCTCTCAACTCGCTCTCACTCTTTTCCTCCCCAAGGTGCTTTCTGCTGTGGCGTCACCTAAGTTGAGAGGACACACACACATGTGAACACACATACTGTACAGGCCAAGTCAATACACGTACTGTCTTTGCACATAGGAGCTGCATTTACTTGAGCTGATTAGATATTTAGCATATGTCTCCAAAGGCTCAGTGATGTGCACAGTTAACTCACATCAACCCTCAAAACCTTTCTGTGTCGCTGTGCTGTGTGCAAATTCTCCACATATTTGCATGAGTGCATGTTAGATAGGACCGTGATTATGTCAAAGGAAATTCCCTGCATTTTGTTGTACGCTGTGGCAGTCGATCTCTTGTACTCCAGAAAAAAAAAAAATTGGCTAAACAAGATTAAAACATGCTTTTTCAAAGACTCACTGGGGCTGTTTTGGCAATTTCATTACTTTGTTTAATTTGGCAAGTCAAATAATTGCTGCTATCATGTGGCCTAATAAGCCATAAAATTTTTTTTTTTTACCTTTATGACAGAGTGGGAAGCCTGTTTAACATCTTATGAAGCTGGAAGTTATTCCACATATTACAGCATTGCACTGAGGAATGTGTGACTGAGGTGAACAGACGGACGTTTGAAATCGAGTATAAATGTCCTCATGATCACTTTGGTCTGGCAATGACCTAAAATTGAAAACAACACAAAAATGGAAATACGCAAAATGGGCAATATTCAGACTTCATTGAAGATTTTTGGCTTAGCAGTTGGAATTTATTGTGCAGTCATACTTAGAGTTAATCTTTAGACCTAATTAAGTATGATGCATATTTGCCACTAAAGTCAATGGAACTGAGCTCACTCTATATCCATTTATTACTTTTCCAAATTCTAAGTAATGACAAAAAGACATAAGCGGTGGAGAAAAGATTTGAAAACCAGTGGAACGAGACAAGGGAACGGGAGAAAAGGACACTGCTTTTGTTACAACAGGCACACAGATTTCTTTTATTTAATTTGTCAGACGACATCCTCCATTTAATACATGGCAAAGGCTGGCAACCTTGCAAAGGAACCTTAGGTGTTAGATCTTAATGGCTTTGAAAATGACAAAGTTGCAGGTGAGAGAGGAAGAAAAGGAGATGACATATAAGACGGCAGAGAGGAACAGGATATTGCTTCCAGCGTGATGCTTCCCGACATCTGCTCTCATTCGCCCCCCTGATCTGGACAAGTGAAATTATCACAGTCGGCCCTGCAGGGAAGGAGAAGTTTTACAGTTATGCTATCAGAAAGAAAAAAGGCTGTTACATGTTTATGCATCAGGGGGTTCATTTTTATTTTATAACATACAGTACAAAAGAAGACAGTCATGACAGTGTCATTGTAATGAATACGTCTGTCAACAAGAAAATTATCTTATTAACTTTTTTTTGTTTAATTAACAATTTTTGTCAGCGCTCTTGTTTTCACTCCAAATTCACTCCGAGAGCGTGGCTGTGTGCCATGCATTTTCTTTCCACAAAATGAGGCAGGTTTTGCGGTCACAGCAATCACTGAAACTCAAAATCCTTGAGGGGCTGCCAAGTAGAATTTAGTGTTAGTGTAGCGATGCCAAAGCAATCACAAGTACCTTGGATCCGTAAATACAAGTGAATAGATGATTTTGTAAAATGCTCCAGTATCAAAAGCTACGCAGACTTGAATCTGACAAGCGAGACTGGAAGTGAGACAGAGAAGGGAAGAGTAAGCAAAAGGAAGAGTGGCATTAACTGGTAAAGCGTTCTTCCTGCTCATCAAATAGAGATGCCTGACCCAGTTAAAAATTGCTGCTCTAGTGTTCGCATTACACGCACAGATACACACACATAGACACAAACGCATGCACTCGAGCAGATGAATCAAGAACTTTGACCCGCTTTTTGCGCAAGAATTGAACCTCATAAATGAGTCTAATTTTCTTGATCCTCTCAACCTCTGTTTGTTATTTTATAAAAGTCATTATAAAATAATCTTTTATTATTTTTGATCTCCCAGCCTGGCTTAGAGCTGTGGAAAGAAAAGAAAAGAAACAGCGCAAAGGCGAGAATGACAGAATGGGGATATGGTGGAGAGGTGGTTGGTGTAAAGGGTTTGTGAAAGGCAGTGAATGCCAGCTGTCCAGATGCCTGTCTCCCATCTGTTTGAACCCCAACATCTAGCTGGCACCTCTTCCAATGCTTTACCACACACACATGCAAGAAGACACAAACACGCACACCCGCTGTCGCTCTCACACACACAGCAGCGAACTGGCATTGCTTCTGACACCAGCACTGTTAGGCAGCTGTGGGATTGGGCACAGAAATGAGGGCTATCGCTAACCACTAATCACAGTGTGTGTGTTTACTTTCATCAGTAGGATTGTCAAGATCTCTCAAATGCTACATAGTCCCACCTCCTGCTAATCCAAATCCCCTCTTCTTTCTTATGAAGCATCTCTTATGGCCCATTTTAAAACCATCTCCAGCTTTGAGCTCAGTATCCAGCGGACAGATTGGCTCCATACTGCTCAAAGCCGTCCGTTCTCCCAGATCTGCTGCCGTTACCCTCAGAAAAACAGCAGGAGGGGACTTTGTCGTCCCTCAGAGGGCCAGAGTTAGGGTTTTGTCATATGTTCAGTGTGTTTCGGACCAGGAGGTTTGCTCCTTTTTATAGCTGCGCATAATTTCTAACCACATTTCTGTCTCCTCGTGATGATATGCAGGAGTCCTCCCATAGCTGTCTATTCTTCTAAGTAAGGCTTCAGGATTAGGTCATGCAGTTTGAGGGCGGTTTGCACAACTGGCAACAAACCTTATCCCTGTTGTCTGGAGGAACCTCTGGATAGGACACACACTGCGACATCAAAATAAAATGTAAAAGCAGTGAGGTTAGGCTACAAGCTGCCAGTGTACTTCTACTTCTTCTGTCCCCTCCCTCCACACCATTCTGACATTGGATTAGGGTCCGACTGTTTCTGTAACTCTCCAAACCTGTGTGGAGGTGAAAAAGGGACCAGGGTTTGAAGTTCTGTCTCCCTTGCTCTTTTTTTCGTTCTTTGCACAACTGTTTCTGTCAGTTTTCACAAGAACAACCGAGCACAGCGCGATGACAATTTCCAAGAAAGACTGTTGGGAAATATGTGCCATCATCCCCGTAATTTAACCAGTAGCACGTTTCCCCTCTCTCTCTGACGGCAAGACTTTTCACTCAGCCTTTGAATGTGACTAACAGTTTTGATTTTTGACACGTGTCTGAAAATGCAAACTAGATCTGTTCAAGCATAATCCAACCATTTTTGTAGTTCAGTCAGGGTTGGGAGAACTAGCATTGTGAGTAATGCAGGATTTATGTTACTACAGCCTGAATAAGTTAAGATACAGTATGATAAAGAAACTGTGAATAAAGTTTGATAAAATCTCCCAAAATTTGAAAAGTTTAGAATATTTTGAAACTTAATAATCAGATAAAAGAATTTCAATAAAGTCACCATGCACCACCAAATCCCCAGAAGAACATTATACGGATATCGAACGGGTAAAAATGTTGAAATGTAAAATTAATTAAAGCGTTGAGAGATAGAAAAAATCTTATTTTGAAATCTTACAATAGGTTTCTTGTCAGCACTGTCCTCGTCATTGTCTCTCGCAGCGTTATATTTTCCCCTCAAACTGTAATGGAACCAGTAAACTGTGAAGTTTATCTACTAAATGCAGCCTATTACATAATACATCTTTCGAATGGTTTGAGAACCACTGTGCAGAGACTTGAAACTTACTTGAGAAAGCTGATCTATCACAGTGAGCAATTTGTTGCCTGTGAAAGTTTCATAGTCGCTGCTGCACTTGTGAACAGGAGGTGTTTTGAAAACTCTCCTTGTTAGTGTGTTTTCTGCTGCCGAACAACAACTTCTTTAATGCGAGAAACGGCCAAGTTCACATTACCCTGTTTTAATGTTTGCTTTTTGGTGTTCTGGATTTGTCAGCGCGGGAGTCAACTATCAGTTCTCGATGACAGAGCGTCTGTCAGCGCGGCACGATGGCATTACTGCACAATGAAAACATGTCTTTCTCGAGAAAGAAATAAAGGTGTCACAATGTTCACTGTGACAGCAAAAAGGCTTAAACAAGCAAAAGCACCTGTATGCTCATATGTCCTGCATGTGTTTTCTGCTGTGAATGTTAGGTAGCAGAATACAAATGAGGCATTTAAACTAATATACTGCACACTTGGACACACACCTACGCCGACCCTCACGGATACCAACACACACGTTAATAATGCATCTCTACCAAGTGCAGCAGGGAGTGTATATTGAGTTACAATGCAAAGCACTCAGCTACAAATTTAATTTGATTCTTAAGTCTTTGTATCCACACATTTGCCTGCGTGCAGATAGGCGAGCATGTGTGTGAGCGAGTGTGTGTGTGTGTTGTGTGTAAGATGTAGAGGATGTCATAACAGAGGAGACAGGGGATCAGATTAGGGAGCTGTGCACATCTGTCAGCATGCAGCCCTCTTCAACACCATTAGATTAGAGCTAATGAAGACACTCTGTGCATGTGTCTGTATATTTGTTAGTTTGGGACACACACACACACACACACACACACACACACAGGAGAGAGAGAGAGAGAGAGAGAGAAACTGCCTGGAACTGATTCCTTGCTCTGACATCAGCTGCTCAGGTCTCGTAAATCAGGCAGGGTTCCTGGGGATCGATTAAAAGCTGCATGACAAAGATTGGTAATAGAGATGTGGCGCACAGCCCAACACAAAGGCCCAGACACACTGAAATGTACAGAGGACCGCAAGAGTTTCATAAATAAACAAAATATTTGTGAGGGAGCAAACGGCGAGAAGTGCAGCGGTGGCAAGAAGATGGGGTGGGAGAGGGCAAGAGAAAGAGCAAGGCGAGAGAGAGAGAGAGAGAGCGATCTTTCCTCCATGCTGCTTCAGCCTTCCTTTCAAATTAGAACAGCCCCGTCTCTTGAGAATGTGACATTTTCACGGAGCAGGCGAGGGAGAGATGGAGGTTGAGAGAAGGGTGGGGTGGGTGGAAGACGGATGGGGAAGGGGGGCAGAGAGGCGACTGCAGGTTTTCAGAAGCGGGGAGATGGAAGAATAGACGGAGAATCAGAAAGAAAGGAGGCAGAAGAGGAGGGAGAGTGAGGGGGGGGCAGGGTTTCACTTGGTAATGTTAGGGATGGATGGAGAGAATGATGAGAAGGGAGGAGTGTGTGCGGGGGTTATTAGTCCACCCTCCAGAGGCTACTAATGCACTGACCTTCATTAACTCGCATTACTGTCGGTGTGTGTGACTGTGTGTACGAGAGTGCAACTCTCTTTAGTTAACACTCATTACAGAGTCTTTGTTTAAAGGCCAGTAAACTAATGAAGTCATTAAATAAGTGGAGAAAATCCTGATTCAAGTAGAGACGGAGGTAACTGTAAGGGCAGGAACAGCTGGAACACTTGTATAAGCAAAATATTGAAACACACCCTAACAGCGTGTTGGCGACTGCCGTTGTCACACCTTAAGATAAGCACTCGTGAGTACACACAGTCGTCATGATAGTTCTCAGAGGAACCAGAGTTCACTTACGACAGAGAGACATACGACCAGAATCAGACAGATCAGATGTTTATTTGCGCAAGTGCAGGCTGGGGAGAGATGAACCTGATATACTGTGTGCTGTGTGGTTGAATGTTCTTCTGTCATTGATATTTCTATCTATCTATCTATCTATCTATCTATCTATCTATCTATCTGTCTATCTGTCTACAGGCTCTCCTTGATACTCAGAGACAGCTGCGTTCTCAGATCTCCAACTTCACCTTCAACCTGGGCTTCTCTGGGAAGTTCTACCACACAGGTGTGTTTATATGCTTCCATACCAGTGCCTACATTGTAATTATAAGAACTTTAAATGTGAATATAATATATAAAAATATACTGGAGTGAAAGGTTGTTTCTATCATTTGGACTGTATGAATGATTCATACGTTGCTTCATTCATTTCAGCGGGTTTTTATGCAAATGCCCGAGATGTCAGTTGTCAGAATGGCACAGGTTAAGGTTTTTGGATAAAATAGTTTGCCTTCGATAAAAAGGAGCTTGGACCGTTGGTTTCTGCTTAAGCTCACCGTATATGATAATTTTATGTAAAAATCTGTCTTCATTTTTACTTTCAATTTCACTTTTGACACTAAAACATTTTTTTCAAAGGTCATGCACAGACCTTGCGCGGCTAAACATCCTCAGCTGGTATTTGGTCTTATAATGAAGGATGAAGGATGAAAGGAATTTTTTAAATGGAAACGTTCACATTAACATTTGTTGGCACTCAGCACAATCCGTCAATTGAAAGAATGTATTTAGATGCCACCAAGTGTTGGTCTGAGTCACTAAGAATGTTATTATTCTTATTATATGGAAAAGCTAAATAGCGCCATTCTTTTAACAGTAAGTAGTTAAGAAAATATGTGCCTCGGTTATTTGAAATATGATGCTGAAACTGTACAAAATGTGGACAAATATTTCACTGTTCAATGAGAAACACGTGTTTTTATTATGTAGATTTCTGTTGTACATCTAAACATACAATACATGGTATGTTTGCATCTGTCAACCAACACTTTATACTTTGATATTAGACAAATAACTTCATTGGTGAGGTTGTGTATTTGTGTAAAATAAAGGTTAAGATAAAGGTAAAGGTAGAAGTGATTTAATTGGGATTTTTGCATTGCAGTAAATCCCATATGGTAACAAAAATATGCTTTAATAAACTGCATAAAGACGATTTAAATAAAAGTCAGCACGAAACAAACTTTACTATAGAAATGATGAATTTGCTGCAGGAGTAATCAATCATGCAATGATGTGTCATAAAAAAAAAACAACAACCTTTTATTTCACTATCTCGGGATTTTGAGTTACACAGTAATATTTATCCCGGCATATATTTGCGAGGCGCCGACATATAGCTGTGCATCAACACTCTGCTCTGGTTCCAAGGACAGATTTTGTTGATTTTCTAGTTAAAGTGTCTAAATCTGCAGCAAGAGAACAAAGCAGTAGGATCCAGGGAGAAGAAAAAAATAGAGGTGAGACTGAACATAATTATAATTAGAAGAAAATCTGATACAGAATAGAACACATCACCATAGCATCTGTTACTGCTATGGCATCACTTTTCATCACCATGGTATCAGACCGCCACCTTATTTAGCAACACGACCTTAAAACAACCCAGTTGCTGGGGATATATTCTAACCTTAAACCAGCCAGAAGTTGAATATAGAAACACTTTTTAATGTCCTCAGAGTCTGCATGAAACGTGCATTTATGTACGTTTTTTCCCCTCGTCCTTTTCGTCCTTGCGTCTGTCCATATGTGTGTGTGTTTCTGTGTGTGCAGGCACGGTGGAGGAGGATGAAGGAGACGATTTGCTGCTGAAGTATGTGGACGAGTTCTGGTGGTTCCCCCACATGTGGAGCCACATGCAGCCTCACCTCTTCCACAACGAGTCCTCGCTGCTGGAGCAGATGGTCCTCAACAAGGAGTTCGCTCTGGTGAGATGCACGCACGCACGCAGGCACACGGCATGCACACACATTTCTCGCAGCTGCCTTATTTCGTTGTTGCTGTCTTCTTGTGTGTCCTTTTAATCACGCTCGCTTCCCATGATTGCATTTTCTTCAAGGACGTCTGTTGCTGTTAGTAATTGTTATTTCCTTGCCACAGCAGATTACAGACATGATGTTCGTAGGTCAGCGCGGTGGAACTATTTCAACTGACTTCACTTAGAGGCTGAGAGTGTCAGAAAAAGAATGCACTTTGTTATATACAGTAAAGAATTTATATTTTTATAGGAATGATTATGACATTCCTGCACCACAGACCATAGACACAGTAATCCAGGTTTTATGTCCTGTGTCTTATATGTTGTTGGGTTTAAAATGTGTTTTAGTTTTCACACGTCATTATTATAGGTAAAAGAACATGAAAGATACTGAATGTTTTGTAGATGTGTGTAATATAAATATGTCCTTGTTTTGTTGAAAAACCCTGAAAAACAGGGATGAAGCAGACGTCTTGCGCAACATATTTGCTAATGCAAATCTGTTGCATATGAAGATATTTTTAAGAAGCAGGTCAGAAGAAAAATTGTTGTATTGTCATAAGCAATAAGAAGGCTTTCACAAAATGAACCGTCATGTACTCATTTTGTAAAACCAAACCAAACAAACAAAATGTAAAATCCCAGTTGGGGAGTGATGCACTTATTCTGATGGGCACACCTGAGCCCTGTTTAATGTCTCCTGTTTAATCTCAAGTCCGCAGGGTCGAATGCTTTTGTTGCTCTGCCTTGTCTTCCTGTTCTTTGTTAGTTCGTGTGTGAGTGAGTGGAGATGATTTGTATGGCCGCACTGGAGTGTTGTGTCGCACATACAGTACAGTGACGGGGGGGTGTCGGTTCATGTTGTTGAAGGTGAATGTGATCATAAAATGTGATCCCTAACCTCTATCGTACACACACACACATACTCCCTCCCTCGTCCCCTGACTGCTGATGCTTAGCTTTGACAGTGTGTGTAGGTGTGTGTCAGAGCGAAGGACAACACCATCAGTCTGCGAGATGCACCCAGCAACCATCCACCCTCACACTCCCACACATACACATGCTCGCACAAAATATATATATTTTTTAATTTCCAACACGAAGGCCAGCGTCGTAACAAACACAAACCTTCTTCTACAAGGTCAGACTGTCGGGCCCTGTGTGTTTATGTGCGACCACATCCTTTGTCAGAGTTGTAAATGTGCTATAACGTCTGTGTTTATGTATATAACCCTCATGTACGCGTCTCACTCCGTGCATGTGTGTCCTCCACCTCCAGGAGCACAACATCCCAGTGGACATGGGCTACGCCGTGGCCCCTCACCACTCAGGCGTCTACCCGGTTCACCTGCAGCTGTACAAGGCTTGGAGACGCGTGTGGAACATCCAGGTCACCAGCACTGAGGAGTACCCCCACCTCAAACCTGCCCGCTACCGCAAGGGCTTCATCCACAACAACATCATGGTGAGGAGATGACACTATTAATCACACGTCTGCGAAAAAAAAACCTCAGGGGTGCATTAGCTCACACACATGCAAATGTGCTCATCCACATCCATAAATGCACTTTGATCAATTGACATGTTTCTGCACATGGATGAAAATTGATTCACACCTTCACAACTAACAACCGGATATTCATTATTGAGCATCCCATTTTTTTTTTGTTCACCTGAATATCAAAAAGGCCACCACAGGTCTCATTTCAAAATATGTTTTTCAGGCAAACACCTCTGATTATTTGATATTTTTTAAAGCTTTTTTATTTTCTCTAGGGCTAGAGGTAGTAATAATTTAGCTATTCTTTTCCACAGCTGCTTGTGGGTATCCCTAGGTACCAGTCAGCGTTGGTGCCGTGTGTAAACACATTTTATAAAATATGTTGGCCGGGCAGACAAAGCAAAAATGTGTGTGTTGTCTGACAAAAAGGGGTGAGTCAGGTTAGTCAGATAAACATGATAAATATCACAACAAAGTGCATCTTTGAAGAATTCCAGTATGTTATCGGGCGCTTTTCTTAACACTGCGCCATTGATCATGCAGAAGTCATGAATCAAACCTGACACTCAAAGTTACGTAGTGTCCTTGCCCGCCTGGAGGAAGACAATTTGCTTAATTTATCTGACTGAAATTAAACCCATGAATTGTAAATTCATAGAGCAACTAAAACAAAACAAGCCTAAATGCAGAATCATTTAGTCACGAGAGTCTGTTTGGATATGCTGTTTGGCCGCTCTGTTCTTTTATCTTACTTTGAAAAACTGTTTTTTATCTACTGTCTCTTTGTTCAAATAAGTGCTTGCTGAATAGTAAATTGTGTGCTGATTGTTTCTTGCGGTCTTAAACAGAAAATCAATGATGCTGTGTGTGGTGTGTAACCTCGGCGTGCGCACGCCTATGTGTGTGTGCGTGTGTGTGTGATATGAATTCTTTGACCTCGTCTCACCACAGCGTGCTCAGCTCCATGTTGATTCAATATTTAATGGCTTCCCAATGTGGCTAAAGGGGTGAGCTTCTCTGTGTGTCTGCGTCTGTGTGCACTCGTATATTTGTATATGTGCAGGATGTGCATCGCAGAATAAGGATCTCGTAATGAGGGCACTTTTACACTTTCATGCTCCAATAAATAATTCATCAGTCACTGTTTGAGACAGCAAAAGAATAAAACTCTTGTCACCCATTCCACCTAAGCAAGTTGTCTTCATCCCTCCCTCTGTCTCTCCTCCTCCTCCTCCTCCTCCTCATTCACTTGTCAGTCAGGCTCTTTGTCAGTGTGCACAACAGCTCCCTTATTGACAAAAGAACCAATCACATCTGACACCAAAATTACCAGTCCACGTTGTTCTGCTGTATCTGGGTCTTGAGCAAACCATTTGAACAGACAGCTATGTCAATTTCCAAATGAGTCCTCGAAGTCTGCTTTCATTTCTTGACATCTTGTCACAGCGTCATAAAAGACAGCCACTTAATCCTACTTCCTTTCAATACAATAACAAGCTGACAGTTTGGCAGGCTATAATGTGTTATTATACATTATCAATACTAACGTATTGAGAAGCATCAGTGAATCACTGAATTAACTCACAAGCTGCTGAACAAAAACACACATTCAACAACATGATACATCACAAAGAAAGAAAGAAAACAAAAGAAACGGCAAAGAACAAACTAGCAGAAAAAAAAAAATCAAATTTTTGTTTTAGACAAGAAGAAAAGAGTTTTTTTGGAGAAAAGTTGAAGAGGAAGTAGCGGCCGAAATAAAATTAAATCCCCAGCAAAAATTACTCTCAAACTTCACATCGACCCCAAAGATGGATGCAGCTGTTCTCCAAACATTGTTTAGTAAAACTCAAGACAGTAGTTTTTATTGGCTGGAATAAACTTCTTTTGGGAAAGTTTGCCCGTGCACGAGAATCACATTGGAAGAGGAGCAAGGACACATGCAAATCAGATTCACTGTTGAAAGCTGATGATCACATATAGAGTGATCTTTCATTCCTGGCCTCTCAGCTTTGTCAGGAAATGAAGGGACTTAAAATGCCTTGAGGGAAACACTGATCGCAACTGGGTAGAGACTCTCCAGGGAGACTGTCCTGCACCGGAGCTAGTTTACATGTTCACTGAAGAAATAACATGTAAGTACAAGCGACCGTTATTTAATTCTCTGAGGAAGGTGTTATGATGAACTTACCTCTGGGAGGCACAGCTCGACTGCAGGTCCATGAATTAGAATAATCTGCCGCTGGTGGTCTCAGAGGCATCTAATACAGTCCAACCTCCAACTGTGTCCCTCAAAGCAATGTATATTAAAGGGACAGCGGGCACCACTCCACCCCTGTGCCATCGTCCTATAATGAATTTATATTATGAATTTCTATTGAATTTAATACATTAAAACATTCAGTTTGCTGTAGTTTCACAGGTCATTCTTGATTTTGGTGGTGTAAAAAAAAGAAGTCACCTCAAGGTCCATTTGATCAAACTGTTCTGGAGCTGATTTTGGTATCGGAAGCATCTTGGTTTTCCTACAAAAGTGTGTATTGACCAATCACATTTAAGTGGGCTTTGGTTGCATGTAGACGCACAGTCCTCCAGAACCCACAGGCTATCATCTGATGACGATTTAGCTTTTATTTATTTGCATTCATATGCAGATTTTTGTTTATAGAGATTAGTCAAAGTCTTCCCATCTCAAGTTGCTAATTGGACTGTAAACAATGGCCGACACAAGGCAGAGCAAGTCTTGGCCTGGATGTCCATTATTCAGATATCTGGCTGCCCCAGAAGACCTGAAACATTGGTCATTGCCCCCAGAGGCTAAATCATAGAGAGACAATAACTGATTAAAAGTAGCCTAATCCTCATTCTCGTCCACGACAGATGAAGATCGTGCGATACGATCAAACACACTAAGATAAGATAGGATAAGATAAGATAAGCCTTTATTCGTCCCACAGTGGGGAAATTTACACTAGAACAGCTTTGAGATGTGATTGTTTTGAGAATGAACTTTGACACTAAACTTTTGAGCCAAACTAACCAAAAAAGTCAAAGTGCTCAGAAAAAAAACTGAAATTTAAACATCAAAAACTCAACAACAACTAAGCAAACCGCATTTGCTGATGAAGTTACACAACAGTGACTCAGTGGCCTTCAGGAGACATTGTTCTATCAAATTCCTGTACAAAATTTCAGAAATACATAAATGTATTCGTAGTCATTGCTAAATATCTTAAGACAGGGGAGCAAAGCAGCGGAGGAAAATAGTGCAAAGGCTCATCCTCGCTCCAAGACATTGCATGCTGCACTGACTAAATAGCAAAGGGAGGCTAGGAAAAAGAGAACAAACCCAAAACTTAGCTCATGGAGGCGGAACGTTTTTCTGAGAGGCAGTTTGTGTGGTGGTTTGTGTGTGTGTGTGTGTGGATACTACATGTGCAATGTTAAATCATTTCGCTGTAAACTGGCCGGTGAGCTTTTAGATTCTGATAATTCACTCGGCCTCCTGACCTCTCGTAAAGTTACTGTCGGACATCACTCACAACCTTCCCATTTTCTTTACCTTTCACATTTTTTCACTTCCAATTTTTCTCGCAATTTCCGTCTATTAATCTCTTTCCCCCCCTGCCTCTCGCTCCATCTTTGTTTGCTCAGAGGAGGACAGGAAGTTGTCTTTAGGCTGTAAAATTGGTGTTTGGTGTCTCTGTCAGCAGATTGAGAGCCACCCACTGGACCCACAGTATCAGAACAAGTCAGACTGAGATATGGGGTTGTGCGTGTTGGTGTTTGTGTGTGTGTGTGTGTTTGTGTTTGTGTGTGTGTGTGTGTGTGTGTGTGTGTGTGTGTGTGTGTGTGTGTGTGTGTGCACTCACGCAAACATGCATACTTGTGTGTGTGTATTTCTTTTTAAAATGTACTATATCAGTTTGAGCTATAGCTCTGTGGATAATTGGTTTGGTGAAATAGTGCTGAGTGTCTGTGGCTCTGGTGGCCTTCTCTCTCTCTCTCTCTCTCTCTCTCTCTCTCTCTCTCTCTCTCTGTGTGTGTGAGTGTGAACACGTCTGCAGTGATTTATAGATAAACCAATATCTACGCTTCCAGCCTTTACTCTCTATTTCACACGGAGAAGTGCTCCACAAGGAGTTCACAATAAAGACCTTCTTCTTCTCCTCTCCTCTTTTCTTCTTCTCTTCTCTCATCTTCGTTTAATTCATTTAATGACCTAATAAAAGGCCAATTAATTCATCAGCTGTCAAACACACTCCTGCACTCTGTTGCTCTTTTTATATTGTTTACAATAAAACTAGACTCTCACCGTTGAGACAAACTGGAAAGACTCTCTTGTGATTCTGATCTTAAGATAAAGCCAAAAACAATGTAATTGCTGTTGAATTAATTGTGAGTTGCGATGAAGAGTATCTAAGAAATTGACGTCTGGGGCCCAGCTTTCATCGATCAAGGCACAGAGCATGTAACTCACACAGGGCCTGGCGGTGTTGCTTTTGGTATTTCCAGGGCCGTGGGTGCACAGCGCACCTGCTCCAGGTAGGATTAAAAGTAATCCATTATCATCTCCTCCCGCTTCGGTAAACAGCGAGTCACCAAAATACCAAACAGGTGTAGATGAGGAAGAGAAAAAAATTGAACAGTGCCCCAGAAAGATTTTACTTCACCAGTGCAAATCAATGCCTGATGCATCGCACCTGCATGAAAATGAGGTCTCTGCTGCTGTGGTGAAGTAATCTCAGTTGGACTGCTCTTCAGGACTCATGGCTCCAGAGCAGCAGTAAATGGTGTGTCCTCTGACAACCCTAATTTGACTCTTACAGACCTTTTTCCACTGCGGACATGTTGACTAGTCATTACAGGGCAGGCACAGGTGGAACTAATAACATTTAATGATGGCCCCATTCAATTTAAGTGTCCCAGTAAGAGGAGCCAGTGAGCCAGCATGCACAATACCAGTCCTGAGACTCCAACACAGGAATGAAGGTAGAGCCATCATTTATGTTCTTAATTGTGCCTTTTTATCCCATGACCAGTCAAAGTCCCAGCTGTGACAAGGTTCAAGATTGTGACTTGAAACATCTGCAGAATTGGCACCTGCGATAGGTAACATTACCATATGCTGGATGACACACTGTCAGAATATCCCTGACCTGCTCTGCTGTCGGCTTCTCCTGTTTAGAAACTGCCCTGTAGACAAGTATGACTATAGTTTCATCCTCACATCTGTCATCTTTTATGCTGACAGCTGAATTATTATTATTTTAAGTCATCCATGCTTCTTGCGCTTTTGCCTTGAAATGATTGAGTGATCAACGCTTACACAGAACCGGCCATCGCACTTTGCTGCTTCATCTCAAATCATTGTATCACATATGAACCCACTGTGATACGATGAGCTCATATGTCACCTAGAGGAGAACTTCACCCATTTTACACATCAAAACCTGTTTACAGGTCTCGGGGAGTGCTACTGCATATGTGAATGAATTCGTGTGAAGCCTTTTGTGACTCCAGAGGGAGCTGCACAAGGTCTGGTGAATGTAGTCTTGATGCCACTTGAAAACTGCAAGGTTGAAAATGAAAAAAGTCTGGGGGTGTAGAGTTGGAAAGAAGTGAGCTCACCAGACCTCTGTAACCTGCTCCTCTTCTCTGCACGAGGCTCACGCTCACATTAGCCACTATAAGCATAACATGCCTGAATCTCCAAACCAGCTGTCTTGTGGGTAATGTAGGTTTTGACCATGAAGAAGAAAAGAAAAAAGAAAAAAAAATCCTGGTTCTGATTTAAATTTAATTTTTTTTTAAACTTTACTTCATGAGTCTGACAATATTATAGGAGTGCAATGCTAAATCAGAGAACCCTTTAATGGGTCATTGAAAGCAACAGATCATCAATTTGTTCATTTGAACTTCCCATGTAAACCTAAAGATATTAAAGACATTAACAACTCTTCTTTTTTATTTGTATGTTCGTGTGTGTAGGTGCTGCCTCGTCAGACATGTGGCTTGTTTACTCACACCATCTACTATAAGGAATACCCTGGTGGACCTAAAGAACTGGACAAAAGCATCCGTGGGGGAGAACTGTTTCTCACTGTGCTACTCAACCCAGTGAGTCAGAGAAACCACACACACACACACACACACACACACACACACACACAGTCAAACACACACTTGCACATGCAAACGGATGTACAGAGTGAGAAACAGGGAGGACTGTTGCTTTCTATTTTGATTTCTGCACCTGAAAGAGGCACCAACTGGGTTTCCCACTCGCTCTGTAAAGGTAACTTCCTCTCTGTCTGGTTCATTCTCTTTCATTTTTGCTTTGTGTGTGTGTTCATGTTCGTGTGTGTGTGTGTGTGCGTGTGCATGTGGGTGTCTGTCTCTTTTTTTCAGGGGCTGCTTCTCACAGTGAAGCTGTGTTCATCTCCCCACTTTAAATTAGGTCTCACCACAGGGGGGTTGCTGTCACACACATAGACACACACACACACACACACATGCTCGCACGCATGCACACACACGTCCTCCCCCCTCCCGCTTACCCCCGCTGTGTATGTCAGCTCAACTCGATTCTGCTTTGAATTAAGGAACAGAATTAGGTTTTGGTGGCAGTTAAGATGCTCGTCCACGTGCTCACAAGTGCATGCAGGCACACAGTTAAAGGTAGATGTAGAAAGTCCCAGGAATTATCCCCAAACAATCTCTCTCTCTGACTCAAACGGCGCGCACACACACACACACACACGTGCACAGACACGCACAGTGATGCTCACAGACCAGCAGCAGGCTGTATTGAAGTGTCAGGTAGAGGAGTGCTGAACTAGAGGAGCTGTCAGAACTCAGCAAACATCATAGAGTCAAGTGCAGCTTCGCACAACAACCCAATCTCGCCCGCCTTTCTTCTCTCTCTGCACCACTTTGTCTCTGCATGTCTGTCTTTTTGCTATTCTTTTTTATTTAATATTTTCTTTTGTCTCTATTTCCTGACATGTTTCTTTCTTTTCTTTCATTCTATCTTCCTGTTTTCCTCTTGTCTTCCGTTCTCTACTGTTTTATTTATTTAGATGTTTTTTGTCTTTCGCTCTGTCTGTCTTCTGTATCCCCGTTCCTTGGCTGTTTTAAAATGATTTTCCCTGCTTTTGGCGTTTTCACCCTTTCAAAATGATAATAACACATGACATTTACATATAAATATTGTAAAAGCTTGTTGTTCTACTCTGAAATCACAGTTGATATAACAAAACCAGTTTGTATCCCGTTCAAAAGAACTCTTTTAATTGCTTCATTTTGCTGCACCTAACTTCTCTGTGTCAGGTAGCACTTTACTGGAAAAAGAAAAGTCCTTTGTTCCCCATCAAGTGAAGTGTTTTACATTTTTCCTAGCAGGGACAGTGTTTTTCTAATACTAGACAAAGAACTAGGTGGTTGGCGTGGAGTAAAAACTAGAGGGAGCGTAATGTACCCTTTTCTATCTGACGGAGGTGTAGTGATTTGGGGAGCTCAATTGCTTGTAATGTATTGTTAGAGCAAGGAGTCAGTGGGGAAAACGTAGCAGACGAATAGTCGCCCGTGCTTTTTAAAGTCCTTCACAAAGCCATTTTGAACATGCTGCATTGAATAATAGGGATTTATGTGGCCTTTAGCAAAACTCTGGATGCATGAGCAGCAACATGGATGAACGAACATATGTACTGTTGAGGAGGAGCGGTGGTAATATATTTTATCTTTGGGTTGAAGATAACAAACGTAAAGACTTCCCGGAGTACCTCGTAAAAAGGAAATGCCAAGGTTTTCAATTCCAGCAGGGCACTAGAACATGTTTTTTTTTTTTTTTTTTTTTTTTACAAGAGATTTAAAAGGAGGTGCGTTAAAAGATGCCAGAACCTTTACAGGCATAGAAGCATGAAGTCCATAAAAGTTACTGACACAGCCAGTTTGAACAATATTAAAATCATAGGCTTGCTCTTATAAAATTTACATAAGTCCACCGTCCGCTTTAAAAATTTTCCTGTACAAATAATCACACAGTGGTCGCCAGCTGCCTTCAAATCACCTGAGAGGAGCTTCTTCTTGTTGAGGGCTGTCAGAGCAAACCTGCTCCGTAAACTCAAGGCACCAAATGATCCAACAGAGAGTTACCAAAGGCTCCGTGCACTAAACTCTCACTTTGTTCTTCAGATCCTCCAAGTTCAAATGCAACGAGGGAACCGCCAGTCTGCTTCTGCTTGACGTCCCTGAAAAAAAAAAATCCGAAGACCAAAAAAGGACCACTTAAGGACAAACAGATGCAATTGTTGCAAAACATATATATGAAATGTAAATATTCAAACATCGGTTAGCAGAAGCGGTAGCACTCAGATTGAAAGGTTACATTCATTTATTAAGGAAGCCCAACACGTTGCAGTAATTATGATATGGCAGCTCTGTCTTGCATGATTTCTGATGATGTACTAGTGGTGACAGTAGTAATGATGGTTCTAGTAAAAATAACCTGACATGTTGTGGTGGCTATTATTAATTAAAGTTGGGTTTTCCTCATTATAATTCGAATAGTGTAATGCTAAAATAGCACTGTATAACAATAATGATGAACTTTATATTTTAACCAAGTTTTCTTAACTGAGTAACAAAATCTGATTAAAACAACAAAATGAGCAACATCAGAGAAATACTGTACAAATAAAAAAATAAATAAGCCAAGTTCTATAATTGCAGTAAATTAAAATAATTTGAAAACAGAAGCAGCCTGTTGTATAAAACCATTTCTTTTTGTATAATGATATTTTTGCAATACATTTAAGATAAGATAAGATAAACCTTTATTCGTCCCACAGTGGGTAAATTTACAACCAAAATATAATAACCAAAATATATTGAAGAAAATATATTTTCCATCACTGAAGTGCCTCAATTTCCGAACTGTATGCTGAGCTTAGGTAGAAGCAGTCTATTCTTTTTTATGTTTTTCACTTCAATAAAAAAAATTCCTGTGAAGTTTTCATAATAATCATAATCATAAAAATACCTCTTATATTCTCTTCCATCAAAACACGTCACCCAATTTCAGCTTATCACGCTGTCATCATTATAGTGCTATTGTGACTGAGCTGTGTGTTCCTGAGGTGGTGATTAGTGCCAGAAACATTTCTATAGATAACGTAATTTGTGTCTGTGTGTGCCGGTGTGTGTGTGTGTGTGTGTGTGTGTCTGCTGATAGCTGCTCAAAACACACACAACACAAAGGACCTGACGACATTTTTGCTCATTGCCAGTGATGTCATCTCAGCATGAGCTCACAAACCAAGAGGGATGCCTCTGCACACTCACTGTCCCTCTCTATCTCTTTCACACACACACACACACACACACACACTCCCTCTCTCTTTCTCTCTCTCTCTCATGTACAGTATATTACGTAAGGGTTTAAATTACAGAAACACACAGAGGCTAATTACATTTTTTCCTCTGTTTCCACAATCCTTTGTTTCTCTCTCCCGCTGCCTTCCTTTCTTCATCAGTCTAATAAGAAATGAAACTCTCCTCTTGCTGTATCTCTTAATGAAGAGACCTATTAAACATAAAAGCATTTTAAGTGCTAAATGAGAGCTCTCTACCATGATGTACATCCACACACACACACACGCTCACACATACATACAGACGGTTTATTTTCTCTTCTCCCTGCTATGTGTCCATTTGCAGACGCAAAAGCTTTCATTAGCGTGTGCACTTTGTGCGTGTAATCAATAGTGTTCTGTAGCTCACTGCTTTAGTCCCTCAGGGGTTTCCTATTGTTTGATGATCTGCACATTGCTAACATTGTCACTTCCCATTCAATCACTTTAAATCACATTTGGCCTGTGGTGGCAGTTTACCACTGACAACAACCAACAGACTGGATGTGTGTGTGTGTGTGTGTGTGTGTGTGTGTCAGCATGTTTGCCTACTGTACGTGTGTCCGTGCATGTGTGTGCACGTGGGTCTGTTTGGATACTTTTGCATCATTCTGGGCTGCATCAGCGATCATCGAGCTCCCCGTCTCACGTAAGCTCGACAATCGATTGGACGACCTAGACTCTGCAAACAGCCAATAGGGCACAAGTCATTCCCCAATAAATGGCCAGGGAGATGGTGGTGGTGGTGGTGGTGGGGGGGAGGAGGACAGGAGAAGAGGAGATGGAGGGTGGGTGTGTCAGGGGGCGGGGGGGGAGCAGGGTGAGAAGGTGGCAGACAGATTGAGATTTAATTTTCAGGTCACGGCATCTTGTGTCACTTGAGAATCCAGACACATACAGAGAGGAAGTGATGCACATACAGGCACACACACACACACACACACACGCACACACACACACACCAGTGCATATGTTTGTAAGTATCTGCCTATGTGTGCATGTTTGTGTATGTTTGCATAAATGTGTGTCTAGCTGACATAAGCAGAGCTGTAGACATATATCAGGGCTGACATTTAGCGCTTAGCTCTGCCACTAAGCTTATTAGCCAAACACCAAATATCAGCACAATCTGCCTCCCTCCCAACACACTGTTTTACTCACCCTCCCATTCCTCACCTTTCCTGTCCCGTCCAAGGCTCTGGTGGCCTTCTATCTCTCTCCACCTCTCTCGCTTTTTTTGCTCTTTTTCAACATGTTCGCATCGACTTTGCTTCACATGTGTGAATTTTTCCACACTTTTTCTTTTAGTCTCATTTCCGCTCCTTTCTTCCTTCGTCCCACTGATTGCCACTGAAGGATTTGGCAGCACATCAACACATACAGGCTTTCAGACGCTCACACTTTCTCTCAGTCGCACACACACACACACACACACACAATAAGCTTCAATCCAAACAGGAGGAGAAATTACAAAGTGAGAGCAAAGCAGTGAAAGATGGCAAGATGTTGACTGGAGAAGGCAGAATAAATTGAATCAAAATCATTTGCTGTATTGACGTTCAGCTTTCAATTATCCACTGATGAGACCAGGGCAGCGAGATGGACTCTGGGAAAGAAAGAAAAAGAGAGGGGACAATGTTAGAGCAAGGAGGGGAGAGAGGGCGATGACGGTGAAAGAGAGAGAGAATGAAAAAAGGGGGGGGGGGCAGAGGCTTCTTTTTAGCAGCAATAACAATTCAATCAGGGGGAAATGTATGTGGAACTAAGTGGTCTGTAATGGGAAACAGGCTGCTACAGCTACACATTGAAGGAGAGAGAAAGCAGCAGAGATGGACAGGGAACAAGAGAGTGGTACAGGCAAAAGCAGACATAGGCAGACAGACAGAAAAGTGGGGGGAAAAAAATCCATCCTCAACCAAAAGGCCAGTAAAACAAGCAATTTCTTCAAAAATGCAATCATGTTCGAGGGGATTGGAACATGTCACGAGCTCAAATACATGACTGGTGGTTCTCTTAATCTTCCAAGACATGGAATTTGTGCGTGTACGTGAGTGTTTGTGTGCCTGCGCGCCGTCATGTGCGCATGGATTTTTGAAGAACATCACTCCATGTTGGACTGACATGCTTCATCAGAGCATCTAGGTCAGCATCGGAGAGAAGAGGGGGAAAAAAAAAAAAACGTAAAGTGACTTTTTGGAGCAGAGCTAGATCGAGACGTTAAAAAGGACGAGAGAGGAGGGCAAACGTTGCACAGGAGCGATGAGGAGAAAAGACAAGGGACGGAGATTAAAAGAGAGAGGCAGCGGGGTTGGGTTTATTTCTCTCATTTTCACACTTCTCAGCCAGACGAGTTACGATTTGAGGCCAATTCTGGTGTTAAATTATTAGCACAGTATTCTTTATTAAAGGCACATATGGGACTCAAAGCAATCCAATATTCAGGAAATGAGACATGGCACTGGATGCAGAGAAAAGGTTTATATGGTTGAGTTAATTGAATTCTTCGAGTTCTTCCAGAGTTCTTCGGGGCTTGCGCTGCGGTGTCAGGAGATTAACGCTCTCTCAAGTGGCTTTTCTGTTTTTTTTTTTGTTTTTTAATTCAGACTCACCTGCCAAGGTTACTCCCACTGTCTTTCCCTTTGTTACCCACCACCTCTCTCTACTTTTTTTCTCTTTTGTCTGCAGTTCTCCAATTACAAACACAAATCATCTTCTCTCTCCCCCTTTGTTTAATTTGGCAGCCAGTGCTTAAGCTCTGTAATGAATGTTTCCATGTTCAATAACACTCAGATTCTCTCTCTCTCTCTCTCTCTGTCTTTCATGCACACACACACACACACACACACACATACAGTACACCACGTCCCCTCACAGCCTGAGTCAGACATCACAGGGTATTGAGCAGTTTGAAGGGAACATAAATCACTTTTTGATCACCTTGCCTGCTTTCAAACAAGCACAAAACAACACAAAAAAAAAGGGAGAGGTGGCAGACTTTGAAATGGTTTATAGCATCTTATTTACTCGGGTTACATTTTTCTGCATTCATTGCATATCAGTCCAAAAACATTTTATAATAATCCTCAATCGCTCTTTTTCCCCTCCTCCTTAACTACTCCAGCGTGCCGAAATACTCCTCCTCAATCCCAAATGCGAATAGATGTTTCCGGTGAGATGCTGTGGAATTTAATTTTACACATCTCTAAGAGTAGTGCTTCCAGCTCTTCATTCATGCATTGAAGAGGGAGGTTTTGTTGGGGGGAGGTTAGACATTACAAGTCATTGGAGAGGAGGAGCAAGCAAACATCTCTTACTGGTTTGTGTTCCTGGTTGAGTGCTTGGCGGTGCCTTGACAGGGGTTCCACATTGTTGCTCTAACATCAACTAGATTGATACGAAGCAGGCGAGGCTGGATGGTGCGCTGGCGGTCGGGTTTCGAGTGAACACAAGATAAGGAGGCGGAGGCAGATGCACACAATTGAACTGGCGCACACAGCCTGCAAATGCATAAACAATTACGTAGACGCTCACACACACACACACACACACACATGAAAATGAAAAATGACTGACATGCATACCCTTGCTCTCCTCTCTCTCTTTCTTTGTCACAAAAGACACAACTTGCCACACACACACACACACGTCTGGCTCCTCTCTCTCCCTCCCACAGTGTCTTACACACACGCACACACACACACACACACACTCCTCCCATCAGTATTCGGGGGCGATCAGTATTCTGAACAGTTTTCCAGGTCGGCCGGACGCTGATCCATCAAACCCCGACACTGTGTCGCTTTGTATCTACGCCAACCTTCAGCGTTAAAGAGGAGCACCGACAGCCCTCTGTCACTGGAAATTCAGTGTCTGCTTGTGTGTCTCTTCCCCATGTCTGTGTGTGTTCACATTCACAGGCATTCTCCCAAATATACTGACGCACAATCCGCCATGCACACACGAAGACACACACATGCTCACGTCCAACAAATAATTCATATCTTAATGGCTGATGTTACCGTTTCATCCAGACACTTCACGTTCCCAAGCTCCCTCCAATCACAAAAGAAGCATGTGTATGTGTGTGTGTGTGTGTGTGTGCATTTGTCTGTAGCAGCTATCTTAGCTTGTCTCTTTGATCAGCCTATAAAAGCACTGAGGCGTGGACAGATAGCCTGGACCAACACACTATCGCTCCTTCACTCCCTCTGAGGCTCTCCTTCTGCCTCACACACATTAACCGTCATGAACACACACCCGACACACTCACACTTTCCTGTGTGTAGCTGCATCTCTCCCATCACCCAGTGGCTATGAGGAGTATTGTGCTGCCTCCTCAGCTTTATCTATCAGGAGTGGTGAATACATCCGTTTCAGTTTATCTGTTTTCTTCTTTATACTTGAGACTGTATTGTGCTGAAAGTTAATGTATAATCTCACATAACAAAAGTGAGCGCGTCACTTTGCAAAGTGATGGCAAACATTGATACTCGGCGGACAGTTACTGTGTTACTGACTTAAAAACCATCACACACTGAGAAATAATCTGTTTGCTTTCCACTGCAGTCACAACAGCAGTAATTAGATTTACTGCCTCGGTTTTTCACAAACACAGGAACTTGGGAAATGAGATTTTGACTTTATCACAATTTTGCACAACACAATAAGTATATATTTCCTTCTCTCCATCTCTGCCCCCTCCAACTCTGTCTCTGTTCCTCAGATCAGTATATTCATGACCCACCTGTCTAACTACGGCAATGATCGACTGGGTCTTTACACGTTCGTCCACCTGGCCTCCTTCCTTCGCTCGTGGACAAACCTGAAACTCCACACACTCCCGCCCCTGCAACTCGCACACAAGTACTTCCAGCTTTTTCCCGAACAAAGGAACCCACTCTGGCAGGTGTGTATGCGTGGTTATCTGCCTGCACGTATGGGCTTGTGTGTTTCTGCACTTTGCTTTACACCTTTACTGTGCAGTTCTGTGCGATAAGATATTCTTATTATGTAGATTGAAAAATATTCAGGAAGAAAACAGATTATGTGAGCTGTGTGATGTAGACAGTGAGTCCTATTTCCTTTTGTACTGTACAAATTAGGATGATTTCACAAGAGTTTGTTTTTCACAACGCTAACTTTCTCTCAAAAGTGTGGAAAAGAGGGAAAGACGAGATGAGTATTTACTCATTATAGGAATTATTTTTGCCAGTGGTTCATGAATTTTGTTGTAAACAATGAAGGTCTGTTTTTTGACTATTTTATAGTATCATTTAAATGTATGTGCACTCTCTTCTTCAGGCTTATAAGAATTGGTGATGTCTTGTAAGCTGGGAATAGTTGTATGTATGTATGACACAATAATGCTTTTCATTCGTTCTATGCAGTGAATCCTCTATGCACTGGATGTCAAGGCATTTATGTTTTTGTATGCATTATACGTAGATAATTACTTTCATCTCTAATTCTTTTGTAGAATCCGTGCGATGACAAACGGCATAAAGACATCTGGTCTAAAGAGAAAACCTGCGACAGGTTACCCAAGTTCATGGTCATAGGTCCACAGAAAACAGGTAAGCTACATGCAAACAC
Organism: Holacanthus passer; assembly: GCA_025331565.1. Taxonomy (NCBI): domain Eukaryota; kingdom Metazoa; phylum Chordata; class Actinopteri; family Pomacanthidae; genus Holacanthus; species Holacanthus passer. The sequence continues at coordinate 1,142,642 of JAFREQ010000050.1, read as the reverse complement.
ACACTCAGACATGCACGTGCAACAAAGAGAGTCCTTCTGTGTGCCCAGGTGTCTAGATCCTCGACATCAGAGCCCATTCATTTAATCCCCTCGCTCCTTTGGTCCTGTCAGGGAGAGACAAAGGAGGAGGCTCTTACCTCCTTTCTTCCACCCACATACTATCTACTTTAGATGCACAGAGATACTGAGCTACCACCCTCTCCCTCTTTCTTTTTCTTACTTTGTCTCTGTCAAAGAGACAAAAAGAAGAGATTATTAAAAATCTGTATACACTGCTTGGATCCACGGTGTTGCCTTCGAGTGATTTCAGGAATTCTAATTGCTGGTGTTAGGTGTTAGAGGTGAGGAGGTCCTGTAATGATGTGAATTAACCAGGTGGTAATTTTCTAAATGGGAGGAGAGGTCGCAACCGCTATGTTAGCAGCAACAACAACTCCGGTGCAATAAATTTTATTCATTTCATTGCAGGGCTCGAATGTCAGAGATGTTGGAGCAAATAGGAAACGGGGGGTGTAACAGGATGTGTGGGAGGAAAGTGGGGGTGGGGGGAGGGATGGGGAAAGAGAGCTGGTGAGGGTGAGACAGAGGGCAGGACCAGAGCCCCAGTGCTGATTGGTGTCAAATGGTTTTGAATCATTTGATGGGAAGGCCTGTGATCTTTGCAGACACACACACACACACACACACACACACACACACACACATATATATAGTGTATTCTCAGCAAGATATAAATCTTGCAGAGGGAAAAATCATCCAGTATGGATCAGTGGATGACAGCTCTCACACATACTGACACACACACACGTACATACACACACACACTACTCTCTGCTGAGCTGAATTAACAAGCCAGTTATGAATTATGCCCTTTCTTCCAGGAACGACAGCACTTTATCTCTTCCTGCTCATGCATCCCTCCATCTCCAGTAACTTCCCCAGTCCAAAGACTTATGAGGAGGTCCAGTTCTTCAACACCAATAACTACCACAAAGGAATTGACTGGTGAGAACACACACAAAAAAACACACACACACTTACCTATCTTTCATTCTCTCTGTGTGCCTTTTTATTTGCCCGAACCTAAGGTTAAAAGGAAGATTATAAACAAACCTTTTTCATTTGCAAAGTTGTTCCAGGCTGTAATGTGTCTTGCACACTTCAATGATACATTAAGCGGTTCAAAACAGTTCAACGACGTCTTCAAAATGATCTTTTAAGCCTGCAAACATAAGCCAACAGACATATGGTTGCCTAAATTGACCCATAAATGGGTTACTTAGCTGACAGAGACACAGCTGGTGGAGTCTCCAAAGTCATCCAGAAAAGACTTAACTCTGTTAACACTGTTCAAATTATAGCGTCAAGTTTATTTTGGGCTCATTGTCTAACCACAGATTAAGGTCGTAACTTGGTGACTTTAAAACTTGTATCTGACTTTGAAAGATGTGTAAAAATTCAGTAGTGTGCACTCGGGGCAACTGATTGCAGTAACACTGTGGTATGATGTGTGTATCATGCATGTGTGCACATGTATTTATATTTCTTCTCAATTTTCCATGTGTCTGTTGCCTCAGGTACATGGAGTTTTTCCCCGTGCCCTCTAATGTTACCACAGACTTTCTGTTTGAGAAGAGCGCTAACTACTTCCCCTCAGAGGAGTCCCCGCGGCGAGCTGCTGCCCTGCTGCCCAAGGCCAAGATCATCACCCTGCTCATCAACCCGTCTGACAGGGCCTACAGCTGGTATCAGGTACATACACAACACATGCACATGTATTATTTTCAACTCTCTGCAACTGCCTGCTTCGTAACATGACATACTTCATCTCTTCTAATTAGGTTCTTTATCCATGAATGTGTGCGGAGTCTGAGTTCCTTCTGCAAGTGTTAATGATCCTGATCTATCTATACAGCTCAATGTGCGAAATGTCACAAGATCCTGAAATCTTCTGCTTAAGTCTGTTTGATTAATGAGACATGAATGTCAACAACGTGCCAGCTCAAATGTTATGTCGTTGTCCTTCCCAGCATCAAAGAGCTCACGAGGACCACGCGGCCCTGCAGTTCACCTTCTATGATGTCATCAGCGCGAGACCGGGTGCCCCGGCCGAGCTCCGCTCCCTCCAGAGCCGCTGTCTCATCCCCGGCCTCTACTCCACACACCTGGAGAGGTGGCTCACCTACTACCCTGCTAACCAGGTAGGAACAGACACAGATACACAAGACGTTCACACATACAGTATGAACAGTTAAAGCCCTTTGTAAGATGAGATTTGTTGTTTACAAAATCTAAAGAAAGGGGATGAAAGATGAGATTTGTTGTTGAGCCTTTGCTGATGTTTATAGTGATTATGGCCGTAATTAAATAAAGGTAACTATATCGTTTCAAATGTCCTTAATTTTATGTTTAAATGGGAACTACATACAATAAGACTTTGTACATTGCCTGGAGATAGTAATAGATATACACTATAAGAAGAAAACGAGTAAAGTGATATATTACATCTGCTGCCAGAGTTCTGTTTTCCAACTCTTGTGGCTGTCATCAAAGTGTGTTAAAATGTTGCATGAAAGAAGCTGCCATACGCAGTGTTACAGTATGAATGTGTGCATAGGTGATGATCATAGACGGCCATCAGCTGAGAACTGACCCTGCAGCCGTGATGGATGAAGTCCAGAGGTTCCTGGGAGTCACTCCTCACTTCAACTACTCCCAGGCCCTCACGTAAGTCTCTCTTTAGTCTATTCTGATCCCTGGCATCCTGATGTAAGGGACCTGGCTTGCACTGTGACACCACTGATAGCACAGATTCAAGCTGTAATGCGACTCCAAACCCAAATCTGTGAAGCCTGACATCTACTGGTGAACAGAAGGGTAGTAAACTGGCCGTCTACTCTTTGCCAGTCTTTGGTGCCAGGTGGTGTCGTCCTCTGAAAAATACAACAGACAGCGACATCACCTGGCACCAAAGATCAGCCAATAGCAGATGGTCAGTTTGCTACTCGATTTGAGCCGTTACATATCCGCCTCTACACAGATTTGGGTTTGGACCGTTGTCAGTATTTGAAGAAAAGAAAAGTAGTATGTGGTTACAACAGAGAGAGCAAAGAGGATATTGATGCAAGATGAACAAAACATGATGAGACAAAAGAAAATATGCAGCAATGGAATAAAGGGTGGAAGCATTCATTTCCTCAGATTAGCTATAATGGCAAATTAACAAAGGTAGAGAAAATGAGCAATTTATTAGTGTCAAGAAACATATATGAATGAAATATAATTGTACTACCTAATAAACACATCAATAGAAATTACAATTTAATGCCTAATCTTGCCGTTGACTGTCTCACTTACACTGACTGTCTGTCTGTCACTGTCTGTGTGAAAAAATACAAGTATAAAAAGCTTAGTGCACAATATCAATTCAAAAAGAAATAAAACAGCAAGGACGTCACTGCATGTTGTCTGATTTAAAAAAGGCATGTGCAAAAGGGAGAAGATTGGTTTAATTGTGATGATAAATGCAGCCTATCATGTTTATAAAGTGGCTGTAAAGTCATGCGGTTCCTATTAACGTTCTCATGTAGCTGTAATTGAATTGACTCCATGAGGCACATTCTCAGTAGCTATTAATAAACCTCAAAAACAACATCATGTGTATATTTTGTAATACTGTTCAACCAATGTATTGAAATATTAATATGTTTAATATGCATGTCAACAAAATACTCTCGAGTTTTAATACAACTCGATAGAATTAGTTTGGGCCTTGTGACGCTGTGTTTCAACTCATTCTCCGCTAGAGATTTTGCATTGGAGTTTGGGAGGAGCGGTAAAATGTTTATTTCTCAAGCACCACTCATCAGAATGCAATCTGCCTGCAAGCCCTCAAATCTCCAGACAGGGACATCTAGAATTTGTAGCTCAGATTGGGACAGAGAGTGCCTCTGTCTTGAATCACAAGCCCACATGCATACAAATAATTTGTAAAGAGATGCATTTTGACAGAATAATAAGGAAGTTGTGTGCGTCTGGTTGTGTGTGTGTGTGTGTGTGTGTGTGTGTGTGTGTTTTGGGTGAAGACTGAGTAACACAAAAGCCTAATCTTTCTTTTCTCCTTCTCATTCTTTTGGCATGGCAGCGGTCTGACAGATCCTCAACACTGCAGCCTATTTATTTAATCCCCCTCTCCTTTCTTCCTCCTGTCCTGTCAGAGGAAAACTGAAGGAGAACCACTTAACTCGTTTTTCTCTTTTATTCACCCGCTGATGCATGCAGATAAAGAACAATATTTGCATCTTCCAGTCACACCCACATCAGACCTCATACTCTGACTGCCAAATAGCAGTTAACAAGAACGTATAGCTTTTGTCCTTCAATTTAGCTGTTGCTGTAGCTTAAATGCAAATAAGCAGCACATGCAGAAATATCCACACCTCCTATATACACGTGCAAATATACACTTAAATATAAATCTGCTGTATATGCACATACGTGTATACTCTATATACAGATGACAGCAAGTACATGTATTTACTAGAGCGCTTTACTTGGAAAGTCACCCACCGTTTCGATGCATGTGACAGGTTGTCACATAACACGCTGCTGGGGTGCAATTGTCTTTGCACTCGTATTAACAAGAGAGGCGGTTTAGCATCTCGAGGGAGGCTGATAGAGACGATATGGGAGCATAATAGAGGCATACAATTTACTAAAATATTTCTCCCTCATATTTTTGTGTTTTTTACTTTCAGTCATAGATTGGAGTTCCATCTCAGGCACATACGTACATCTGGCGTCTTATCTTATTAGCTGTATGTCTGCTCTTTTTAACAGTGAGGTAGTGATCTGATCTGTCTTTATGTGTTAATATAGATGTAAACAATGGCAGTCAGATAATCCACCAGTGTTTTTTGGCTTGATTTTATGACAACTCCCTTTCTATAAAATTGGTTATTGGATAGAAACCTATTGAAGATGAGAAAGACTTACTGTATATATCATATGTAACATGGTTCACATGTATCGTCACAAAACAGTAAATAAATAAAAATGACAATTTAAATAAATGTATAAAACATGAAACAATCATAGAAGAAGAACGATAACAGGAGTGCTTCTGGTGTCCCCTGCCCCCACAAGGCTCTTGAAGGAGTAATTAAGAAAAAGTCAAAATTATGCTTTTATCCATTGGTAGGTTGTGTCAAAAAGAATCCAATTTCAGGCGCTCGGCTGGATGGTTAGAAATAGAAAGGCTTTAATAAATATGAACTGCTACAGTATAAAAATACGCTGCACTTCACATTGGCACAGTTGCCTTCCTCAGGGTGTATTTACACACAATGATCCCAAACCAATAAGTAAAGTAATCACATTTTTAAATTCGATTTGCATTCTTATTTTACCATCTCATAAGGAACTAGCAATACAGTAGTCCCTTACCAGTGGATTAGTGCTAACCAACCAATAAACTATAATTATGACTGTTGTGTGTCGGCATTGACGAGGATGGAGGAGATGGAGTGGAGAGAGAGGCTGCACGAGGGAGAGGAGAGACATGGAGAGGGAGGGCGATAGAGAGACAGAGAGGTGGAAAGAGACCGTGTGACAGTCAGAGAGACACCGATAGAAAAGGAGTAACAGACAGACAGAGCGTGTTGAAAGGGAGGCATCAATACCAAGTACTTACATTTGGGTACTTACTGATGACACATGCACACTCAATGCTGTAGAGAGGGGGTTTTGTCGTATCAATGAAGCGTCTCTGATGGCTGCAGCTAAGGTTCCCTTCATTGTTTTGATGTCTGGTCCTCGTCTGACGCTTTGGTCAAAAGCCTCTGAAGCACAGTCACAGCAGGAATCACATCTGGTGCCAAAGCATCAGAGGAGCTCATTTTTCGGGTTAACTCCTCAAACAGAGCCCGAACAGATAGAGTCTTTGGGCATGATCGTCGTATATTGGACCCAAATATTCCCTGATATATATACCTTATAAATACATCTGCCCGGTTAGAGTAGTAGTTGACATAGTTTGTAGTCTGCTCTACTAGTGTCATCATCGCTTTTCCTAAAATATCTCTAAACAGATTTCTCGTCCTCTGCCTGCCTGCTCAACTGATTAATGCCATATTGCTGTAAAGTTTGATTGTATCAGAGTAGTTTTATGAGTATGAGTACATGATACTGGTATCGATGCATTCCTGGAATTTCTTTCTGGTCTGTGAGGGTAAGATGGTCCCACATTTTCAACTGTAATTTCTGTAAAAGAAGCTTTCTGTAAAGAAGAAACACTGCTTTATACTCAGACGAATACTGAACTTATCACTCAGTTAATTTTTTTATTAAGATTTCTCTTCTTTATCTCATCTCTCCACCTCTCTCTGTTTCTCACAGGTTTGACCCTCAGAAGGGCTTTTGGTGCCAGCTCCTCGAGGGAGGAAAGACAAAATGTTTGGGAAAGAGCAAAGGGAGAAAGTACCCTCCTATGGAGCCAGAGGTAAACTTTCTACATTTTAATTAAAATAGATTTCTGCTACAGAGAAAAAATGATATATGCATTGAATGAAATGTTGGAGAAAGAGACAAATAAAAAAGAAAAAGCAGCAGCCTGACTGACAGTGACAGCCCACAGTGGTCTCCATCGCTGTGGCAATATTTCCCACAGGACTCAGCATTGGGGTGGAAACTGTCAACCAATCAGATCCAGCCAGAAAGTTACAACCTAATTATGAGGACTCAATAGTGACACAACACCCTTGAGGGAGAGGATGGGGAGGAGGGATTAGGAAGGAGGGAGGAAGGTAGAAGGAGAAAATCCAATCCATAAATCTTTGTCATGGCGACTGATTCCACAGAGGAGAGACCGGACCTGCACACAGCGAATCGCACATGAAGACAAGCACACATAGATACAATTTGTCTTCCCGCACGTGATCACACATGGCTAATGGCTGCACCTCAGTGTCGCCTGTAATTAAACTGTATTTGAGTTTCCACCAGGGAGGGGGCAGAAGGAGAGGACAGATGAGGAGGGAGGAGATGGAGGGAGCACTAGGGAGGAGGCACAGCAGAGGCAGAGATGAGGGATGCCCACAGGAGGGAGAGAGATAATGGATCTCATGCATCCTTCATGTGATTTTCTCCCCCCTCTCGAACCTTTCTTTTCTTAGCTCTGCTCATACCATTCAGCACTTAGTGGCCCTAAAGTCCTATTGAGGAGAAATAAACTAATCTAAAGATGGTGGCACATCATTAATCTCTCTCAACATCTTGTTTGCTCCCTACTCCCATGCTGTCTTTCTTATTTTCACCTCTTTCCATTTCCACTCCCTGCACTTCTCACCTCTCCTTTCTCCTCGTTGCTCATGCCTTTCCCCACTTTTCTGCTTATTTCCATATGTCTTTCCATACTTTCCATCCACCACTTATCGAATCCTGGCTCACCAACTTGTATTCTTCCCCTCTTTGTTTTATTTCCTCACTCCATCGCCCTTACTCCCTCCGCCTATGTCTGCTCATCTCACCTATTTTGCTCTCATCCCTCCACTTCTTTCATCTTTTTCCCCCCCTCCTCTTCTCTCTTCAGGCACATGCATATCTCTCCAGGTACTACAGGGAACACAACGTGGAGCTGTCAAAGCTGCTGCATCGCCTCGGACAGCCGCTTCCCTCCTGGCTAAGAGAGGAGCTTCAGAAGGTCAGCAGCATTAAACTCTGTGACACTCATCTCGCCAGCACCTAAATGCAAGTTAAAATGTCTGAATGAATGGACATCAGTGGATAGTGAAAAAAAATGGTTCTTAAAGCCCCTGAAAATGTGGTTTCAAATCTTAGTATGTCTTTTCAAGATTACTTTTTTGTGACTAAATAAGCAAAAGTTAAAGTCTGAGATCTCAAAAACTCATCTGATCTGCTTCATCAGGTCTCTGTGGATGTGGTTTGATCAGGGACTGGTTTCACAAAGATATTTTAGACTGGCCTTTAATGTTGGTCCAGTCTTAATTTTGCTCTTAGATGAGTTTAATGCAGTAAAAGATTAGTCACCCTACCAACATTCCTACTCAGAACTACATTGTGCTACCGACAATGGTTTTCCGAAGTCTTCCTGAGCCCATGCAGTAATCTCCTTTCTACAACCATGTGTTTGACAAAGTGATGAACCTCACTCCATCCTCTTTCCAGGATGAACCTTTCATACCCAATCATGATACTATCACCTGTTACCAATGAACCTGTTTACCTGTGGAATGATCCAAACAGGTGTTTTTGGATCAGTCCACAACTTTCAGTCTTTTGTTGCTCCTGTCCCAACTTGTTTGAAAGATGTTGCTGCCATCAAATTCAGAATAAGCAGATATTGACAAAAATCAATGAAGGTGATGAGGTCAAACATTAGATATATTGTACTCTTTCCAATTGAGTATATGTCAAAAAGGATGAGCAAATGATCACATTCTGCATTATTTTTGTGTTACGCTGTGTCCTAACTTTTTGGAATCAGGGTTGTTAGATGTGACGCCTGCTGACCAGTGGCAAAAAGGAAAACATGGCTCATAGTTTGTCATTTGTTAGCAATATTGTGAAGGGAAAGAGTTTTTAGACATCACATAACCCCACTGATTTTCATCAGTTGTTGTGTTTGGCCAAAGAAGTAGCAGCAGCACTGAGCTCTTCCTCAATGATTAAGCCACGTCTCAGCTCTGCTCTGTCCTCTGCTCAGATTTTATGCTGTTCCACATTGTTCCGGAAACCAAATGTTTTCTGTTGGAGTGAACAGAGCTGAGAGGTTTGATTGATTGATCAGCCATATTTTGTAGTTTGAAAAAAGAATTTGATGCAAATTGGGTCAAGAACAAAATAGCTTTGTGCATCAAATGAATTTAGAGATTGTCACAGCTCGGGCTCAGCGAGCTCGACAAAGAGGAAGACCACACTAGTTAAAGCCATTTCAATCAGATTTTATTTAAAACTAAGTCAAAAACAGTGTAATAATTGAATCTGTTGTCTGTAGGTCAGTGGTGTTTGCAGTGCTGAATGTGGGTGTGGGGGGTAACACAGCCAGCCCAGGTGCAGCACATCAAGTTAGATTGAAGTTAGCTCTGCTCACTTCAAACCAGAGAGGACAAACACACGCACAGAAACACACAGAAAATGCTCATAATAAGAAGCTGATTGATAGAATGTTTTGGGGGGCTAGATCAATGGACAATGCAAAATATTATGCAAAATAGTACAAATATTGCTGGCTTGTGAAAAAATATATATCTTGTGGACTTGATTACCTTGTAATTCTGTCAGGGTATGCAAAGCATGCACTTAAATGAGGCTTCATATAGTCTAAGTGCTGCAGCCATCTCACCTTGATCCCTGCAAAGCCCTCTTTCTTCTGCAGTGCTCAACACTGTTTGTCTTTTTGTCTGAGGATTTGTTTGTGCCACTGTTTGTCACTGTTTATGAATCAGAGAAAGCCACTTGACTGACGAGTCCGCTTTGGTTTTCCAGCCCAATCACAGCAATCACAGCATGTTTTCTGTCTTTTTTCATGGTTGGCATTTCAATCAATAACAAAACAAAATGGAATTAAATTACTTTTTCCCCCTCTCCTTTCCCTCTTCTCTGTGCTTCCCTCTCTCCGTTCCCTCTCTCTCATTACCTCTTTCTGAAGGTTAGATAACCTTTGCATCCATGAACCAGGGTTAAAGGTCAAGGGGTCGAGGACCAGGAAGCGACCAGGAGCACCTGACCTTCCGATGCACTGTCTGTGGCCTTTTAGTGAACCCTGAGGTGAAGGCAAGGACAGGGTGCCTTGTGTCACCGAGGAGCTGCGACACTGCTGAACGGAGCAGGAGTCATTAATGCAAAGAAACTCTGGTGGGCTGAAACTGAACTCTTGAACGGATGAATGGATGGATGGATGAGCGGATGGATGGATGGAGGAGTGACAGTTTCAGGTGACTCAGACAGCTCTGAAGAAAGTGGGACTAGAAGGAAGAAACAGAAAAATGGGAGACAAGGAGCATTTGGCAAGTCTTTGACGCCCAAACCCTGTTCTGAACTGTGGTGAACTCTCGTGCAGACCTGCAGCGACTTTGACGGTTACTATGAATATTATTACTATTATTATTGTTTTATTTTCACCTTTGATTTATGATGCCAGAACAGCGCTGGTCAGCTGTGCGTGGTTCCCATGAAAATGACTTTGCACTAAGTTCTGTTCCATGTATCTCCAAGACAGAAAAACAAAAACAACACACCCTATGTGGTTTTGTCTGACTTTTTCTTTTTGTTTCTTTCTCACAATGAGAGCGACTGAGCAGGGAGGATAAGTGCATAGACTCAGGGTGAGTGACAGGCTGTTACTTTCCACGATAGGTTCTCATTGTTTTGGTAGTTAATTTTTTTAAGTGAAGCTAGTTCCTGGTAGATCTGGTAGCCTTATTCACCCTTAGAGATGTCACTTGAGGCTTTCGCCCGGGAAAGTATGGACTGGAAATGAGTCACTGAAGCAAGATGCATTGCCCGCTCATTATTTTCCTGTGACAAGCCATGCAGAAGAACGCCGTGTCCGTTTAGCAGAGCATGAGCGCTGATGATTTCAGCGCTGAGGACCAAGGAGGCACGAGTTTGTGGGAAGGAAAACTGACCAAAATGAGCCTAATTGATATGACACTTAATTCCAAGACCCTTTAAGTAACTACTGTAACCGCAGGCAATTTTTGTTTCGTCAGTGCCTCATTTAAGTCTCAACCTTCTTTTTTTCCCCTTTTTAAAACCAGTGGCCTACGTTGTTGATCTTCAATTTGAATGCAAAAAACCCCCAAATGTCAAACACAGAAACCAAAATTAAAGAAATGGATATGACTGACAGCATAAGATGTGTTTTTTTTTTTAATGACTAAGAAACACATGAACCACATTGTGCAGGGACGCGACTGCACTCACACACATGTGAAGTCACATCATCTTTGGTCTAAGTGGTTGACAATAGACTGTCCTTGAAGGTAAGTGAAAATGACAAGTATGACAGCTGGCTATTTGAAAAATGTGTGTGCCCGTCAGTTAATGCGTCAGTCATGAACTGGCCTATCATACCATAATGTTCACTTTTAACAATAATGTTATTTTTACTGAACCTATTTTTACAAGAAATGTACAGAGCACACAACATCACGTCAGACTGCAAAGCGTAGACAATGCTGTCACACAAACTTGACAAGATAATGAAAGACTAACAACGAAATAGCCGACGTTCACACCATGTTCTATTTGTCACCGACCACATGATAGATGTAACACGTGAGAAAAGTAAAGAATCTATATCTTCTGAGAGTCACGCTGTGTTACTCCTTGTCACACGTGATACATTAAATCACAATGCATGTACATGTTCACTCAGAAATATATCCACTAATCTATTGTGTTAATGTTAAAGGAGAGGTTCACATTTTTTACATCTTAAATCCCTCCAGCTCAATGTAGAAACAGAGAATGTTGCACTAAAAAGACTGTAAGTTTGGATGATATCTCACACTTCAGAATACATTTTTGCCCCTAACAAGGACCATGGATTTGAACTATGGCTTGAACCTATCATTCAAGGCACAACATGGTAATCAGGTACATGTCAGTCAGAGTTAGAGGGCGTGGGTTTTGATTTACTGCAGTGAGGGTTTCCAGGTGAGATCATATTTGTCAGTCTGCCGTTGAGCCATTTTCTTTCTCTGATCATAAAGTGTAGAACATTTGCAATAAACCTTGAATGTGATGGAAGGCTTTGACATTACCAGAGCAACAGGATACGACATTTAGCCGTGAAGTCCATCAGATTTATGCCTTCAGAGTCTAACCACCACTGTCCACACAGGTCTGGAGGATCAGACTGGAAGACTGCATGAGAAATCAATTCAAATGTCTGTTACCAGTAAGGCAGAAATGAAGGAGTGAATGTCAGAGAAAGAATGCACGATATAGAAAAACACACTTTTGTCTCTTTTTAAGCAACTATTTTTTTTACACTCAACCCGGATTCTGGCAGATATGGATGAAACTTGAAATGTACAATACGGCTTCCCATAAATCATTGTCTTTATCTACAGTAGCTCCTTGTGTTTGTACTGAGCCAGAACTGACTATTTGAAAGGAAAGAAATAATTTCAGGTTTTCTATTTACGTCTCGTTTACAGCAGGGTTCAATCTTTACTGCAGAGTTCACAGGGTAATAGCTAGAAAGAATTTTACTGATTAAGTCTCTAACATGCATATATTTGAAAAAGCTTTTCTTTCAGATATATTATGGTTGTAATTGTTTTGTTTGTTTTACAGCGTAGATTAAAGTATAGATTAAACAGATGGGCCCACAAAGAAAGGAATAAAAAACGCATATCAGTGTGGTTCCTGAGAATGTATATTTAGTCATAAACTACATCATTGATGAAAATACAATAGGCTCATTGGGGTATGACAGGAGGAATTAATTTACAGCCACTGCAAAGCAGGAGCTTCAGTCCAGTAATAACCACCAGAAGATTTAGGTTGTTACATCATCTCGTTCAATAGTCCCAAACAACTTTTTAAGATTACAGTTTCAAAGATTCAAGTTTAAAAACGCGGCCGCGCTCCAGATAAAGGAAGGACACTTAAGTGTTGCAGATCGAGATATAATCAGTCTAAAAGCCGCACAGACCCCAAATCTATAAACCTTCAAAAGCAGCTGGCTGAGGAGGGAATTTCCATCAGCCAATTTGATGCGTATGAGATCACTCACGTTCAGGTTTAATCATTATCCTTAGATCTGTCCCAGCTGGTTTTCCCAAGTGTTGCCAGACTTTAAGGGAAGGAAACAGATATGAGAGATGCTCAGATATGAGTAGAAATAAATTATCTGTGTATAATGAGACCTTCTGTTCTGCACCACCTCTGGTGACATCTAATATAGGCTCATTAGTGCAGAGAGCTATAGCTGGAGGTTCAGTGGGAATAGCAAAACACAAAAAGGGCAGTGCTGTCTGCTTCCTCCTTTCCCCAGTTTATTTCAATGTTTATGCCTGTTATTTTGTAACTGACATTTTTAAATCAGCAGACATGACAAAACATAAGATATAACGCATATAGCCAACACATATGCACACCGTTATCTCAACCAGCTTCATGAAGTTGTCACCTGGAACGTTTTTCAATTCAACAGGCGTGCCTTGTCAAAAGTCAATCTGTGGAAATTCTTGCCTTCTTAATATGTTTGAGACCATCAGTTGTGTTGTGCTGAGGTAGTGTTGGTATACAGTAAATAGCCCTATTCAACTGCTGTAGTAATCCATATTATGGCAAGCACCGCTCAACTAAGCAAAGAGAAACAAGCCCATATTTACTTTAAGACATGAAGGTCAGATAGATGATAGAAGATATTTGAATGCATCTTCCAGTGTCGTCAGACCATGAGTTACCTCTGCTGCAGAGGATAAATGCATTACTATCCCCAGCCTCAGAAATAGCCAAATGATGTTTGAGATTTACCACTGAGCTCCAATGTTTTGTAATGTGCAATAATGACCACAGGAGGGCGCTCTCAGACAATGAGGACAACTGTGTTCCAGCTCACAGCAGTTCTTGGGAATTCAGGCAATCAATTTAGCAGATGTAAAACAAGATAAATTAGGATGCAGTTGCAGGTTCGCTCCCATAAACAGTCCCTGTGCAGCATGTTGTGCCTTCTGGGCTCAACAGTTAAATGAATCATCTGCCTCTGCGTTATTGTGGGTACAAGAAATACCTTTGCACAACCACCATTGTGCAGCCATTGCATCTGGTTGACACATAACTCAGTTTTCATTAAAAACTTTTGTGTAATTCATCCTCCTTCATCAAAAGTCTACGAAGGCGGAAAAAAGAGAGGTTCAGAGATGCAAAGGCAATAATGCATGATGGCATTTCTTTTTCACCAACATGTCTCATAAATTACTCATTAATTCAATATTTTAAAATGAAGTGAAAGCAGAGCCACAGCAGGAAGCACATTAGTCACCACTTTCACAGCCAGACAGCTTCATTCTTTTTTATGACGCCTTTCAACATCATCTGAAGCATTGTGGTCTTGTTTTTGATAATAAATAAGGTGACAGTGGTCATTATCTCAGTTAGGTCTATATGTGAGTGGAAGTAAACACAAATCCTACAACAGAAAAAACAATATTTAAAAACATTTCATCCATACAGAATTATATTATTGATTATATTGCAAATTTCCCCACTGAGGGATGAATAAAGGTTTATCTTATCTTGTAGAACTCAGTCTAATGTGATGGGTTAACCACAAGATGGTGCTACTTTGTTGGGTGTTAAAAAATACTATGCTGATTTAAACACTGTGTCTATGAAGTATTTGGCATTTAAGGGGGGGAAAAAGTAAATACATAGCAAATGAAGGGTTTTGAAACAAGCAAAGATATAACAGTAACTTTTCAAAAATCATGTAATATTTTTTGAAGCACATGAGGAACAAAGACAAAAGCTGGAAAGAAGAGAATATTTTTATTTATGCTGCCAAGATTTCAAGCAGCGTCTCAGTCTAACAGTTGGTCCCAGTTCTCAGATGTGTGTTGAGTCAACATGACGTGTTTGCCTTGTAAATGAGAACAACTCAGACAATACGTGTGTGGGTGTGTGTGTGTGTGCATACACATTGTCTGACATGGTGGTGCTCACTTTGACAGTTTGCAGTCAGAAACAAACCTGAAAGAGGTCTTGTCAGTTCCAGCTGCTGTCACCTTTCACATGTGTGGGAATGACGGTGACATAAAGTGCAACAACACCAAAATGCCTTTAGAGGAACAGATTATTAAGTGTCTTAATTAAACACACAACAAACTCAAACTTTTTTTTTTTTTTTTTTTTTACAAAATCTACTTTTATGAAGAAATGTTACAGTACATTTAAACATAACACATAGTCAGTAAAGACCAAATAAGAAGGCAGTGTAGTGGGTTTTTTTTCAAGTGTACCAGATTGTCTCCATTCAGTGTTGTCAAAACCAACCAACACCAAACTATCCCAACGGAACAAAATAACATGAATTAACAGCGTCGACATGACAAGTCAATTCTGTTGTGTGCTTTGATTCAGAAACACTTCAGTCCCTTCCTTTCTCTGCAAATGTCAAGCAGCACCGAGACAAGGACAAATACTGACTGGATATAAATTATAAACGCCTGAGCAATTACTAAGACCTGATATCTGCTTTTTACACAGTAAAACAAGGAGCACAATGGAGAATGATCACTTTAAACAAGAATGAAATGAGGCAGAAAGATATATTTCACTTTGGCAAGTGTCAATATGACGAGAATGCTTAACACAGAAGCACTGAACATCATGCGTTAAGTACCTGAAGGGGGGTTCTTGGTGCAAGTTTGCAAAATTCATCATCATCATGATCATCATCATCATTACTTACTGTGTATATGCATGTATACTGTATGTTTGTTTGTTTTTACACTCTGGTCCCTTTTCAACATGTTTAATCACATATTTCATATCATAAATTACAATGTAACAAAAGCAAGCACACAAAACATTATTTCGACAACAAAAAAAAATGAACGTTGTATGAAATGTCACAAGAGACAACAAAAAGATATTTAAGTTGGGAGTTCAACACCATCCAAAAGCTTATGAGAAAATTAAATCATTAAAATAAGTGCTAATGAATTAGATGAGAGCAAAGACTCCAAAAAAAATATGAAAAGAAAGAGTCCAGCGTTGCCTTGTCCTCCCCATGTGAGTGTCAGGTCATAACTTATATCACTGGGTATCAGTTACTCATGGATGAAATACATTGTTGTATGAGCTGTCACCTGACCAATCAAGTATGTCTTTGAGAGTCATTCTGATCAAGAGGTCAGTTATTTTCATCGCCTTTTCTCTTTTATGTCATCACGTCCAATCACCTTGTGTATCCAGGAGTTGAAGGCAGAGACTTTGGTGTAGACGCCAGGGGACTGCTGTGTCCGGCAGGCGTGGCCCCAGGACGTGACCCCGTAAACCACCCAACCCCCTCCCGGACGCTCACACACCAACGGGCCTCCGCTGTCACCACGGCAGGTGTCCACCCGCCTTTCAGGCTGGATGCTGCCGGCGCAGAGCATGCGGCTTGTGAAGGCACCGTGGAAATGCTGCTGGCAGTGACGACGGGGAAGTAAGGAGATGGGCGCCTGCTGGAGGGTCTTGGAATATGAGCGGCCTGAGAGAGGGAAAGTGGAAAGCAGTGTGTATGAGCATCTATGTGTTATATAAGTTAAAGGTCAGAGACTGATTAGTTGACAACCAGTGTAATTGCACATTGAAACAACAATGTGCAATTGAAGCCTAAAAACTTTGTATAATGTTTGCAGCCTTTCACTATTTTAATTTAATTTGTGCTTTAGCCATGCTAGTGCCATGGTTAATTGTTGGTTGGTCCATCACTTTGGTGCCATTTTGTCATTTTCGGTTCAGACTTTGTACAGCTCATTCATGGTCCCTAGAGGATGAATTGTAAAAACTTTGGTCCTCTGACCTTTCATCTAGGGCCATCATCAGATCAGATATTCTGCTTTTTCAAACACTTTGGTTCGTGACAAAATGCAAAATTATCATTCTCATCAACTTCAGCCTCACTTTGGCATTAATTAATAAATGTTAACATATATAGCCTACATAAGATACTAAGATTATCACTGTGAGCATTTTAGCATGCTGACTTTAGCATTTAGCTCAAAGCACTACTTTTAAGTCCAGCCTCGCACAGCCACTTTGTTTGCGTGTGCATGATTGTCAAATGGTTTCTGGAGCCTGTAATCTGTTTTAATTTCGACTCTGTTTTCAAATTGTTTTGACATTTGCGGATGTGAAGCACACAGTGTTCCCCGTGTGCATGACTTGTCTCAATATTTCTTTATTCTAAAGTTTGCTTTGCCTTGCCAGTCGGCAGCAGACTCCCCTTCACTCGACCTCATTTATCACATTCTTTTCAAAGGCTCTCTGACTTTTTCAGACATTACAGGGCTCTAATTTAGAAATTAATCAGTTTCAAGATTTCTGGCCGAGTCTAAGAGAAGCTGTTTTCCTTCCACCCCGTGAAGGTTCCCATTACATTTTCTGTGTCTCCTTTAAAATTCATGCAGACCTTGCCAGTGTTCACTGTTGTCCTGGGGAGGTCGCTGACAGAATTTGCTTCCTCTAACACACATGTTGTCGATTTTTACAACTCCCAGCAAGGAGCATCACTCTGTGGCCAAAATGTGTGCAGAGATTCAAACTATTCCCCCACATACTGCCCCCGTCTCCTGTACTGGTAGCTTAGGGTGGCATGTATGTGCAACGTTTACTGTGTGTGTGTGTGTGTGTGTGTGTGTGTGTGTGTGTGTGTGTGTGATATCAGAGTGGCAGAAAGCCAAATGCAAACAGCTGTACAAAGCAGACATCTCGCCTCAATTTAAACAGCCTTTCGCAGTATCACACACTCTAAATAGCTTCCTGGTTGTCATCACACTTGAGTAAACCAATAAAAACACACACACACACACACACACACACACACTCACATGTGAACGACTGACATTAAGACAAAGACACACTAACCTCTCAACAGGGAGTACATGTTTTTGCATAAGCGTGTGCTGTGACCTTCTGTGGCCCTTTGTCACCAAGTTGCTATGATGAATGACATCAGCGTGTAATTTAGATCACTAACAGATGTGTGTCTACTGTATGGACAGACACGGAGCATGAAGTCAAACAAGTGTAATTACTGGTGGAGAATTCGCTTCTATTTTATCTGCATTTGCACTTGACCTTCAAAATAACTTACATATGGTAGAATAATGTGGTTATAGCACGTTTGTTTTACTGTCTGTCCAATAGACTTTACACAGTCCTGCTAGAGAGGTTGTGTATGTTTTAGAATTTGCTGTATTTCTACTTAAATGTGATCTCAAATGTGATCTGATCTTCCTCTAAGTCCTAAAAATTCACGAGGTTCAAGAATTCAAGAGGTTAAACAAATGACACAAAAAATATGATACTTTTTTCATTTTCTATTGAGCAAAATCCTCCAACATTGACAATCTTTGTTGGGAAAGTATGTAACCTTTGCTTTCAGTGACCCCCTGCGCATCAATAACTTTACTGTAACTGTTGATCAGTCCCACACATCAGCTTTGGGGGAATTTTGGCCCATTCCTCTTACAAAACTGCTTCAGTGATGTTGGTGGGCTTCCTTTCATTAACTGCTCTCTTAAGGTCTTTTCACAGCATTTCTGTTGGATTAAGATCAGGACCATTCTGGTTCATTACATTTTTTTCTGCTTTAATGATTCTTCGGCAGACTTTCAGACTTTAGGATCATTGTTTTGCTGCATGAAACTGTGATATAGCCACCATGTTTCACGTTTGGGATGAAGTTCTTATGGTGGAATTTCAGTTAAACCAAAAATTTTGGACTCATCTGTCCACAAAACCTTTCTTTCAACAGACTTATGTTTGATTCATGTGACCTTTAGCAAGCTTCAGACACGCAGCAATGTTCTTTTTGGAGAGTAGTGACTTTCTCCTTGCATCATTTTTGTCCAGTGTTTGTCTGATGGTGGACTCATGAACACTGACATTAGAGAGGCCTTAGATGGCACCCTGGGGTTCTTTGTGACCTCCTGGTGTTTTACACACCTTGTTCTTTGTAGTGATTTTTGTTGGACTTGTGGGGAGAGTAACAATAGCGCTGAATTTGCTCGATCTATCTGACAGTGGATTGGCGCCAACAGCTTTTATGTCTGATTCTGTAGAAATCTCCTTTGATCAAAGCATGGCCGACTTCCACCAACCTGTGTGCTGAAGTCAGACATTGACAGACACACTTGATTGTCATCTCCTTGACTGAAACACTTTCCCCTTTAAATGAACTGATAATACTAGAGGTTCACGTACTTTTTCTAACAAAGGCATTTCATGTTGGGCAATTTTGCTAAATAAATAAATGATAAGTATAATTATTTTATAGCATATGTCCAGTTGGGTCCTCTTTATCTAGTGTTAGGACTTGAATGAAGATCTGATGATATTTTAGGTCACATTTATGCAGAAATACAGACATCTCTAAAACATTCACAAACTAAATATAACTAGTCCCATCATGATTTTCTTTTTTCCTTTATTAACTTACTGTTTTATTTGACTGCATTGTTTAGTGATTGTTTTCCAGTGCTTTTTTAAACTGTACCATATCTTCTACCTTACAATTGCCCTGGTGAATATTTTGAATTAAATGTTGTGCACGTATAAAAAAAATACATGAACTGAACTTAGCATAATGTCAAGGTGTCACCACTCCATATACAGTGGCACTGATGTAGGAATTAAATGAACAACGACGAAATGAAACGATGTCATGTTTTGCACCTCCAGAGCCACCGTACCCACCTCCCCTCCACACACACACACACACCCTCACCTGTGTCGCCCCAGCCGGTGATGTGACAGTTGCTGGCTTGTTTGAGCACCCTCTCTTTCTTCACGGGCAGACAGGCGGGAAGGACATGACGGCTGAATGACACGCACTCTCCCAGCATCTGGCCCACTGCCCCCGGCGACAGACGAACCAAGGCCAGGTCGTAATCGTTGCTGTGGGAGTGGTAGCTCGGGTGGAGGACGATCTGATCGACGGCGTACTCCTCCTCGTGTTCCTCGGGGACGAGGGAGTGGTAGTCGCCCACTCTAACTTTATACTCCTTGGTGCTGTTTCCATACCTGTAGAAAGAAATCAAGGGAGGGGTCAACAACAGCTATTAGAGAAAGAGAGTCTGTCTGTCTGTCTTATCCCACTGCTGATACATAAACCATGAGCAGGAAAATTATGAGCTCTGGCAAGGGTTACTTCAGCAATAGGTCATCTCAGGCTGGAAAAAGTACAAGTATGTTCACTGAGCACACATATTAATAACATCTGCACTAATTGTCTGTGAGTAATGGAAGAGCTTTTAAGGTTTTTTTTCTAAATGTTTAAGGCCCCAGCCATACTTTAGATATGTTAACCTTAACCCTCATGCAGGGGTTGTTCCATCAACTTAATCAGTAATCAGCATAAAGTATGTGTATGAAAATATTTCTTTAGTTTTTATCTTTCCTTTTAATAATCTACTGTTTTTAAAGCCTTGTTTAGACTTTTCTTGTTATTCTTAGTTAAATTTTATATTATGTCTATGTTCCTCTTGAGGAATCAACTACACAGTCTTTCTTTTTCTCTGTTATCTTTCTTCAACACAACATTCTTGTAATGCTTTTATACATTAAGTTCACTTTAAATCACAACTAATGGTTGCACACATCTCGCACTACTTCTAGGGGCTAAACACATGGAAACTTGGACAGAGAACGAGTTCAGGCAAGAATGATAATAATAAATCTGTCATTGTGTCTGTGTGTTTATGCTTTTATCTGACTCACAGATTGACATAATGAAGTGTTTTGCACATTTATTTACGTGTTGGAGATGTTTGGCCTTTTATGAAATGGAGTAGGAAAGAAGGAAAAGAGAAGAACAGGGTAAGTCAGGGACAAAGACAGGACTGAAGGAGAGGGAGGGAGGGAAGAGAAGGAAGAGGAGAGGAGTGAAGGAAGGGAGCCAAGTGTCCAGTTACAACTGGTGAGAGTGTTTCCGGAAAGATCTCCTGACCTGGGAATGCCACGATGTTCCTGGCAGAGCAGAGACACTGCTGACCAGTTATCTATGTACAGTATATACCCACCTACACACACTCACACACACACACACACACACACACAGGCACACATGTTTGGAACTAGACTGACTCACATGGTACAAGACAACCAGGTTTGATCCTGTGAAAAAGGCAAAATCTCAGGACCAGAATGGAGCATGAATGTGATTAGTTACCTTTCACACATTGATGTTGTTGTTGCTAAAAAGAGTTAAAACATCTGTTCTGTTACCGTTGGCGAGCCCCCAGCTGTACAGCTACAAGGTATAAATAGGTTTAATATGTTGACAGTATGTGACCACTGACCTGGGGTCAATTTTTATGAACCTACTAATAGGTAATGGTAGGTGCAAGGGAAAAGGTAATATGATCGTGTTAGTTGCACCATAACATGTCACTAAGAAATATTCCGTGCTTGTGTGCAAATTAGAAGAAGCAAATGAGGGTATGACAACTTGTTGACGTCTTTTCAGTGTATTGTGTGACTCCATGAGTGTATTTGTTTGTTGCTATGTGTGTGCGCTTGTGTGAGTATCACCCTATTTTGGTTACCATATATGAAAGGTGACACTGTAAAGTCGGAAGTCCCTATCTTGGTCCGTGTGCTCTGACTCGCATGCAGCAAATTGCTTTTCAAAGCTGTCATAGCTGAAGCTAACAGGTTGGAGCACTGACGACTGATATGTGATCGGGCAGCGCTTTGCAGCGTCTGACCTTTCCTGTCTGCCTGCAATGTCCATCGTGACAAATATCCTACGTAGAGCTAAAAATACCTTTTACAGTTATATCAATATGTGGTATTTAGGTGTGGACATGCAGTGTCTTTTGGGCTACAGTAAACATTCATTATAAATAATTAACTGTTATCCCAGGAATGTGTCTGTCAGCACAATGGCGTGTCACGTATGAATTCCACAAGTTATAATCTCATTCAAATTAATTCAATATAAAAGCAAAGCCCGAGGCAGTAGGTGAGTTACAAATACAACATTTAAATACTTTGTTTAGATAAAGTCTCTTGTTAATTTAGTCTGGCACACGCTGCAACAATCTGTTTAACAACCAGACAATGTCATAATTGAGGCTATTATTATTGCTATTACAGTGTCTACAGTGTGATTTTAAAATGCCTGCTATTGTTAGTTGAGAGTCAGAGTATAATTCATTATTTCAAACTGTAACTACGCTGGCGGTCAACTAACCGCACTTTGCATTAATCAGTCCTAGACGTCCTGATTTCTACATCCCAAGTGGTCATAAATTTGCAGCATGGTGCAGCTGTGTGTTTCCTGTGTGTGTCATTTAAAAAAATAGCATGGAAGAGTCACATCGTGGAGTAGAAGTTCCTGTATTTGGAGTACAGCTCTGGAAGTGGAAAGGGCCTGGGAATGGCTCGAGAAATGGTAGTGGAATGGATTCAGAGAATGACCTCTTCCTCTCTTTAATGTGGAAACATTGGGATTTATAGTGGTGGAGCTGCTGAAGACTTTAAAGAGTTCTGGTTTTCCTACCAAACCCAAAGCTTGGAACTAATGCCTGGTAACGCAACCAAAACATATTATCCATAAAATACAGCCTGACAACCCAACATGTACTGTATAAATATCAAATGCAGACATTGGAGTGGGGGTCTCTGCTGCATGCATTAGGTGATGGATTTCATGCTGGTGGTGCCATGTGGGGCAGAGCAGAGCCAGAGCAGATGAAGTTGAGATGATGTAAATCTGGCTGTCTTCCTGCTTCCTGCACCACAGCCAAACCACCACTGATTACTGCTCACATTGTTTAGGTTCTCATGCATCTGTCAGACTCAAACATACTGAGGAAGTAAAGAGCTCAGATGTGTTTCAAACTACAGGCAGATGCAAATGTATGCACAAGCACACCCACCTTTCCATGAATAAAAATAACTTATAAATAACTCCAACATGCAGAAAATCCAAACACACAATGTAAAAGATAGGCCGCTAAATAACTGCATGTTTTAATTGTGCTGTCATGGTGTTTGGGGTTGTTAGTTTAATTATTTCCTGCTTTATTTTTATAGAGTTTGTCCTCAAGTTAGTTACTTTACTTCCAGCAATTGTCTTTTTCCCGCCCTCAGGATTGGATATTTGTTTCACCTGTGTTCCTCCCTCCCTTGTGCATTTAGTCTGCATGTTCCTCTCGCTCTCTTTGCCAGTTTGTTCTTGTACCTCATGTAAAGGATTCCAGCCCTTCCTGCTGTGATTCCTCATGTTCTCCCACTGTTTTGGTTTTTTGCTTTTTGCTTGTTTTTGGACTTTTGATTCTTGCCCACTCCTATTTGGATTTCTTTGCCTGTTTGGGCATCTTAGGATGTTATCAGAGTGTTGCTTGTTTTCCCTACATGTAATGTGGAATGTGATGGTCAATTTCCCACAAGCAGAATACGACCACACTTAACAAGATGCAGGCTCGTAACTAATCACTGTCCTGCTCAGTGAACATTGCCCAGACCTTCACTCATCTTTTGAGTAGAGACTGTGGGAACAGGGACACAAGGAAAATGCAGACTGACATGCATGTTGACTTGAACCTGACATTCTGATAGTCAGGCTGTGATATTGGTTTTATTTGCTTGGACTGAGTTTCACTGTAATCGTTATTTATTTAGCATTTATTTACCTGGATATCTTCCTGGTTTTATTTATAGTAGACTGATCCTATTTACAGTTGTGTCCAATTTTGTAGTTTCATTCCTTGAATATCCTTATTCCATTATTCCATTGATTTATATGATCCATTCTGAACCTGCTGCATCACATTAACTGGCTTAAAATAACTGACCACAACCTTTCAAATTGTGACGCATGCATATGTTTGTGAGAAGATTTGGGCGTGTGTGTTTGACCTCTTGAAGCAGTGTGCCGAGGTGAGAACCCAGCAGGCGTCAATGAGAGTCGCTCCACACACCAACCTCCCGTCTCCTCGAGACCCTCGCAGACGAATCGCAGCCTGCCACGGCCAGCCACCCCTACAGCACACACACACACACACAATTATAAAAGTGCACAAATACCTTAAAATGCAAACATTGACACAGAATCCAGTCCACATCATTTAACAAGAGCAAATTGAATCCAGTCGAGACAAGGCTAAAAAAGGAATGAATACACACATGCATGTAACTAAAATGGTAAGAATCTGTGTCTGTGTGTGTTTAAAGTAGCTTTCCTGCAAATACTGATAACGTTAGTGTATAATCTATTTTTTTATTGCATTTTTTAATACCTTATGCTTCTCATGTGTGCAGTGTGTTGTTGCCATACATTCAGGCATTTAAATGTCATTTAACAAAGAAGAAGAAATAATAATGATTATTATTATTATTATTAAGACTAATTTAGGTGTGATTCATGGTTTGGGCACACCTGAACAAACTGTCTAGTTTATCCAGTGGGTCTGGAACTGCTGCGTCCAGAAGCAGCAATACTGGAGGTACTGCAGTAGTTCTTTGCAAATATGTTTTATGTGTTTATTTGGAGGACAATAAACATTAGTATACCTGGCTGGCAGAATTTGCTTACACGCAGCAATTTGAGGTGTAAACACGTAGGACATATTCTAAACATGCACACCCACAAATAAATGCTCAGTATGAAAAACATCCTTTGGTTTTACATCTACCCGTAAATATGACCTCACGCACTTGATTGTATACAAATAAGGAGAAATGTTGCCTTTTCTCTGTTTATCCCAACCTTTTACTGTCTCTATCACACACACACACACACACACACACAATCATTCCAGATGACACACTGACATTTAACAGTGACATTCTTATTCACTTGCACCACATATAGTGTATGTTCATGTTCTGGAAGTACACACAGTCGGATATTTCTTTGCCTGTAGCTTCACATCAGCTGTTTTCCATCTAAGACTTATTGTCTTGAAAACGTGTCCAATATTCTTTATTCTATACGTCTCTGGCAGCTGTGCTTTCATTAATCCCGCCTGTCCCCTTCCGGCTTACCTCAGAGAGTTTTCTCCTCCTATGATCCGACGCTGGCGAGTGTGTTTGAGCCGCAGACCACAAATTGAGTTGACGGGGTCTGACAGAGACAAAAGCGGAAGCACTGGGTGTGTATATGTGAGAGTGCGTGGGAGGGTGATGATTGTTTAACCATACATTTAGGCTCAGATGTTGCATTTGAAAATAAAATGTTTGAAATTCATCTTTTTATACTACACATGAACGTGAAATGAAGTAACTTAAATAAACAAGAGATCATTTTCATCTTTCGTCCGTGTGTGTGTGATGTTAAAATCTACAAATGTTAAGAGCCTTTTTTAGGAGATGTCATTTATCATGCTGAAGAGACAAAACACTCTCCTGCAATGGTTTGACTTTCAGCAGTATGTGCATGTGAGAAATGGAAGTAAGAGCATATGTGAGGATAATGGATAGCAGTGTGTGAGTGTGTCCTGGTGTGTGACAGACAGGGTGAAGCAATAACATCACTCTCTCCATTTTACCATCTGGATATATACACACACACTGAAGTCCTTCCTGCTTTCCTCTATGAATCTCACCTCCTGACATTTCTTTAATCATTTGTTTCTTATTAGTTTTTCAGTGTGTATGACATTTTGGAAATGTTTGCTAAACACATTACGGTCTCAAATAACTGGAGCTCCATTTAGTAAGAAACAGACCTGACTGACCTTTGACCTCTTTGTAGCTGGGCTGTGATTCACCGTAGTCACAGATGACCCCGGCATCCTCACTGTGGCGACAGTTGTGTGTGCCGGGTGCCTGTTTGATGCAGTCCGCTATCGAACGCTCCTCGCCACTGCACTTCACATTGTCCACGTGGATGGGCCCCGTCCCTTCCCCAAAGTACGCCATGACAAGGGCCTTCGCCGTCCCACTGAGGTGGGCGGACAGGACACACAGACATTTCATTGCCGTAAGTGCTATTGAACTGGAAAACTGTTGGAACTGTCAAAAAGGTAGTGTATTCACATTGTGGCTGAAGATAAGCTGCAAAAATATATTTACACAGCACTTTTCAAAAAGACATTTTTTCACAATAAGAGCATATAACAAATTCTAGCACAAAACAAAAATGACATCAACAAAAAATGAAAACATCAGTTAAGGAACATGAGGGAATTTAAGTCTAAGTCTTGAGAAGGTTTTCAAAAAGATTATTTGCATTGGATGATCTCATAGTAAAACTTTGGGGCAAAGATTCCAGAAGCTTTAATTTTGAACAAAGTGCCTGAAACATCATATAGACATTGATTAGCCAACCTGAGAACAATTAATTTACTATATGGACACAACTATTCAAAAATGTACTTGCAGACTTCACCTAGAGCCTGATACAGTAGATAGTAATAAAAATTTAATATTAAATTCATCTCTACTGGCAAGCAATGGAGAGATGTATAATTCTATGTTTTTTTTCCAAATTACCTCTGATCTAGTCACAAACAACAAATTCAAGTTGAATGCTTGGCTGCTACCTGTTTCTATCTGTATGTGTGTATAAGCATATAGACGGTGATGACTTGTTAGCATAGATGTTAGCATAACATAGACATTCTCTGGTTGTGACGTAAACCAGGTCAAACCACTTTCGCAATCTGATAACAACAGTAATTGTATCACAATCCCACCTCTGACTTTAATTAGCAGCCAGCTAACACACAGAGGCCTGTAGGTTGTGGTTGTGTGTGTGTGTGTGTATGTGTGTGTGTGTGTGTGTGTGTGTGTGTGGGCTGTAACTGTGATTTTAATTAAGATTGATAGATAACTGACTGAGAGGATCTCATGTTGCGTCCCCAGGGTCTGATGGGTGGCAGGTCTTGTATCCCCACTTATCCAAAGGGAATCTCATGTCTCTCACTGAGCCATCTAGCATTGTGGCTCCAATATCTCCCCGAGTGGTACTTAGCATGCAGAGGGTGACCCTCCAAGTCACTTTGAACTAAGCCAAGAGACTGACATCGAGCCTGCTATGTGTGTTTCTGTTGCAACTCAAAGTAACACAACATCAGTCAAAAATGAAACACAATCAGCTTTGGATGCTAAACGCTCAGATTAGAAAGGGAAGTCAAGCGTGTTCTCAGACATCATATTTCATGTACTGTTCATTCACCATGAATTATCTTTAAAAACATTTCAAACGGCATTTTTGTTCGTGGATCTGTTTTAAATGTTGCAGAAATGCTGCCAATTTTGTATTTATCATTTATGTTTTGTTTTTATCTGTGTGTGTATGTATATATTTGTTTGACAGAAATACGACACAAGTGGCGAGAGGTTGACAAAAAAGTTCCCTTTGCCTTCGAGTCCTACAAGATATAATAAACTGTAATAATAGTTGTAAGAAGTAGTGGTAAGTAAGGTTCAGTAAGATTCAGTCACACATTACAGGCTTCATTTAGACCACAAGCACTAAATTGTTGCCAAAATATGTTTTCTACTTTTATGCTGGCAAGCTTTTCCCTTGTGTGCATAAGCATCATGTAGGTCCTCATTCGGGGTGAACCCGGGTCAAACTGTCGACTTTATAATTTGTCTGAAAGTGTGTGTGCGTCTCTGCTTATACTTTGTTTTATCACCCCCAGAGTAACCTCTAACCCTCGGAGACCTGCTGTGTATGTAATGGTCTTTCACCACACCCTGTGCAAAACAGAATGATGATCCTAACATGGCTCTTACACGCCTGCAACACGCTTCCTCTCTCTCTCTCATGCTTATGGACTCCAGATGTGACTTTCATCTATACCCAGATGTGTCACAGAAAATTGGGTGACTAAGGGATGAGTATCCCTTGCTGAGGAGTGATGTGAGAGAAAATGAAGACAGACCCTGCGATCTCATTGCCATTGTTTTGGAAAAAGGGGACAGTGTCTCCGAGGGAAGAGATAATGGGACACAGAGACGATGAAATGAGGTAGTTTGCGTCGCCCTCAACATATCTGTCACCGTGAACGTGTCATTTGCACAACTGGTCTGCCCTTTAGTCTGATCTTTGGCTGTATGAAAAAGGGCAAATCTAAAACCCCTAATAAAAGCAGCTGGCAGCACAATTATCAATTAATAATCAATTCATGATATATGATAAATGATTCAAAGCATACTGTAGTTTTTCCATTGTATGTTAGCTTGAAACCATAGACGTGCGTGATGAGGTGCAAACTGAAAACAGGAGAAGGACTGAGAGATGGACAGATGAAAGACAGACACATAAAGTGGGAGCGAGTATAAGGCAGACGCCAAGTCTGAGACGTGGTGATTGATTTTGCAAACAGAGTAGCAAGTCTGGATTCACTTAAGTGAGTGTAATGTATAGAGTGATCGCATTGCAATGCCACAGCTCATAACTGAGCTTTCCTCCAACATTTTATCTCTATTCCAACATCATGACCATGACTGCAAATGAAAAATACACTGAAAATGAGAAGGATAAGAGGAAAGGATCAGAAGAAAAGTAAGTGTCCTGATGCACAGGTGCCCACACATGTAATGTATACATTCAACACGCAGATTGAACAGCTATCTAAATGTAAATGCAGCCAACAAGGATTTTTAGCAATCAGAATTTTTTTCTAAATATTGAAATAGTGTAAATGCATTAGACCTGAAACAATTAATCAATTAACTGAAGTCAACTGACAGAAAACTGTCAACAGAGTGAATCATCTTTTTATCATTTCAGATTTGAAGCAAAGTGCCCCAAATTTACTAATTTCTCAAAAGTGACTATTTAAGTTTTCTTAGCCTTCTCCTGCAAGCAAGCAATTTAAATATGTCTAACTGTACAGGTAATCTTTACTCCTCCTCAGAGAGCTGCCACTTCCAACAGCTTCATCCACCCACATGGTGACCAAAACATCCTTCCTGCTTGCACTCCATCCAAATCACTGTCCTTGTTGTAGTTTTTATTATGTTACTCTGAAACACAGGGCTATCAAAGAGGCTTCTCCGACACACATGCGCATACATACCTGTATCCCAACTGTCGGCACACCACCTCAGCATCACGGTCAGTCCATCCGTCATCACACACGGTCCCCCATTGTCCTGACAGGTAGAGCTCCACCCGGCCTTCCCTCGAGCTCTCTCCTCCCACAAGCCTGACAGGTACACCTGAAGAACACACACACATGCAATTTGAACCGACCAAACAGGCTCACCACTGCTGACTGAAGTTAACCAAAACCACTGAGTCCAGAAATACTCAGACACTACACACACATTCCTTAACAAACCTGATCTTCCAGACTAACATGTCTCATGAATGAGGCATGTGCGCTCATGTTGCCTACAAAGGAAGCAGCTCGAACACCTGTCTGTTTTCGTGCATGCAACCACTTGTGCGTCCAGAAGAGGAAATTGTTGGACTCCCGTCACCTTCAGAAGATCATTTATTTTCATTGCCTCTCTGTATTTCACACGCTCCCTCTCTTGTTCTTTCTCTCTCAAATGCTTTTCACTCACACTGTTAATCAAATCAGTTTGGGCTTCCAGTCCATCAATCCATCATCGTTTGTCTGCGCACAGATGCCCAGACATGCACACACAAACACACACACACACACACTAATCTTGTTTAAGCAAATACTAATGTCTTTTCCATATGTGGACAGTCTCAGGATCAGTTTACACTGCTGCAAGTGTCAGGTATTTTTAACCTATTACATATGTGTGCATAGGTGGTTGTTGTATTTTAGAGCTCAAATATACTGCAAATCCTAAAAAGACTTCAGAAGTTGTCAGTTTAGCTGGAAATTAATCCATGTGATTGTATTGAGTTGAATGATGTGTCACAGTCAAACATTACATTGTGTGTGTGGGACACAAAAATTGTAGGAAGGGGAGATAAAGACAGGGTTAATTGTGGGAATGTTTACTTCTTAGTTGGTGTTGGCTATTGAGGAAATGCTCATCTGTGTCCTCTCACTTACAAACACAAACACTGCTTTTTCCCCCTTTTCAGCACAGACACACACACACACACACACACACACACACACACACAGTTCACTTCAGGGGACTTTACACTGAATTACATTCATTTTCTGGAGACTTACCCTAACACTAACCATAACCACATAACCACTACTTTTCTAACCCTAGCCTAGTCTTATCCTTAACCCATTATTATCGCCACATTATGGGGACTTGCAATTTTGTCCCCAAAAGGAAGGCAAGTCTCCACAATGATAGATTTACCAGAGGCACATTTACAACCTTGATTCCAAAAAAGTTGGGACACTGTGTAAAACATTAATAAAAACAGATTCCAATCATTTGCAAACAAACTGTCTTTACTGACAACAGTTTTAAAAAGTGTTCCAGAGGTCATGTAGTAACCTCATTCATACAACCATGTGTTTAACAAAGTCGTGAACCTCGCTCTATCCTTGCTTGTGAATGACTGAGTCTTTCCAGGATGAACCTTTCATACCCAATCATGATACTATCACCTGTTACCAATGAACCTGTTTACCTGTGGAATGATCCAAACAGGTGTTTTTGGATCAGTCCACAACTTTCACAGTCTTTCGTTGATGAGGTCAAACATTAAAGATATTGTCTTTGTAGTGTTTTCAATTGTGTATATGTCAAAAAGGATGAGCAAACTA
Source organism: Holacanthus passer (assembly GCA_025331565.1). Classification (NCBI taxonomy): domain Eukaryota; kingdom Metazoa; phylum Chordata; class Actinopteri; family Pomacanthidae; genus Holacanthus; species Holacanthus passer. The sequence continues at coordinate 1,112,268 of JAFREQ010000050.1, read as the reverse complement.
TCACATTCTGTTTTATTTATGTTTTACACAACATCCCAATAGGAATCAGGGTTGTATGTAACATGAGTAATACAAGTCCACACAAACACACACACATTACATTGCAGCTCTAACGCAACTTCAATGTTATGGTCTCTCACAACAGAGAGAGAGATAGAGAAAGAGAGAGAGAGAGAGAGAGAGAGTGAGTTCAAAGCACAGCCCGGCTTATCTACGTTTTTTCCTTTTCCAAAGACAACATAAACCAATCTGCCTGTGGCATGTTGAGAGGGAAGGAGGGATTTACGTACACACATAAACACTCAAACCAACACACACAAACACTACGCAGTAATGACAAAATTCTTCAGTGGGTGTTTGTGGGCTGAGATTGTCCCTCAGCCTCTTGCCAAACAGCATAAGCTACCTAAACCCAACTCATCATCACTTACACCACAAAAACCATGATGTATCCTTTCTGTGACATTCACCGGTGTTCACAGACCCGTATCTGTTTCATCCAACACCAAGTCAGATGGCAGAAAATTGAGCAGTTAAATACAGCATGAGGTGAAATCTCAGCCACGGCTGCTTCCATCGAGCTCTGTCCTTAAACATCTTTATTGGTGTCTGGAGGCTATAGACATGAGCGTGATTAATGGTGCTACAATTCAACCCTTCCTCCCACTTTCAGCAGGTAGTAACACAACTGAATCCTTCTTCTCTTCTTATAAAGAGGGAAGAGGTGCAGTTTTACAGTGACGCTGATCTTGGTTATGTGATGGCGCAGCAACAAGTCAGTCCACTGATTCGCTGTAGTTATGATTTATCAGTCGGGATCAGTGGCATGATGGAGACTTCCTTTAGGTGAAGGTTTGCAGTGGGTCCATTTAATCATGATGACTTTACAAGCGGCCCAGTTATTGAGGCAGGATAAGCCAGCTAACAGCTGTGCCTATTAGATTTAGCATCACTTACATCATCCTCTATCTGTCTCTTGGAGAATGTTGGCTTTCCTCTTCTAAGTAAGATGAGATCCAATTGACTGCAGGTTGATTTTGGCAGAGATCTTAGAAACAGATTTCAGACCAGCTTACACTTCCATTACCTGGGTTTAAGAAGCGAAGGGAAATTACATAGAGACTTTTGGTTTCCTGTTCTTCACTGCCTATAAAGTCTGTGTGCTCGTGGTCCTTTTTACAGCTATTATTACTGATAATAACATCAATATGTCTTATTTTTAATCTTACTTTTTATGCTCATTTTTATTATAACAAAGCTTTATAAAAAACTAAAATTTAGAAAGTGTATAGATCAAAGGCAAGTTAAATATGAAGTACAATCAGCAGTTAAAGTACATGAACAATTCCATTATAAGCGGTTCCAGAAACATGTATTTTGAAATGGGATTTTAAAAAATCCAAAGATGATTGAAGATAATTTTATGCACTCTCTTACTGGAACTCAAAAGAAATTGGCCTGCAGCATCTTCAAGTAGTTAAAACTTGTGATTTCATAGTCTTCAACAGGAGCACAGAGCATTTCAATAATCCAGTTGAGCATTGAAATAAACTAAAATTTTGAGAAAGACCATTGCAATTTATGAAGGCAAATATCTGCATTGCAGCTGATTTTTTCTAAAACACGGACCAGAAAAGTTTATAGCTTGCCCACACGTGCGCTTGTTACCTTGCAACCCTCCCACCTCTAACCTCAAACACCCCCACATGGACAGCACATTTCCAAGTGGGGGTGTTACAACAAATTAACCTATTGTTTCAAAGTCTTTCAAAGTCTAAAAAATAGTGACCATCTACATATGCACATGCATTATATACATAATATCAGTGTCTAACCACACACATAATCAACATTTGAAAGCTTACATCGAGGCTCTCTCATTCATTCATGGCTTCTATACTATCTGTAACCTTCTGACAGTAAGATAAGATTCTGTCTTACTAGTTGGAAGAGTCTCTCCGCTGCGTTCAGGGCTGCAGGCGATGTTAACATCTTCATGGTGTGTGCAGTCATGACGGAGCCACTCCCTCCTGTTGCACAGCAATAAGCTGGGCTCTTTCCCTGTGCAGCTCACGTCATCCAGAAGAATGGGACCTGACCCCACCCCGAAGCGTGGGACTGGGGTGATGTCAAGTCCTTCAGAAGGGAGAGTCTCACCTAATCTGCAAGGTAGACATATACACACAATCTTTTTAAAAATTAATAAGTAATGAGAGTCCATGTTCATATGTGTGGGCAGGGATGCTTCACATTACCTGTAACCAAGTTGTCGGCACACCACTTGTGTGTTAGAGTCTGTCCAGCCGTCGTCACACACTGTCCCCCACTGACCACGGTAGAAGACTTCTAAACGTCCCTCATGGCTGATTGCACCTCCTACTAACCTGACAGTACCATCTGGAGAGGCAGAGACAGACAGACAGACAGACAGAGAGTTAGACAATGACCTCTCTGATGAGCCTTCATTTGAACATTTTTTCATGGCCTTCCGTTGCATTGAAACAGCTTTTTGAAAAAATCGAAAACAGATATTTTCTTATGGCATTTTATACAGTATTTAAAATATTGTTACTGATTACAATATAGCAACAGAAATGCTGATGTTTTCTGCAATTATGCAGAAAAGACTGAAATTTTCTAATTTCTGGCTGCAGTCATGACAAAAAAAGCTCTGGGAGATCCTTCATAGCCAGTGTCTGTAGCCAGGGTTTAGTCCTTAAGACTTCTGCCTTCACACACTGGTCACCTGGCAACACACCAGACTCTTTCTCTTTTCCTTGTGTGTGGTGAAGCCACAAAGAACCTTTCCCACATTGTTTGCTCAGGCTGAGTAATGATCAGCCCTCAGATTTCCAGGCCTGGTCACCAGCCGCTCTCTTAAAAGCTCACTTAACTAAAGGAGGGAGCTAATTTGGGGAAGGTAGCATTTTAACCTTGCACCTTTCTCTTGAGGGTCTTCAATTTGTTTTTTCTCTCCTGAAACTTTGACTAAGAACATAAATAATTGCTTTGTTCAATTTAGGGATTCCAGTAACTCAGCTTGCTCAATACCACCTCCAGGAATGTTATCAGTTGCACCTGTGTTTGACAAGTCAAAATGTCCGTGGTGTGAAAGGTGTATTGTCTCCACCAACAAAGCTTCATGGGTCATGAGTATATTAATATCCATTCACAATAATACGATTTGAATTCCTCCTCACACACTCCCTATATGCTATATGTTAAATACGAGTGCGGTGGCGCGCAGAGTCGGTGTTGTTCTACCTGTCAGAGGGCTGCAGGACACTCCTGCATCCTCAGAGTGCAGACAGTTGTGTTCCCCCCATGCACTTTTTGGACACTGCTCCAGAGTGAGCTCATTGCCTGAGCAGCGCACCTCGTCGAGCCACACACGGTTTGAACCCTTGCCAAAATGTGCTTGGCCCCACGCCCTCGCCACACCGCTACAAAAAAAGGAGACAGTACAGAAGAATAGAGAGCTTTGGTTTGCAGTATTACTGATACAGTTAAAACCAATGTGTTGACTGATCCTGACTTATAAAAGATATAGAATGCTGTATTTGTTTAATCTGGAAATTAAGTGGAATAAACCTATTGCATTTCAAATCAATCTTGGACAAACTGCTTGCCACACACACACACACGTGCAGATACACATCAACACTGCAACACTAACACCACAGTGACACAGACAAAAAATTCACACAGTAACATTTGTGGAGAGGGTAGTGTTGCTAAATATGCATATCTCTGTGGTGCTAGAATTCGTGCAGGAACAATGAGCCTGATTCATTATCTGACCCCCAGATGTTCTTTACTGCTCGCTCCTCTCTCTGTGTGTCCGAATGGAAAGAATACTTCTCATACTTTTGGAGACAGAGGGAGAGACAGACACCCACATTAACTCATCTCAGCTTCCTACTCTATGCTCTATCGTACGTTTTCCTCACTTTCCCATACTGACAGTGTATTTCCTTTATGCTAATTATTGGATGGAATGAATGCTAATATGAACATTAATATCTGTGTGTGTGTTGTGTATCTGTGTGTGTGTGTGTGGGTGCCCCTTCACCTCAGGCCCAGTTGTCGACACACCACCTCTGCATCACTGTCGTCCCATTGGTCGTCACATATGGAACCCCACTGCCCTGCATGGAAGACCTCGACTGTGCCCTCCGACCCCATTCGACCTCCCACCAGCCGTATAGGGAGTGCCACCGCCGCTGAAACACACACAAGCGCAAATACATTCACGCATAGTCTACTTTCATGAATCCATGCAGGCTGATACAACATGTAGGGACGCTTTATATACTGAGGACAATTCTAACACTAAGTAGGGGTTTTAGAATTGTAGAGGCTTTGCAGAGTCATCAGATCTCATTATATTCATCCATCACAGAGCTGTAATTCCCCATGAGGAGCGCCTACCTTGCTGCTGGGTGCAGGTGATGGCTGCAGCCAGAGAACACTCCCCTCCATTCCAGGTGGTCTTAGGACACTGGAGCAGATCTGGCTCCTCTCCCTGGCAATGGACGGCCCTCCAGTGGATCTTGGCCGTGCCTGGACGAAACAGGGGAACAGCACGTGCACGACCTGAGATCCTGGAAGGGGATCAATAAGCAAACAAGTTAGTTATTTTTACTAATTTGAAATATTTTTTTTTTTGCCCAAAAAAGTTTGTCAGCAAACTGATAAATCCTGCAGCCACACTAAAGATGCTGCATTAAAAAGTAAAAAGTAAAAAGTAAAGTCATTTTAGCCCGGTAGCAGAAGCCTTGAGCCATCTGTATGTTCATCATCTGCCTTTCCAGGGCCAATACGGTCAGCAGTTTTACACCCAACAGCTTTCAATAACTGGTCATGTGAAAGTCATCACCAACGATTCCAGCTGACATATGGCTGACATTTGCCTCTTTCCTTTCCGCTGTGGACTTTCATTGACTCCTGTGTGAATAAGCACACACAGACATGTGTTCATGTCAGCATGCATGCCAGCGCTGGTGTTGGTGTCACCATGTGTAGTGAGTTGCACAGAATGTCTCTGTTCTCCAGGGAAATCAGACTGACTGATTATGAGCACTGTCGACATGTATGATCTGCCTACAGCCTCCCTTGAAAATCAGTGGCTCTTCTAGCACGAAAGCTTCTCATAATTCGAGACCACAAGAAACAGTCACACATGTGTATGTGTGTGAGAAAGAGACAGAGACAAAGAGAGAGCTGGTAACAAGGTAAATAGCTAAGCACTTAAGGTATTTAAATACCTCTGGGGAATGGGGGGGTTGGAATGCAAGGGTCACACAAGAAAAGTACAAAGACTGTAGAGAGAGCACATGCATGTGTACGTCTGAAGCGTTGTGAAATTCTCTAACATTCCCACCAAAGTTCCATCATACTCTTGCCATTTGTCTGACCTCTGAAGGCAACTTCACACTGTGAATTTAGATGGTGATTTTACTCGCACCTGTGTCCAAATACGTACATGAGCGGGAGAGGAGCGCATATCTGTGTGCATGTGTGTGTGTGCATGTGTGCTCTCTCACCCCTTGCCCAGCTGTCTGCAAACCACTGCAGCGTCTTCATCCCCCCAGTCGTCGCTACAGACAGACCCCCACACTCCTCCCAGATAGACTTCCACCCTGCCATCCAGCTTGGAGCGGCCTCCTTGCAGACGCACAGAGCCTGGGGTGGAAAGAGGGTTGGACGAAAGCACATGCATAATAATACAGCACATACAAAAGGGGCATAAAAGATGATACAAAAGAGATAAAAGACATGTCACATCGCATCAAAATCTATAAAGGAGAAGGGCAGAGAGAGAGCAAAGGTAGCAGGATGACAGGCAGCTAAAACCAAGTGTAAAACGAAAAGTAAGAGGAAGGTCGTGTTTGATTTTGTAAAGATGACAGCAGAGCACATATACAGGCACACAACTGTCTGAAGAATAAGCCAGATAATCTGTCTCCATCAAAAACGGCTGCATGTAAAGGTTCTCATTTCACGTCCGTTCATGACATAACGTTTCGTGCATGTCACGTCTAGTCTACTAGTCAACTAGTCTATAAAGAGAAAAAAGGATTAAAGTGATAATACGTGATGATACTATATATATAGTAAAATACAAATACAGACAATGAAAGACAGTGAAGTGACTATTTGTCCCTTCCTGTCTTTTTTTTATCGTCAGAGCATTGACATATTTAACTAGATATTAGATATTTTTTCTTTTCTGCCAAGGATAAAAAGGATTTATATTTTGGAATTGATGATTTTACAGATGTTTCGTAAAGCACTGAGAAGTTTCTACATAAAAGACATGAATGCATAGTGTGTGTGTGGGTGTAAGTTGTTTATATTTGAAGTAACCTGATTGCTTGGTGTGCGGCTATTTGGGTTATTATAGCAATATAGAATGTAAAGTTGCATGCTCACACTCCCACAAATATATGCACACATGACCACCAGCCTCTTAATGTCATGAGCATATCTGAACTTTAATTAAAGAGAACATCCTTTTTTTGCAACGGCTCATAGACTCTAAAGACTCCAAATTTGACCCCTCATGGAGCCATTTAATGGTGCAAATATCTTTAATAACTCGATCAATGTGCTGTATATGAATGCCATGTATCAATTGCTGGAAGATAATTTACTCATGCTGTGCCAACACACTCCAAGCCTAAAAATACCCCAGGCTGCTTGTCTTGTGCCACATGGAAATCACACACTCTAATCCTTTCATCACTGTCTCTCTCTTACTCCTCCACCTTTCACCAACCCAGAAATATAGGCCCCACTTTGTTCTCATTGTATATAGCACTTTGTGCTCATAGCACCACTTCAAGCCTGTGTGTGTGTGTGTGATGCAGGTATATTGATAATGGCATGCTCCCCTTGCCAGACTATAATGTGAGCAGAGAGATTTCACTCAGCCTCCACCCTTCACTCTCTTGATCCCTTTGGACTGTGTTATTGCCAAACACGCCATATGAGCAAATACCTGTGAAGTCATTACAGCAGAAATGTGCTTAGACTTGCCATCTGCATACATTATAGGCACACTGGGATAATGGAGGTGTGTGTGAGTTGAACACAAGCAGGAAAATTGCAAAAACCAATGTACATGTTAGAATAAAAATCATTTTGCAGAAATGTGTGGCAGGATCTGAAGCAGCCTTGATTTTTAAATCAACTCATCAGCTCATTTAGGGATTTCAACTCATGTGTGCATGAGTTAGTTCACACTGTTCTTGTCATATTTCTGCAGGACAAATGTTGTTTACAGGCCTGTGTGTGTGTGTTTGTGTGTGTGTGTACCTTGTTTACAGTCGCAGTAGCCCCAGTCCACTCTGCCTCTGTGGTTCCTGAAGAAGCACCAGGGTCGGATCCTGCCGTCCGGGTTGCGGCACTGGTTGTGATCTCCAATCCCTTTCCCCGGGTAGCGCTCCTTGAAACCGGTCACCTCGGTCCAGTTCATGCACCGGCTCCCGGACTCGGTGACGTCCACGGCTCCCCGGTAGAAGCCGTGCGCGCCGCGGCTCCGGACGCAGTCGGTGAAGGGCAGGATGAATGAAGGGAGGCTGCTGGAGGAAGAGGAGCCGACGACCGCAGCCAGGAGCGTGAGAGCGAGAGACGGCAGCTTCATGTCTGAAGCGTCGATCATCAGCTGAGGCTTCAGTCGCTCAGCAGCAACGTCCTGCTGCGGGATGACTGAGGCAACCGAGGAGGGAAAGGGATCAATGAAAATCTACGTGGGCTGATGGGCAGGAAGCCCCTCAATGAAAGCTCAATAATGCATTTGTAATTTTTTCCACAATATGGCCATTTTATACTATTTATTTCAATGTGATCATTTATATGGAATCAAGATATTTGTTTGGCATCTAGAGCTAATTTAAATGGAGTCGAGAGAAATCCATCCATTATAATGTGGGCTGCCCTAATGATAGGTTATATGTTATACCCACAGTCTATGATGATAACAGAACACTGTAATCAAAAAGTTTGAGAAATGGCCTATTATTGAGAAATGCTAATAATTGATTAGGCTCAGGTTATTAGGTTTTCTCAACAGTTGATGTCTGACTAGACTATTTTTAACCTAAATCTACTCACTTGGATCCATAATTAGATATGTGATTTGAAAAAAAAAAATCAATTCACTAGTTGACTTTGTGGGTGAATTTGACATGTGGCCAGAATAAGGGCAATTTCCCCCTTTGCTTTTCCTGCTGACTGATTTAAAAATATCTCACTGGAAGCCCTTTAATATCTTTTGTTTATTTCCCTTCATGTGTTATTCCAACTTCTCTGTTTATGTGTTTGTTAGGATGGGTTGTAACTTTATCATGATAGTGACTTCACTCAAGTTTTATAAAGTGCTTTATGATCAAATTCTTTTCAGCTGTATTCATGTTCCTCACAGCAGATAAAGGTTCTGTTCATAGACAAAAAATGAACCTTGATGCTCTTATTAAAAGGCAAACTCTTTACAGGTTCTTTCTTTTTGGAGACACGTCAGTGAAGCATCAGAAGAACAGTACAGGATGATGAATAATTAAAAACATGAATACAGTCGTTTTTTAATGTCTCTCTCCTGATGTTTATACGTGATGACAGAAAGACTAAAATACTATAAAGGATGATTTTCACTGTGTATGTGTGTGGATGAGTGAGAGAGAGAAAACAAAATGAAACACACACCGACTAAATAGCGCCTCTAGTGTCTTTACTATAGTGTTCTTTGATTGGATAAACTGAAGCGCCCTTCCTGGTGACATCATCAACCGGCGTCCATTCAATCACAAGAGTATGGACTCCTGATTGAAACCGGCGTACACCGAAACCCGCCTCGGTGGACGGAGTCAGCGCTAGATAAACCGCTCTGCTCGCCATTTGAGCCGCTCCAACCAGGCTGTGAATGTAAACCTACCTCAGTACCCACGAATAAGACAATAATCACGAAGCAGCCACAACTGAGTGTCTTTAGCAGTTTATTTTAGCGGCTAACTCCACCTAAGCTCGAGCACAAGCGCCTCAGAACGAGTGCATCCATTGTGATTCCTTTTAGCGGCTAGTACATGTTCGCCAATTCTTGGCTAATCTTGTCGCAAGCTAATCACATGTATGTACGGTTTGTAACAACAGCCAAGACTATTTAATGACTATTTAGGAAACATTACAAGGGAGGAGATGGACAGTCGACTGCAAGAGATCCGTGAGCGACAGAAACTTAGGCGGCAGCTTTTAGCTCAACAGGCAAGTGGAGAGTGAAGCTTCTGTTGTTAGCAAGGAGCTAATCCAACAACTTAGCAGTCAGCTAACTATGTCTGTGACAGAATGTTAATGTTGTATGGAAAAAGTATTTTTCGACTATGTGAGATTGTTCTATAACGCACATGCATCCATGGATGATAACTTAGCCGACAAGATCTCAGTCAAGTGAGTTTATATTCGTCGCCGATGAGTGGACACAAATAACTTCACCTTAAATGTAAACGAATGATGTCAACACGTGGAAGCTATTTGAGTTTATAATATATTTAATACAAATGACACAAATAGGAATAAACGATTTACAGTAAAAGATGTAGCTAACAGATGCATATCAGCAGCAGCGTTTCAAAATAAAATTCCATGAATAAATGTGCAGTGAATGCATTAACCTTGTATAATAAAGGAGACAATACCAGAATTTGAAATATGTAACTTTACTTTTTCATTGTTGTCTTAACACAGTTGGGAGCTGAAAACGCAGACAGTATTGGAGCTGTTCTAAACAGTAAAGAAGAACTAAAAGAGATAGAGGAGACAAGAGAAACATGCAGGTATGACATCACTTAATACTCCAAAAACAATCAAACAAACTGGTCAGTGATAACAGAAAGGAGAAAGGATGGGTCTGTTTGAAAGCAGAAAAGTGAGATAATTGCACATATATATTGACTCAATGAGGAATTTCGATTCCATTCAGTTTTATTTGTGTAGCGCCAAATCACAACACAAGTCATCTAAAGGGACTTTACATACAGAGCAGGTCTAGACCATACTCTTCGTAATATTATAAATAGAGACCCAACAGTTCCCATCATGAGCAAGCACTTTGCGACAGTGGTGAGGAAAAACTTCCTTTTAACAGGCAGAAACCTTGGAACAGAACCAGGCTCAAGAAGGGCGGCCATCTGTCTTGACCGGTTGGGTTGAGAAAGAGGGAGAGAGAGATTGGGCAGGGGGAGGGAGGGAGGGAGGGAGAGAACATGCAATACTACAATCCACAAATGTGATAATAATAATAGCAGTGTTAAACAGAGACACCTGTGCAGTGGGAGGCTTGTAAACATGGGTCCAGACTCTGCAGATCCAGTGACACATGCACCTGCAGAAAGTGAGAGGAGAGAAACAAGAAAGCACAAAACTACGAGAGAGGGAAGAAGTTGCATTAGTAAGATGCATTGATGGGTAATGAATGAATACAGGTGGAGGAGAGGGAGAAGGAGAGTTAAGTTCAGTCCCCCAGCAGTGTAGGTCTATAGCAGCATAAGTAAGGGATGGCTCAGGGCTCACCTGGACCAACCCTAACTATGAGCTTTGTCAAAGAGGAAGTTTTTAAGCCTACTCTTACATGAACATATTTCTGTAAGCATTTGTCCATTGTGCTCGCCTGTTTTGTGTTGCTGTCGTCAGTGCCAAAATGTTGATTTTGTGCTTCAGAGTGAATCTGGGAATGTATTGGATGTTTGTGTTTTTCAGGTCATCGTTGGATAGTTCAGCTTCGTCTTCCAAAAGGAAGGCACAGACGGAGGGAGAGGACACAGAGGAAGATGTGGAAGAACAAAAGGTGAATGTAATCACATGTTGGTGAGCATCATGAATCTGCATGGATTAAAGAAGCCTTCACCCTATTTTACGTAATGATAATAATAACAAACCTAACTTATATGGTACTTTTCTAAATACATGTTACAGTGATTTACAGCATAAAAACAAAATCAACATATGAAGGAGACAACAAAAGCAGATTAAAAACAAAGAGCATACAATGGATAGCTTGAGAGAGCAGACAACTAAAGTTAGGACAAGCTGCTGAGTAAGTATTTATATGGTGATTTTAAAAGATGATACAGGCTGAACAAGCTGCATCTTCTCAGGCAAACTGTCCCTCAGGGCACTGGAAAACAAAGGTGCGGTCCATGCTGGTCTTTTGTCCAACAGTGGGAGGGCCCACAGGTTGTTAGTTGGCTCTTTTGAAAGTAGCCTTAATCGTAGAGATATGCATTGTTCGTCATTGTTAGTTCCAAAGTTTGCCTGAAGGACAAAATGAATCTAATGAACCATGTCTGGGTAATGTCCTCTAAGCCATTTAAATGACTTTATACCAGAACCTGACTTATTTATTGATTGGCCAATATTGGCTTATCACAGATGTTCAGTGTATATTATTATATATATATAATATGTTTATTGTCGTATGTGTGCTGATACGAAATCTTTTTTTTGGAAATCACATCATGTTTGGAGTAATTTACAAATGCTGTCATCACATAGTTTGTCCAGCAGAGCATGCTGCTACTACAAGAAGCACAAAGAACAATGTTATTCATCACAGGGGACAAACGCTCAAACACACAGTGGCAAAACAGCTGGGCCACTTTGCTAATGGTTACAACTATAAACCAGCACAAAAATGACAGTTACCAACATATGCCACCATGTTCTGAACAGACACATTACAAACCCTACCTGTGTTTTGGAATATAAAACTAAATAAACAAACTAACTAAATTCCAGCCCAACTATATAAAATGAGGATTGTGAAATATATAATGTGAAGAATTCATTCTCAAAAACCTAAAAATCCATTCTTAAATAAATACACCAACACCAGTTTGATTGATATTCCCTTCATTGAGGAACATTTAAAAAATGTTGTGCTCCTCTTTTCTCAGCCAGCAGTCTCAGTTGACTGTTATTGGATTTTAGGGTGTAGCTTGGATTTGTTTATTTCCTTCTTTTTGTTATCCCAACTTATCTAGTTATGTATTTGTTGTGATGGGTAGTAACTTTCTAATCACACGATTCACTCATGTCTTATAATCAAATGTTTTCTTTATGATCAAATTCTTCTCAGCTGTATTCATTTACCAACCACATGTTCCTCACAGCAGATAAAGGGTCTGCTCATAGACAAAAATATGAACTTTGTTGTGTGTGTGTGTGTGTGTGTGTGTGTGTTAGGATGAGGTGGAGGTGCAGCAGCTGGATGAAGGCAACCCATATGAGGAGGTGTACAAGGACTCAAGTACTTTCCTTAAGGTTGGAAAACTGTCTCTCTCTTTCTTTTACACACACTATATCTCTTTTTCACCTCTCTGTCTTGTCTCACAAATTATGTTTTCGTAGCCTGTCAAGGAATGTTTTATTTTTAAATGTTCTGCGTGTTTTCCCGAATCCAGAAAGTAGCTTCATCAGATGTAAACAAAAACTTCATTGGACAGGTTGTCATTGTTTTTGTATGACCAGTTCTTATTAGGGATGCACAATAATATCGGTACGTCATCGTTATCGATGGCTTTAAAATGAAATATTGCTATCAGCCTGATTTGAACAGTTCTGCTGATATGACAGGCGGACGGGCTTTAATTATGCACGTGTGATGTGACCATGTCTGCTGTGTGGAGGTTTTCTGAAGTGTCTGAAAAGTGCACACAATTCCATGCTATCATAAAGCCAAACAAACAATGATGCTGTAATACTGCAAGCACAAAGGTTTCTGTCACAATAAAAAGACAGACTTGTAAAAACATTACAGCTCATTTGTGTTTATAGGTAATGTGAGTGGTAGACAAATCGCATTCCTTCACCACTATACATGTAGTCATCCCTTTGTCATCCTGATCATTACAGCAAATTTGTAAACAACAAAGATGAACAGGCGCCAGCAGAAAAACCTATCAACTGTGGTTTTCTTGCTTTTGCCCAGTGAATGTGTACATTTTAAAAATTATATTATCAAGGGATAATATTTTAATTCCACTACAGGACAGACCTGAAGTTCTCTGCAATCAGTTTAGCAGGGCAGTTATAGCTCAGGAGGTAGAGCGGTTGTGTCGGAAGGTTGGTGGTTGTTGGTTCGATCGATGGGCAAGATACTGAACCCCAAAAGTCGCTTTGGATTAAAGCTAGATAAAAGTCTGCTAAATGAAATTGTAGTTAAAAACAAATGTACAAATGTCAGCAGCGTCAATTGGCCAAAATGAATTGGAAAATAATTATTATTGGATTATTTTCCAATAATATTGATCTTATAGTCAATCCACAATGGCAGTGGCAATACTGGTAACACTTGTAGGAGAGCAGCAGGAAGAAGAGCCTGAGAGATCTCACAGGTGTTCGAATATACAGACTAACAGCTTCATACATTCAAAGCATTTATGTAACAGGAACTTATCGGATTGAGCTGCTGTTACATATTCGCCTGTTGAAAGTGCAATGATACAGTTATGTTCCCGAAGAAAATTATGTAACCACAATTATTTTAGCCATAATTGTGCACCTTTTGTGTTCCAAGATTGTACATTCCAACTTTTATATGTGTTTGTGTAAGTCTCACTTTCAGCATTATAATAATCGTAATGAACAAGAAAGAAATAACCACATCAAAGGAAAAATCATCAGACACACATTCTGCTATCAAAAATTGCTGTTTGTGTGATCACTGTCACTGCAGCAAATAAAGATTTTGCTGTGCTGTGGTCAGGTGTGCATGCAGGGATCATGAGCCGTTCATGTCTCAAACTATGGAGCAGCAAGTTTAACAAGTGTTCTGGTAAACTCGTGATCCAAAGCCGGAAAGACAAGTTTTAATTGGCGGGTTGGATCTATGCCCTCTAACTAAGCTTTAGCAAGGCAACTGGAATGTTTGCAAAATGGTCATATGATTTTCCTGGTATCATTTTCCTATTGGATTGAGTTTCGCAGTGAGTGCAGGTTAGAACCAGTTTAAGAGATTGACAGAAGTGTGTGATTTCATGATGCGAGAATAACATTTATTTACAGTGCACACAATCAGCTTTTTTTGAAGATAGTTTTTACAATGCATTCATTGAGTTATAGGGGTCGGTCACACCATTATAATAAAAATTTGTCACAGAAAGCTGGAGTGGTGTCATTATTTAATCAAGCAGAAGGTTTCCTATTGTTGATATGCCATCTTTGTTTAAAACCATATTGCAGAAATTGTATTAGAACTTGGGATTTGTGTTCCAAATGTGTACTAAATGCTTGAATAGACATCCAGCTGGTCACATGTACTGTATGTCATCTGTGTTTATGCAGACATGTTTTTCAAATAACTTTTTTTCTCCTTTTTTTCACATTCATTCATTTTCAGGGTACCCAGAGTTTGAACCCTCACAATGACTACTGTCAGCACTTTGTCGACACAGGGCACAGGCCACAAAACTTCATTAGAGATGTTGGTGAGTGTGTAACAACAGCAACAATGTGTGAAAGGTATCACATTCATTCTCCATTATAGTCCTAAGATTTTGCCTGGTAGTCTTGAACTAAGTGAGTCAGTCCAGCTCCAAACATGTGTGTGTGTGTGTGTGTGTGTGTGTGTGTGTGTGTGTGTGTGTGTGTGTGTGTGTGTGTGTGTGTGTGTGCATGCGTGCGTGCGCTGCTCTGTGTTTGTTTAAAGTACACGTGCGTGCCTGTGCGGTTATGACCTTGCTCTCTTCTGTGGTTCAGGCTTGGCTGACCGATTTGAGGAATACCCTAAACTTCGAGAGCTGATCAGACTGAAGGACGAACTCATCTCCACCACCAACACCCCTCCCATGTATGTGAAATGATAATGTGAACGTTACAGCAAATAATTATCTGATTGTAAAGTGTGATTATAGTGAGAGAAAATAACTTGAATTAAAGCAGCAAGCAGCGATGAACGGGGCCTTGCAACCCTGCACGCTTCCTGGTGTGACACTGCACAAAGGAGTTCAAGTGTCACTTCCTGTGTCCTCTATGTGGCACTAGAGAACAGCCACTAATCATATGTTATGTTCCCTTATCAAACGGAAATTTTGGTCAGATTGGCCAGTGGACAGTGAAGTTACAACTTTCTGTTTGATGGCAAATAATGCTGCGTCATCCTGACGTCAGCATTTCATAGAAACATAAACTTTGCTGTTTGGCATTTCAAAGGTCTTTAGATAACTAACCACAGAAGAAGTCAATTTGGTTAATTCTCCAGGCAGAATTTCAACACCTGGAAATGGCAAAAACTATACAAAAATGCAGTAAATCCAAAATGGCTGTTTGGTTTTGGGTATGGCTCCAAGAGGCTTTTTTTAAGTCTTGGATGGGCCTACTGGATTTCCTACATGTAGGTGAAATACACTTGGAAGAGCTACTTTGTTGAAATTTTGTGGGGGGCACTATGAACCCATTTTGCCCATCAGTTATATCAGCATGTCAAAAAATTATGAATAATAATAATTCCTTCAGTTCCAATGAGGTCCTTTCACTGGTCAGTACTTTGGCCCTAATGAAGAAGACACCAGTCATGTCAAGCTGACATCATCTGTTTTGAAAAATGTTGGCACTGTTTAAAGCGGGTGTGTCTGTGTGTTTAGGTACCTCCAGGCTGACCCAGAGCACTTTGACCTGCAGGATTTGAAATGCAAGTTTGATGTAATTCTGCTGGAGCCTCCCTTAGAGGAGTACTACAGAGAATCAGGCATCAGCCACACAGAACGTTTCTGGACCTGGGATGATGTATGTATGCATGTTTATCTGGTTTGTGCTCGTATGTAGATAAATATACTGCTGAGGTCACACTGCAAGACCTCTCACAAAAATAGTATGTTTGTGATATGGACATCCCAAACAATGTTAAGAGCTTGGGAGTGTGCTGCTGACCCTCTCCCAGTAGTGGGCGACTGTCCTGTTCTTTCATGACAGGACTGAGGGAACTGAAGATTTTTGAATGGTGTATTCACACTGGATCACGCTTTGGGCACCATGTTCACTCACTTGTCTTTCTCTTCTCTGCTCTCTGCTATTGTAGATCATGAAGCTGGAAATTGAGGAGATATCAGCTGTGCGTTCCTTTGTCTTTCTCTGGTGTGGCTCTGGCGAAGGCCTGGATTTAGGCAGAATGGTAACATGAACCCTCATTCAGTCAAAAGCACACGTTAAATCACAGGCGAAGTTTAACTCTGTGTCCAAATCTCATATTACTTTACTGGTTTTTACTGGTTACTGGTTTTTGCAACATAAGGTCTGTGTTTTATTTTTACTACTTGTTAGATGACTATGCATTTTGAGTCGTCCAGCAGCTCACTGATTCAGGGTGCAATGGGGTTAGGCAACCGTTTGGAAAATGTTATGAGAATAACTGAGTACCTTTGATGTACGACTGTTCATACAGTGCTATTCAAGGTTTGAGCTCCTGCACAGAAACGCCCTGATTTCATGTCCAGGAAGTTTCAGACAAAAAATATTTTCTTTGTTATATCCTGTTCTTGTGGCATTGTGGTTTTTAGGCGAGAGTAGAGTAGGTGTGTTTATACTGCATGTATTTTTTTTCCTACAATTTTATGACCAACATTAAGATGTGGTCAAGGTTGTTCCCCATTGAGAAACTGATGTCAACTTGCACATTTAAGCTTTTATATATTTTAAAAGTAGAGAAGATGTGACTGCAGGCCACCAGAGGGATTTTGTTCAATATGAAAGTGAATTTGAAATATGAAATTGTTTTGAACAGTTTGCTAGTGCCATTATCAAAAGCATCAAAAAGCTAAGTGTGGAGTAAGTAAGGAGACACTGATCTTGTTTATTGTAAGTTAAAAAATGCGGAAAGCTGTGCAATGGTCTCACTACTATTTCTATCTCAGGTAGCATTCAACTAGAACAAAGAACAAGCAACCAGCCAAACTGGAATGAAAGCCACAACATGATGCTTTGTGCAGATAAATTTCTCTAAGTAAAAGTGAAAGAAATCTCTGGCATTATTGGTTTTAGTTTATATTATTTGTGTACATGATGTGCACATGCAGTGTTAATGTCTTATTAAAGCATTCATCTTCTCTGATTAGTTAAAAAAAACAAAAAAAAAACAGCTCTAAATTAATACTTGTTTAGCCCATGTAGTCCAGAGTCCATCATAACAGTTGCGCTTATTACACCCATTCCAGTGTTTGAGGAAGTGGGGCTTTAGGCGGTGTGAGGATATCTGCTGGATCAAGACCAACAAGAATAACCCAGGCAAGACCAAGGCACTGGACCCCAAAGCAGTATTCCAGAGGACAAAGGTGCAGTAGACACACACACACACACACACACACACACACACACACACACACAAAATGCCTAATCCTAACCCTGACTGTAATCTAATTGTAACCCTAAAACCAAGTCATCACCCTCAAAATACAGTCTGGACCCATGGGGACCTCAATTTTGTCCCCACTGCCACAGGATGTCCCCATGGGTTGGTGTGTAGTGTAAGTCCCCACTGGGATAGAAAAACAAATCACACACACGGGCCCAGCTGAAATGTGAAATGTATCTTCATGTTCATGTAAATTTTACATAATCTAATTACTTTGTGATTTGTTTTCTTTGACAATCTCTCAGCCTCACCTGCACATGATACATTTAAAGTCAAACCAGTTTAAATGTTATAATTTGATGTCCACAACACATTCCCTCCAGGAACACTGCTTAATGGGAATCAAAGGAACAGTGCGCAGGAGTACTGACGGTGACTTCATCCATGCCAACGTGGACATTGACTTGATCATCACCGAGGAGCCTGAGATGGGAAATGTGGAGAAGCCTGTGGAGATATTCCACATTATTGAGCATTTCTGCTTGGGCCGCAGGAGGTTGCACCTGTTTGGACGAGACTCCACCATCAGACCAGGTGAGATCGAATCGCTCTCTCCTTGGAAAATTTTAATGATAACAACGTTGTGTGTTTGCTTTTTTTTGTCTGTTCTTGTTCCCAGTGACTCTGCTTGTTTCTCAGCGCCCATGTTGTTGGTTTTTGTTGTGTTCTCTCTCCAGGCTGGCTGACAGTGGGTCCTACCCTGACCAACAGTAACTTTAACCCAGAGACCTACGCCTCGCATTTTTCTTTGCCTAACTCCCACCTATCTGGCTGCACTGAGGAAATAGAGAGGCTGAGGCCCAAGTCTCCCCCTGCTAAGCTGAAGTCGGACCGCGGTGGTGGAGCACCCAGAGGGGGACGTGGAGGGCCAAATGCAGGAAGAGGCGGAGACAGAGGCCGTGAAAGAAACCGTCCAAATTTCCGTGGTGACAGGGGAGGGTTCAGGGGCAGGGGAGGACCACATCGAGGCTTTCCACCTCGCTAGAGCAAAGAGCTTATGGCAACCAGACTGATACCTTGAATTTCCATCTGCGTTCTCATAATCTGTAAAGCAGTGGTATGATATGAGTTGTGTGTGGTAGGTGAGAAGTTAGTGAGTGTGATCAGTCTTTTTATGTTTGTTTTATGTTTTAGGCATAAAAAGGCTTAAGATTGAATGGATATTGTCTGAATAAACATCACACTTTTTTCCTTTGTGTGTTGATTATATTTTGTCCTCGAATATCTAAACAATTATGGAAGTAATGTCAGTATTGCAGTAAATATTTAGAATGTGTGTGATTGAACACTGTTTTGTAGAGAAATTTCTCCCTCAATACTGCCATACTTTTTGAAAAGACAAAAGAGTTCATTGTCTTTTCGAGATGCTGTTAAACTGTCACTAACAATATATATTTTGTTATTATTAGTTTTGTTATTTGTTGTTATTTTCATTAGGGGTTGATTTCAAGTGCTTGTCCTGTAACTGGGCTGACAGCTACAATTACTGCTTTTGCGGCCAAAGTATTTGGCATGCGTGTTTGCACAACATTGTGTGCAATCGAGTGTCAGCTCAAAGAAAGCTGATTGGCTGTTCTCTTCTGTTCACGCTCTCTCCCCATGCTGTTGAGCATGTATGGAGAATCTCAACCAAGCGGAGTTGAGGAGGGGCACCATTTCAAGAATGTCACTCATCTTGCTTAGATACGTCAATGTGCATATTCCTTTGAAGTGATTCTGTGGCTGGGATCGTTGCTTTAAAGATGAAATGATCTGAAGCAAAGAAAGGGCAGACATAGATGTGATCTGCGCTTGCCTGCTCTAAGTCCATTTAACATGTTAAAATTAGATTTTGTACAGAAGTCTGCTGACTTCACTGTCCCCAAACTTTTCATCGGAAACCACAGTCAGGTTGACTTCTGGTTTTAAAATGTCCCAACAAATGTTGTAGGGATTGCCATGATATTTGGTAAAGATATTAATGCCCTCCTCAGGATAAACTATAATAACCTTGGTAATCCCCTGCATTCACATGGTGCAGTTATCATCTCAGGATCATCACATGGCTGCAGACACTATTGTAGTTCATCATTGGTGTGACGCACTTTGTTTTTTAAACTTTGGATCCTTCCTTGAGTTTTAAAAAGATCCACCCAGGTGTTTTTATGTTTTACTTTGCTTCCTTCTCAAGACCGTGTAGGCATTTGCCAGAAGCATCTCTCTCAATTCCTTGTCACTTCCTGTTGTGCCTGTTGGGCCACCTTACTATTTTTATGTGGACTTTGGTGACCTCAAGTCACAACCCAGCATTGCTTCTTCCAGCATCTACCAGATTACAGTTCTTGATAATTTAATACACCTGCATGACTGTGCAAAAGCTTACCTTACTTAACCTTAAATATGTTTAGGTGCTTTCAGATTAAGGTCACACCTCAGACTGCTGGGACAAAAGTTAGTGTAAGGATATTATGACTTTATTCTTAAATATTTAATAGTATCTGTAACTTTGGACTGTAACATTGTTCTTTTTATTCCAGTCAAACATAGTTGATTTTCCAGTATTCAGGTCTTTCCATGGCATGAACAATTCGGACAGCAAACTGTAACCAACTGGGATCTCTGAAATGGATTCAATTTTTTCTTATCACTCATTTATCATTTTTAACTAGGACATTTTGAATTTTACCGTAATAGTTACAAATGGAGAAATTCAGAACTACACTCACAACACCTGTAAGAAGTTGTTGCAATTTGTCAAGCAGTTAATCTTAGTTGAGCTGTCACATGCTCATAGTTGTTCCAATTTTCTTTCAAATGACTTGTCAGGTGAAAACCTTTGCGTCCTCACTTAACCTTCATTTTATAGGCATTTCTCTGCTGCTATGTTGCCAATAGATTCTTCCCATGAATACAGAAGTAATGTTTTAAGCACAATGAACATTTGAGGACCGAGAAAAAAATTATTGCAATGTTAAGATCAATGAGCAAAAGGTGCTGAAGTAATGTGATGACAGACGACAGCCCTGTCAGGCTAGTTCTTCAGCATCACTTTGCTGTCCAGGTCGCAGCGGCTTCATACTTGCACAAAGTACTTCCCTGTAAACCCAAGGGTGTGTTCAGAGACCGCACTGACGTCATCACAACAAGGATGTAGAAATAAAGAATTTCTGAGTGAAGGTGTTAATGATTGTCAGGCAGACAGTCTGGTCAGCAGCCAGTTGTCATTTCTTCTGTGTGTGTGTGTGTGAGAAAGTAGTTTGTGTGTTAATTATAAAAGACAGTTTACCGCAACCACCTAATTGCTTAATCTGTTTTTCCTCGTTTCATAAGATTAGTTAAGAGAACTAGAACATCTGTTTATATCAGACCGCAGAATAAACAGACCACAGTCCACATTTCACTCTGCAGCCACAAACCTTCTTTTGTACACAAACTATCTGTAATTGGGAATCATGCTTAGAGAAAATTTCCTTTTGAAAAAATGGGATCACTAAGATTTTACTTCAACTTACAGTATTTGAGGTGGGACAACAGTAACTGAATAGATTAAAGGTTAGAACAAGAACTCAACAGATGCATATTAAAGGTTAAACACTGACTCAACCAGGTAATTGTGGACAAAGTTATAGTTATAATAAAGGAGCTAGATTGCATTTGAATACCACTGTAAAAAATCTTTACATACTATGCTTCTTGGAAGATGACCTCATTTATTTATAATTAACTACAGCTATGTAATTCGTCATCACAGTTTATGAGAATAAGATGATTGGAGCGAAGACTTAAGTCTAATCCAATCACAGTTTTGACAATAACTGACATGAGTTTGGCATTAATCCTGTCTCTGTCTTCACCTGTTATATTGATGCTTTTCCTCTTGTCCTTCAACAATGGTTATTTTAACATAAGTGAAAACAGGATAATTCAGACATGAAATGTATTTTTAGTTTTGTCCCTACTGTGTTGCATGACAGGGGAGAATACTGTTGTAACCATTTTTCCCCAAATACCCTTTGAATACGTCTTCCAGTCCAGAAAAGCCCAACACCCGATGGTGCAGTGCAATTGAGCTCGAAATATTTAGGAACCTGCTTTTCTTTTGGCCTTCTGCAGTCTACAAAGTGGTTAGACTGAATAAGTTTAAACTATCCTGATATTCTCAAGATTAATTTCTTTAATCTCTATTGTGAAGTTTTAAGAATGGCTTTGCTGAGGTAACACACCTGTTAATTCCAGCTTGTTCTAAGCATTATTGAAAATAACATTGATTTGTAAAGAATTTAAAAAAAGCATGAAAAACCATTAAAAAATACAGATTAGTCCTCTCGACTGTCTGTATCAATCAATCTTTTGTGGCAGGTGATTTAAAAAAATTTAAACCTGTATACTAACTTTATCATTATACACACACAAACACACATACACACACAGAAGTATCTGTTATATCTGTTATGTCTAATAAGTAAGTCACAAAATTATTACACAGAATGCTCACATACAAAGAGCAATCACACACTAAATGATTATTGTTTGATTATCAGAGTATTAGTGTTACTACCACCAGTACCATCAGTCATGTTGGCATCAGTGATGTGGCTCTTAAATGGTTTGTTTCTTATTTGACAAACAGGTCCTTCTTTGTCAGTCTTGGAGATGCGTCCTCCTCTTATGCTGCTCTTTTTTTTGTGTGGTCCCGCAGGGGTCTATTTTCGGCCCTCTTCTGTTTACTATTTACATGCTACCCCTGGGGGAGATGTTGTGCTAATCTAATATTGATTTCCACTTTTATGCAGACAACCTGCAGTTATATTTTCCTATAAAGCCTGGCTCCACAGACATTTCCTGCATTTTGTCCTGCCTTGCAGAAATCAGAAACTGGATGTCTAAAAACTTAACCTGCAATTAAATGATTCAAAATCAGACATCATCTTGATTACCCCCCGTGAGCCCAGTTCTGGCAGTATTAATAAACCCTCCTCTAGTCTGGGTGCCTTATGTAACAATGTTCGTAAAGAGGCCCACAACTTAGGGGTTATCTTTGACTCTGACCTGTCCTTTGATTCTCAGGTGACTAAAGTAGTGCAGTCCTGCTTTGCTCAAGAGAGACAGCTAACTAAGATCAGGTCATTCCTCTTATTATTATTACTATTAAATATTACTTATGTGTATGCATTACTACTTGAACCTCAGAATTTGTTAAAGGATAAGGTTGCTGCTAGGTTTGTTTTTGTCTCATTGTCAACAAACCTCATGAAAGGACCAAAACCAAAAATGCATGCAGTCGATCTCTCAACTCTGAGTTATTCAACTGAGCAAGTAAGTCTGCTAAATTATTAATTGCACAGGAGACAGTCTGTATACACTCACCACACTGATTGAATTATTCCTAGGTAAGTTAACTTTCAGAGCAATGAATTCAAAGGAATGTGGTTTAGTGACAGCATTTAGAGACAATAACAGACAGACATGACTTATACGTAGCCTATACACACACACCCTCTGCCAACTCTGTTCATTCTATACAAGTTATAGTCATGTAAGGAAACCTCAGAATGATGTTTAGATTGTTTCAGCCCGTCTGAACTGGGATATCAGGTTCAGTCTGTGGTACTGGATTTGAAAGCATGTGGATTAAATAAGGCTCACAGGAGAGCTTTGTCACAACCGAGAGCTCATTTGGGGTTTGGGTTTTACGATTATCAAATTTTCAGGGTTATAACTTGTACAAGAAGTTGGCTGGTGGTGTTTACAAGGGCCATTAATGTCAAACACAGGAGCAGAGACAGAGCGGAGGACAGGGTGCCTTTTGAATGTCATACCTTCATACGGTGAATGCTTTGCAGGAATGTAGTGTGAGTTCAGTGATCATAGATAAAAGCAGAGATCCTGCATGATTTGGATAGAGCCGATCATGTTTGAAGGGATCCATTCTGTGGTACAAGGTCGTGTCCACAGAGGGGAGGTTTTGTGATACTACAGTAGCCTTTAAGCCAAATGTGTAGTAGGCTTAACTTTACATCACCAAAACAGGGGAGGGCAGACAAAATCCTCAAAATCGTTCAACACAGTGAGGAGCAACTGTAGCACGGAGGTTGTTATTGTCCTTAACAAGAAGCACAGGGAGATTGTTGGTGCACACCAATGGAGGAAAAAGTCATTTAGAAGAACTTTCCAAAAAATACTCTTCAATCAAAGGGAACAGTAAAAAGATTTTTAAAGAGTATGTAAATGTGTGGATGCTTCCTGGAGCCTCTGCCCGGCTGCTCGTCATTGCTGTTTGAGCAAAGGTGCCGCTCATAACAGAGGGGAGGAAGAATGCATCGCTGACAGACACTCGAAGATCAGTTCAAAAACAGAAAAAGGTGACACACCATCAAAGCAGTCAACATCTGTTGAGTTTCACATTTTATTAGTGTCATTGCTGACGTACGTTCACCCATGGGTCTTTGTTAGATCATTCTAACAGCGAGTCCCCTTCATTTACGTAACATTCAGGTTGATAATGCAACTCAAAGCAGGTGTAAAGCAAGACCACACCTAAAAGGACTGTAAACTAGCATGTAGCCACGAGGGACAACTAAAGGGAGTAACCCAAACAATACACAATCTATACAGGGTTGATATTGTTGAGAGAAAATAGTGAAACTTACATCTTAGATTCAAATATTAAGAATGCTTTTATTACAGACATTTATTTGACCTCATGGAAACATGTGTGCGTCAACAGAGAAAATGGAGCAACTAGAACATATCAGCAAATATTAACTCTGCTTATTACAGTGAGTTTAAAAGTGTAAGCTTGCCTCCAAAGCTGTTGCTAGTTATTGAAATCTAACAATATAACAATTTCTACAATAAATGCTTTTTTTCACATGCCCCAGCAAAATGCATTGAGGTGACAATTTTTTATTGGCTGTTTCTTAGTACAACAGATGTACATTGTTCTATTACACCACAACCTTTAAATGGCGATACTTCCTATGTGAGGAACTGGTAGTAGTAAGTAAGTAGACAATGAGAAATTACACTGCATTGTTTTTCAGGGTGTGGCTGCTCTGCAAGCACTGTGATGTTGTGGCAGCAGCTTACACGTAGAGAACTGAGGGTGTAAAATAAGGTAATGTTACATTACTTGCATTTAAATCAATGTTAGTAAGGCTTTATTTGACATTAATTTCATTCATTCATTTGACTCAATACATATAAATTTATTACAAGAAAATATAAAAATTGCTTCTGATTGGAAACAATATAGTGTAACTGTTTTATTAAAAAAAGGCAGGTTGCTTATAGGCTAGATAAATACTTTTCTTATATACAGAGGCTTGTACTATTTATGTGGGATACAAATGAGCTTTGCTCAAACAGTGGGCATGTCAGCACCTAAACAGCACAGAGAACTCATTTTTAATGTAGCCAAACAAAAAGCCATTATCAGAAAAGCTTATTCAAAATGTACCAGTTCTTCTTTATGTGACAGATGGGCTGCATTTTGGTATAATTCATGTACCTGAAGTGGAAATGCCGAAACTTTCTCCGCTTTCCAGAATGTTGGCAAACCTGATTCAGTCTGAAATTCCTGTACTTTCTGAAGCTGCTAAACTATGAGCAGGTGAGTCATAGCCACACATACGTAAAAGAGGACTGACTGAAAAATGGGGCAAACATTGTGCTCTTATTCTATTATTATTATTCTATTCTCTATTGTTTGTCATTGTCTTTGTCCCCACATGCTTTCTTTAATGATTTAATTAACTCCATATTTACTCAAATTATTAAATGACCTCTACCTTCACACTCTCTCGATTTTAGACTCCTCTGTTCTGAAAGCCTTTGTCTTTGTCTCCTCCACTTTTGTCTCCCTCTTATTTGCAAAATTGTGTGCTGGTTTGTTTCGTGGCGTAAGTGCTTCATGCAGACACCACTGATCCACTTCTCCCTCTGTATGAATAATATGTTTGAGTTTTGCCTCTTTTGTGTATGTGTAGTCTCTCTTCTTTCCAGGTGTCGATGGTGTAAACAACTCACCTCAAAGTTCTTCCTGAACCTCTTTCATTTTTTTTTTGCACAACCTACTTATTGCATTCACCAATATTGTCATTCAGTTTGCCCTTATTGTGATTTCACTACTTCTATAAATTCTGTACATACGACACCTATTCCATGTCTCTCCATCCAGGAAGAGATATTATACTCTTTCTGGGATTTTCCCTTTGGTTCCGCATTCAGTTTTATTTTTGAACGGGTCACATTACACAGACTTCACCTAAATATGCATTATGGAAGATGTGTTACAATCTGAACACACATCTAAACAGTAATGTATGAACATATTTTGTACTAATTTGTATATTTGAGTACATGTTTGAAGCATCGAAGATGTTATTTGTTTGCAAATAAAAGCATATTGTTCATGAGTTATCATTTCAGAAAAAGCTTGTAATAGTACTACAGTAATTGATTCTTTTGAACTATTTAAATAACACAAACACACATAAAAACACACACCAACATACCGTGGCTCAAACAAGTCTACAACAGTGAACACATTAACATCAACTATCTGATGGGTGTGCGAGATGTAAATTTTAGGATCAGAGAAGAGATAATGTGACTTGATTGTCACCACGAGTTTGATCATTGTTGTCTGATCATTTCTTAAGACCAGGGAACATAAAACAGACCAGCTTTCTTCGGCTTCCCATTGCCTTGATGAGCTCAAGATAAATCACATTACATTTACAAGAATGCATTTCACTGTTTCTGTCAAACATGAAGGTCGATCAAATCCTTCTGAAAAACAAAAGGTAATTCAGTCCATACTTCCTTAATTGTCTGCGTGTCTGTGGTGTGGGGATAAATCCCTGTCTCACTCTCCTGGCTCCCAGATCCCTTCTGATGTGGCACACCTGTGGAACCTGCCCACCTGTAGTCCATCAGATCATCAGCCTGGCAGTATATAAACCCACTCCCACTTGTCGCCGCTGTGATCATTGCTGCAACCATACTCACCCGAGCCTGTGTTTGTGCCCCACACTTGGTTCCACTCTAGTAATACTGTGACAGAAGTGTTATATTGAGGTTAAAATAATGAATATTACTAATTTTTAATATTTTTATTCCAGAGCAATATCCTCAATTAATTAAAGAATCAATTAAATAGCTGGCAAACAGGAAGTTAGGTTTTACCATAATGACAATATTCTTAGATATTTTTAAATCAACAACAATATTTGACACCAAATATTGGATTTATCATATCTATGAAAGTTAAAATAACATATGTTCTGTTCTGTGATAATTTATTGCATTTCTTTATTGCACCCAGTAAATGCATCCCACTACAATGGCTCTCCAAAAGAAGGGAGAAAAAAAAAAGCTACCATGACATTTTGTTATTGCAGAAAAAAATATTGCCAACAATAGCACTTGTGAGTTAATGTCTTGAAATCGCACACATTGCACCCACAGGTCCTCTTCTGCAGTTTCATATGGTGGCAAAGAGAGTCTGTGTTCATTATGTAAAAGCATAAGTGAGATAAATCCTCTGGACGATATGTGCTCTCCCCCTGTGATCTGCTCCATAGTGCGCACATGACAAAGAGAGAGACAGGAACTTGAAAGAACTGTTACTGCACAGTCCGATTTCTCCATCAAGAGCTGTTTACGGAGGATTTCATTTCCTCCACCAGACACAAAGCTCTAGCAGTCTGAATTCTGTAGCCGCTATAGTTGTACTGGTTGATCGTGAAGTGTCTTCCTGTCATAGTGTCTCCCATGGCTCCTGATCGGTTCCCTTTTCATTTTCAGTGCATCTAATCCAAACATAAAGCCTGAAAAAGGGATGTTCAGCAGATGCAGTATGATTTGTGAGACTCTTTCTGTAAGGATTTACACAGATGTGCCAACCAGAAGACAAAACATTACACTACAGAAAACTAAGAATATAGTTCTAAAACCAACACCAAACAATATGGCTGTATTTTGTTGCCATGCAGAAAGCAGAGTGGCTTTCTGTATGAAAATATAACTTTGTGTTCTTCATTATTCCAGTCAGTAGTATTTTTTTTCATATCTTTGTTTACTCTCTTTAAAATTTCCCTTCCTCTAATGATTGCACTGTTGGTTGCTCCTTTGATATGACAGCCAGTACAAACACAATGTATGATTTTTTTCCAGATATAGTTCCACTGTGTTTTATCAGTTCAAGCCCTCCAAACACATCACAACATAAGTGTGTAATGTTACCTTATTTTGTCCTCAGGCTTTATGGTAATAGTAGCTGTGGCTCGTGCAGGGCCTTAAGCTGGATGAAGTTGTCACCTATCATTTATCCACACCTTTGTTGTGGATGCACAGTCTGCCTTTGCAGAAATGCCTCATGAGGGAAAGTAAAACCTGATAATTTGACAACATAATCTTAACCCAAGGTCCACTTAGTCAAACAACAGTGTTTGTTTGAGTTGTTAAATATTCTGTTACATATACTAAGTTTTCAGTCCACTCACGCAAAGAAGAAATTGTGAGATCTGGTTGTAAACTCTAGTAAAAGCTAATTAGAGGATAAGGTTTAAAACCTGATGATATTAATAAGACAAGATATTCAAGCTTGCAGTATTTTCAAAATGTGGTATAATCATGATCAATAGTTAATAAGTTAATATTCACTTAGCACAAACTGCATCGACCATAAAGCATGCTTACCATTACCCTGAAGTCAAGAGAGATTTCTTATCAAAACATTTTCATAGTTTGTTGTTGTTGCAAACGGCTCTCATATTTGTGGAAATGACGCAGGTGTTCTCAGACAAGGTGTGTCCTTTGTCTTTACCAGGAACACACCTTTGAGAGGCCTAGTATGAGAAAAGAGAATCACATTGTCAATCTAAGTGTTCTCATAGCTAAAAATGCAGCGCAGAAATTAATAGAAGCTTTTAACTCTGTGTCTGTGTTGACTGACTGACAGTCAGGTACCCTAAACCAGAGGTTCCCTAACTAGGGAAGGCACATAAAATACTCATTACTCACAATCTGTAGCTATCTACTTATCCATCTACCTCTTAAAATAACCAGACAGAAAAAGAACAGTGGAAAGCATGTCGACTGTGTAAATCACTGCTCGGTCACATTGTTGTCTTTTCGGCAGGCACGACAGTCTGTCGAAACCATATTGTCATAACGTTCTAACCGTGGAACTTGTCTAAAATTAGTTGTGTTTACGTATGTTGAGTTTGTGTTGAGTGTGTGTGTGTGTGTGTTTCAAAGGGATAGTAGCCCTGTCCACAGATTGTAATGATAGAATGTGTTTTTATTATTAGATTTTTGCAAAACCCAAGGATTTTAAATACGTAAATGTTGAAACGACTGAAACTACCACCACTCCAAAATGAAAGACATGATGCTTTAAGTTTGACTGTACAGCAAGAAGCAGCAGCTTTATTTACAGCTGCAAATAAATTAATAAAGAGCCCATTGATGAAAAATGGACTTAATTGAAAGAGATATGTCATTTGCAGGTTTACTGAGTAGACGGTCTAATCTAGGACAGTGCTGACTTTTGAATGAATGAGTATAAATGAATATAAAGGAATGAGAGTCTTCCTGACTTAACTTTTTGTCAACAGGTGATAAGTTTTGTTCATCATTTTTTAGGTTTATCAAAAGTTATTTTCACACATCAATGATTGTGCACCAGAGACTATTTGCGACTACTTTGTGTGACACTGCTTTGTGACACGTTCAAAATATCCTCATACCTAAATGACAGAATAGGTAATTTGCCTACGACTCCCAAAACGGCATATAAGACTATGACTGAAGGACGTTACACAACACAAACCCTGGTTTCCTGCTAGTCCTTTCCAGAAGTTGTTTTTGACTATCCATCCACCTCACCCACCTGTGTCACTCTTTATACTAGTTGTCTTAACTTGCATGCATTACAATGTGTAGTTAATGTGCTCTGCTCTGGTGGTCAGTGAAATGTAACCATAGCTCAAAGGAGGCCAGCCTTGCCTGACTTCCCTTAGAGAAAAAAGTAAATGTTTTAGCCAATCAAACTTAGGCCGGACTTCACCGACTTCAACACTTGAGTTCGAGTGACGAGTTCATCGTCAAAACTGAAACAAGGGAGGCCATGTTGAATCTGGCGTTTCACCGATCAAATCACTGTCATCAAAATAAAAAATCAACCTGCACTGATCTCCTAAACCGGCTTTTCTGCTGGCCTTGCCTCCTGTTAGAACGGTCAAGCAGCTCCTTGAACAGCCCATGGAGCGTAGCAGGATTCGTTGATCTTCGCTGAAGTCCAGAAGTCACATTACATCTGAACTCAAGCGCAAACTTTTGGGACGAGCGAGGATAAATGAGTCACTGGATCAATGACTGTGAAAAGGAAGAAACAGACAAAATTTGTGGTTTCCCTGCACACGATCATGGGAAAAGGAGCAGGTGTAAAATGGTGGACACATTATTTTCAGCATCACAACTCCTGCGAAATGACTTGTTTCGCCATCAGAATTAGATCCATTTGGTCCAGTACCATTTGGAAAGCCTATAAGAGCTAAATGAATAAATGATTTTATTCCATTCAAGTGAGCGGACAGATGAATCAGACATAGGCCACTTTGGCTGGTGAAAGCATCTGGTGTGCATACTCTATGGGTGCTGGGACCGGTGGGGGATTTAAGAAGCTGACTGACTTGGTGAATCAAGTGACCTGAAAACTCGACTGTTTTTAGTGACTGACTCACACTAACTTGAGTCAGTAGAAGGACCTGAACCTCTCGTCTCCATTTGAAATGCTATTATTCCTGACAAATGGGATATAAGCACAATTGAGAAGCTTGACACCCGTAACGGCACTCATTCATTTTGGCTTGTGAAACCAAGTCATGAATGATATCTCCACCTAATCATATAGAGATTCAGTCTCCATATGTTCACCATCAGATGCCGATGTGATCTCGCCAATATCTACCGTGCAACGCCACTGGAAATGTTATGCATGTTTGAAATAACTGGGATGCTTTCATTACTCACACTGCATTGTATTTTCACCTCTCAACCCTCCCCAACTTTTTACATTGTGCCTTGAGCCCTACTGCATACGTTTAAAATGAAGTCCAGCCCAACAAGTCCTGCAAGTTGTGTCAGACATTTGTAAAGGAAAGAATTTCCCAACTCGCTCACAAAAACCTCACTCATTGAGGGGAGCTCTTCACTTCCATTTGTTGACTCAAGAAGGTAAGGTGTCTTGTACCTTCTTAGTGTCAGCTTGAACTATTCATTGAGTGATTACTGTGAATATAATAATACTGCTGCACAGTTGGACTTGGGACTCCACTGGGGTAAGAAAGCAAATATTTTTATTGGTATGACTGTATACTGAAGATTTAAATTATGAATGATATATATATATATATATCACAATGTTTACTAATTTTCTTTAAAAAGTTGCTAATAAGACAAATTTTACAGTTTAATTTTATAGTAATTATAATTATTGTTATTGTATTTTTTTTCAATCTTTAATGCATATATACATACTACACTTGAATTGATGGTTTCCTTTTCCTTGTGATTTTGAATTCAGTTATCAAAGGAATTCTAATCATAATTTCTGCAATCTAAGCTTTTAACTTGCACTTTTTTATTGACTTCAGGTGTTTGCTCAAACGTGATTTCTATTGTGTCATTATACCACAACTTGCTAAATAATGACAAAAAAATCCTGACAAACAAAGCATCAATAAATCAATGCATCTTATTCAGAAGGCTGTAACAGATGAACCTACAGTAAATACTTAAGACTAATGGCTGGTAACGTTTGGCCTATCAGGGTGTGGCGGCCTTATAAGCACCTGAGTGCTCGCTCAGCTGGATGAAATGAACATAGTGAGCAAACGTTGAACTTCTTCTGTAGCAGCTAAGATTATCTAATAGGAATTCAATTTCAACCCTTGTAAAGTCAATTGCTTTTTTTTGACAAATATATAACAATATTTATGACATGAAAAAGATGCCTTCTAATTGGAGAAAATATATAAAGCATAGAAATAGTAATAATAAAGTATAATAATATATATATATACACTGTTTTTTTTCTGTCTCACATCAATAGTAACGTCATTTAAAAAAATAGTAACGTCATTTAAAAAAATGTTAAAGTGTTGAAGTGTCAGTCAAGATCAGATAATTTCTCTTGATAATTATCTTGGCTTTTGATAATTATCATTCTGTTGTCATTCTCTACTGAGCTGAACATTGGTGTTGTATCACAAATCAGGCGTTTGTCACCTGACAGACTCTTCTGGTTTCAGCCTAAATAAAAAGGAGTCAATATCTGTTGATACTGGCTTAGCTGTTGTGTTTTATATATACCTTTTAAATGTTGCTTAAATGTTTTAATGGAGTCCAGCTTTAATAAGTCAAAGAATCTGAATAAAAATGAAAGTGTAGTTTGATAAGTTCCCTGTAACTCATAAATGAAACATTCAGATGACAGAATCCACAAAGAAAAGAGATTGAGAAAAGATTTCTTTGAGAAATCTGAATGGACTACATTATGCTATTATGCTGTACATAAATGAGGTGATAAAGATTTTTTTGGTGAAATTCTCGAGTAGTCCTGTAGGTGGAGAATACACCCGTGGTTGTAATCTTGAACAGTCCTGAAGGTGTGACAGGTGTGACATGACAAAGTTGCCCAAACTTGTCTCTCCAGAATGTTTCCATACCTGATTCAGCATGTTTCACAACCACAGTGTGTTAAGAATCTGCTCAATTATGAGGATGAGTTTATCAGAGTCACATCCACATGATGGAAAAGTGGGGGAGTCAATAAGTCAAAAGCACTTCTGCTCTGTTCTGTTATTACATTTGAGTTGCTCTATTATACACTCAGTAACCAGTTTATTAGGTACATCTACCTTCATAGATGTTGCAATGTTCAGTTGTAATTTGTGACTCTGATGATTTGTATTGTTTTATAATGAGAAGTGAGAAGTATAGACCTCTCAGGATAATGCAATGCAACTGACCGTGAGGTTTAATCAACTCCAAAAGAGTTTCAACAAAATCTGAATGTTATAACCTTCATGAAGGCAGGATTTATTGCAGGGCCCTTTTATTAGACCACATTAGTTTCAGCTGGGAGTACCTAATAAAGTGGCAAATGAGTGTATATTAGAATAACATCAGTGTGCACATTTGTGCTGCACACTACAATGTATTTAATCAATATTTAATATTTCACAGGAACCAGCCACAAAGAGGATGGCGCCTCTCATATTCCTTCTCCTATTAGCAGGTATTTGTTGGAGTGCATGCTTCTGTGTGTGTGTGTGTGTTTAAGATAGAGAGAGAGAGAGAGAGAGAGAGAGACGGAAAGTTAAAATACTTTATTTTGAAATGACAGATTTGATAATTCTGACCTATCTCTACAGGACTAATGGGAACATCAGCTCAGACATCAGGTAATATTCCAACACTACTGTACATGTTTTCAAGACATCAGTAAAAAAATGGGTAAAACAAATTGTGCAATGGAAAATACGCGAAATCTATTCACATGGTGCCACAGGCAAGCTGTTAGTTATATTTATTGACCTGTCATGAAGTGACGCAGGTGGAGTTATCAGTTTTGTCCAAACCAAGCCAAAGACTTTCATAATTGAATAGTTTATATTAATTTCAATAACCAGGTTTTGGAGATGGAGAACTACTTTTGTTTAGATTGATCTAAATCGGCTAGGTAAAAATTATTGACAATAATTGCTGGGTTAATTTGTCTGCTGTCATAACCTCCAGACCCAAAGAAAGGCCTTATATACTTTTAATCCCAAACTCAAAACTTTAAAAAGATGCCAGAGGCTCAACCAGAGACTGGGAGGTACATCTTTTATCATCTAGCATACAGGAAACTGAGCCAGACAACAGTGAGGGAAACACCAAGGAGGACAGCAGGGAAGATTGCATTTATTGAGATCATGCTATATAGGCATATGTAACTCTCCACCACGTCACCAGTTTTACCCACAATAATTGGAAAAAGGACCAGAAGGTTTAATGCTGATGTAGCTAGGTAGCTAACTCTTCCATGCTAGTCCGACTTCTTCGCATATGCATGAATCAGGTTAACATAACAATAATGAAAGTAACAGTCCATACTACTCTGAATACTGAAAATTATGTTTTATCTTCTGAATATGATGTCTCTCTCAACTGCCAAGATTTCACAATGTCCAATAGTATTTACTTTTTCTTGATCAGTGAGTCATGGCTGAGACCAGCAAATAGTGTCTTTCTTAATGAAACTTGTTACTCAGAATTCAGACATTAAGTGTTGGATATCACTAATCTTCCTTTGCCCTCTGCCATTTTATTTAATTTCACGCAACCTCACTTCCAGCTGATCCAACCTCACTTGCAACCTCGTCACCAGACAGCCCAACATCATCACCCGTCAGCGCAACCTCATCACCAGTCACCGCGACCTCGTCACCAGACAGCTCAACGTCATCACCCGTCAGCGCGACCTCATCACCAGTCACCGTGACCTCTCCACCAGTCAGCGCGACCTCTCCACCAGTCGGCCCAACGTCACCTCCAGTCAGCGCGACCTCACCAACAGTCAGCCCAACGTCACCTCCCGTCAGCGCCACCTCATCACCAGTCACCGTGACCTCACCAACAGTCAGCCCAACGTCACCACCTGTCAGCGGGATCTCATCATCAGTCAGCTCAACATCATCACCCACCAGCACGACCTCATCACCAGCCTCCGTGACCTCACCAACAGTCGGCCCAACGTCAGTCCAAACAATCTCCACCACGTCAACGCCAGGTAACGCACACTCTCCCTCTTTCAATACATCACTAGCAGTTGATGCAGTTGCTACAGCTTATGTAAATTGGAAACTTAATTAACCACTTCATACTCAATATACTTCTAGGTAGTGCAACCTCCCGACCAGTAGTTGGAACAACAAAACAACCAGTTATTACTGGTGCTCCAGCAAGACCAGCAATTGAGATGGTGTTTAGTTTAGAGCAGACCTTTACATCAGCCCTTGCAGACAGTTCCACTCCAGAGTTTATATCCTTAAAAAACAACGTGACCAAGGCAGTAAGTGCATTTATGATTTTTACCATTATCCTATGTGTATCCTATATATGAAATGAATGTGAATTGTTTAACAAAATTCAATCATTTTTGTTGCAATGGCAAGAAGCAAAGTTCTCTCAGATCAGCAATAGAACTTCTCCACTGCCACTGCAGCACCTATGAGCTTGTTACATTAATGAGCAACTGATAAAATAGAGCAAGTAGGCTGTGTCGCCAAATTTTGGCAAATCTGTGACTGTTTGCACAGGATAATATGAAACTAATGAGTATACAGATGGACACAGTAATCATTGACGACGCAACTTTGAAATAAAGAAGGAGAATGAATAACCAGATTTACATAATATTGTCGTATTAGCAATTCTCTCCCATCTCTCAACTAACTGTTGGCCAATTTCTTTTTCCAGTTGAACGCTGTCTATAGGGCACAATTTGGAAGCAGCTTCAACAGAACTGAGGTCAAATCCTTCAGGTAAATGATATTACTCAGCAGTGTATAATCATTTGATATTGAGTGTGACAAATAACAGACAACAATAATTTTAATCACAATATTTTCTCTTACAGCCAGGGGTCAGTTGTGGTCAATTCTGAACTGATATTTAATAATATCAGCGCAGTGCCAGAACCTGCAACTGTGGCAAAAACTCTGTCGGATGCAGCGAACAGTTCCAGCTTCTCCCTCCCAGTGGATACCTCAACCATTGTTGCAGCAAGTAAGAGTTGTTTTATATGTTTTGGTTTATTGTTATTATGAAAGACAGTGTGTGAAGCTGCATTTTGTTACTGCTTACAATGCTGATGCAAGTGCTACAACAATCTGAATTTTGTTATTACAGGAGTTACTACATCAACAGCTGCACCTGCCACCACAGCTGCTCCAACAGCTGGTCCTACTTCTCCTACAACTGCTGGTCCGAATGCAACAGCTGCCCCTACTTCTCCTACAACTGCTGGTACTGATAATTATGTTCTGTCTTCTGAATGTGATGTCTCTCTCAAACAAATCTGTCAACTGCCAAGATTTCATAATGTCAATAATATTGACTTTTTCTTAATCACTGGTTCATGACTGAGTCCAGCAAACAGTGTCCTTCTTAATGAAACTTTTTCCTCAGAATTCCAATTCTGACCCCCAAAAGCCAAGACTGTTTGGCCGTAGAGGAGGTTTAGCAATCACATTTTAGAATCTCATATATGTGCATCCCAATCTATTTTGGCAGTTTCACACATTTTGAGGATTTTTGCTTTGTTCTTAATTGCGAGAGTCCTTTACTCTGTGTTTTAATTTACAGACCTTCAAAACAAATTTCCAGTTTTATGCAAGAATTGTTTGACTTCTTATCAGTCATCATGCCCCAACATGAGAGTTCTCATCACCGCTGATTTCAACATTCAAATCAATAGTCCCGCTCCATCATCTTTTACTGCTGATTTTTTAAAACTCTTTTTTAAAGTCTTTTAATATTACACTCAGTCATTCTCCAGTGCCCAGAGACCTCTGCACTGGAAACGGTCCCCCGCTTTGCCGACTTGTTTGAATTGTCAAATTTACATGACTTTATTCATCAACTGAAATCCTCTTCTTGTCCACTAGATGCTTCCCTTAGGTTATACTATCTGCAACCATAACATTAATTTTCACTGCTCCGCATACAATACTCAGCTATATGTCCCTTTTGGACCCAGTGATTCAGACAGTTTGACAAATTTTTTTATCCTGCCTCTCAGACATTAAGTGTTGGATATCACTAATCTTCCTTGCTCTGCCATTTTATTTAATTTCATGCAACCTTCCAGCCGATCCAACCTCAAATGCAACGTCACCACCCGTCAGCCCAACGTCAGTCCAACCAATCTCCACCATGTCAACGCCAGGTAATGCACACTCTCCCTCATTCAATACATCAGTACCAGATGATGCAGTTGATACAGCTTATATTAACTGGAAACAAAATTAACCACTTCATACTCAATATACTTCTAGGTAGTGCAACCTCCCGACCAGTAGTTGGAACAACAACACAACCAGTTATTACTGCTGCTCCAGCAAGACCAGCAATTGAGATGGTGTTTAGTTTATCACAGAATTTTACAGCAGCCCTTGCAGACAGTTCCACTCCAGAGTTTATCAACTTAAAAAACAACGTGACCAAGGCAGTAAGTGCATTTATGATTTTTACCATTATCCTATGTGTATCCTATATATGAAATGAATGTGAATTGTTTAACAAAATTCAATCATTTTTGTTGCAATGGCAAGAAGCAAAGTTCTCTCAGATCAGCAATAGAACTTCTCCACTGCCACTGCAGCACCTATGAGCTTGTTACATTAATGAGCAACTGATAAAATAGAGCAAGTAGGCTGTGTCGCCAAATTTTGGCAAATCTGTGACTGTTTGCACAGGATAATATGAAACTAATGAGTATACAGATGGACACAGTAATCATTGACGACGCAACTTTGAAATAAAGAAGGAGAATGAATAACCAGATTTACATAATATTGTCGTATGAGCAATTCTCTCCCATCTCTCAACTGACTGTTGGCCAATTTCTTTTTCCAGCTGAACGCTGTCTATAGGGCACAATTTGGAAGCAGCTTCAACAGAACTGAGGTCAAATCCTTCAGGTAAATGATATTACTCAGCAGTGTATAATCATTTGATATTGAGTGTGACAAATAACAGACAACAATAATTTTAATCACAATATTTTCTCTTACAGCCAGGGGTCAGTTGTGGTCAATTCTGAACTGATATTTAATAATATCAGCGCAGTGCCAGAACCTGCAACTGTGGCAAAAACTCTGTCGGATGCAGCAAACAGTTCCAGCTTCTCCCTCCCAGTGAATACCTCAACCATTGTTGCAGCAAGTAAGAGTTGTTTTATATGTTTTGGTTTATTGTTATTATGAAAGACAGTGTGTGAAGCTGCATTTTGTTACTGCTTACAATGCTGATGCAAGTGCTACAACAATCTGAATTTTGTTGCTACAGGAGTTACTACATCAACAGCTGCACCTGCCACCACAGCTGCTCCAACTGCTGGTCCTAGTGCAACAGCTGCTCCTACTTCTCCTACAACTGCTGGTCCTAATGCAACAGCTGCCCCTACTTCTCCTACAACTGCTGGTCCAAATGCAACAGCTGCCCCTACTTCTCCTACAACTGCTGGTCCAAATGCAACAGCTGTCCCTACTTCTCCTACAACTGCTGGTCCAAATGTAACAACTGGCTCTACAGCTGTTCCTGTTGCCACTACTGTACCAACAAATCCTCCTACAGCCAGTGAAGGAAGCCTTGACCTTCAGTTTAGTCTCAATGAAGCATTTACATCAGATCTCTCCAACCCATCCTCAACAGCTTTTCAGACTTTAGCTGGAAGAGTGGTCAACGAGGTAAGATGTCTGTGCACTATAACCTTTTTCAGCAATAAATTGAGATTTTACGTTTTTAACTATTCTCTTCCATGGGCATCATGAGACACAGAGGCATCCTCTAAACACAACTGTGGAAATTTCGATATTGCACGTGCACTGCTCCTAATGCAAGACCTGCCTCCAAATGAAATGGAACTAAACTTGTATTTGTGGTGCAAATGACATTGTGCAAATGAATTGTCTTTCAGCTGAACAGAATCTGTAGACGCCTGTTTGGAGCAAGGTTCCTTCGCACCATCATAAGGGGCTTCAGGTAAGACTACATTTCAATCACTCACTAACTTTTGCTCAACATTTGGTGTCCACTTGCTTTTAAAGCGTGTTGTTTTCTCCTTTTGTCACTTTAGGAGCGGATCAGTTGTTGTCGACTCCACCGCTGTGTTTGCAAATCAAAGCTCAGTTCCTTCAGTAAGCAATGCAACTTCACAACTCGGCAGTGAACTTCAGAACTCTACCGCCCTGAGAGTTGTCCCAGGCAGCCTTAGTGCAAGTAAGTAATTGGAGACTGAAAAATAAAACTTAATACGTTCATTAATCTATTCAAATGAAGTGCTTACATCATGTGCCACATTAATTGGTAAACTATTGTTCTTGATACATTTTCTTCTGCTGCTGTTTCCACAGCTGCACCCAATGTTACAGCCAACTCTACTGCAGCTCCTAATGTTACAGCCGCCTCTACTGCAGCTCCTAATGTTACAGCCGCCTCTACCGCAGCTCCTAATGTTACAGCCGCCTCTACTGCAGCTCCTGTTACAGCCGCCTCTACTGCAGCTCCTAATGTTACAGCCGCCTCTACTGCAGCTCCTAATGTTACAGCCACCTCTACTGCAGCTCCTAATGTTACAGCCGCCTCTACTGCAGCTCCTAATGTTACAGCCGCCTCTACCGCAGCTCCTAATGTTACAGCCGCCTCTACTGCAGCTCCTAATGTTACAGCCGCCTCTACTGCAGCTCCTAATGTTACAGCCGCCTCTACTGCAGCTCCTAATGTTACAGCCGCCTCTACTGCAGCTCCAACAGCAGCTCCAACTGCAACTACTACTGCAGAAACAACTACTGCTGCACCAACGAATCCTCCTACAGCCAGTGAAGGGAGCCTTGACCTTCAGTTTAGTCTCGATGAAACATTTACATCAGAGCTCTCCAACCCATCCTCAACAGCTTTTCAGACTTTAGCTGGAAGAGTGGTCAACGAGGTAAGATGTCCGTGCACTATAACCTTTTTCAGCAATAAATTGAGATTTTACGTTTTTAACTATTCTCTTCCATGGGCATCATGAGACACAGAGGCATCCTCTAAACACAACTGTGGAAATCTCGCAACGTTTCAAATATTCAGCAGATATTGCACGTGCACTGCTCCTAATGCAAGAGCTGCCTCCAAATGAAATGGAACTAAACTTGTGTTTGTGGTGCAAATGACATTGTGCAAATGAATTGTCTTTCAGCTGAACAGAATCTGTAGACGCCTGTTTGGAGCAAGGTTCCTTCGCACCATCATAAGGGGCTTCAGGTAAGACTACATTTCAATCACTCACTAACTTTTGCTCAACATTTGGTGTCCACTTGCTTTTAAAGCGTGTTGTTTTCTCCTTTTGTCACTTTAGGAGCGGATCAGTTGTTGTCGACTCTACCGCTGTGTTTGCAAATCAAAGCTCAGTTCCTTCAGTAAGCAATGCAACTTCACAACTCGGCAGTGAACTTCAGAACTCTACCGCCCTGAGAGTTGTCCCAGGCAGCCTTAGTGCAAGTAAGTAATTGGAGACTGAAAAATAAAACTTAATACGTTCATTAATCTATTCAAATGAAGTGCTCACATCATGTGCCACATTAATTGGTAAACTATTGTTCTTGATACATTTTCTTCTGCTGCTGTTTCCACAGCTGCACCTAATGTTACAGCCAACTCTACTGCAGCTCCTAATGTTACAGCCGCCTCTACCGCAGCTCCAACAGCAGCTCCAACTGTCGCAACTACTGCAACTGCAGCTACTACTGCAGAAACAACTACTGCTGCACCGACAAATCCTCCTTCAACCGGCGAGGGAAGCCTTGGCCTTCAGTTTAGTCTCAATGAAACATTTACATCAGATCTCTCCAACCCATCCTCAACAGCATTTCTGACTTTAGCTGGAAAAGTGGTCACTGAGGTAAGATGTGCACTATAACAGTGTGCTTTTAACAACACAACCTTCTTCAGCAATAAATTGAGATTTTACTTTGAAACAATTCTATTCCATGGGCATCATGAGACCCAGAGGCATCCTCTAAACACAACTGTAGAAATCTCGGAAAGTTTCAAATATTCAGCAATAAATGCAAAAATGCAGAGCTGTTGCTTTATTTGAATATCCATCAGCCATGTTTAGTAATTGAATATATTAATTTTCATAATTCCCACAGTGATTCTTACACTATATTGGAGGAGTTCTTTTACTGTACTTAATGGCTACAGTTAGCAATGCCCCTCAAGTGAGCCTGAGCCCATGTTCCAACACTCTTGCCTTGCAGCAATCAGGGAACTTGTGCATTCGTTGTGCAAATGACACTGTGCAAATGAATTGTCTTTCAGGTGAACAGAGTGGGTTCAAAGCTGTATGGATCAAGTTTTCTTCGTTCCCTTGTGAACAGTTTCACGTAAGAATAAATTTCAGTCACTGACTAACATTTGCCTGACATTTGATGTCAGCTTGCTTTTAAAAAGTGTTGCTTTCTCTCTTCGTTACTTTAGGAGTGGATCAGTGGTTACGAACATGACCCTTGTTTTCTCAAATCAAAACTCAGTTCCTTCAATAGCCGACGCAACTTCACAATTTGGCAGAGAACTTGAGAACTCTACTGTCCTGAACGTTATCCCAGGCAGTGTTTCTGCATGTAAGTTAATAGAAACTTTTCTGATTCATGGTTTACGTTAATTACTTTTATATAATCAAATGCATGTTACAATGTCACATTTGTAATTCTCTGATAACCTAAATATTAAAGTAAGATAAGTAAGTGCTCAAGGTTAAGATGAAGCTTCCTCTTGTGAAGTTACTTTCAGTCCAGAGAATTTCACTGACCTCTGCTTTTTCTTATATTTCAGTCTCAACATCATCAAGCAATGCTCTTCGGCCCACAATGGGCTCATTGGCAGTCTTTTCCCTGACACTGCTAGCTGTGGCACAGATGCTGATAGACTTATAGACCCCTGAGGCAGATACACTGACTTGGCCAATCACCTTTAATGTGCAATCAAGTGTGGAAAAGGAATGTACCAACGAAGCAAAAACTAAAGACATACAAATGTGCATTTTGGAATTTACCAATACATGTCATGTGGTAAAAGGATGTGTACTGTGTGTGTCCAATTTTTTTTTTACAATTTCTCAGTATTTTTTCAACATTTGATGTTACAATCACTTGTCTTTTGATTCCATTCTATTTAAAGAACTAATCATTAAGATTGTAATACCAGTTTTATACTTCTGGGGAATTTTTGTAGCAGTTGACATTCTGTGTACTTGTTTTTTAAATGCTTCTTTACAATTTTTCATGTGGCATTGTTAGTATTTAGAAAATGCCAGTACATATGTTAGAGGATAATGCATTAAATATTTATTTTCAATTAAAAGCATTGTACAATTCAGCAGGACACAATTTACATCCAATGCCACTGTTCAGTGCAAATAGTGGAAGTTGAAGTGTGCAGATAATGTAGTGTGGTGCCAAAAGTTTAGTGTGTGGAGATTACATGATCTTGATGCTGGAGACCAATGATTCTGATGACGTCTGAGACCAACCATTAATGTTGGAGATTGTAAACATATTATTTAACCATGAAGACGATCTATCCCTAACCATAACCATGTAGCTGTAGAGTTTTTTAACAACACCACAGTTGCCGTATAAGAATATTGTCTTTTTTTTTCTTTTCCATGGAACATTATGTTGGGTTATGCAGAATCGTCCAGTGTCAAGTGATTAGTGTGGCAAGTGGATTGCTGAATTCAAGTCTAACTGTGTTGAGGTACTATCATAAAATTTAGAAAGATTATTGATTTTAATTGATTAACACTTTGCATAGAATACGTTTTTTAGATAGGTCTTTGAGAAGTGGAATAATAACAATTCATCTTTGTTAATCATCAGAGCATTAAAAGGAAATGAAACG
Organism: Holacanthus passer; assembly: GCA_025331565.1. Taxonomy (NCBI): domain Eukaryota; kingdom Metazoa; phylum Chordata; class Actinopteri; family Pomacanthidae; genus Holacanthus; species Holacanthus passer. The sequence continues at coordinate 1,070,165 of JAFREQ010000050.1, read as the reverse complement.
ACTTTGTTGGTTTTTCAAATTCTTCCTTTGTCTCTTTTTTTAAATAGATAAAAAACATATCCCCTTTTATTAGAACTGAACCATTTCTGTGTATTTCTAACTGTCAACAACAAGGTGTATGATCATTGCCAAGACTCACAGTAGTTTTAAGGGGAATGCAAGGGAATACTTCAAAGAAAGCAGAAAAGCAAAACAGGCCTTTTGTTTTGTCATCACTGAGCATCACTTTGTCAGAAAACAACGAAAATTGATACCCACATTGGAAATGAGTAACCACAATTTTCTGTTTACATGGTGGATTTCTGTAGAGCAATTTTGAAGCCAATTGTAGGGCGGTGCCATCTTGGCAGTGCTGACATTGCCTAACTCGGGTTCATCCAATTATAGACAAAGAGGTGGAGTGAGGGTGGAGCTGAATGAAACCTGTTTAATGAAACAAGCTCACCGAGCTAGTCGGCTAACCCGGTGGCACCGGCCGGCTTCGGCACCGGTTATGGCACTTTAATAAGCCGGTGTAATGTTATATGTCAACATCTCAGCCTCCAGCCGATCACAGTCAGTCAGTTTCTGGAGTATAATAAACTTAAAATTTCTGTTTTAGCAATAATATCAATATAAATAATCACGTTTGAGTTCGTGGACCCTCAAATTTTATGTTACTGTTTAGCTTCAATAACCAACTCCAGCTTAACCAATAACAACATCTGGGTTAACGTTATTTCTGGAAACATTCAAAAATGAGACCTTAATATTTTGAAGTTACGAAAACTTTACTTACTTATTGCATTTACACACAGTTCAGTTTAAGATTACATAACGCAATACGGAGGGTCTTTATTTTACAACCTCACACAGACGCCTTTTATTCAAGAGTATTGAAAACCATAAATTATAACACTTGTTATTATGTTTTGACTTCAGTTTAATAACTGGGGCTACCAGACGCTCCCGTTAGCATCGTTAGCTTAGCTCAACCTCCACCGTCTTCCCCTGGAGAAACTCGTCCTGGACACCGGACAGAAACACAGTCAACACGGCTGCACAGTCAAACTCCAGCCAACAAGCATCTGCTGTAAAGCTGGTTTCAAGAAAAGACCCACGTGTGTATTTTGGGCATACTCAATAATGCATAAATATAATTAAGATACGATAAGATGTTCTTTTATTCATCCCAGAGTGGGGAAATTCACATTGTACAGCAGCAAAGAGGATAGAGTGGATGAATAATAATAAAAGTATTTATTTATACATAATTATTAGCAATGAATGTGTAATCCAATGATTGTTATTGACAGCGCTTTGCCATTTCTCATAATGTACATACAATAGCAATGACACACCAGAAGAGGGCTGCATTGCCCCAAGGATCATCCAGTCTGGTGCTTGAGTACAGCTTTAATCCCTAAATGAGAACTTGTTTGGCTGAGAGGAACCGCATCTGTGTCGCTTTTTTTTGCCTTTCCCAGATAAAAACCTAAAAATCAGACATAAAATCTAAAATGACCGTTATGCAAAGGCATATTCTTTCTCTTATATTCCTTGTCCTCTCAATGGATAAAGACACACTGGGCATCATAGACCATCTTTATGGCCATAACAATCACAGTAGCTCAGTGATGAATGTCATCAGGGAATATGGAGACAAAGTATGTAAAACAAAGAATGTTCTTTACTTCAGTTACACATTACACATAAAATGAAGTCAAATCCTTGTGTCCTGATCTTTTCAATATTTCTAACTTTTACAGAACACTGGCACAAGCAAGAATATCATATAGTGGTGAATGCACTGAATGTGGTGAATCTCATTTTTTAAAAACTTTTTTTCTAGCAAGATTTGAAGGATGGCGATTATAGTACACCAATTGTAAGGCTGAGTTGTGGTTTTGAGACAAGGTATGGTCATTTGTTGCCTTAGTAGTTTAATTACAATACAACTGGAGAAACTATGCTCTTATGTCAGGTAAATACAGAAACCAAGACGTCGTGTAACAGATCAGGTGAGAAAAGGAGAGAGAGAGAAAACATATGCTAACTTGCTTGAAGAGGTCAACAGTCCTTTGGAAAGATGTGGTGCATAATTTGAAAACAAATGAGGTGGAAACATTAAAATGTCAGCTGGAGACTTAAAGATGGCTGACAAAAACCTGAAAAACCTAAGTGAGTGGAGAAACACAACAAATGCAGATACTTCCACACAGGTTCACTGCATGGTAGTGAATATCCAGTCATGCTCTGTGGCATGTATAAACTGAGCAGGCCCAGTTGATTCTGATTTTGTTTTAAGATGGCAAGAGGAAAAGATCTAAGTGACTTTGAAGGAAGGTTCATTGTTGGGGCACAGATTGCAGGAGCTTCCATCACAAAGATGCTCAACTGGCTCGTGTTTGAATAGAAACAGTGACTAAAGTGACATCTGCATTAGATCTATTTAGATAAATAGGTTTGTAAATTGTGATTGAACATTTGATGACCGTGATGCTCGTGCATTAGTGCGATATGTGAAGAAAAAAAGAAGAGCAAGTCGTCCTCAGGTGACTGGATGTCAATGCAAGACGTGTTCAGACTGTGAGCAAGAGCAGTTAGACAACAATTACATGAAGAGGGATATTATAGTGCAGTGCATAAACCCTCATTACAAAGATGAATGCACATTTGAGTGTAGTGGTGCAAAAACCAGGCACTGGTCTGCAGAGATGTGGGGAAAAAAGTGATGTGGTCAGATGAGTCATCCTTCACCATATTCTCGACAAGTGGACGAGTGCATGTGTGGCTACACCACAAGAACAGGCCTGAATGCTTGACCCCCACAGTGAGGGGGTCCGGTGGCTCTGTTATACTGTGGGGGGCATTTTGCTGCTATGAACACCTATGGGAGATTTTAGACGAGCGCGTTAGAAAGCGCTCTCCACCACCATCATCAAAACATCCAATGTGGGAATGTCATTTGGAAGAATGGTGTTCATCCCTCCTCTCCTGACTTTTAGTGTCAATGTCAAGACACATTGAAGTTATTCTGGTGGCCTAACACCTTATGATGCTCCATTTACACTTGATATAATATGGTGTAAATTATGCTATTTTAATATCACTGATAGTTTTAGACCAGTGGTTTTATTAGTAGTAATCAGTAATTCTCTTACAAATGCTTCATGGAGTGGAGTTAAAATAAGGCGATTTGTTTTTAAGTTGAAAAAATTAAACAAATATAATTTACTGTTAACAAAAAACTTTGGTTTGAATCTGTCAGATATTGTCCAAACTTGTGGAGCTCAAACATTACATAGACTAATAATACCCTGTCTCCTCAAAATTACGCTTACAAATAAGGTTACCACCTGGAAGCAACCTTATTTTCAGTACATGAATTGCTAAATTTTTTATGGCATGCAAGTCAACGAAACAAAAAATGTACGTGAAATATGTTGTCAGTTGAGATTTTGCATTTCAGATTTGTTCATTAAAAATGTTTCCTCATTATGGAAATAAAATGGCTTTGCATTTCTCTTGCTGACATAAATTGTCAGTATCTAAACATAATTTCTATAAGACAGGGCTGCAAATTCACACAAGTCAAGTAGAGAATTTTAGAACACAAATTTCAATTTCATGTAGAATTATAGCAGCATTCGCCAGTATTACACTGTCGATAATGAAATGTTTAATGATATTAAATAGGTCAATTTATTTGCTCCCGAATAAATGCAACAAAACTGGGGAATCGACCTCTGTTTGCTCCTCTTTCAGAAACAAAGGAACAGATGTGCAGCCAGTCTACCTTGTCTGTTAAGCGCACTTGCATTACACATATGAATGACTGGTCTGAAAAAACACTAGTTATTGAGCCAATGTGCCTTTTATTGCGCCCTTCATTAAAAATCCCCCCATGTTTAATTAGAACACATCCGCCACACTTGAGATACGTCTGTCACTGGCTGAGGCCCATGGTATTCAAGCTTGGCAGGACTGGCTGCGCTCTACTTCACACTGAAGTAGAGCGACACATGAAAGGGATGATGAGAGCTAGTGAAGTTGCACCCATGTAAAATGTGAAGTCAGATAATAAGATGCTTCCTTCATTAGAAAAAATAATAGACATCTTTGCTGTTGAAAGTCTTTTTCCCTCCTGTTCATTATGTCTTTTTTTCCCTCCGATTTATTGATTAATTTTATCAACCTGAAACAAACAATACCAAACAAGCATTTTTTTTGGACAGAATTTCTGTCATGATCTCATCAATCTGTGCACAAAAAACATGACTTTACAATTTCAAAACTTGTTTAGCACACACACCAAAGTCCAAACTTGTGTGCAGGTCTTACGTCTGTCATGCCTTGGTTGTTTATTTAGTTATTTCCTGTTTTATTTTGTCTTTGTTGTCTTTACTTCCTGTTTTTCTCTTTTTTCCCTCCCTTCAGATTATTAGTTAGTTTCACCTGTGTTCCTCTCTTCCTTGTGTGTGTTCCCCTCTGTGTTTGCCAGATTGTCTGTTTATCTCATGTCAAACGTTTTAGTCCTCATCAGTGTGATTCCTTGTGCTTTGTTGTGTTTGGATTTGCCTTGTTTTTGGACTTTTGACCTTTGCCCGCCTGACCAACGAGTAAGTCTTTTGTCTTAAATGTTAAAAAAAACATTGAACTGCTCCAGCCCTGCCTCTCATGTCTGAACCTTGGGTCCTATTCCCTGTTCACCCCACTTACACACTGTCATATCTGTCATTGTCATATCACTGTAAATCCTCCCTATTAACATCTGTGGAGAGCAGCTCATAGTCACATGACCTTTGTCACTTTGGTCAAAAAAATAAACACGTGGTAAATATGAAACACAATTTGATTAGGTTGGTTAGGTTTAGGAAAAGCTTGTGGTTTGGGAAAAAATAAGTACGTCAAGTTATATAAGTGACATAACTTATGTACCAAACCAAAAGTTAAATACATTACATCTATTAATCTACAAGAATTTCCTGTTTGGGAAAAATAAAGTCCATCTATAGATAGAAGTTAAAAAAGAACGCTGGCTGTTGATTCGACACAGTGAAAATCTTTTCTCCTTGCTTTCACTGTGTCACCTATTTATGTATGGTCCTGGGATCCATCTGCTCGCTACAGAAGTTAATGGGAAGGGTTGGTGTATCACCTGCACACAAAAAAGGATTTTGGTGTACGCACTGCACGCAATTTGAAATTCTAAAGTCATGTTATTTGTACGCAGGTTGAAGAGACTGGGCTGACATAGTACTTAAGTGACCCACAGTCAAGACTGCAGGTGTGCAACTGCTGTTTCATGCCCGCTTTGGCTTGTTTTACATTTTAAAAAACACATTTAAGATGTGATCAAAATTCATGTAATGTACAAATGTCCAAAAAATTTTTTTATGACAATGACAGCAATCAAAGATTTCCTGTGTGCAGCGCAGACCCACGGTGTTTCCCTGTGGTTACTGAACTCATCCTGCTGTGATGGAGCTCTGGAAAAGCAGAGGAGGGATTTCTGGCACAATTTCACCTATTTCCAAGGTGCATGGAGACGGGGAAAAAAGATGCTCTAATGCAGTAGTTCTCAAACTTTTTTAATGCCCCCCCCCCTTTCAGAAGTGGAAAAACGTTCATTCCATCCAGCTCACAATTTTTTATCAATCCTCAACAATAATTGGAGAAGAAACTAATAATGATCTAAGTTCCGAGGGTCAACGTGATGGCATCAGCAAACTCATTTTTTTCATAAATAAATCATATTCAAACAACCAAATTTTTGTTTTGATTACCCACACTCTTTTGTACTCTAGCGTACATAGTGTTTACTCAATACAGTTTATGAATTTATCAATAGTCTTAATTACACTGTTTTGTTCTTACATTGATTTGGTGTCAAATATAATTTCTCATCTTTTTAGTGTTGGCAACATTTCAGATTTTCCACATGCTTCTGTGCCCTTATTCAACGTACCAAAATGAGAATGGTGTCATCAGAAAATTAGAAAATGGAAGTATCCTGGTTGTGACAGTCATTTGAATTCAATTGGCAGGAGAGTTGGCAGCAGACTGTATTCTGTTTGTTGCATGTATTACAGCCCACTTCCCAGCCCTCCCATCCCTCTCATCTCCGTGTAAAAACTAAGGACAGACCTGCAGTATGATACGGACATGAGGACAGATGATCATCTCGCTTCTGTACAGGTGAGTGTCACTGTTTACATAGTCTTCTGGTCATGCATGATGTGAACTAGCACAGTAGACGAACCTTTCTTTTTAAATTGAATTCAAAAGATGTTTTTTTTTAAATGCTAATATCTATTAATAAGGTAATTGGAGTTACATAGTAAATGAGCTGCTCTTCGTAGAATCAGACGGAAGGAAAGAATCCTACTGTCATACGTCGAATGTGGCTTTTTGCCACTTGAGACTGCAGTATATGTAGTAAATGAAACAGAATTTATATTCAATATTACATTTAAATGTGTTCATCAACAATATACTGACGTTTTCTTCAGTATTGCAGCATGACAAAAATGTGACCATCAAAATCTCATTTTATCCATGACAAAACACTAAATTGCAGTTTTATAAGTTTGGCAATAAGACATTACCTAAATCTTTTGTACTAACTATTTATTGTCTACAAACTGAGAAATTAAGAAAATGATTTTGTTTATATGAAAAATATCTATAATACCATTTTTAAACCTGGATGGGTGTGATGGGATCTTGATGTGGAAAGTTTAAATTAATAAATTTATTCATTTTATCTTGATTTTACTGATATTGCAAGCCATAATGATGTCTGTCAGTTCACCTCAACAAGTCTACAAGCCAAACAAAACTCAACATTTTCTCCAGCATCACTTTCCCGTCACCAGCGGTCCCTGTGGTGTTCATTAAAATCTGCTCCATGGCAGCTGAAACATCTGCTCACTGTTCACATCACTGGCTCTAGAACTTAATGTTCATTATGGGCATATGTGTTCTGCTGTGTGAAATACTGTAATGTGCATGACATGAATTCAGAGGACTAAAGTTTAATAAATACGTAATTGAGGAAAAAACACAATTATATAAATGTTGTGATAAATGTAACAAACATGTTTCAAATTCCTAAGCTGTTGCATTCTTATTTATTCAATTTTTTTTGTCTTGGTTTAGGAAACACGTGCAAAAATTGATCGTATATCATCTACTTCATTATCTCAAGATCCGTGTTGATAAAAAAAAAGAGCATCTGGTTTTGCTCTACACACCAAGCAAAGAGATGGCATCTTAGATATGGCAACCAGATCGAAGGCTTTTCAGGCCCACAGTCTTGTGATTCTTACATCAAACTGAAGCTTACAGTTTGGAGATTAACTAATGAGAAGTTACCCTGGAGCAGCATTTGGGTCTGAAACAAACAGAGTTCTGGGTGGTTTGTCCATTTTTTCATTGTTAATGCACCAGTGTAGGTAAACTGCTTTGAAATGCTTCACTTACTGCAAATATCCCAAATTCCCATTACTTATGACTGTATCTGTGTGTTTTGACAGGTTTGATTAGGCCATGGATAACAGCAGCTTGGGATTTGTAGGAGATGTTAACACATCTCTTCAGATTGAACTTGAATCCTGTAACACACTGAGGAACCAGGCCTCTCGCATTTTCCTATATGCTTTCCTCTCTGTTGGCATCGTCTGCACAGTGGTGGGCAACTTCCTGGTGGTCTTGTCCATTGCCTACTTCAAGCAGTTACAGTCACCCACGAACTCCTTCGTCATGTCCCTGGCAGTGGCTGACTGCCTTGTGGGCCTGTTAGTGATGCCTTACAGTATGATTCGGACCGTGGAGGGATGCTGGTACTTTGGTTTCCTTTTCTGTCGGCTTCACTCCAGCCTGGACGTCATGCTCTGCACTGCTTCCATATTCCATCTCAGCTGCATCGCCTTTGACCGCTACTATGCCGTGTGCAACCCGCTGCTTTACTCTTTAAAGATGTCCCGCAGTCGGGTTGCTCTCCTCATTGTTGTGTGTTGGGCTGTTCCCATGCTCATTTCCTTTGGTCCCATCATGCTAGATTTTCATATTGCCGGTGTGGACATCGTGCTCCCTGAAGATGTATGCGTGTTCTTGGTCAATCGGATCTATGCTGTCATGGCCTCCTTGGTCGCCTTTTACTTGCCGATGGCTATCATGCTCATAGCCTACTGGAAGATCTACAAAGCTGCCAAACGGCAGGCAAGGCAGATCAGTGCCATGGAAAGCCAGATGGCTGCTGGAGTAGGGAAAGACTCGAGCAAGAAACAAAGACACCGAAACACTATGAAAAGGGAAAGAAAGGCAGCAAAAACTTTGGGTATCATCATGGGAGTTTTCCTACTCTTCTGGATGCCCTTCTTTACAGTCAACATTGTGGACCCGTTCATTGAATACAGCACAGAGGTGGTCGTCTGGGATATATTTTTGTGGCTAGGATATATCAACTCTTCTCTAAATCCCTTCCTGTACGGTTTCTTCAACCGTTCCTTCCGTAGGGCATTCCTCATGTTCATGGGCTGCAGGGTATGCCTGCCTGGATCCTCCTCTGGGATGGAGCTATCACACACCAGGAAAGAGGCAAATGAACGTGCAGATCAATCATAAAATAAAGATAGAATCTGCATATTTTGTGTTGGTGTACAAAGATCAGTGAATAGTAAGGGCTATGTTTTATGTGAATCAGTGGTGCCTTATACAGAATGCTCCAATTTTTTGTCAAGAGAATAGAATTATAGTGAAACTACTGTATAGGAAATATTAGTGAAGTGGGTCAATCATGATGTATGTAGTCATTTCTTTTCCTTCTATGTAGTGTGTTCTGTTGCACTAATTTTTGATTTCGTCTCAGAAATAAGAGTCTGGTTTCACTCTGTCACGAAGGCTTTTCTAATATTAGCACTTTTAAGTAAAGAAACCTTTGGATTATATCCATGTGTTGCTCTGGCCTTAGAGGAACAGTTCACCTGCATACAAAATATTGGATGATAACTCAACCAGACAGTGGTCGTGAACTGCAGGAATAATTTGGCACGATGGCCTTCAACCTGTCTAAAGCATACAGATGGCTCTATGTTGAAGTAAAACCCTTCGGACGATTGCCACTTGTGTGTGTGTCCCTTGGGAAAATAGATTCCTTGAAAAATCATTGTCCAGTGTTAATAAAGGAAACTCCAGGAAGGAATCCAGGAAGATGGCAGAGAAGAGATGGCCTAGAAATAGCAAAAAAAATGAAAATAATTTCTGTTTTTCAAACTACACACTAGTAAGACAGCGGATCAAATTTTGACCGAAAATAACAGGTTTTATTGCGACAGAAAAAAAAGAGAGGAAGATGTGAAAAGCAAGACTTGAAGAGGTGACATCAAAGGGCAGAAACAGAAATTTGCCTCTCAGGTAAAAACCTTATTGAAAACTCTGATGTTCCTTATGACTTTGACTCACGTTGATCTATTTTCTGCACAAATTTAGACTTTTCATGTTGTCACTTAACCTGGTTGTATCATCTAGATGTATCACAGAGACTGAAATAATATAGAGTATATAATACATATATGATAAGAGTCCAAATAGATGATTAGTCATTTGTATTATTGTGTATAATACATGTCACAGTGCCAATACTAAAAAAAAACCTATCACATGATTTTCAACTCTTTCAGAAGGATTATAAACCATAGAGGCCAAGCTTAACAAAGCAGCTTCAGATGACTGTGGGGCAATAAAAATATCCTGATGAAACCTGCAGATGAGACTGAAGGTGCAAACGTTTGAAGGTAAGAGTGCATGATGTCAAATAAAATGAAAGGCAGAAACAGGGCCTCTCATTCTATTTACACTCTATCATTTTGTTGCCAGGTTTGCGAGCTTCACTAGTTACACAATCACTTCCTCAGACTGAATGACTCACAAAAAGACATACAGTATGTGACTGTTCTCCAAAATGACATATATGACCGGACCTTCAACTTCATAGTCATTAATTCTTGCCATGTCTTGCTCGAGAGATACGACTGTACGTTGCTCCCGACCAATCATCGCTTGGTTGGGGCATAGTGATGCATAAGGCACAAAAGGCTGTAAATTAGTGTATGTACATTTAACAAATGAAGATTTTATCTTGCGCAAACTATGAAGTCATTAATATTCTGCCTTGGAAATACTTGTAAGATCAGGACCTCTCGTTTTAACAACCAAGTCTTAACCTCTTTTTTAAAGTTTTGAAGCACGTTGCAGGCAATGAAATATAAAATAAATCATAACTGATGTGGAAATATAAACTGTAAATATTATTCAAAAAGTAAGTTCTTTAAATTTTCAGGCTGGACTGATGCATAGACCTGTAGGTGCTTTTTGTTCAAGTCTGCCATTATTACTATAATGGAATAAGTTTTTGTGAGTCAGCACTGTGGACATTTGTTTCTGGTGTTCGTTTTCACCTTGTGTTAAAGACAGACTAATTTGGGCTACAGTGCAAAGCTTAAAGGCTAAAAAGGCAGCCACCCTAACCCGAGGCTATCTCAGACAGAGCTATGGGCTGCATTTCCACACAATCACGTTTGCTGACAACTGACAAAAAGAAGAAAACATGACTGTGGCTTGATTTCTGTAAAGTGAGCAATGAGAGTGGAAAGAGTTTTGGAACTCAACTCACTGAAAATATAGATCATTTTGTGCTATTGCCTCACTCTTCTTGTAACTTGTAACCCAATCCTGCAAGGCACAGGGAGAGCCAGCGCCCAGAACGCATAGCAAATTAGTCTTTTTCAAGATCGTCAGGGACCAGACAGCTTTGCGCAAATGATGAACTTGGATGTCTATTGGCATTCTGTTTACTAGCTCCCAGCTATAGCCAGAGTCTCAGTTAAACTAGCACCATTGCTGTCGGTGCACCATTAGGAGTCCAGGCAGTGAGTGGCTGCTTCTTTGCCTCTTTTGCTTTCTGAAACTGCAAACTGTGAAAGAGTAATCAACACGTTGCAATGAGAACCAGAGACTTTGATCACTGGAGTTAGAAAATAGCTTTGATGGAGTTATGTTGTTGTTTCAAGTCTGTTTGCTTTTTGAGGGACAGCAAAAATAAATGGAAAAATGTTTCAAAAGGCATTTGTTAAAGACCACAACAAAAGGCATTTGAACCAAGCTATGTTTTGTTTGTTTAGGTTTTGTATATTTTGAAATTTATGTCTACTGTTCATGTCTGGATTTATTTGGGAGTACATTCCATATACTCACAATAACTGGTGCTTTAATTTCTGTCCTGACACCAAATGTTAGTGGCCACCATGTTTTTGTGTACTTATTGTTTCAGTCCTTGAAGATGAGAAGTGTTTTCTGCTTATCTATTCATCTCTTTCTTTCTCTCTCTTCATGGAGATTTTTTCTCTGTCATGAATTAGTTTTGGTCATGATTGCACATGAAAAAAAGTACGAATTGAGCTGTTTGACTTTCCCCTAGGTCAAGACTTGAGTAAACTCACAGTGGAATGAGGCTAATGACAGGAAGCAATTGAGATGTATTAGACTCAATCGTTTCTTTCTCTCGACATTGCTTGCAGCTCCGTCCTTATGCAAGTGTGTGCGTGTCTGTCACTCTCTATGAATTCCTAAAATCTTTTCTGTATTTGTCAGTCAGCAGATTCTCACTACTCTGTTCACATTGCTTAACACATGCATATATTGTTTTTGTTCCCATCAATTTAATTGATACATTGTCCAAAGACAAACAATTTTTGCTTCCCAAAAGCATAATTGACGTTGACTAGATGGGGTAGATTTTTGCTCAAGTTGTTTCCCGTCTTTTTTATTTTGCTTTTCATCTTACAAACATCAAAAAATACGCACAAAAAAGCACATTCATTTCACATTAGCACTCACTTGGCCATCGAACAAGCGTACATATGAACGCCAAGTTAATTCATAAATCCAACAGTTAGAATAAATACTGCGCAGCATTTCCATTTTTTATCTGGCCTCTTATCTTTACAATGCTTTGTCAAAACAGAAAAATGGCAAACAAAGTATTCATTCAGACACATTACATTTGATTAAATCCAGACATTCTGGCGACGATAAAAAAAATTGCACTTATGACTAACTTTGCTCTGCCAGAGCTTCAAAATATTTCAGTACATTAGTTCATTTGTTTGTTTAAAATCAGATGAATCAGTGTCTGCTGGCAAATAATAGATATGGGGAGTGTCTGATATAAAATTTAAAGAAATAATTGTAACAGTAATAATGAGGCCCGTGTTAAATGTCTTGCCAAAAGTGTGCACCCCTGTCGGCTGCGAGCTGTGAAATGTCCAAGTGACAGCAGTCAAGGAGTTGGTTGGTTGGTGGCAACTCACAAGAAGTTTCATCTTCCATGAACATGATGGGGATTGAGTTTTAGTCCTGTTTACGCTGGGATCGAGCCACCCTTGTTGGTCCGCAGCCTTAATCAAACTTTGATTCTCGAATAGTTTGTGAACACAGAATGACGCCCTCTCGCAGTCTTTCTTGCATGTTGGTCCAATATGACCCTTTGAAAATAAATAAAAGGTATTGTGGTGGCCCTCTAAATGTCAGTCTCTTTCAGGCCATAGCAGTCTGCCAGATCATAGAACTGATAACTGCTCTGCTCACAGTTGTAAATCCCCATAGAGACCGTGTCCACTATATCAATCCGGCCCACTGCAGGTGTGGCACTTTTTCCTGCCCCTCCCTTGATTTTATTTGACAGATTGTTCACTTTCTCTTTGAGCTGGAAAGAAGACTTCTGCAGCGGTGGAAACAGGCTCCATCTCTTGAAACCGAGCGAGTGCCCCTTCCCCTTGTGTAACAAAGAGCTGCTAGAGGATTCATGCACAACGTAGCCGGGCTTATAGTCTCCCCTCTGATCTCTTGTCATTCCCTTGACAGCCGTCCGCCACCTCTGGTCGTAGAAGCGACGCAGGACCCTCTGTCTTTGATGACACTGGCACCTGAGGAGGCGAGTGAAAGCCCGCTGGAACTCTTTGCTGGAGCAGGGGTAGATCATGGGGTTGATGCAGCTGTTGAAGTAGCCCAGCCAAAAGATCACCTTAAAGACAGTTTCAGATGGCTTCAGCGCCGGGAAGAAGGAACCTAGAAGGAGACAGAGCCATCAGGAAGATTTGTGAGTAAATGTGTAACGTTCTTTTGTTTTAAAAGCAATTCATTGGAATAATTACAACTTCAAATAATTCGACAAATAGTTTTAGACAATTTTAACTCTACGGTTCATCTTTGTAACAATAAAGGAAACGTGATCCAGAATCTGCTCTTCTGCAGTTTGACCCACACACAAACATCACACTCAGTGTATGTGCAGCTGTGCTTTTTTGCTGCACATGGACATTTTTCATCCCTCTGACAGCAGCGTGTTCACAGCATTATTTCTGTAATGATTTATTGTGCAGCAGTAGCTGTTTGCTTGCATTTATTAATAGGAGCAGGGGAGGTTCTGACATTTTGTGGACTTTTATTAATGGTGAAGATATTGACCGAACAGGCTTCAATCACAATGCACACTTCTTTTTTTTTTAATCATGCTTTTGCTCGAGTAGAATAAGCGATGATGGTGCCGAGTATTTAAATTATTTCTTGAATTATTTCAATTGATGCACATCTGTCATTCGTTAACATGATTGCTAACAACATAAAGAAGATTTAAGTTTTTCTTTGAGATGATCTTGAAAGGTGTAATGTGTGTACACTGCCTTGGCTTGATGTCATTAATGTTAGTATAAAGGAAAATCCTGCCATGGACAACTTTAAATATTCCCTTTATGAGCTTTCTTTAGGATGATGGAGCATTAAAACTAAAAGCTACGACTTTTTTCCAAGGACGTTAATTGACTAAAGGCATTTAAAAAACAACAAAAAATAAATAAATTGAGGCCCTTTAACATTTGTACATATAACATTACAGATGGTAATTTATCATAAATGAGAACATAAAGGTTTGGAGTTAAAAGGTCGGTTTTCATTCTGCTTTCTGTACAGCTCACTTTCAACCGTAGCAGCTTTGCTCATTTTATTATACTCGCTGTGGCAATTTTGATATGACATGCTGTTTTTCAAGGGATGTTGCCTTTTCCTATTGTTTTCTGGTTGTTCTTGTCTCCCCAGGCTTGGATTTAACACAGTGTTGACCCTGGACACTGAGGCAACATATCACAGTGCTAATGTCACGTCTGCACCGCCTGGGCTCACAAGTCCATTTTCATTTCAATTCTGTTAGTACAATGTGGAAATAAATGAAATGTCTTGTATGTGATTTTCAAAGTAATGGTTTCATGCTGTTTTGGCATCAGCTGCCACCAACATACGCTGAGATGAGGCTTGAGCCATTTACTCAGAGACATAAACCGAATGATAAAATTGACTTCTCATTCTTACTTGTAACTTTTTCTGTACATTGTGTTTTGTGTAGCTTCTGCAACTCGGTTCTCATTCTGCTGTCATTTCTGTTAAAAGACTCATCTGTCAACCAGCTCTGTCTCAGCACGGTTACAGATTAAGATTAATAAAGTCCTTAAAGGAAGTGATGTTCTCATTGATTTTTTTTTCTTCCTCACTGAAATGACATCACCTTAAATGCAGATAGCGAGTGATTCACCACTCTGACACACACTCCCACAACACCAATCATTATCTTTTATTTATTTTTTTGTTTTGTTTTATTGCCTTTGAGATAACAGCATCTTTTAAGCCTGTCTGCATGATTATTATCATTTTGTATCCTTTTTTTTTTTTTTAAAGTTCACATTGGCTTGTGTCCGAGTACAAATCATAAAGCCAAGCAACAAATCAATGCACTGAATACACTGAGGCCTGACAAGGAGTATGGGGACCTGCCCAGTGTCTCAGACTAAATTTTGTGATGGCTCTTTTGTGTGAGCAGACAGGATCCTGATCAGCCCATCAGTTACAAAGCTTAGGGAATTATCTCCTTGGCATTTACCGTTCTGTGTGAAGGTCAACATTTCATGCCGCTCACATATGGCCACCAAGGACCAAGCTTTAGTTCAGTGAATGCTGCCATAGCCACAAGTATGCATTCATATAAAAACCATATTGTACATATTGTAACGGTCACTAGGTCAGTGCCTGTTCAGAATGAGCTGATTGCTTGGCCTCCAGTATTGCTGCTTGCAGCTTTCTTAATACCATCAACCTGCAGAGCCAGAGAGCCCCAGCAGTTTTATACACAGCAGTACCAGACCCACCGTTTCAGACAGTTTATTGAGGTGTTCCCAAAACATGAGCCACACCTAAATTATTGATAATAATAATCATTCTCGTAATTAATTTCTGCTTCTTAGGTAAATGACATTTAATGGACTGAATGCTGATGCCTGAGAGTTAACACAGACTTTAACATAATCGCAGGCACTCAGACATTTAAACTCATGCGTGCTTACGTCTGAAACTGCTGGTCTGGAACTGCTGCGTCTCGAACCAGGCTCTCTGTCTCGGCAAGGCAATGTTTCTCAGCTTTCTGGGAACTGCTCAACCAAACTACTTTACACTCAGCACTGAGCTTCCTTGGGTAGGGTTCTCAGCAATACACTTGCCAAATGTGAAGTCAGCTGAATTAATGGTTGTCAAGAAAATTGCAGGACAAACAGACAGAGATTCCCTCCATTTTAGTTAGAAAGTAGCCATAGTGCTATTTATATTACCAAATACTAAAGGCTGAATAATTTCCTCAATGAGCTAATGACTCAAATGTGCTGTGTTAGTATTTACAGCAGGAGGATAGTGCTTGTGGGATCAACACAAAATAATACAGTGCCCATATCAGAGAAAGAGAAATTAGGTATATCAGGCTTTGGCTACACAGGCTATAATACATGTTCATCACATCAATTCACTGTTGGTTTTTTTGTGGGATTTGGCGAAGAAAAATAAAGAATATCTTTTAAAGAGAGAAAAGCTTGAGTATAATACAGACAAATGTTAATTGTATGGGTTGAAAGCCACATAAAACTTAAATAATTTCAATCTAAACATACCTGCAATAACATTATAATTCATTATGATCTTAATCTCAGCACATATATTTTTCTTATAGACACTATTTTGTACATTTACTGCCAAAAATGTAATTTCCCTCAGACCAAGTGTCTTGCCTCAATATTCCTAAATACAAAATGCAGAATATACCTTTAAAACAAAGAAAGTCAGCTGTAAAACACAACAACTGGAAGCTTGCTCCAACGTTAATGAAAACAAACCAGCAAATTATAACACTGTAGAATACTTCATATTAAAAAGATAACTCCACGCTCCTGTGTGATATCGTTGTACTTGGTGTTTTATCCACCACACTGATGGACAGACAGAATTCAAAGCCATTATTTAAGGCCATCATCTCTCAAAAGAAAAAAAAAATATTCATGAGTCTGCCTCACTGATATAACCAAATGGTGTTCAGGCACTCTCATCTGAGTTTCAGATGAGTCAGACTACTTTGTCTAGATTTGCATCATCACAGAGAAATTGCCTGATTGGCACAAGAGGTGCTAAATGTACATGTCTGCCTCTCAGCTAAAGGTTACTCATTAATGATGTGTCTCTACAATGTGCCAACATCAATCTGTCTGAGTGACAAAGTCTGGCTAAGAAGGGCTAGGAATGATGGGTTGTGACTGCTCCACACTCATCAATCAGTCATTTAGGAAGCAAACCTCCAGTAGAGTGAATCCATAAAAACAAATGTGTAACACTCCATTGATCCCTATGGAAACTTTATGTTTTCAACTATTTCCTTTGGTGCAGTCACAGTTCAGGGTCAAATTGCAGAACAATGTGTCTGCAGGACAAATGGTTTCCAGCAAAGGAATTCAAGGAGTTCAGAGTTTTATTTGGCTTTAACAATCTCATTACAGCCATTAAGATACTGCAGACTCTAGTTTAGATGATGAAGGTGTTCTCAATTGTCTGACGTTTTTATCATGCAAATTAGAAGCCTCTGCCATCTACCAGGAGTCATAAATTTAAAATCCAAGATGTCATCAAACCTATTTCTCCAGGATAATTGTTTCTTTCGGCAGAGCTCTCTTTTGTTTTCTCCCTTGAATACTGACTTTTTAGCCACACTGAGAATCATGAATTTCAGATTTGAGATCCTGGATGACGTTTCCCAAGAGCAGGCTGTATCATGTGACCACAAAGGAATGATATGATAATGTTAATGACAATGATATTATTAGATTGTTTGTCATAATCAAAATGCATATTTCAGATTGATCTCAATATGTATAATACAAGAGCATATACATTGATAGTATAGATTTGTAAGTTAAAATGTGTTTGTTTAAAACTCATTCTTGTCTTGACTAATTTACAATCCCCGGAAGAGATGGAGTATCTGTCCATCCTAGACTTCTGGATACAAATAAACTTGCCCTTTTCACTCCCATTGAGTGCATAAAGTGATTAGCAGCACCCATTTCATTTTTTACACCCTCTCTCTCTCTTTCTCTCTCTGTCATCAGGCTTTGCTCTAATAATTCGATTCAATACATTTGAAGGAGCAGCAAGACTGAGAGAGCTGTGGGTGCTGCACCTGATAGGATACTGGCCATCCATAATGGCTTTCACCATGAATTATGTGAAATATATGCAAAATGAAAATTCATGAGGCCGCCATTAGTGTGTGTCTGTGTGTGTTGTAAATACTGTTACTTTCTGTGAGTGCAGCTTTATATGCATGTTGCATTAATTTGATCTATGTGGAGCCATAATGACTCACAGTGGTCATCCCCACTGAGAGGCCTTTTCAGCCATCTTGTGATTATTGACTATTTCCTATATCTCATCCTTTCAACACTGCGGTCCGTTTGAGAGTCGTTCTTAACATGAACAGCAACATTTTTATTCTCCAGTGCAAATAATTTTATATTTTCAAGACTTCCAGGTTGAATATAATGTTATGATTTCCCTGCTACAAACATATAGTAGACCATGAAACAAACACAAATACACTGTCTTTCATATTACTATGTATAATATGTAAACAGGAAACATTTAGTTTTAGAGACTCATTACTGAAGAATGTGAGCTTATTATGACTGCAGCTCTTTTACAAAATGTGATATCAACCATTTGAAAAAACAGGCACCCAGACATGGAAACAAGCCACATTCATGGTCACGTTGCAGATTCTGACCATTTGTTTTTATAACAATCTTAGTTTTGATCAGTTCCTGCCAAAATAAGCAGTATTTTTTGCAGTTGATGTTAAGTTTTCTTAAACTGTATTTCCCTGGTTTGATGCTGGCCTGTGCCTGCAGCCTGTATCACGGTGTTAATAGAAGTCTGCAGTTCTGAGGAGGAATTGCAGACTGAATAAGTTGCATGACTCCAAGAGACGCAATTGCATGAATTACTCACATTACACATCGATTAATTCGTCGTTGCCAACGATATTATCAGCCAAGGTGTTCAATCATAAAATCAAGCACTTGTTACTTGAAGGCACTTAATGACTTTGAATTTCCAATGTTGACATAGGAGCATATATGAAATCATAATACCCCTTTCTTTGCTGTGCACCTGAGGTTGGAGAAGGCGCATTTTACGCACCGGGGCGCATTTTACGCACGACCCCAGGGAGCGGAAACATGAAGTTATGAGACATACCCATGGGCAGAAAGAAGAAAAAGGGCAGCCAGCACAAGATGAACATCCCCACGACGATGGCCAGGGTTTTTGCAGCTTTCTTCTCTCTGGAAAACTTCATCAGCCGCACGGAGAGCGAGCTCCGGAACGGGTGGTTCTTGGTGCTCTTGGCGCTCGCCTGACGCGCGTCCTCCGGCGCGCTGCGGCAGTGGATCCGCAGAACCACCTCCATCGACTTGTTCCTCTCCCGTTTCACGCCCGCTTCCAGGCTCTTGGTAGTCCTGCGGGCCACCACGTAGACCCTAAAATACATGATGAGGATGACCATGAGCGGGAGGTAGAAGGAGAAGAGGGAGGAGAAGAGCGCGTAGCCCGGCTCCTCTGTGATGCTGCAGATGCTGTCGTCCACCGGCGGCGGCTCCTTCCAGCCCAGCAGGGGCCCCACGGAGATGACCGTGGAGGAGACCCAGACCAGGACTAAGATCGCCACAGCCTTCCTCTCCGTCATGATGCTGGGGTATTTCAGGCAGTGCTTCACACCGATGTAGCGGTCGATGGAGATGATGCAGAGGCTGAGGATGGACGCGGTGCAGCACAGCACATCCACCGCTGCCCAGATGTTGCAGAAGACCCGACCGAACACCCAGCAGCCCAGCACCTCCAGGGAGGCAGAGAAGGGCAGCACGATGATGCTCAGCAGCAGGTCTGCCATGGCCAGGTTGACGATGAAGAAGTTGGTGACGGTCTGCAGGTGTTTGTTGCACACCACCGACAGGATGACCAAAATGTTCCCGATAATGGCCACCAGGATGAAAAGGGAGAGGATGAGCCCGACCCCGACCACCTGGGAGTCCACGGTGAAGTTCCTGCATGTGCTGATGCTGCCGTTTGGGAATATGTGATCCAAAAGTGATCCGTTGGAAGCAAAATAGATCCCATAGTTGCTTTCGTTCCTCAAGTTAGAGTCTGTCATTTTGAAGCGCCATAAAGAGAAGTTTAGAGTGAGTTTTCCAAAGAAAACATGGCACACATTGTTTTCAGTCTCTTGTTTGCAGCAGTCAAAATATGACAGGTAAAAAAATGAAAGTGCGTGTGACTACATACAAATGCATGCATGCTGAGAAAACGGCATAGACCTCATTTCACAAACAAGTGAGGTTTTGATTCTGGAGGAGGTGAAAATATTTAGATGTAATAATAATAATAATAATAAACAGAAAACAATAATGACAAAAACATCAAATGCATTCAGCTCCATTTCCACGCTTTTCTTCCATGTTTTCCACTGGTGGCATCCTTTGTAAGTGATCGTAGAGTCAGAGCTGGTACAGCAGGTCTGAACCTACAGCTCCACCCACACGGTGCATATTTACTGCTGTGTTCAGGGTCTCCACCAGAGAGCGTCTTTAAATCTGCTCATATATATTACACTCCAATTCAAACTGTCACCTTCCATTTCTTATCTGACTTGTTTTCATTAGCAGGTGTTGCATGTCTTGGCTTGTTGTTCCTATGTGTATCATGATGCCCTGATGGGAAAATAAAGTCAAACCAAAAAAAAAACCCAACTGTGCTATATCAGCCTCTCTTTCAACCTGCAGAGATAAGCGGCATCAGTCAGATCATCCAAACAGCCACCGGGCACCAACAAGCCAGCACTGACCACCACCGGCGCCTTCAGGCAAAGCTGTGAAGTTCTCCAGTGACTCTGCAGCTGCCACCCCCCGGGCCTTGTGTGCATAGCTTGAGTACAGAGAGACAGGCCTGTGCAAACCACCAGGGAGCCCAGAGGAGAGGGAGGGTCAAGAGGCAGAGTCACAGAGCGGACAAACAAAGCCCTGCATGGGAAAACATCAGGCCGGGATGCAAACCTACCGCTTCGTCTGGAGCGAGGCCGTGTTGTGTCATACAGCACAGCTCTGTCTTTATATGCAGTGTATGTGATGGATTTCAAACATGTAATGGTGAAAAATAATCAAACATAATCCAGCAGCCGTGTTTTTCTAATATAAGACTGGACTGCTGTTACAAAAACGCTGATTGTGGCTTGCACATCATCTTTTATTATGTTGAATGAATTGTGCACATTGTAGTTTCTTGCAACTATTGCAAAATATTCAAACCATGAAACCAGTTACAGTAATAACACTGATGGAGAGTCAGATATGTTTTGGTTGAGGACGAACTTTGGTGAAGCTTCACTGGATTTCATGTCCCTGTGTTGTGATTTAGTTTAGTTTAGTTATTTCCTGTTTTATTTTGTAAGGGTACGTCACGTGTGTCTAGTTACTTTACTTCCTGTCCTCAAGTGCTGCCTTTTGGATTGTTAATTTGTTTCACCTGTGATCCTCCCCTTCTTGTGTATTTAGTCTGTGTGTTCCTTTCTGTCTTTGCTTTGTGTCAAGTGTTCCAGTCTTACCTCGAATTGTTCCTCGTGTTCCCCCAGTGTTTATAGATTTGGCCTTGTGTTTCCCCAGACCTTGCTTGTTTTTGGACTTTAGATTCTTGCCTATTCAGATTTGAGTTTGTTTGCGTGTTTTAGGCTTTTTAGGCAGAAAGCGTTAGAGCCGAAGTCCACAGTGCTCCAATGCTGATGACAAACCAGAAAACAAAAGGATTGATTGGATGAAACATGGAGACTTGACCATTTTGGATCTGAAAAACAAATGCTGCAAAAAAAAATTAAATTTGGCCCGAGAATGTTCTGCAAAACTGCCATTCATGCAATATCTTTGTACTTGACAAGACTGACATATTTTGGGGCATGGACTTCTAATTTTATTGAATATTTTTATTTTTAGGATTTGATATATTTTTTAATTAATGTAAATTACTTATTGTTGTTATACCTTTTTGTGAATTGTTGTACATTTCTTTGGCATATATGCACAGATGGGGCCCATACGTTTTAGCACCCTCTATGTGCTGAGTAGACAGTCATTCACAGCTGGTGTATAATTCAGAGTGATTATGTGTTTGTCAGACCCTGATGAAGACCCAGAGCCAGAAACATGTTAGTCTGTTTGTTTGCCTATATGCTTGTAGAAAAATGTAATATTATTTCACATGAAGATGGAGTGCCTTGGCTTTCTCTCCATGATTTCTTTCTCTCCAAGACCTCTTGGATCTTGTTTTCTGGTAGGATTAAGATGAGGGAAAAGATTATGGTTAATGCAAATAAACTCTGGTTATGGTATAATACTTCCTGTAATTGCTGGAGATGCTGGGCTGGTCAGACTTGGCTCACTTTTATCAGTTCTATGGCAGTGGTCACCAGAGTATAGTTTACAGTTAGTATGCTAACATTTAGCATAATCAAGCATTATAAAGTATAGCTGAGACAAGAATTTAGTCACTAGCTTCAGAAGTATCCTATTATGAAGTTTTAGAAGAGTCAAACCTTTCTCTCTTGGTGGTTTTAGATAAGAGTCAGAGGGTCAACATTTGGATGTATTCTTTGGGGACTAT
This sequence comes from Holacanthus passer, assembly GCA_025331565.1. NCBI lineage: Eukaryota > Metazoa > Chordata > Actinopteri > Pomacanthidae > Holacanthus > Holacanthus passer. The sequence continues at coordinate 1,048,061 of JAFREQ010000050.1, read as the reverse complement.
GAATATCTGCACCAAATCCCAAGGCTGACGCATCCAAAAAATGTCAAGATTTCACTCTGGACCAACAGAGCAAAAGACAGACAGACTGACCGTCCATCAAACCGTCCACTGCGCTCGTTTGACTAAAAGCCGCACAAGACATATGAGCAAACTAGGTCTAATATGGAGTCAGTGCTCTGGCTGTGGGTAGCAGCACTTCTGCTCAGCTGTCAGAGCACATCCTCATTATTGAATTTATAAAAAAAAGCTACAACCTCATCCTGCCCACCTGCTCCTCCTTTTGAGAGTGGAGGGCTCAAGCTGCAGTCATGCAGAGCCCACTTTAGGCCGCACCGTACAGGAGACATTATCTGATGGCACCGAGCGTGAGCCTGCCAAAAACAATGATGTTACAGATAATATGTAGGATGAATTGTAGTTCGAGGTCACTAATGGCAATGTTCTTTTATTAGAGCAATTAAGAGTTCACTCCACTCCTGACTGCACACCTGATTTATTACTTCAGTAAAGTCGATTAGTTTTTTTTGTTTTCTTGGCCAAACAAGTTGTTACCTGCAGATTCAGGTGATCATTTTCTGTAGGTTCATTACTACAAGCAAACCTGTCATTTCATACATTGTTAAAAAAAATATGATCTATAGCTGCTTTAAAATTAGCATTGTCTGCTTTAAGATTGTTCGAGGGTGTTCACATCTGTACTGGGTTAATTGTATAGGACCTTTTGTGTATAGTCAACTACATTGTTTTGCGGTACGAGTACGTGGAGTTTGCTGCTTTTCAAATCTTGTGCAGCATCACCAGAGAGAACATCAAGTGTTCACTAATTTCAATGGGAGAGCAGGTGGTCTTTGATTCTGAAGTCCTGTAAAACTGGGAGAATAAAAGTGGTACACTGTCAATCTGATCTAGATGTCCCACAAATTAAAGTCAGCACTGTAACCTCACAGCTATTTGCTAGGTTTCATATCCATCAGGCTGAGAGCCAAAATAACAAACTACATAGTGCACACCGGAGGTCTTTGATGTTTTTTGTTCAGCTCTTCAGCCTGAGATTGAAGGATTTACACGCACTGTTAAAATGCTCATGCACGGTAGCTTTTGGTCAATCAGTGTATCTTACAAATGGGATCACGGTATTGCAACACAATGCTTTCTCAGCCTGTATAGATCAGTTCCTATTTCATGAATTTGCCTGGTGTGTTATTTATCATACTGGCAAATTGTCCACGATGCTGTGATTTACTGCTGTGTGAAGTGCATTCTCACCACTTCACCAAGTTACATTTTTGTTATCCTCATTTTTTTTGTGATCATGAAAGAAAAGTTTTGAACTCTATAAAAATGCCAGGTATTTTCTGTGATAATGTATATGTGCAATAGCAAAATAAATAAATCAAATCTCTAGCCCTCTCGTCTATAGCTTTCTGAATAAGATATTTCATCCTATGAAAAAAAAAACATCCTATGAATCCTATTTGTCAAAAAGCATGTGATCGGTGTGTTAAAAGTAAGAGGAGGGGCATTCTGTTGCCTACTCATATTTTGGGTCCCATTTGTTATGGTGCTAACCCAGATATTTGCACATTTGCACATCACACACACACACACACACAAACACATTCTCTCTCTCTCTCTCTCTCTCTCTCTCTCTCCCCCCCAGACTCTCAATATGGTAATCTGCCCCAGACTTTGACTGTGTGCCATCTTATCAGTCCTCAGCAGAGCGTTGGGATTCAGTCGGCCACAAGTCATGTCGTGCTTTGATATCACTTCAGACATGATTGTTCAAAGGCTCAAATGTCTGAAAAGGTCAAACGGTCAGAAGTTTCTCATACTGTTTCTCAGTGTTCCACATTGTTTAGCCAGGAAGACAATTAACCTGCACAGACATGCTCAGAAATGTTTAAATATAATTAAACTGCACTTTGCTTTTTTTTGCCTTAAACTGAAGCCACTTTGACTTCAAGGTCAAACAAAGATCTGCTCTTTTCACTCACTGTGAACCAGCGGCAGCATCATGTGCCTCTCGCCCTCTTTGCATTCAGAAGTGTTGATTTACACCTTGCGACTGTACCTCAAAGAGCACTCTCTCATCAGACAGGAAAAACCGCATTCGCTGCTTTGTTTTGTCGAAATGGATGCATTTATCACGCTATGCTTAATTAACGCCATTACAAAAAGACACCTATCTCCAGGTGGAAAGAAGAGGGTCATCGTGGATGCATTAAATAATTACCTCTTCTTACCATAAGAATCGTGTCCTCTCTGGTTTTGACAACGCAGAGACTTTGACAACATTTTCTACTTTACTTTTTATTTCAATAATTAGAGCATTAAAACTTGTCCACCTGATTCAACATCTGATGTACACTCTGTATGTGTATACAGAGTGTATTTTTGTGACCCCAAGGCCCTGAATTAAGATGTTTGAAAAACAGTGTCAAATAAGGACTCAGTTATCATGGCAGCTGTGGAATGCAAATCATATCATGATTGTCAGTTTGGATTGGCATATCATGAGATTATTCTGTTTGTTTAGGAGTTATAGAGGCCGTGGCACCGGACCTGAGATAGACCAGAGTACCAGCACGCACACAGGGGTGCTTTAACTATTAGCTACACTGTTTCAGTGCAGATGTGAGAATTTTCAGGCCAAATTTAGTTGGGGAAATAAATATGTTATGATTTTAGGGACATGGAAAAATACAAGCTGCAAGAATGCAAAAAAAAAAAAAAGTATTTAGAATTAATGCGAAATAATGACAACATCAAGGCAGAAGCTGATTGCTCTGCTTGGTTGTTTTGGAATCATTCTGATGATTCTTGTCAGATATTTTTGGAAATAATTCTCATGCTATCGCTACCATTTATTGTGAAATGTAGCGATAACACACTAGGACATATACTGTACATAGTACTTGAAACAAACCTTCATAATGGTGGTGGTATGTTGACTATCTACACAGCAAAACGTGCACAACACATTATAACACTTTGATTTATGTTCAAATGTACAAAGAGCATCGGTGCTAAACAATGCAAAAATATGTTTGGTCTACTGTTATATTCATCTAACACTGCTGCACCTGAGGGGGCAGATAGCAGCACCTTCTCCAAATGTGGCCACTGCATGTGACTGCAAAGACAGAACACAACTATACAAAGTAGTAGATTAATGAGACACATCCCAAAGAAACAAAGCGTGTCACCTGAAGGGCCCTGGTGTTTGGACCAAATCTCCAGGCCACCTATTGTTGCTCGGACAGGGGGATGTATGGAAGTCCATGAAGTCGGTGTCAGTCTGCCCCTCACACATTGTGCACAGCTGGATTGTGAGCTTGCCAGGATGCTTCCTCTGGGCATGGCTTGCTTGAAAGAAAGCTTAATGGTGGCAAATCAACACATGGGGCAGCTGTGGCTCAGCTGGGAGAGGGGTTATTCAATCGTACGGTTGGTGGTAGCAGTCCACCACGTTCATTGGCAACCATCGGTGTGTGTGTGTGTAGCTAAATTAGAGGTTTTGTAAAATGCTTTGTCCTATACTCAAACTGAAAAGATACCATTTACATGACTGACACAAGTTACCCGAACATCCTTTGTATCTACTGCTCTGCCACTGGAAAATGCAACAGGTTGGTGTTCGTTAGATCATAGATTATCACCATCTGCCATGAAACACTCTCATGCACACACTCCGCTACTAAGAGAGGTACCTTTCCTCTGGAGGAGCAGACTGACTAACCGACTGGACAGTCAGAGACACACAGGAGGGACGCCATCTGTTTACTGGAAAGCAGCCATGTAACATAAATCTACTGGTCCACATAATACAGAAAGAGGCAGTGAAGCAAAATGACAAGGTAACAACAGGAAATTGAAACAGCAGATTAACAGCTGACCGCCATGAGCAGTCAAGACGAGCCCCCCACAGTCTTCTGTTGTGTTAGTATTAAGGGGAAAAAATGTGTGTGTGTGTTGGGGAGAGGGGGAGTGTAGTTCTGTCAGGCATTGCTTGGCAGATAGCCATTTGAAATGTTGACGTATATTCTCTCATGAAGGTTGACTTTGTTGACAGTGCGATGCTCCTCCAGCGAAAATGAGTTCTCTTTGCATTTTAATGTTTTTCTGAAAAATCTCAGATTGCACCACAATTTGTGAAAATCAATGCAGTTTTCCCTAGAGGCCAATTCTATACTGCTGCACGTCTTTTGAAGGCTGAGACATCTGCATTTGTATTTTTCTCTCAGATGGAGATTTTAATATGCACCCTGGTGTATTGCTATTTAGTGGCACCATACAAAACAGTTCTATTTTGAGTTCATGATAACGGCAGGATAGTTTGAAATTCAGACTGATTCAAAATTTCCTGGGCATGAGGTGACTCACGACGGCCTTGCCAAGAATCGGGAACCTGAGCCATATTTTTCTTTACACAAATGCACACATGCCAGTGAAGGATGTATGATGAAAGGACACTCCCATGCCCTTTGGCTGACAGGCTTTAGTAACGTGATTCTACTGGGTCCAAAAGAAGCAGCTCAATTGCATGGTATGTTTTCTCTGTTTGAGAGCACAAATATGGTTATTAAAAATGTTCTTATCCAGTCAAGAGATATAGATCAAAGTTGAATTTGCCCCATTCTTCTATAAAACTTCTCCCCTTTGACAGTGCAGATAATGAAAAAGGAGAAGCAGCAGCTGTATGTAATATGTGAGTTCAAACCGGTGAGGAAAATCACAAAAATGGAGCAACCTACTTTTCATTTAGACCTTCAGGACTCTCTTAGATATTTAATGTGAACCTGATCTTTTCTACCATAAAAAATAGAACTGGCACTATGGAGTTCTCTCCTATCAGATACCAAGGTATGAGATTTTCAATTTCGATAAGCAGTCTAGTCAGCAGTCTCTCAGGTGAAATAGTTGTTGAATTATAGTATTTGGAGACATGCAGTGAATCTGTACACTCTAAATTGCAGTTCAGGGAACATGCAGGTGATTCAGAGCAGTCTGAAACTTTTATCAAAACAGGGAGCACAAGTTGTAAATAGCAGTAACTGGCCCTGTGAAGCAGAGCAGCATCTCTGAAGAGGTTTATTGAAGTGGTGTATTTGAAAATGTATTTTAAGACCCATTTGAAGCATTTTTACAGATATGTGTTTAGATATATTTTTTCTGTGCAATGTTTCATTCACTGTGCAATATTTCATGTCATCTAATCTTTAATTCAACTGATCCTGTCTGTAGTGTAGGCTTTGTTTCAATTGTTAATTTTTTTATATTTCTTCTAGTCATATTTTATTTACTATTTATCTACTTGATCCTCTTTGCTGCTGTACACTGCAAATTTCCCCGTTGTGGGATGAATAAAGGAATATCTTACCTTAGTAGCATAACAAATAAACTCATATAAAAAGCCACCATGTCAAATTGCATACAGATCACTACATAAGTTTAATAGTCACACTCATACATCATAGTCATTGTAACAATCCATAACATTACATCACAGACAGATGACAGATGACTCATGGGAAATTATTTATAGCTATATAAAACATTTTTAAATCATACATTTAAAGGTGTGCACTTCTATCCTTTTCAGTTTGATAAATGTTTACCAAATACATACAATTAACAACCAGCATGCATAAACTAGTATACTGGCTGCGACAGCAGCAGGAGGAATGCACACGATTGCATACAAGTTTTCCATTAGATATTTATTGTTAAATATGAGTGTGACATCACAGATGAGGAGGTTTACAGACATCATTGTAGTTCACAGTAAATCTGCAAATCAGACTCTCACTCTTGCACATCTTCTCGTCCCACTCCTCATCCTCAGATGTTGAAGTCAGAATTTCTCAGTCTGATGGATCCAATCTGTGGCAAATGGCAAGTTACGCTGATTGCACGTGCCCCCTTCTACAGTATCTGCTTCATAACATAGAGGGAGATCTGGTCTGGGTGATAAACATGAGCTTACAGGGGAACAGTTTTACTGACAAACAAAATGACCCAAAGAAAAAAAATACTCCTATACACCCTCTGAGTGGGGGTTTAAGACCTATTAACACTGGATTAGAGCTGGCCGTGACCTCATACAGTTTTGGAATTTACTCAATATATTTTATGTGTAACAGTTGTTGTGAGGACTCAAAGACACAGGGAGAGGAGTCAGGTAAGGTTTCTCAACAGGCACACAGGTTCAGCAGCAGGTAAGCAATCAGCTGGATCAAACTGGACCAGAGGAACGGCAGACAGACAGGCAATAATCAACTGAGAACAGGCAGGGGTCATTAAAAGAAGGCTGACCGGCAGGCAGGGACAAAGGCTGGAATGCTGAGCCCGAAGCACAATAGATGATCCGACAAAGGGAGCGAGCTGTTACTTTACTAACAGACTGATTAGATTAGGGGCTTTAAAAGTCCGATGCTCCAGGCAACCTCTTAGAAAATATGAAGACAACTTCATCCACCAATACAAGAACAGTGTTGATGCAAAATTGTGAGCCTTGATAATGTTAAAAATATAGAGATAGTCCAACATGAAAAATGTATTAATTTTGCCACTCTATATTTTTTGTCTTACTTCTATTGTTGGGGTACATCTGGGAACTCCACTTCCTATTTTTTGGGGGATGTTTTTAGCATATATTTGTTTACATTTTGGTGAATTGGCAGCATTAAAAGTCAGCTAAATTAGCTATTGGCGGTTCCTGTTTGCGGCGTACCCATGAATGTACGGATCAATGGATGACTTTGATACTGAAGAAAACTAAAAAACGTGATGATTCTCAGGCAAGTTCTGAAGTTATAGAAGATTTATTGACGTTTGTTTATGATGCACATTGGAGATTTTGACATCCCCGGGAAGTTTAACACATGCTGTATCATGTCTGTGTGTTCAGATTTGACCGAGTTATGACTCAGAGAGGGTAAAATTTTTGACGCAAATTGCCATAATCGGGCACCAGGGGTTTTCAAAGTACCGCCTCCGTGAACTATGTGTCACGGCTTCTGCTGCAGCTCCAGCTTCTGACTGCGTTGATAAAGAAATCAGTGAGCCAAACTACAATAACCAGGTTCCCCAGGGAGCATCTTTGCCTCAGGTCTCCCTCCACACACCCAGCTTCAACTTCCAGTTTGAAAACCTCTGGATTAGGTGATGAGGGGCAGGTGTGTGGGCAGGTGAGGGTCAGGTGACAGGGGAACAACAGAAAGGACTGAGGACAAATGATGAATGGCAAGGTTTGAAATGAGAACAGAGATAGTGATTGAAAAGCATGGAGGCTGTGAAGAGCATGATATATCTTCAGCACAATCTTTGACAAAACTCAAACAAAATAACCGATGATTAAGGAGGGACTGATATTTTCAGATGGACACTGTGTTTGGAGGAATATGGAGGATTTCTGAAAGTATCGCAAACCCTAGGACTCTAATTAATACTGGTCTGCTCTGTCTTCACACTGTAATTAAAAACTTCACTCTCAACTTCAGATCTTTGAAAACGAACAAAGTTATTCTCATGTTTGTAACATAATGCCATCTCAAACAAAGTGGGAAAATCCCTGGAAACGGCCCAGTAGAGAGGAATCTATCTTATAAACATGCAAACTCAAACACAGAGAGGGACAGAAATTCATAAATATCAATGTAACCTTTTCTAAAATGTACACATTGTGGAAACTACAGGCTACAGGATGCGACTGAATCAATACAAAACTCAACAAAGCAAAAATGTGTTTTTGGGCATTTCTTAAAAGACAGAACAGAGTCGGCTAATTAGACAAGACTACGGTCTCAGAGCTGCCGAAGGAAAAAGCCTTTTCCCCTGCAGTTTCTACAGCTGAGACCTTTGTGAGGTGGATCTGAGGGGGATAACGACGCTGAGGCCGATCAGACGTTCTGAAACGTAGCCAAGAGCAAGGACATGCAAAGATCTGAAAATAAACAACAGAGAATTCTGAGATGAATTTTAGACGGTGTAGTTTATTAGGAGCCTGATTCACTCCCGGTAACCTGGTCTGAGGGCAAATCTTGGTCTATATCTGCTGCTTAATATTCACTAAACATCTCAAACCAACATATGAAAGTGTGTCAGTGGAAAGCTCTGCCCGCCCATAAACATATAAAAAGACTGAAATGTAAATTGCACCGACATGAATTCACTGTAACTAAAACAAAACACTCGCCACTTTCTTGTGTTTGTTCTGTTTGCTTCTGCCTGACACCATGTAAATCTCACTTAATTATGATCCACCGGCCGAGTTTACTGAGACGACCCTCCTGAGATCTGCTCTCTGTGCTCTGAGTGTCCTCCAAAACACAGGGACCCTGCAGCGCCTTTCTCACGCTACATGCACTTTGTTGAGTGTGTGTGTGTGTGTGTGTGTGTGCGTGCGTGAACAGATGAAATCCACACGGATCCCCACTGAAATACTGTTAAACACAACACACACTCATATCCTCTTGGCCTGCGTTCAGCGTAAATCTCACTTGATTGCTCACTACGGACCCACAGTTTAGCATGACAAATCTTCATCGTGTGTGTGTGCCTGTGTGTTAGCTCATTGAAGAAAGAATGAACAGTGAAATGAGGAGATTCTCAACCAACATCATCTCCTATTTACATTCATTACAGTTCTGTCTTACGGTTTAATCACTTCCTCCATAATTAGAATTCATGCTTCCTGCCTAATTACAAACACAGTCATATTGCCCAGGGTCATTTTCTCAGCAGTGCACAAATGGATTCTTTAAAGACTTTTGGGCTTTAAAATTGTTCAGTCAGTTGACATTGTTCACTTAATATGAACCCAAATTCATCCCTATTCTGGGAAACTGTGACTTTCTTTCTTTCTGTCATTACTCCAGATTAAAAGCTGCTCATGTCGGCTTTGTCTAAATGACGGACATGGAGTTTGAGTATGAAAACCGAGAAACGTTTGGTGCTGAGATGGCCACCATTTCAAATGTCGGCTTTGTAACAAGAAAACTTATAAGCCTCTGTTCAATATCTTGTTTTGACTTATATACTGTAATTTGACTTTGTACTTCTACTGCATGTCTCTCCATCCAGACAGAGGGATCGCTCCTCCTCTGTTGCTCTTCCTAAGGTGACTTCCATTTTTTTCCCCATTAAAGGTTGTGGCATATACTGATGCTGCTCTATGTAAATAAATTAGTTTGACAAGTGCGTAGGTGCAATTTTGCCAGAATACTGATTTCTGACATAGAGATCAAGAAGTTGGAACGTTTTCCTTTTTCCTCTGTTTCCCTATATTTCAGTTCAAATTCAACAGAAATATCTACAACTTTGCGTAATGTTCTAACTAGTGTTACCCATTTGGCCAGTTGAGGGAAGCAAATTATTTTCATTTTATTATTTTAATTATTCTATTCTATATTCGCAATAGTCTCTCTCAATCTAGTGATTGTTTCAATGACTAATGTGTTTATCACTTTGTCTTGGTTTTGGATTTTACTTTAGTCATTTCCTGCTTTATTTTGTAACAGTATGCCCTCGGGTGTGTTTTAGTTTACTTTACTTCCTGTCTTTGTGTTTCCCACCTTTGAGATTGCTCATTGGTGTCACCTGTGATCCTCCTGTCCTTGTGTATTTAGTCTGTATTTAGTCTGTGTTGGTCCAAACCCTTGTGTTCCTGCTACCCAGCTTGCACAACTGCAACAGGTTTAGTCCATGAAATGTCAATGCTAAAGTGCAATTAATCTGAGCCCAAGATAACATCTTTAAATGTCTTGTTATGTCCAATCAACAGTTCAAAATCTGAAGATTTCAGTTTACGGTGACATGAAAGAGAGAGAAAATCAGCAAATACTCACAGCCAAATAATGTTTATTTATCTGGGTCAAGTTGCATATTGTGGCTCAGAGTGCAAAAGCAAGTCACGTCCTCTGGAGGCTGATCGCATGTTCAGGCTCGGGGGGGTCTTCCAAAACAATAAAAATAGAGCTTTGGCAATTTCTGCTCTTTATACTGTAATATACAGAAATCTGCAGACATCTGCTCCTTATTTTGCCCCAGGAAAGGAGGAATACCGAACAGAATTTAAAATACAGTAGAGAGCACAGCGGACAGGAGGCTGTTTGTGGTGATGCAAGAAAATGGAGAGAAATTAAAGAATATATGTGTAAAGTTGATGGTTGCAACTGTGAAAAGGATGAAATTCTCGTACAAGAAGCGTGCACAGTACAGTCGTATCGAAGCTGCCTGATGAGACATTGAAAATACCACAATTTGTCAAGCAAGAACACAACTTCTGACATATGACATTACAGCATAACATTACATTGCAAACAAATAACTTCCGTCCCAGGAAGAAAAAAGAAAAGAAAAAAAGTCTGCCACAGAAAATGCTCCATTCCCAAAAGCACAACTCAAGTTTGGTATAATCATCTAGCCAGAAGAGCTCATGAGATAATTTAATAGCACGGTTACAGATACTTTGATAAAACAGTATCTTTGAGCTAATATGATTCTCTCATCGTACTTCTGCCTAAGGCTTTGTCTGAGACCTTAGATGTGAAAAAAATATGCAACTGATCCATTATCGCTAACAATAACTTGGTAATAACTCAGACGTTGCGCCAGTGATTTTAAAGGATGAGATAAAAAATATTTGTGTAGTCATGTTTTGTGTAATGCAATAAAACAACACTTGCTCTTTTCTCCACCTGTGTCACATTATGGACAATCCATGTTCCCATACTTTGTATTTTTACACGCTGTCATCAATCATTTTGTATCATGCAACCACCATAACAACCACGCAGGGATCACAGCTGCTAGGAATCAATGTTAAGCTGTTTAGATGAAATGTTTCCCCTCTGTTCCACCCAGGCGCCACGTCTGACAGAGGATCAACACTCATTTACATGTAACATTTAAAATCTGCACTTGCCCATTGTCCCGTCATCACAGGTCACATCATCAGGTTGCTGCAAAAAATAGCAGCTTGACATTTCTGAAATGATTTTGGACAAATATGATATTGTGGGTAACACGTTGATCTTTATGGCATATTTGATCTGTCTGGACCAACAGAAGAACCAATACGGTACTTTAGATATTTTATTATTTTAACTTCTAGTCGTGGCAATTTCCCAACACACGAAATGCATTGTTTCAGACTGAATTCTCCAACAGGACCTCAACACAAATATCAATACGCCTGAACCGTAGCTGAGCTGAGAGTCGTGGAGCTGGTCAGCTTCATGGCATGAAGTCAGACGGCCGACACAAGCTGTGAGATGGAACGTGACTGTAACAAGAGGGGGGACTAAAAGCAAAGGCAAGAGAGGACAAAAATCAATGTGCAACAGTGTGGACGAAGTTGAGACAGGGCATCTGGGCAGAAAACAAGCTGAAATCAATGCCCAGCAAGGCGAGAAGAACGTTGAGAGAAAGAAAAAAAAAACTTTCCATTTTGGCACAATAGTGCTGATATATAGCTGATCAACCTTACAGAAATGTATGTGTATACATTGGGTTTTGTTGTGTTTGAGAAGAAAGTTGAAGGATGTCTGTTGGATGTTAGATTCCACCAGTAACTACACAGCAAAAGCAAAAAGATTATTTTTCTGAACGGACAAGAAGGTGAGAGTTGTTCTTTAAGGCCTACAAAAGCAAAAAGATGTAATTCACTTGGTCAGTGTTGGTGTGCTGCTCTTTATGCCACTACAAATACAGATAACATTTAAGATTAGCCTAAAATCCAAAGTCATACAAAAAGAACAAAAAGTGGAGAATTCATTTAGCCCGATCTATTTGTGAAGTAATCCAGAGCTGTGTCAGTCAGACATGATCTTTGGTGCAGTCTCACAAGTGTGTGTTTACGTATACATATATTTCATCCTGGTTTCAATTTTACAGACTGTCACGTGGGATCGAGGAAACTTTAAGCCAGGAAAAATATAGAACGACATGAACATGAATTCCATCATGTCAACTTGTCTCTGAAGCTTATGGAAATGTCCGTGAATAGTCAGAGTTCATACCGAGCAAATCTTACAGTCCTCAGCCACGAGTCCTCCACTTCTTCCAATCATTTTTGTGTAAGTAACCCTTGCGAGAATAGTTGCTAACTTCTTCATATGCCATGGAAGTAGATTGTATTCTCACTAGAATAACACTTGCACACTGAAATGTTACAGCAGCACGTACAATCTTTCTCTCGACCATGGACAAGCCCACACTGTTGTCCTTTTATTTACCTTAAAAGCAGATTACAGAGATACAGCTAATAAAGAAGAAAGCCTGATAAATAGCTACTGACAGGAGATAATAATAAATAATACAATATAAAATAGAATGAAACACTTGGTAATAAGATAAAGAAACAGTAGTAATAAAAAGAATAAGACATGTTGGAAATAAAACAAGTTTTTTTTTAATATGTTTTGAAGTGATTTAAAAGATGTCTCTGATTCTGCATCCTCAGATCTTCAGGCAGGGAGTCGAAGGGCCCTCACTGCAAAAGCCCGGTCACCTTCATTCTTGAGCCAGGAACAGCTGGTATCTTCTAGTGTTTGTTCCAGTAGCACCAGATCGAGATTGTTTTTGGGCTTAACTCATAATACAATGAATCACAATGATCTAAACGAGATGATATAAAAGCAAGAATGACCTTCATAAGGTAAACTTTTGTTACTTGTTTCTCGGATGGACAGAGAGCTCTTTACAGTGGACACAGTGGGACCAACACTGCCAAAAACTATTAACAATAACATTTAAAGGACTTGATGAAGGCTTCAATTTGGCAATTGTGTCCTTTAAAATGCAGAAAGAAAGGGCCTCAAAATGATTGAGCGAAGCATCACAGAGTAGAGATGGCAAACTGATCACAGAGACAATAAAGAATGAATTTAATAAATCCACAATAATACAACAGCTATAATAAAAAAGCATCTATAGATAATGTCCAAAAAAAGCGACAAAGCGAAGAAAACAAGATGCAACACAATGTTCCTACTAACAATATTTGTGAGTTCCCATCGTGTACCCATCTTGACCTGACCCCAACTCAACTGACCTTGTTTGCTTATGATTTTTTTTTTTTGGTCTATGAAACAGGGTGAAAGACAACATACAGCGTCGTACAAGTCATTACCCTAAATTTAGCCAGTGTAATTAGAGGAAGAACAATTTGTGTTTCGTCAGTAATTAGCAGTTTGGAGAAGGGGGCGGATCGACGTCCCTCAGCCTTCCAGCGTTTGCTCCTTCACAAACTCTAATGATGACTGACAGGCTTGTCTGATTAATCCTGAAGTGACTGTATGGAGCCACAAACTACAGCTGCGTTGTGTCGACTGGAAAGATTCATTTAATAATTTAATTGGAGGGTAGAAATATATCCGTGCCTTTTTCAACATATGGGTGGACAGGTGTAGGTATGTTCTCCTTCCATAATTAAACGTCTAATCAGTCCTCGCCGAACGCTGGTTCTGGTGATTAGTGAATATAATTTTCTCTCTCCTACCCTCGCCGCTGACTCAGGAAGAGTGACAGGTGTGAGGAGTCATGGCAGTTACGTGATTTGTGAAGTGTAACAGCTCAACTTTTAAACCTGCCCACTTGCTGTTGAGTTTCAGCTCACACATTTCTCCAGTCTGAAGTCTGAAAAACAAACAGAAGAAACATCTTTTGAACTCAAATGGAATACCACCAACACAAACTGTCTTTTTGATTATCGTCATGCTTATGCACATTAAAATTAGAATAAAACACATTTTGATCGACACATTCCTGCCTTTCCATAATCATAATCACGTCGTCTTCTTTTGTTGTATTTTTTTGTAAAAGTTTTTAAATGTTTTGTCAAAAATTCCACGAAAAAGTTAAAACCATGCATCTCAATTTTTTTCCAACTCCCCTGCCCTGTCTGTGTCCCTCATTTGTTTCTAATGAAAGCACAGATCTTTAAAAACACCTCACAAATATGTAGTTTAGTTTTTATGAATAATTTACTGAAACATCTGGATGCAAACATTCAGCAAACAAAAAGTGCATCAGTTGGGGACTCTTGTTCCACTGCAGATAAATACATATTTGGTGCTCTGGTGAGTACGCCGCTGCTCTTGTTCATCGTAATGAAGGAACATGTTATCCAGAGCACTCGCTGCAGCTCACTGATCTGTTCTGAATCATCTCTGGTCGACAACAGAGGGGCAGAGCTTTATCATTGACTGCTTCAGCTGATACTTGTCAGAAGGATTGATTCATTGCTCATTTTGGTCATTTAGAAAAATAGAGAATATCATCAGCATTATCCTTTAGCAAATGTTATTACTTCCATTACACATGTTGTGCAAGTGCCAAATCTTCAGTCTGACAAAATGACTCACTCTTATATTAAGACTCTTATATTAACGTAGCCTTGGCTATCCACACTTATTTTGAGTGTTAGCCATACGTTTAATATTTGATTTCTAGACTATCATTATCTAGTTTATAATTATTTTCTCAACCTCCTTATCATGTTCTGGTTGTGTGATTATATTGTTTATGCATATTGTTGTTGGATGTCACTTTTAATTGTCTGTTTTTTTCCCCAAGGGCACCATCACCTTATTCTCACACCTTGATGAGTTTTCCAAAGAGGGAAATAAATTGAAAATGAGGGAGTTATAACAAGAGAGATCCATTGACGGGGTCCATAAAAGGGGGACATATTTTACATATTGTCTTCTGAATGTCAGGGGACAGATATCACAGTTCAGTGTGACCCGAACAATTTAATGTGGTCTGTGTCGTGTATATTTGAACAAACGTGCTTAATGTTGTTTCACTGACAGATGCACGTGCTGCAGATCGATCCACAGGAAGGCATTTCTCATAAGCTCAGTTTATCTTTTTAGGTTAGCTGCGTCTAAGATAAACGTTTTATAACAAGAACTTCCCGCTTCTGGGAAATCACCGCTCCTCTCTTTTTGTTCCTAGCAGCAGTTTGCTTTTATCTGCTGTGCAACACTTACAAAAACAAACATGCTAATTAGCCGCTCCAACCTCAGCCGACGGAGGAAAAAGAAAGCCTTTGTGGTCGCTGCATCTTGGCCTCAGAGTGTTCGCGCAGGTCGGTTCACATAACCTCGCTCTTTGTGCAGAGGAACTCGCCAGTGATGTTTTTCTTGGTCGTTCTTGGTGGTTGCAGCTCTGAGCCGTTATCTGTGCTTCCATCTGTTTGGCGTTCAGCTCTTAGCATTTTGGCTCGAAATTCAGTTTGGAAATCTCAGCAAAGTGCACAGAGTGATTTTTTTTCCAGAGTGTCGCTGAGAGATGGCAGGTACATTAACTATCAGCTGGTGCCCTGTTAATGTCGGTAGCAAATTTCAGCTTTCCATTACAATACCAATCTATCTTCGGCTGAGTAGAATTACAAAGAGGATGAAAGGAGCATTTGTCTCCTTGGTTAAGGCAGTAGTGTGCTCTTGGCTTCATTTCAGTTCATTTTAATGCAGACCTGCAGTCCATAGTAGAATAAGATAAAAGAGATCAATAATAAAATGTTACAAGGAAGAAGAGAAACAGGGTTATATTTGCTGAGCGACTGACCGACTCCAGCTGCTGCACGAGTCAAGGCAGGTAATTGACAATGCAGCATCATGCCCTCTGTATGCAGCCACTTGTGTGTGTGTGTGTGTGTGTGTGTGTGTGTGCTTTAGTGTTATACTTCAGCGGTGAAGACAAATGAATCAAAACTAAAAATAGCACAGGTCATTCATTGAAATTCCACCTGGCACAGCTCCAACTTAAATGGACATGCGGAGGGGAAACGCATCCACTGAGACTCCATTTCATCCCTGCATCCGAAACAATAATGAAACAGCACTTTGTATAATTAGTTATGCTAAGTCAGAGAGGTGGGGAGACACACACAAAAAAAAGCCACACTGAAAATAAAATTTAAATTTCCTCTGTGCTCCTGTTGAATAATGAGACGCTGTTTCAAAAAAAATAAAATAAAGGTGACGGAGTTGTGATTGAGGCTGGACTGCGTGGGACTGTATGGGATGGAGGAGACGAGAGGTTGCACAAAGTGGTGTTTTGTGGAGGTAATAAACACACAAATCTACGAAATCGTGTTTTAGAAAACGAACCGGTTCAGACTCAAGCGTCTGTGACAAGATGAAGGAACATAACCGCTTTGTGTGCAGAGAAAAAGAGGTGATGAGGTGAGGTGCTCAAATTGTTGTTATTTCTTCTCTTTTCTTTTTTACTCTATGCCACAAAACTTGAACTTGACAACTCGTCAAAACATGTGCAATGTTTCTGTTGTTGCACATTTTCAGATTGAAGCTCTCTTTAGGTGAGACCCTTGAGGCAGGTAACATATTGTATTGTTACTTCTATGAGTACAGGCAGAGCCCTCCAACGGGTTTTACATGCTGGTCACATCATACATACCGGTCAGACCCACCGATCCCTCCAAGTATGGGCTGAAATTCTTGCTCACAACCAAGTTCATCCTTGTGTCCATATGAAATAGGTGGTGTTACAAGCCTGAAAACGAACAGACAGTAGAGATGGGAAGTATTCTTTTCTTTATAACTCATGAGTGTTCACATCACCAGACAAGTAAAGACAGTTGTGTCATTGCAGGGTTGGTATACGAGGGCAGCAAACTCTACACTGGCAATATAACATTTTGTCCATTAAATTTAGGTTTAAGTAGCTTGAACAAACTTTGTCCAAAGTGAAGCGTCCACGTTTGGTTGTTTGAATGACAGCTATATGAGGGCATTCAGAAAAAATCCAGTCGGAATTACAACTTGGATGTTGATGTATGTTGTGGTTTTATTATTTCCTGTTTTATTTTGATTTTGTCCTCAAGCGTGTTCAGTTACTTCTTTTTTTCCCCACCTGTTTCACCTGTGTTCCTCACTTCCTTGTGTATTTAGTCTGTGTGTTCCTTTCTCTCTCTTTGCCAGTTCATCCTTGTGCTTCATGTTAAGTATTCCAGCCCTTCCTGTTGTCATTCCTCATGTTCTCTCAGTGTTTTGGCTTTTCCTTTCCTTCTTTCTCCTGAGTCTTGCCCACTCCTTTTTGGATTTCTTTACCTGTATGGACTGCCTTCCAGTGTTTGACCCTTGCCCTCCTGACCGACCATTAATTCTTTGATTTTGCTACTAAATAATATTGAACATTAGCTCCGCCTTTAGGTCTCTGCATTTTAGGTACTATTCCCTGTGATCCTGCTGCTGCTATCCTGCACATTGCAACAGTTGTGAACACCATTTACAGTGACTCCAATATACAACACGTCCTGACAACATGCTTGCCAGCCGGGAACATGCCAGCGCTCGTTGGTGTCTAGTTTGCTAAGTTAACATTTAATTCAAGAGATGTATTTGTACCACTGACTCTTCACTCTCTAAAGTCTCTTTTGTGTAAGAAAAGTGAAATGAAATGATTTGGCTGTTTTAAATGCAAGAGACTCGGCCTAACGTAGGACTTTGACTCTGACAGCAAGTGTGATTACAGATGTGTGTGTTTTCTGTGTCTGCTTCATTCTTAATTTAATGCTTGTCAACACTCTGCACCCATTGCATACATTTTTTTTCTCCAAAAGAAATTTCCATAGGAATTATTCTCTTCGCCTCACTGGCAGTCAGACGTTTTAACTTGCAATTTTAATGGTGGCATCAGAGTAAAACGTGCGGTCATTCAGTGGATACCGCTTGTCCCGAGGTGCCTGCTGCTGCAGGTGAAGTCTAAATAAATGATGTGAAGGTATTGATTGATATTCCATGAACTTCTCTGCTTCAGGGTTTTCAGAGTTACACTTCAACCTCACGTCCATGCCAATGAAGAACAAAGAGCACAGTGAAACTTTGTCCTTTTACTTTCTTGTTTTCAATACTTTTATAATATTAATATGCATCTCTCTCAAAATCCAACTAATTTGCTCTGCATGCTTTGTTAGTGTGGTGAAAGAGTTTATTCTGTACTGCTATGCTTAATGAGGTTATGTGTTTTACATGTTTGTAGTTTTGTGCATAAAAACATACAAAACAGAATAAGCCCAGTTGTATCAGCCTTTAATGTGATTCAAATAAACAGGAGATCTTAACACAACTTTCCACATTTACGCCACCATTTTAGCCATTTTTCACCATTTTTACCAGAGACGGTCACAATGTGGGGAAAGTTACATTTCAAACTTTAACTTTCACACTGAAACAATGGAACCAGGCCCGCTCCACCCCACCGACCTGCTCCATCAACACACTCCTTCACGCTCCGCTCCTCCGATGCCAACCTCCTATCTCCACCACTCAGGACCAAGCACTGGACCCGGGGCGACAGAGACTTCTCCGCAGCTGCCTCCCTTTCTCTGAAACACATCCGAGACTGCACCCGTCTGTCCGTGTTCAAATCCCTAATCAAAACTCACCTTTTCAGAACAGCTTTTAACATGTGATTAGTGCTGTGTGTTACAATTTTAGTTTTTTAACTATGTAAAGCGCATCTGTAAAATAAAATGTATTAACAATTAATTGTTCAGCATTATTTCTGTTTATTATTGTGTTTTGATCATTGTGTTTTATCAATATATGGCTGACACTGTCCTTCTGCATTGCCCAGAAGGCAGAACATGGTTGCTTTGATGTGTCACCTTCACATTATCAGGACGAATTACGAATGACAACTGCCAACATTTAATTTATTTTTGAATCCATTATGTCCATTTGAATCTCTTCTGACCAGCAAGATCTGTTGTTTTTCTGGTCTGTTCCTTTCCAGCAGCCATAAAGCTCTTATCAGCCCTAAATAAGCTGTTTTTTTTTTTCACGCTTGTTTTTTTATGCAGTTATTAATTCAGAAGCTGTGAAACAGCCGCAATGTGCCCTTTAGTGTGTGCTCTTTTGCTGCAGTGAGCATCTGCAGAGGAAACAAAAACCCCATACACACTGTCATTGACTCAAAACTGCTAAATGTGCTCAAATCCCATTGACAGTTCAGCAGAGAGCTGAGCAAATGATGCTGGTTGTGTGACCCCTTTAGACATGTCTCCTAATGGACACACAGAAGCAGATGGCCAGTGGTGAGTGGGTGGATGAATGAATATGTCATTGAGGTACAATATGAAGTCTGATTCCATGAGATGTTTGGCATCTTCACAACACTCTTAACTGTGGATTTACAAAATTTGCAAAAACATTAATTTTTTTGTTTGTTTTGTTTTTTGCTCTTCTTTTGTCTGAGCTTTGAGTATATGACCCAATATTTTGTCATTTTCCACCATATTATACAATATTGTTTTTTTTCTCCTGTGTTGGTCTCTTTCTCCCTCCTTCTTGTAAAGCACCTTTTAAACTTTATCTGATTTGAAAATTTCTTTGTTAATAAAGTTGTTTATCTTTTGTTTATTGTATTTTTGAGGTTATAAATGTAAAATTCTACATTACAAGAATATAAATGACCCAAATCAGACTTTCTGGGCTTCGTGCATATACCTGAAAGTATGATACTCTTTGCTGCATGGACTGTTGTGCTTTTTTTTACCGATTTTTTATTATTTTTTTATTAGTGACAGTCAGAGAGAGACAGAAAAGACAGGAGATGACATGCAGCAAAGGGAACTGGAACCTGGGCTGCTACTGTTAGGACTCAGCCATAACACCTGGTACACATTTTACCAGGTGAGCCAACCACCTGGCACCACAACTGCTGACGCTTTTTAACTGGAAAAGACACTGAACAGTGCATTACAGAGTGCATGCACATGTCTTTTGTACGGGCTAGAATACAAGCCTGGTGTATTTCACTGACTCTAATTGTATTTCATTTCCCTGAACGGCCTCCATTTTCCAGAGGTCAGCCCAAATAAGGGTCTGCTATATCAAGATTTAATTAGTGCATTTGTTACATTGTGTGCTCTTTATTATACCAGTTTCCTTCACCTCGTGTGTGGGCCACATGTGTGAGCGTTGTGACGCGCTGCCAGCAGTGAGATTAGCGCTTTGCAGTCGAGGATACGGTTCAGATAAGGTCCACGGCAGCGGGAGAGCTGCAGCCTCTAGCAGCTGTGCAGAGAGTCAGCAGCTCACCAAAGAGAAGCTTGTTGACTGTCTCACTTAAATGAAGATTTGACTACGGAGGTGGCAATAACAGCTGTCACATCAGCAGTCATAGCTGCCTGTGAATCCAATTTGCAAATGAGAGCAAAGTTCCTCAGATACAGGTGACTCTGAGACGATGAGCGCCTCCTGCAGGAGACAGGAGAGTGAGGGTGGAGAGGCTTCCAGTGCCTGCGCCAATGTGTAATCAGTGACAGACACATGTCCTCACAGATATTGTTTAATTGTAAACGTTACAGTCGAGCTAACAAGGCTGCAAACAGTTTTGTCTGTGGTTTGTAATGTAAAAGGTTAGGTGACATTTAATGAGATTCAATTCTAAATTAGTTTATGCCTACGATGATTTGAAGTGTTTGTATGAATGCTGTTACTCCATCTCAACATCTGGCACAGGGCTAAACACAGAAGCCAGTGAGGCAGTTCAGTCAATCCATATGTAGTTTGTATGATATGTGAAGCATGAAATGACCTCCCTATGTGCCTCATTTAGTCACTGCAGGAGAATCCACATGTTCTCTTCTGTTCCTCTTCCCTTTATGCAAACATGGATTACAAGGGAAAAAAATAAAGCTGGGAGTGTTTCTTCATCCCTCTACATAACCAAGGTAATCTAAGTTAAAGCTCCTGCCAAGTCCTGGATGGAGCAGCAAGCACACATGCAGGCAGGCAGACACCAAGAAAAACATGCTGTAAAGAGATCAGCCCGTCGCCCCTCACCTCTCGCGTGCTGCCCAGGAGCCAAATCTGAGTTTTAACATTAGCTTTGAACTGTTTTTATGAAGACCTCATTCATCCGGATAAAGTTGTCTGAGCCTTGTTTCCACACAGTGTACAGAGCTGGGATGCAGAGTGTAGCCACAGAAAAATATGCAGCACTCTAAAATCTCTTTGTTTTTAATAGGTAATAGTTGAAATGAAGTCAGAGATCATTTACCTCATGTGCTATATAAGAAATCAAGTTGGAAAAAGCAACATTTGTCCTTTTCCAGTCCAACCTCAAGACTGATTCATCTGAATGCTTTTTAAAAAATTTGCAGTTTTACCTACTTTCCAGCACAAGTGATCTTATTTATAATTGAATTCTACATTTTTGGAGCACTCTTTCCAATCCGATCTTTATTCTGGGAGGAAACTGCGTTGTTTGTTCCCTGTTTCCCTGCAGCTTACAATTGCTCATGAATATCTTGAATATCCTGTCCAGTCCTTACAACCATACGCATAAATACTTTCATAAACAAAACAAACAATGACAAGGGGTGAAAAAATGGCAGTGACCTCCAGGACTGGGAGGTGATAGGAGCACTGGGACTCAGCATCATCCTGTTCCACTCCAAACATCGAAAAGTGATTAATCCCTTGGCTGCCCTCTCCCTCAGCTGTGGGAAAATTCCTTGGATGTCATTAGGGGAAGCTTCCTCCTTCCGGGCATACACAGAAAGTGTCATGAAACTCGACTAAAATCCCCCAAGTTTTAGCCTCCGAGCAGCAGGTTAAGAACAGTGTGGCCAAAAAAGAAAACAACTTATGACTCGTTATACCCACCTATAAAGATTTGCAACGGACATCTACGTACTACAAACATTAACAACTCGTGTTTGCTAAATTAATCTTTTTTCAAATAATTTATTCTGCTGATTCTGCAGCTGTCCGCCAGCCTTCAAGTTATTAAGGGAAGGCAGACTTATGACTGACCCGGTGTGACAAAAATATTGTCTCACTCATATTAAATAACATCAAAATATCATTGAAATAATATTGTTCCAAATGAAAGAAATGAACCTAAACAATCATACTCAGCGGGGCACATTTTGTTTAATGCCTTCTGTCGGCTTATATAAGAACACATTTATCAGTCCTGCAAATAATGTGACTTTCCTGCTCCATGTTCGATCTTTCTGCCTGTGATCATGCTCTCTCCTCTTCATCTAAATCCTCCAAGCTGCACAGATAAATAGTTTGTCATTGTCTTTCAGAACAATCCACTTTCTTAAACCTGACATCCTAATCAACTGGACGGCATCATGTGTCAGTGTTTTTCCAAAATGCATGTGTCTAATCCGCCACCACTATGGTTAAGGTTTGGTTAAGTGTAGGCACAAAAGCTGGTTTGTTAAGGTTATGTAAGAGTTAAAACTATATTGAATGGTAACAAATGTGCCACAGTCACATGCTCCTGTGTCAAAACAATAGGGACTGTTTTATTTGAACAATCAACCAATGTATTTCTGCTTGTTTTTAGATGAGGGCATGCTCCATTATCACATCAGAATTCCTTCCTTGCCGTTGCCCCCTATTGGCCAATAATGGATAATCAACATCTCCTATGTACTTACCTAGCTTGTGATGGGACATCATATTGACCAACTGCACACAAAAATCCATATACCACTGCTGTGGCCTTGTCTGTAGCATCGAGTACAAAGTCAAATGTCAGGATTCATTGATGCCACCGTACACTACCCAACATGTAGAAGCTGTAAAACATGAACAATGGGACACAGTAATGGACCAGTAGTTTCCACAACAAGCACTAATCACTTTTGTTTCATACTGACCTTTAGCCTGGGTGCAATACTTCATTAAAACAACTAAAGACCATTAAACCACTCATTAAAATAGGAAAAATGTCATCCTGAAGAATACTTTAACAACTGTTCCACATTAATTTAAAGAGTTAAAAGAGTCAGAGCAACAGAAAGTTTAATACAGTTTAGATCTTGGACGTTCAAATTCACTGGATTAAATTGTTGCCACAGTGATTCTCGTTCTGTATAATCTTAGCAAATCTGCAGCAAAGGCCCAGCGTCAAGAGACTCGGTCCAACCAGCAAAAATGAAAGGATTAAATTGAACAATTAAAAAACACCAATGTGACTGAACCAGGGGTGAAAGAGCTAATTGCAGTTCCAGTCCATATACAGCGTTCAACCAGCTTTTCCTCCAAAAAGAACAAACATATTTCAAGATTACATAACACGCTTCATGGGTGTAAGCACTTTTTCTCTGCTGATCTTGCTCTTTAGGACGTACTAATGTACTCAATGCTGCTAATGCCCATAGCAGCAGTATTGAATTCCCTTTATGGAGGAGTCACGCTGGAATTCACACCCCATTCATTTCAATGACGAAGGTGACAAGATGCATTTGCTCTCTGTCGTCTCAAATAGATCCCCTCTCATTCGTCTGTCCATAAAGTCCATCTGGTTTCACTTTGACCCGTGAAATGCTGAGACTCACCACTGCTCAGCCAATTTGAGAGAGGACGGGATTGACTTCTTGTTTAGGAGGTAATGATAGTTTCTGCAGGATGAGCAAACAGAGGTTCAGTGAGTGCAAAAACAATAATGAAGATAATGAAGTGTTTGATAAAAAGATGCATTTATTTTCATCTTGAGGAATAATAATGTGAGTTTCGAGTCTTGTGTGCAAGTACCTTTAAGCACCTTTAATCCAGCCAACTCTGGTCTCACCACAGCTTTAAAAGAACAGTCATTTTTGTTATGTCATACCAAGCTGAATGAGGTTTCCTGTCCAGGAAAGCAGCTATTACACCCACTGTTGTCAACTCTTGGTGAAAAAATGAGATGATGATTAACACTCAAATTTTACAGGAACTGGGGAAGAAAGACCCAAATGCACTGACTTTGAAAGTGAAGAGACAGTGTCCTAAGAATTAGAAAATATGGGAGTTTAACAAAAGGGAAACAAGCACCTTTTTTTCAGAGTCAGCCTTTTAAAGATGAAGTGAAGAGAGGAGAAGGACTGGATATAGATGATATCCTTTCTTAACTTTACTCCATGACAAACTGACAAGAATCAAGCTTTGATGCCAAATAAGGGTTTTGTCTTGTTTTCTCTGCTGCATGTCTACTCATAAAATCTGTTTATTTAGTATATGTGTTAAAGAAAGGCGTCTCCTTTGATTCTTTCCACGACGCTCCATACATCTGCAGCTCATGATGTCCATCCAACGCAAATGTCTGAGTAAGGCTTTGTAAGGTGGGCTGCAATTAGTTAATAATGAGTTAATCACACGGTCAACATGGTAGTTGCGTGTGTCTTGAATGAGCTGCCATGGAAGTTAACACACCATTAGGCCCTATCTGATTACAGAAGAACACCGAGGCAACCGAGTGCTGTTGTGGTCTGATCCCTCTGCACAGAGCACAAACACACACACTTGACTTGGCCCACCTGGCTGTAATTTTCTTGAAAACAAGAGGAGAAATACAAAAAAAAAATGATATAGCATGAGCCAGGATACACAAGAGAGAAACTCAACCGCAATGTGACAGCAAACCTTCCACTCAGGGGATTTTTGAATTGCTACACAGAGATCTGGAGGTTATTCCTGGAACCGGTCTGCCTGGAGGAAAGTAGTGCTCCAAATAAAGAGCCAGAATGCCTCTGCTGGTATATGGTGATAGGCAAATTAGAGCGAATGTGAATGATCATTTCAGGCATGTTTTCATGGATTTTATCTGAAAGTGCGTATCCTAAATCAAGATAATCACCTGCCCTCGGTTCACTTGCTAGAAATGTTTCCCATTAAGAAAATTAATCATCATTCATTGTGCTTACACTAGGTTATTAATTCCAGTAGGATATTGGATTGTTTGGCCAGAAAAGTCACATCAAACAAGACAAAAAACAAGTGTTATACTGTGCAATATTGCAGTATATTGGCATGGGGATGTAACCTTTTAATGGCACTTTAAAGCTTCAGGTCATTGACGATGCAGAGCACAGTTACTTTTGTTGTATGGTGAATCTGGACAGAAGGACAAAACACCTGCACTATTGCCTCATTGATTTCAAATTTGTACGTTATAAAACCCAAGGAAGCACTAAATCTGTTCATTTTGATCTTCTTATATCAAGAATATGAAGATTCCACATTATTGGGTGTCAAAAATATGATATGGAATGATTAAATTTAGGCAATAAAGGGCATGATCAACTGAGGACTCATCTGATATTGGCAGTTGGTAGCACAAGTGTTCTTTTCAGAGCAAGCAAGCATTGGTGGTTCAGTGGTAGAATTCTCGCCTGCCACGCGGGAGGCCCGGGTTCAATTCCCGGCCAATGCAATACGACATTTAGGAATCTTGTATTGTTATTGTATCGTATTCGCGATATCGCTATTTCAACTGTTCAGCGTTACTTATCTTAAGTGTTAATAATTCAATATCAGTCACTGCTTACGTATGTTTGTAAATGTCTTAGTCTTGTTAAGAAATAACACTACAGACTGTTGGGGCGGCTGTAGCTCAGGAGGTAGAGCGGTTGTCCACCAACTGGAAGGTTGGTGGCTCAATCCCTGGCCCCTGCCCCCCCCCAACACCGAACCGCTGATGGGGCAGCTGATGGCTGCCCCATCAGCATGTGAATGTATGATGTGATAAACGCGTCTGCTAACTGTAGAATTGTATTCTCAAAAACAAAACAAAACCATTACCAGAGGTCCTTGTGATGCATTGTGCCGTGGGTAAAATCCCCTTGAAAGTTTATAGTTGGCCATCAAATAAGTGGCTCCCAGGATAGGAGCTGGGATCACACATCCATTCCCCAGCTAATAGAAAGCCTGCAGAACCAACTTGAACCCATCCATAAATCATATTTGATTCTTCTGTCTCGATCATATTCCACCCTGTGTTCATGATGCTCACTGATGACTTGTGCGTTTCATCCTACAGGACTCATCGCGCTCCCTTTGCAGCCCTCCGCATTGAAAATTTTATACCTGTGAAATGAAACTTATTCCTTATTTGCAAGGAAACCCCTGAGACCCTGTCTGGGACTTTCACTTGACAGCTTGCAATATAAGACTCCTGCCGGGCAGTCAGCTTCTCAGACAGCATCAGGAGGGAGGTCCACAGGGCAGATCTGCTTTCATAAGCTACTAAAGTTTAAATTGTTTGAACTTCGATTAAGCAGTACTCAATGTCTGTATAACTATGGCCAACTATGACGAATATTTGTGAAAACTTTCCACCTTTTCAGGTATATTTATGCATGTGTTTGTATATATAATGAGTGTATTTTTTTCTCCATCTTTCTATCTAATATAAAGAATCTGTATTGGTTTTGAACAGCGGGACCAAAATCACCATCGAGTATCACGTCACTGGTCATCACTTGATTTTTACAGTACTTCATGTCTTACATAAAGTACTTGAGACAACATCTTCAATCACCACAAGTGATGCTCTGTTATATAACAAAGAGCCATTGCCAAGCACAGCATTCGTCAAGATCACTTCAGCTGTGTCAAATATTTACTGTTGTTTTAAGAAAATTAAATCTCAGCAATGTCTGGGGAAAAAGCAGTTAAGTCCTTTTGTGTTGCTTCTTTTAAATAGTTCTTTGGGGGCATAGTTTCCCATCCTGCTATGAGAAGAAAATAACATTTTGAAGTGTTCAGTGGCACTTAAACGTGTACTCCACTTGGTTAGGATTGCACACACACAAAAAAATGATGCAACAGAACCCAGAGATATTGTTGTTGTATTGTTGATATTGTTGTCAAAATTTGGCACCAACACTACCCAGAGTGCCACCGACCACTGACAGCTCGGTGGGAGATTCATGCATGTTAAGAGCTGGATAATGGTGCCACCACTCAGCCTTGCTGCTAGTTTGTCTCAGTGGCCACTTGCGGTTTTGTAACGCAAAACTCCCCTGCAGCCCCAAAAAGATTTTTCCCCATAGACCACCACTGCAAAAGAGACGACCACCCTGATACAATTGCTGGCCCGCCCAGTGGCCACCCCTTGCAAGTAGGCTCCAACAACTTTTTCCACATACATACAAACAACAGTTCTCCCCAAGACCTGTAAAACCACTTTGATGTGTAAAATCAGTGGAAACCACCTCTGAATTATACCCTAGTGGGCCTATTCATGATTTTCTGTCAAAATGGAGGAAGGCAAGTCAAAAGTTTTTGCTGGAAAATAAGTTTGGATTATTGTGAAAAAAAAAGTAAATGCTAAAACTTGTACCAGCAGATTCTTCTTGTGCTGAGCAGGTTTGGAAGTAACAGATTACATTTACTTTCATTACTGTAGCCTAACAAAGCTGTTTTTTGGAGTTCTAAAAAATATGAATGAGTGCTTTTTAGTTGTAGTTTCATACTCTCTCGGAAAAGATACATGTTGACTGTGTAAGTTCACTAGCTGGGTGAACAGTACAACACAATATAATAAGGAATTAGGTCATTATGAGTTAAGGCTGCCATTATTGTACTCCAACATAGGTTAAAAAACACACCACCCGCCCAGCACGTTAGGTGACCCAAATCAAACGCATCCATGATGCTGCTTGGCCAACAGGTGCATGCAGGGTGTGACTAACGAGCCAAATGCTGAAATATGTGTGAGAGAGGCCTTTCTGCTGTTTGTGACAACCATCCCTGATGTGGCTGTAGAGCCTCATTCAGCAGCGGCACAGAGAGGCTGAGTGGACTTGTTATATCACACTTTCAGAATAAAACAAAGAAGCTGAACAGAGCAGATTGATGCTCAAGGCTCGCAGAGCGTCGTTCAGACAGGTGAGTACGACAACAAACTCACTGTGATGGATGAAACTCATTGTACAGAGGAGAACAGTCCGTGTGGCTTTGTGTGTGTGTGTGTGTGTGTGTGTGTTTGTTTGTGCCGCATGTTGTGCAAAAACTGTGCAGCCTCATCTTTGCATACAGAGGCCTGTGTCTGTTTGCTGGCTGCTTTGGTGATATTTGATTCTGTTGTTAAAGTGGCAGGATTGTAAATTTCTGCGGTCTCATAATGCTTGTTGCAACTGCTCTTTTTATTTATTGTGAGTCATTATTGTCTGAGTTTTCTCTTCCGTTCTGATTAATTGAGACTTCACTGATGAAGGTGGTTGCGTAATTGAGCTGAATCAGTTGTGCGTCTATACAAAAAGAATCAATTGGTTTGGACACAACGTGCAATCATTGATATATTACTGCGCTCTATTTTGTGGCCTAATTAAATTTAATATTAAAGTTATTACATCATCATCAGAATTGTTTATCAGCCCTCCCACAGCAACATTCATTCAGAGCACATTTTAACTTAATCATCACTTTCATCCAAGTATATTTCTACACAAGTAATTTCACCTTTACTTGAGTAAGTCATTTAACTTTAGGCCTGTACAGTCTTTCATCCGTTGGCTGCAGAATATAATTCATCAGCAGCAAAGCAGAAGTGAATGATACAAATACGTTTTTGATCCAAGAAAATGAAACCTTGAGTGCCTGATAAGAGCTTGAATCCTTGCAGAAGTGGTTGACTTTGTGTCCTGATTTTCTGTGATAAATCCCTCCTTTGCCACCGTGGACAGTGACTGTGTGAGGCAGATTTATCAGTTCAACCTCTGGCAAATTCCTTCTTCACCACAGTTTAGGAGTACTCCACGGTGCAAGATAGTTATTAAGGTGTGAATTATTAAATGCGCTGTCTGTTGATAGGGGAAGCAGGGACGCTCTTCCTGGAAGCATTTTCTTTTCACATTCCTGTCTTCAATGCCCAATAGTATTCTGAGATAAGCAGGTTTTACAGCTTGCTCCTGTTATCTTACACTAATAAATACAGCACTTACCAAGATAAACAGTATCTGCATGTTCGCTTTTATTTCAGTTTATCTGTGGAGGTTTTTTATATATCTACCTGTTTTAATGCACAAGCTTTTATCATAGTCTTGTGGCAGAACGAGACAGCGACCGTCTGCAGGTGTCTGTGCCATTACGATAAAGCCACTTTGTCAAAAAGTCAGTCGCGGATACACTTAACATCACGCTGTGTCCTAAGAAAGGGATTTGTGTAAACAGTATTAATCCGCTCACTCTGCGAAGGACAAACGTGGAAACTCTCTGCTCTTAAAGCCAATTTGCTGATGCTTTCTCTACACTGTTATGGATCTTCAGCAAAATGCTCAGCTGGTTTTCTGGTTGACTGGTTCAAAAGTGGTGCCCTGATCCTCCTGGAGCCCGAGTTCAGGCCGACGACGCCTTGACTTAAGTCCTGGCCGGTGATCGTTTTGAGGGTCCGATGAAAGCAGGAATCCTCCATCACAATAATTAGCTTCACTGTGTCCAGTATGTTTCTGCCCATATGATGCTTGTTAACACAAATACACAGAGCTAATTTTAAACATCTGGATGATATCAAATGTGATCATTCCAAAACATTTTCCGCTCAGCTTTTGATGAGTGGCTCTGTTCCCCATGCATGAAATCAAATCAGTGATTAGGGTGACACTGAAGACAAAGTGTGTGCTCTCAGCGATTGCACCTGGCTATAAATCAACCATTATTTTCCAAATGCCCAAATGAAAGAAAAAGATGTTTTTGTGCTACTGTTTATAAAAGAAACATTGCTAACACTGGAAAAACATTGTGGTACACAGAGAGAGCTGGAATGTTTTTTATCCAGAAATAGAGTTGAATTCAACTTTCGCAGCATGTTTTCTGGGCTTCTCATGTTCCTCATATTCTTGTTCTGATCTTATTAAACTTGGCTTTAGTTTGTTGATGCATCATCATTTCTGGGATTTGTGCTTTTACATGGGTTAAACAAAGTCTCCTTATTTCCATAGGCGTATTAGTTGTTGTCTGTTGCACTTTGTACGTCTCAAACTTTGCAGGCAGCACACATTTCTCCAAGATGTGAAAGAACTCTAAACATAATTCAGGAGCTACTCAGAGCAAACCAAGCGCTGGCAAACCATCTAAGTTGTTACTGATATTATTCCTATCACAGTCTGCTGCCCAGTCGCTGCCCCAGGCAGCATTTCAATCAGGATTCCTCTACTGTGTTCAGGAGCTACAGTGGCTCCTTCGCATCCTGGATGGTGTGAAGCCAGACAGCGGCAGATAGAGAGTGGCACTTCCACAGACATGAGTTATGTAAGACTGAATGCGACCTGAATGCAAGCAGGGCCATGAGTCATTGTGCGTGTCAGGGTGGAGGTCGACATCCGAGGCATTTCCACCTGACTGATGGTGGGGTCTGGAGGGCAGGGAGCTGGAGGTGGATGAAAGGAAGATGTGAAGGCTGTGAATGGGAGGTAATAACCGTGTCAGAGGAGGAGACTCATTAACAGAGAATGAAAAGGAGGAGAAGTTTTCTCGGAGCTTCTGATCTGAGCCGAGGCATGTCTTAAACATCCAACGCGTGCTGTAGTGAGTTTGTCAGGAGTGGTGTTAAAGAAAAGCAAATTAAAGTCATTGATCAGGAGTCAGTGGACGGCTGGAGGAAGGTCAAGGAAGCCATTTGCATTTGAAGACAAAGACCATCCTTGAGACACAGGTGTTCATGTGTCATGTTCAGTTTTGTCATGTTATGCAACACTGTCTGATAGAAATTCCAACTAAGAAATAGAAAATACATGTCGTTTTCTACAGTAGTAATATAATGAGGAAATGTTAATCATCTGGAATGTCTCAAAAATGTTCTAATCAGTAAAATGTTTACTGACAATGTATTTTTATTTTTTTTGTTTTCGACTAAAATTTCTATCTTTCAATATAACATACGTGCATAATGGCTACAGCATTATACAGCATTTATGGTTAACACAGAAAGTGCAACTTGAATTATGAAATACAACGTGATTATCAACTTTAAAAACCATAATCTCTCCCTTAACCACAGTGTTTTTGTTGCCTGAACCTGACCATTACCATCTGGACGTGAGCTCCAGACTCACAGTCAAAGCCCTGCTCTTTGTAAACCTGCTGCCCAGCCCAAACACCTCCCGGCTACTCTGGTGCACTTCGTAAATGTCAAAAACCAAAAAATGTTGTCTCTGATAATCCAGCCAGGGAATACTTTTTTCATCACAGTGCCACGGGAAAAACTATTTGGTGCGACCCAAATGGAATTCCTGGGAAACAGAGTTGTTATGACACCTGAGTCGGCTCCATTTTCTGAATGAAGGCTCGGAAATGTGGGTAAAAACTCCAACAGCTAGTGTGTGGACCTTTTGAAGTCAAATTATTTTCTTACAATAGGAAGTCAGTCGCCTGAATTTTCCATTGCTGAAAAAGCCTTTCATGGATGTTATGCACCAGCGGGTGATCCAAACTCAACAAACAGTATTTTACTGTATATGATGCACTGACTTTTTTATTGCTTTCAATTCGCCTCATCATATCCATCCACGCAGCTTTAATTTCTCATGGCTATGAGACTTGTGTCAACACAACATAATCCACAGACCTGCTCATCAATAACTTTCATTAGAAAAGAGTGAAAACATTCCACATCACGCTCTGTGGATTATCCTAAGTAACCATGACATCATTTCTGAAATAACTTTCTGCTGTTGCCTGCTGGTTTGTCAAGTTTGATTTTCCAATGCTTTGAGCGTCACCACACAGTTTTATTCACGCCAGCTCTTCTGGGCTGGCAGCAAAATCTCAGCGATATCACAAATTCTCAGAAATAAGGACAAAACAACACAGCAATGTGTCACCAATCTGTTGTTTGTTTGTTTGTAATTTGGGTGAATTAATCCTTTTAATTAGATTCTCTCCTTTAAATGTTATGTATCTAGCTGTCCCCTCAACCTTTTTTATTATCTAAATTTTTTAATAATCTTTTCTTTCAATCTTGTTTAATGAACCAGATGATTTTTAATGATTTTTAATTTGGCACTTGCCCCCCATCCCCCCGCCATTAGATCTCCTGCAATATTACAGCACCTGTAATACGTTCAGAAAGTGTCGTTCCTGGTCAGCAGTTCTGTGTCCTCACTTGAATGTATCCTGACCTGAACGTCGATGAAAAGTGGCCGTGTCTCCTGGCAGTCTTCTCTCTATTACCCTGGATTTCACCATTACAGCATAATGTGTGTCATTGTGTAATACATTGCTAAGTGTTTGCAGAAAATGGCTGCAATTTTAGACGTCAAATTACCTGTTCTCTCTACAGTAGATGCGACTTGCCAAGATATTTAAACGGTCGACGAAACTGTTTTTTCACACATTCCCTCACATGGAGTTTCTTATCTCTTCTCCTGTTTTTCTCTCTTGTTCTAAAAACACAGATTGTTATCAGGGAAACCTCATTGATCATTTCTGGACAAAGTGTACTTTGAGGTATTAGACCAATTGGGCTACAATTACATACAGCAAAATGGAACAACCTCATAACTTCTCTATGTTTACTCCCAGGATCCTGACAAATGCAATGGGTTGCAATACACCAAATAAGAACTCTGCAAGCAGCTTAGTGCTTACGTGTCCATCTCTGCTAAATGCCTGCTTGCCAGCTGGTTGTTGATGGATTCAAAATGAAGAAAAACATTTGGTCCTGTAAGGCCACATAACAGGTCTGTTGCGGTATGCAGCAAAAACAGGTGTTTGACTTTAAAGGCAATCTCGCTTTTCAGTTTATGTCAGTGTGTGTTTGCGTAACTGGCATCTGCTGTGTTCTAGAAGTGGCGACAGTGATTCAGTGTATTTGAGCCTGCAGTCGTGATCGGTGTCTTAACATGTTAAGCATTTGTTAGTTGTCACTAAATGCAAATTGTAGATGAGGCTGATGGGAATAAGATACGACATTCATTTATCAGTCCCTCAACAGGAAAATTTACACTGTTACAGAAAGATAAATAGTAGGTAAACAACATAAACAGAGAAGTATATAAAAGTATCAACAATTTGCCTTGTGTGAAAAAGTATCAGTTTAGTAAAAAGTATCAACACATTAACTATAATAAAAGTACTGACAATTTAACTATAAGAAATGTACAAGTATAGACAGTTCAAACCAGAAGGTATTAATAAATTAACAAGAGAAATATGGAATATGAGAATATGAAAACAATATATACAATGTCATTAGCTTTGCAGGTATTTGATCATAAACCAGCAACATCATAAACAAAGTGTTGAGTGCATTTACATTTTGACCAGGTGATGTAAAGGAAATGTTACATGATCACTGTAGGTATAAAAAGTCACCCTGATGAGAACATGAATGTGTGTAATGGCAATCCATTGAATATTTAAGATATTTCACTTAAAGTCACAAATGTCAGCCTCATGGTGATGCTAGAGGAAAAGTCATTAGGATTCATCCTCAGGGGATCATGAACGTGTGCACAAAGAAATCTATCACATACTTGTTGAGATATTTAAGTCTGGAGCTAAGTGGTGCACTGACTGATTCCTGGAGCCACGCTACAAGTGTGGCTGATAAAAAGTAATAGCATAATAAAGTATATTTGTATAAAACCTTTGGCTTTTTTGCAGTATCTGATTTGTGCATTGCTGGATGTGCAGGATGCCGATGACACCATTTTCTGTCAAATGAGGGATATCCTCACAGCATGGATTTAAATCAACGTGAAAGTGTTTTTCATTCATCTGTGGTTTCGAAACCACACTTTCACGAGGATCTCAATACACATTCTACCCTCGCGTTCTCGCTGCGGAGATAAATCCTGCAACCCTTTGCAGCGTTGTATCTTAATTGAATAAAGATTATTGCTTGAAACGGCTGGCTCATTTTGAAAGAGAGATTACCGAACGAGTCTTTGCGGAGCCGCCTTGTCATACCTTTCAGTAATCCTTCTTCATTCAGGCTGAAGAGAGAGTCAAATTCATATTCATCAAGCCACCATGAACCTGAACATGTTACTCACGCAGGAGTGCATTAGTGTCGATTACATCTTAGTAATTTAATTACAGACTTTAAAATACCATAGACATTTCTGCAGTGAGCTGCACACAAACCTTGGGTGAAAGGAGAATCTTCTTGGTTTTCAGATGATCTTTAACTCAAACCACTTCTATATGTGTATGTGCTCTTTATTAATTAAAAGGCCTTCTGTTACCTTTGTGTGTGTCTCACCAAGGCTTCATTTATAGTATTCCTCCAGCAACATGCAGTACAGGTGTTTGGAGCTTACCCTGTCCGTCATATTATTTGCATGCATATTCTACATTCCTCCCACACGTCAAGATGTCTTGTGTTTTCAGCGGTCGAGTACAAGAGATTTCGCCTGGCTTATCGTTATACCACATCCTGTTAGTCTGACAGTGAGGATTTCTACATGACACCAAATCTGCACACACACACACACTGTGGTTATCTGTAGCATTGTTATTGCAGGGGCGATAATGGAAGGCAGCATGTTTAAAATAGACTCTACACAGACTCAAAATGTGTAGGATAGTTAATAAGGTGGTCCTCTCAAATCCCCACCTCTGCTTTCTCTGTTGATGCCAGGTTCACTTCTATGCTCTTATGCATTGCAGCAGCATCTGACAGCACCCTGCAGAGCTAACAGCAACTTTATTCTAATGTAAACCTGGTCGCTAACAGATGAGGGGTGTTTACATCAGACAGTAGGACGTGTGTGTACGTGCACGAACGCCCGCTGTGCATATTTTTGCCATAAACCTCTGCTCTCCACCTCCGCTCATCACAACAAAAGAAGACGTGTCTCATTACAGCAGATCTGCATTTTAGATGAACTACAGTCATTTACAGCTTTTATGTTAATCTGTAGAGCAATCAGCCTGCATGCACGTAATGTTTTTAGAACAATACGAGAGCGGACGAATTAGAAATTTTGTCCCATGGCAGCCAATTAAGACATTAATCATCTGACCCAAGCGGTTTATTTGCACTGTAACCAGAGAAACAGACATCCCTGTTCACTGTAATGCCATCCACCGACACAGTATTGGATTAAGTAACTGTGAAACTTTCATTTAAAGGAGTCCAGCGCATCACCACAAATTGCATCCTCTAATTGCACAACAGAAACAAGTCAACACCCAAACAACTAAAGTGTTTAAAGCTAAACTAGTTGCTGACGCTTGTGTTTTAAGGAGTTGATTACTGTTGCCTCTGATCATAAAAGAATTTCTCAGTTTTGGACAAATAGAGTACATCTATCTATATAAATAAATACATAGAACTGAGGAGTGCTGCTCTTTTACTATGTGCTTTGGATGAAATGTCATTATAATTTGAAAACATTGAATACAACATGGGAAACAAAGTACATGGAGGGAATATTTGTGAGGTGGTGATGTGAGGTTTGAATCCCATGATTCAATGAACGTATCCATACATTTATATCTGGTGTTTCCAAAGTTTTATTTTTTCATTTTTTTTTAAGGATTTATTGCTTTAATGCAGCTTAAAAAACTTCAAACTGGTGTCGGGTTGTTTTGATTAAAATATGGCGTTAATCTGTTTTTGCAAATACATTCTTCTTTTATATCTATTTACAACTGATCAAATTTTACTGGGTAATTAGAGTGCTCTTCCTGTTGCACTGTAAATCCATGGCTATGTAATGTTTTTGCTAACTTAAAATACTTTGACACAATGTTAGATAGACAGACAGTAACTGTAATATCAAACTTTTGCATTTGGGTTGTTAACTTTATTTCAGGGTTGCATCACGCTCCACTCCCACTGTGATATGACCAACCTAGTGGAAACACATAGAGTGGCAAGCAAAAGTTTGTGTGCCCCAAGAGATATGAGCTGTCCGATAAGTTTTACCAAGGTCTCGGACTTTAATGAGCTTGTTAGGGCTCTGGCTTTTTCACAGTCAGGTTAGGAAAGGCCAAGTGATGCAAATTTCGAAGCTTTATAAATACTCCGACTCCTCAAACCTTGTCCAAACAATCAGCAGCCATGGGCTCATTTAAGTAGCTGCCAAAGAATCTGAAAATTAAAATAATTGATCCCCACAAAGAAGGAGAGGGGAATAAGAAGATAGCAAAGTGTTTTCAGGCTGATATTTCCTCAGTTTGTAATGTAATTATGAAATGGCCATTAACAGAGAGAGAGCTTGTCATAGGATTGTTAGAAATGCAAATCAAAAACCTTCATTTGATGGCTAAAGATCTGAATGAAGATGCAGCAGACAGATTTAGTGGTGGTGTACTGTTCGATTGTTTAGTGACACCTACACAAATATGACCTTCATGGAAGAGTCATCAGGAGAAAACCTTTCCTGCAACCGCATCACAAAATCCGGTCTAAGAAGTTTTCCAAGGAACATCTAAACAAGCCCGATGGAGTCCAAGAACTTTTTGTCCACAATAAGCAAAGGGATGTTTGGAGACAAAAGGGTGAAGAATTTCATGAAAAGTACAGCTCTCCAACTGTTCAGCACGGGGGTGGATCCATCATGCTTTGGGCTTGTGTTGCAGCCAGTTGCACGGGGAACATTTCAGTGATGGAGGAAGAATGGACTCAATTAAATGGCAGCAAATTCTGGAAGCAAACATCACACAGTCTTTAAAACAGCTGAAGATGAAAAGAGGATGACTCCTACAACAGGATAATGATCCTGAACTCAACTCAATATCCACAATGGACGACCTCAAGAGGTGCAAGCTGAAGGTTTTGCCAAGAGTCCTTCAACCTAAACATCATCAAAAATCTGTTGATAGACCTTCATGCAAGACAGCCCAAGAATCTCACAGAGGGCTTTTGCAAGGAAGAACGGTTGAAAATGCCCCAAAGACGAACTGAAAGACTCTTATCTGGACTCTTATGCAAAAAGCATTAACAAGCAGTGCTACTGGCCAAACTTAGTCTTGATCATGCAGGATCCCAAAACCTTTGCTTCCGGCCCTTTTCCTGTTTTGTTTTAAGGTGGAAAAGATGGAAATAAAAAAATAATCTTGCTTGAAATATGACAGTAATGCGTCATCTTTAACTGTATGCCTTTTGGAAATCAGATATTTTACTCGCCACATTTATTTTTAACCAGGAGTGCCTGCAACTTCTGCCAGCCACTGTAACGATGAATTATTTCTTCACCTCAACCCTTCCTTCTGTTACATGCCTGAATTATTTGAGCTATTGACATTCGCATTCATGGACTAAATGACTCTTCAACCTTTTATTTTACAGATGAATGTCAGCCTTTGTTCCGTGATATGTGTCATAAATACGTGTGCGTGATGCATTCATGCTGAATATTTCCCTGCCAGTACAAGTCTTCAAAGCTTGAGCTCCAGCTTTCACAACAGTGTCTCTGGCTCACAAGAGCTTCCTCCATTAGCAGTTTGTCACAGCTCAGAGTCCACTTGTGTGAATGATGCAGATCAGCAATTAACAGCGATACAGAGGGAAAGCGACTATCTCCATCACTGCTGACCTTCTCTCGCTCGCAAACACACACACACACACACACACACACACACACACACACACACAAACTATAAACAGGCAGGATGCTTTGAGCCGGAGAGGGAAAGAGCAAGGAGGCAAGGCAGCTTAGGAAACAAAGTGGAAAGGAAATGAAATCACTGATGAGACAGATGAAGAGGCGCACATTCAAAGCAGAGGATATGAAAAAGGAAAGTCATACCAATTGAAGACATTGATTAAGAAAGTGTGTGATTCAGAAATAAGGGAGTGAGGAAACTCATCCTGAATAAAGCTCCTGATCCTGCTGAATTAAGTTCTCAATGCAGGTAGTGCTTCATACATCACCCTGCACTTTGGTAAAAACTCAGTGTATTTCTAAATATCAAGTACTGAGCAGAGTAAGATTAGTATCTATAATGTTGTGGCAGGAGGCGTTTTTCTCTTTCGTAACTGTGTTTTTAACCTCGACTGACCTGCCATTCTTATTATCTCATTATTTAAGGCAAATGTTTCTGGTTGCTTGCTTTGGCTAGTGTTTAATTTCACCTCATTTTTCCTGCCTATCTTTCTACGTGGATATCAGGCAAGAGGTGAAAACTGGAAAAATACCATTAGGTTGAAATGTGTCACTGCACAGTCAGGCAAGGATTGTGAGTGGAGGGTGAGGTGAGGAAGAGGAGGTGGAGGAGGGTGTATCTGAGGGTGATGACTCATACCAAATGATTACATGCCATTGCAATGTAATGATGATGGTGTGTGTGTGTGTGTGTGTGTGTGTGTGTGTGTGTGTGTGTGTGTGAAGGGGCTCGAGGAGCTAGTTAATGCCAACAGCAAACACACAAGGGCCAGAGCTCATCCTGTCCACTGCTGTTACACATTCTGACTTACAAGTGTTTCTCTTTCAGAAACAGTGTGCGTTATAGTCAGGTTCATGATCACTGATGATTCATCTCACTTCATTCATGCAAAGTCCTTTTCCTTAACTGCTACTTCTGTCTGAATTGTCATGCCATTATGACCTGGAGACCAACATTGAGACAGCGAAGATGCTATGACAGCGCATATGGTCTAATTAGCTCAGAACAGTAAGGTGGTGGAGGTCCTTGCAAGGCTTTATAAGTTAAAAAATAATCAGCTCCACCTCCCTGCTGTTGTTGCTCTGCTGCTCTCAGCTTCCAGACCAGAGCGAGATCGACCAAACAAAAAACTAACCAGGATGCTTTTTAGGGTCCAGGACATTTTGTTTTTATACAGAATTTCTGTAAAATGTTAAAGTATATTTTATCATCTTGAACCTGGATATAAAATTATCCAATTCAAGGTGATGTGAAATGACTAGTCTTCAAGTGCAAAATGACAAGCTAACCCTGCTCATCATGTAAAATCAGACTAGTCTCTGCTACGTCAGAAGTGTGTTTGGATCTCAGTCATCAATGTCTTCCAACTTATGTGGTTGTGATCTAATTTCTGAGTTTGAGCTATGCAGGTGAGGGAGGTGTGGACGGCCAACAGCTCCGTATGTCCCTACAGCTTTGTATTCACTAAACCACAGCCACTTTGGAGCAATCCAATCAAATGTGAAGGATTTTGATTTAAATCCCTCTCGAAAGGACACCCTGCCCACATATTCACTTTCACTGGGAAACATGTCACATAATGACTATAAAGACCTTTAACTTATGTTTCACTGTGATTTTAATGCTTCATGAAGGATAGGCTGATAAATTATAACAGCAAACTAAGCCAAGACTGCAAACACACGTGTGCGTGCACTTAACTAATAACATTAATGATGGTTCTGTTTCATTTGGCCGGCGAGCCTGCATGCAGGCAGCCTCACTGACGTCTTTGCATTTCGAGTCTTCGGAGTAAAACATGCCCACATCACTTGTCAAAACTTGTAGTGGAGGTCAGAGATCAAATCCTTCATGGCAGGACAAGACTGGTTGCCCATTTGAAAGGTTAATGTATAACTCATATTCCTGTACCACTGAAGGGATGACAGCAGTGTGTCATCAGCTTGGATGAGTTGTTAAGTGCAGGGGAATGACCCTGAAAGTGGCTTCTGCATACTAAAGAAGCGATGGGCGAAGAAGAAGAAGAAGTGGCAGATTTGATTTAATCTGAACCTGAGTGGAAAACACTCTACACCTTTTGTTCTGCCTGATATATATATATATTTTTTTTTTTAAATAATATGACGTGTGCTCCTCTTCTGTTTCGTTCTGCCCACTTTTCAGTTAATCTGATGTGAATTTATTAAATGAGCATGACACAGGCTGTGTTTTAGACTCCAAAAATAGCTCTGCTTCTCGCTCACATCAGGGACAGGATGTGTCAGGGTGGTAAACATC
This sequence comes from Holacanthus passer, assembly GCA_025331565.1. Classification (NCBI taxonomy): domain Eukaryota; kingdom Metazoa; phylum Chordata; class Actinopteri; family Pomacanthidae; genus Holacanthus; species Holacanthus passer. The sequence goes on along the minus strand of JAFREQ010000050.1, from coordinate 1,008,459 downwards.
AGGAATGGAGTTGCAGAATTAAATAAATGGAAAAGCCTTTCTTGCTGTGAATGCATGGCAGTGTGATTCACTCTAATCTTTCAAGCTTGAAGACTTGCCAAAATCTCCCCATGCCCTTCTTCGACAATGACCTTCATCAGTGCATTGCCCACTGTTTATGTGCTTCAGTCGTGGCTTCTCATTCTGATTCTATTTCGCTGTGTAAACCTGAAGTTGCTGCTCTTGTCTTGTCAGTCAACCTACCTATGAAAGTCAAACCTTAACCAGAAACATTGAGTGAAACATGAAGTTGTTCCACTGCTTTTTCTGCCAATGCATCCTTTTTCTTTCTCCTCAGCTTTCACTGGTTCATGTTTACTTCTTGCGTGCCCCTCAGAAGACACATACCCTGTGTGTCTTCTGCCTGTCCACTGATTTGCATGTCTTCCCATCTCAGCGGCTTGTGTACCGTCTCAGCCCCACTCGCATAGAAAGCCCCCAGGGATCCACTAAGTTCAGAGGCTAATGTCAAAGCTTGTGGGAACTAATCTTTACCAATGCATTCTCTTCCTCTCAGATCACCATGTATCTCAAACTGCAGGGGTCATCTCCACTGTCCTGAGCTGAGATCTGATGTTTGTGAGGAATGCAGTCTGCAGCTCGGCGGATTGATGACACTCATTTTGATAGGAAAGGAAAACAAAATACCACTGGTGTTTGTTTTAGAGAGCATGCAAGGGTATAATGTACAAAAGTGCAAAACCGATTCATTGATTCAATTTAACTGTCTTTTTCAAAAGGACATTGAATTTAAAATCTAGCTGAAATATTAGATGGAAATGGAAATTAGAGATACATTATTTTCTCCTTTTCCTCCATCTCTTCTCTTTCACATTTTTGTATGAATCTGGAATTCTTTGAGTGGCTGTGGCAGAGATACACTCACTTTTAGCTCTGCAAAGACTAAATTAGTTTTGGGTCTGTGATTCTAACTTTAACTATGGATGATCAACCACAATATATAATTCCCATTTTCAATAAAATATGTAAGCCTGAGATGTGAGTTGTTTCAAGATTGTTAAAGTCGACTTAATCGGGTCTCATTTTCAGGAGAGACGTGAGAACAAGAAAGAAACCATAATCAGGCAATTGACAAAGAATTAGTGGAAATAATTACAAGAGTCATAAAAGACATCAGATAATAGAGCATTAAAATCTCCAAAGGGGGAAAAGACTCCACCAGCTCTGCCAACCTTAATGTGCTGATTCTTAATATCTATCTAACAGAAGAGACACAAGTTTTGCTAATCTTTAACAGTCGAACTTTATAGACAAATTTCATCAGATGATTATTGCTTCTTGTCATTATTAAGCCCATTCAACCTTGTGGTACAGAGAGCAGGGAGTATGAAATGTGTCATTAGTGGTAAAGCCTAATGAAGTTGAACAGGATTTAGCTGCTGAAGAAATGATGAGGCAGCCTGACAGTACAGATGATCTCCGTATTCAAGGTAAAGTTGGCTGAACAATGTTTTTTTTTACAGTTTAGAGATGACATTTAATCCTACACTCGACTTGACTTGACTAGTTTGGTGTTTTAATTTCAACATGGTTAGAAATGGTCGACTGCGATTCTCAAGTCTATTTGTCAAGTTTATTAAGAAACATGTTGTTTTCCCCAAATGCCTCTCCACCTGTTCTCTCTCCACTTGCCCAAAGGAACAGCTCAAATAACAACAATAATAGGTTATATCTAACTTGGTAAACTGAGAAAAGTCTCGACAGCATGCCAACTCAAAGAAGCGTACCCCCAGACACATGAGTGAAGAGGGCGAGAGAGAGAGAGTACACACAATCTCATGCTATCATGGAGCCAAACAAATAATGTTGTAGTGTTGCACAAAGTTTTCTGTTGCTATGAAAATACAGATTTGCAAGAACACTACAGCTCCCAGTGTGAGTTTATAGCATAGCCACGGGTGGGTGATGGAAACTCATATCTCCTCTCAGCAGAATGAATAAAAATTCTGTCATATCAAAATTGTGCTGAGTGACTGAATGTGTTTGCATAACTAAGGAATTCAATTGAGGAATATACTTCTCTCATACTATAATTTTTAATATATTTAAAAACCAGTTCAACTCATGGTAAACCAGCCCAAATCCTGTTCACCCAAGCCCATTTGACTCTGCACAATGCAACCCAAAAATGCCCAATCTGGCAACAGAGTAAAATAGCTTGTGGAACCAAGTGTGGGAGAAATAGGAGGGAGCTTTTGTATCATTAAAAGACTTTTAAAATACCCCAAATTATGAAAATTGTGACTGTTGTATACATTTGTACATGAATAACAAACTGCATGTGTCTGGTGAAATCTCCTGCATTTTATCATGCAGCCATAATCTACACTTCATGACTCATATTTTACAACACGCAGCTATTGAATAAAAGCTTTCCTGATCTCCCCACCATGAGGGGTCTGACCACCTCACAGGACTGAGACGTTCAAGTCATCTTTATTTGCAGGGTCATTGATCTCCTGAATAGCCTCATTAAACAGCCGCGCAATCAGAGCACTTAATTTTCTCTCACCCTCTTTCCTGTGATTTATATTTGATGATCTCATAATGATGTACTGTTAGTTCTGTGAGCTGTGAATGAAATGTCGTCTAAAATCAAATGTTTTATCGCCCTCCAAAACACCTTATGTCCAACGCGCTCCAACCGATCATGGTTTAAAAGGACAGGCACAAACAAAGAGTTGCTTTATATGAGCGCTCCAATGTCAGCTGCTATTCTCTGCTAATCTGGATTTGGTTTAGAGGGACAATTAAAGCTGCTGTGCTCCATTCCAGGCACTAGGGGGCCATAACTTTGTCCTGGCTAACATGCTGGCATTGCACATCCATCAGACCAAGACCAGAGTTTGATCACCTGACAAATGTTATTACAATATTCGCTCTTTAGCTCTGTTTTGGTCTCCACCAACTCAAAAAAGCTTTAGCTTGCTAGAAGATGGTTACAGACTTTTTCTGCTTGCTGGACAGGTAGTGTTGAATGAGTTAATCAGAGCTAATGAGGGCTGGTAAAACTCTACCATAAAATAAATGCACAGGCTGTAAACAATGATCATTAATTCTGCTGGATCTCAGCATTACAGCCAACTATGTTTCATTACATAGTCCATTAATTCCATGTAGAAGTTTATTTTGTGGCAAGTTAAGAGATAATGTTCTTATAGTCTGTCACAAATTCAAAAATATAGTAAATTGATGGTCATGGTTAGAATTCTCTGATGGGGTTAAAAGGTTCATACATACGTCAATAACACCTCCATAACCATAACCATAAAATGGTTTAAGAACAGTAAAAGTCCATTAAAAAGGGTCAAAACTCTCAAAAGTTAATTAGTAATGTAAGTAAGTGTAAATCACATTGAGGAAACAACACTCCACTACTTATTTCTCCCCATTTTCAGGTTGGCGCTTGTAATAATTTTCTAACATGTTGAGTCTTAAGACAGTGTCAGTTTTAATATCTAACAGCAAATACATAACATGTTGAGTAAGTTACAGTTAAGGTTTGTGATGTGCTTCTGCAACTGTGGTGGATGCAGCCACCATATTATGTGAACATTTTTGTGAATTGTGCCGTTTTCAGTGCATTTGTATGTTTAGCATTTCTGGTCAGTTCTGTGAAAAGTCAGTGAGCTGTAGCTAATTTCTGCCTGCTGCTAATAACTGAGAAAATTATGTCTCATGGGAATACATAAATAGCCTATACTCTCCTGCAACAACCATATATTCTGTAACTATGTTTATTTATTGTTACATTATTTAATATATGTGAACAAACACACCACACTATTACTCTCAAGATTATTTCCCCCCATTTTTTCAAGGCTGTAGCAAACTCTGGATTAAAGTTGAATTGACTTCACATTACATTGATTCAAGAGCGTTAGTTTGGAGAAACCGTGCTTTAATCTTCCTGAGTTGAAACACACTGTAAAACCAATAACAGTTACTGCTGAGATTTCCAGTTGTATCAGCAAGAAAAACAGAAACACAAAGTTTATAACAACGGCAGTCTGACAGATTCAGCTTGTATGTCCAACTGTGGAAATGTTCATTTGTGAGATATGTCCACACATTGCTGTGCTAAGCTCTATTACGGACAGACAAAAACGAAAAAGCTTACTCTGTCAAACCAGCATGAATCTTTTTCACCCGAAGGAACCGATCTTGCTACAAACACCTTAAACAAAAGCAAAACTGCCTGGGATCATTACAGCTTCATCACGAGTTGCCTTCCTTTCTTCTTCCTTCAGCCCTTCTCTTTAAAACTGCTCATTTTTTACTGTTGGAGAACTTATGACTGTTAATGCTCTTCTCTAATAGAGCAACTTAATGGCTTCCTGTTAAACATTAATACTGTGCTGCATCAGAAAAAAGTATTGTCATTTAAATTTTTTAATCTCTTTAACTTGCAACAAATTGCCGTGTTTATTGTGGCTAACCTTCACCAGGAGCATGAGCACATTTGTTGTAAGATGATAAAAGTCCCACCTTGCCTGTTGATGCACAGCCTTTGTCTCTGCAGACATTTACACAAATTAAAATGCATGACTGACTTTGCAATCAGCCCGCAATTTACAGCAGGGTTTGTTGATATCTGGTAATGATCAATTGTGAATGCAAAGTACGGTGTTTTCGATTGCAAGCAGGGCTTATTAATTCATGATGTCAACAGTAAGCAAAAACAGCAGGAACATGCTCGGAGAAATATGTTTGACTGCCTTTAGATAGCAGCTGGATAGTGGTTGTGACCCAGTTATAACTGATAAAAAAAAAAAAGATCCGCACTGTCCTGAAAAAAATCTGTCAATCAGTGAATGAATGAAGCACAGCAGGCTGAGGGAACTGTTTTTAGACGTCACCTGTCTGGAACGAAGAGAATTGGTTGGACGTCTCGATGTGGTGAGCGCAAGATCTATTTTGAGCACGAAATCCTTCACACGCACACACAAAAAAAGGAAACATAAAGAAAGGGGGCTGATAAGGCTGTCAAACGCTGTAAACCAAGGAAAGTCATTACAGCACCAATACCTGTTGATAACAAGCACTCTCTCCAGCTACTGACTGCTCATCCCTCTTGTCTTTCACCGTCACTGTTTGTGGTGGAAGAAATTTCCAGTGAGTAAACTTTTCCCTCAGACGCTGATCAATGAAAATGCATATTGTTTTAGAAAGTGTAACTCATTTTGGCTTGAAAAATATGCTATTTGTGTACTGATATTTAAGTGTAGCCTCTTTTTCTAACTCAAAAATACAGTGCTCCATTTCTAGTCAGTCAACAACCCCGGCTTGATCGATTACTTCCTGTAAAGGACTCAAAGTGACGGCTTATTGCATAAATCTTTCCAGTCTTTTAGATAAAAATGCTTTAAAACTGTAAGTGACATGTTTGTTGTCATTGTACCCTTTCGTAGCTGTGTGCAGCCAAACCCTCTCTCTTACAGTCATTCACCTTTTCTTTTCTCCCTCGTTTTGCATCCCAAACAGGGGTTGCAGTTTTTTTTTTTTTTTTTTTTTTTTTTCACCAAGAGTCGTGACAGCATTTTTGGTCTTGATTGAGTGTTGTTTGTGAGATTATGGCACCTGTCTGGCTGGATGGATGGTTCATTAGAAGAATATTTAGGCATCAACATGATGCCCCAGATGGCGGCGCTCAGCACTTAGGGGCATACTGATAATTCTGTGGCTGCATTTATACACAAAACTCAATTAAGCCATCATTACACAGCTGACCCAGCTAAAAATATCATAGCGGGTGGAAGAGTAATCAGCTTTCTAGTCATATTTTACCTGGTATCTTTACACAAATGGAGGTAAATAAAGCCACAGTCCTGCCCCTTTTCCAGTGTTCCCAATGTATTTTCTCTTAAAAAAATTTTTTCATAAAACCCTGAAAAGGTTGATTTCTTTTATTACCTCAACTCAAGGATAAAGTCCATTTTTTATTTACATGGAAAAATAACGCTGCCACAAACTGCTGCGCTGCACAGAAATACTGTGAAGAGGTCAGTCGTCTCCAGACTCTATTGTGCTGTCAGCACAAGTATTCATAGCATCAAATATATCTGTTGCAATGAGTCCTGCTCCAGATCTGGATGTTTATTTTTGCATATTTTCGTCTTATTCCACTTCTATCTCTCACCAGCTCTTACACTTTGTCTGCACATTCCTCATTACGCTTCATCCCCAACTATTTTTCAGACCTGGAAACACCTTTCTGTCTTCATACTGCCATGTCAAAAATATAGAATGAAATTGTTTAGGAAATTCCTGGTCTCTACTTATCTGCTGTTTAACGAACCTAATGATCTATCCGATATCTTCCTAATAGGTTTACTGGTTCGATATCAGTGTGTTGCTCCGAGTCATCATTTCCCGGAAGCTGCACAACTGCAGAATCCATTCAGCTGAGAATCAAACACTTCAGAAAAGTGAGTCATGATAAAAAAGAGTGGATTAAAGGTTAGTCAGGATATTGTGTTCATTGCAAAAAATGTCAAGAGGAAACAGTGACATTTTCAGTCTGCTGAAATGTGTCCAGTTATTGAGCGCACTGATGGTGGTTTGCGACAAGGTTTGTGCTGCGTACGTGTTCTGTCTCTGGACAATCCTGTTTTTCCTACACACCTTTTATGGAAATTTATGTAATTTCATGGCCCTGAATGATGAGCTTGCATAAGGCAAAGCCATTATTTGACACCGGCTTTTATTTGACTACTGGTTTTAGTCTGAAAAAATACAGTAGGAAGTTAGAAGTAATGATAAACACCTGAAATAATGAGCTAAATATATTGAAAAACTGTTTAATTAGTTAGCTGAAATTACTTGCTGAACCACCAATGCTTGTGTGAGGTGCTACAAGATGCTAGTTCGATCCGTGGCCATTGCAGTACCCATGTTGAACTGTCTTTGAGTAAGACACTGAACCCATAATTGCTACTGGTGCCATCTGTGTGTTAAAATACCATATTTCCATATTTCAAACAATGACCAGGGCCTTTATTTACCTCAACTGCAGAAGCTGACATGCTCTGTGAAACAGGCTCTTCCTGTCCTTTCCAAGCAGGCAATATTGCATGAATGCAGCACAATAACAATAATAATGTTGGTGTAAGTAGTCCTACCCCAACAGGTCATATTTGAGTAGGAAACCTCCTTTTGATCCAGTCCCCCGATACAAATGCTACATTTCCTATATCAGTTTCAAATCAAAAGGCTGTGGTGTTATTACTTAACAAGGCTGAGATATTAACAAACATACATAGGCAGTGACTGAAATTGGACAATAACACTCAGGATGAGTAATGCTGAACAGCTGAAATACCGAGCTATCATCATTATATTTTTTAATTTGCCTTTGGTACACCAACGCTGTACTTACTAAGTAACAATACAAGATTCCTAAATGTCACGTTGCATTGGCCGGGAATCGAACCCAGGCCTCCCGCGTGGCAGGCGAGAATTCTACCACTGAACCACCAATGCTTGCTTGTCCATAAAATAGAAGCTTGTTTGTTCATAAAACAACAACTTCATCAGTTCACTGTAGTAGCCTCTGCCTTACGTGTATGAATGTGTGTGTGTGTGTGTGTGTGTGTGTGTGTGTGTGTGTGTGTGTGAATGGCTGAAATACCATATTTCCTCAAATAGTGACCGGAGCCTTTATTTAGCTCAACCGCAGAAGGTAATAGGCCTTTATTTGAAACAGGCTTGTAGGCTATTAGAGACAGGCCAAACTGTATGACAAGTTTTTACCCAATGTTCCTCATACTTTAAAACAACAAAATATGGCAAGACTGTTACTGTGAAATATTTGCATGAACATGTTGAGGAAAACTTAATGACTTGCAGGGTGCCTATACAGTGCTGTAAAGCACATTTTGGCTGATACATTAACACAAATATACCGTCAGTGACTGAAATTGGACAATAACACTTAAGATGAGTAATGCCAAGCAGTTGAAACAACAGCATTAGACAATTTTATTTGCCTTTGGTAATTTTAATCTTCCAAAATGTCATGTTGCATGTTGAATTGAACCTGGGTGTCAGGCAAGAATTCTACCACTGAACCACCAATGCTTGTGTGAGACAATGCTAGTCCAGAAGGATCCTGCTTTGATCCTTGGCCATTGCAGTACCCATGTTGAAGTGTCCTTTGGCAAGATGTCTGTGAAGGTTTTCAGTCATCCAGGTCATGGTATGGGTGCTCCTGGACAATAATGGCTCCATGTGACAATGTTAACTATCATTCACATTTGGCATAAGGTGACTCTCAACGACTGTCGTTAAACACCCAGGAGCACCCGCATACTAAGTGGTATCAATGACTTGGTTAACGACTTCACAGAGGTATAGGTACCTGGGTCTCCGTGCCAGTCAGTCAGGACTGAAGAAGCTTCTCGGATGAGAAGGGAAACGTCTTCCACAACCTACAACCAAGTCCAGTTGCCTTTCATTCAACTCGTACTTTAACTTTGGCAAGATCTTCTGATTCTGATTCTACTTCTTCTTCTTCTGATACTGAACCCCAAATTGCTACCAGTGCCATCAGTGTGTGAGCATGCTTGTGTGTCGCACCTTGCATGGTAGCCTCTGCCACCAGTGTATGAATGGATGTGTGTGAATGGATGAAAGCTGGCATGAATGATGGTGCCATATAAACAGGGTCCATTTACAGTTGAAATATCATATTTCCTCAGATAGTAACCAGAGTTATTTATCTCAACTGCAGAAGGTAACAGGCCTTTATTTGAAGCAGGCTTGTAGGCTAATAAAAACACACCTTTATTTCTAATTCCCCCTTTCTCATGATATTGGTCATAGCTGGAAATGCAACCTATGCCAGTTTTAAGTTAACTGACAATAACACCTAATATGAGTAATGATTACTTGCCTTTTGGTACACCAACACTGTACTGACTATCTAATAAGATTACTAAAGGTCATGTTGCATTGGCCGGGAATCGAACCCGGGCCTCCCGCGTGGCAGGCGAGAATTCTACCACTGAACCACCAATGCTTGCTTGTCCATGAAACAGAAGCTTGTTGGTTCGTAAAACAACAACTTCATCAGTTACTTCTATTACTTCAGGGTTGTCATGTGGATTTTTTTTTTTTTGCCGAGCTGGTAGCACCTTGCATGGTAGCCTCTGCCTTACGTGTATGAATGTGTGTGTGTGTGTGTGTGTGAATGGATGAAATACCATATTTCCTCAAACAGTGACCGGGGCCTTTATTTAGCTAAACTGCAGAAGGTAACAGGCCTTTATTTGAAGCAGGCTTGTAGGCTAATAGAAACACAGCTTTTCTCATGATATTGGTCATATTTTAGCTGGAAATGCAACCGATGCCAGCTTTAAATTAACTGACAACAACACCTAAGGTGTGTAATGATTGCTTGCCTTTGGTACACCAATGCTGTACTGACTATTTAACAAGATTCCTAAAGGTCATGTTGCATTGGCCGGGAATCGAACCCAGGCCTCCCGCGTGGCAGGCGAGAATTCTACCACTGAACCACCAATGCTTGCTTGTCCATAAAATAGAAGCTTGTTGGTTCGTAAAACAACAACTTTGTCAGTTACTATTGTATAAGTGTAGCACAATGAAAAATGTGGTGTAAGTTGTTCCACCCCAACAGGTAGAAAGGGAAAGAAAGAAAGAAAACAAAATAGGTTTGGCGCTCTAAACATAGTGAAAGATGCAGCTAAATATGTACATTCTCATATACTAAATACAAAATAAGAGCTGAGAGTGTTTATCAGTGCAATGTACTGCATTTGAGGACAGATTCCATCTTGAATTTAGACATCAAACGCTTGATTTTACGGACCGGTTTCACCAAAGTTCCCGACCGAAAAAAGGAGGTATTTCTTCACAGTGTTGCTGCCAGAAGTTGTGTTTCTGCAGTCGGTTGCAACAGGTGAAAACACAGCTAACTTCAGCAGACCATCATAAAAGGGCACTGCACTCCCTCCAACTTTCTCCTCTTTCCACTCGCCAAAGACGTTTCCTCCTCCTCTGCACCTTTCCTTTCCTCTTTTCTCCACCGTCCCCCTGAAGGCCTTCCATTAGTTTCAATAACTGCGTCTGTGTCAAATGGCAAATCGATGCTAAATGGCCACCGGGATCACAGGACACTCTTAGTCTTTGTGCTGCTCTCACCTCCCTGTTCATTTATGGGCATCTGTATTAATTAGTGTTAGCTATGGTTACAGCCTGTATCGCAAAAGGAAGAGTAGCGCCGACATGTAATGATTTATAGTGGAAAAACACTGGCTGGTTTGTGTTGTCAATGAGCAAAAAGTATTTGTACTCATTTCCAGTCAAGTGTATGATTGCTGTGTTTATTTAGGGAGGTATTCATTTAATCTTTTTCAACGTGAAAATTAGCTGCAAATTCTGAGACCAGAAAGGGATTAAATCCTTGGTCTTTGTCTCACTTTAAGTTAAACTGATAAATAGGGGATACATACCACATCTATCAAAGGTGTATCATTCTATTTTTGGGTCTGTGGATTATCACATTATTATGACTCACCAAGACATTTCAAGTCTTGTATTTCAGTGCCAGCAGAAGTTTGGAATTACAAAACCTTATTTGGGTGAGCTGACCCTTTAATCTCCCATTTTCTGCCAAGCTTTGGTTTGTGTACCCATGGCCTGATGTTTTCCTACCTGTTCCATCTTTTATCATCGCTCTGTTTGATAGGTTCCTTCAATGCAAGTCGCTCAGTCCACAGTGAATTTCAATTGGAGGTGAAGAATGAGTCACGCAGGGAGAAAGATGCGATAGAGGAGGTGAAGCTTAAGGATAAATGGATCGGAAATCAGATGCAAAAGAGATGGAGCAGGGCGTCTAACACACTGCATGCTAGGGTTGTTGGAGTGTGTGGTGTCAGAGAGGATGTGAAAATGTAATTTTAACATGTTGCTTTCTCATTGTAAGAGTGTAAATGTGTCAGTTCCAGGAAAAAGTCTGAATAATATTCAATAATAATATTCATGCGCTATATTTTCTCTTTATGTACCTCATCTGAATCAGTATACTGTTAACATTACATTAAGTCAACTGAAACACCTTAACAACAGACCCAAACGCCGAATATCTCAGTATTTGTTTTACCTGACAGATTGAAAATAAAAGTATGAATCAGTAGCATGTTTCGTGTCGAAACTCAAACATGTACTCAACATGTGTGAGCAAAAATATGTCTTGTGGTGGAAAGTATGTACACTATATTTTTGCAGTACTTTTTACTTTACTTAGGTATTTGCATTTTCTGCTGCATTACAGATACTTACTACTATTTTTAGTTACTTGTTACTTGCAGATTCAGAATAATGATACAAAATTATCATATAATCAGCAGTTGGATGTATAATTGTACGTTCAGTTTAGTTAGCGGAGGAAGTTATCCAGCTGTATATAAAGTGACTGCAATTAATGCATCAATGACATTAATCCAGTAATATAATATATGTTTACATTATTCTGAATTGGGCCATTTTGCATAATGACTACATATGGTACTTTAAGTATCTTGATGCTAATACTTTTGTACTTTGAAGTAAAATTTGGAATGCAGGACTTTTACTTGTAACAGAGTATTTCAACACTGTGGCTTTGCTACTTTTACTGAAGTGAACTGAACTTTGGGGCAACAGTTTGAGCAAAGTCCTCTCCTTTTTTTTTTTAATGACGATACTCTTGTGCACAAAGCGAGGTCTGTGAAGAAATGGTTTTCCGAGTTTTGGTGTTAAAGAACTTAAATGGGACACCGACATTGATCCAGGCTTTAATGCTGTAAATCCCTGCAGCAAGGTTCCAACATTTTGTGGAAAACCTTCCCAGAAAAGTGGAGGCTATTACAGCAGCATATTAATGCTCATGGTTTTGGAATGAGTTTTTGTGCAAGTTATCTAGAAGAGAGTTCGTGGGCAGGTGTATGAGTATTGTTATTACTTTAAAGGCAAAATCAAATGGCATGTCTGGCATATATTCAAACGTTTAAAATTATTGGCACATTTGCAAATGACAACAAATGAGTGTGGGTATGACGTACGCCACAGTTGGCATAAAATGTCAAGGCTGCACATGCATAATCAAGTTGAGATGAGTTTGAGTGAGCAGCTGAGCTCGCTGCCTGGGATGCAAATCACCCAGACACACTGATAATCTCTGGATCCTTGCTGTAGGCAGCCTAGATGCAAACTCCCAGTTCTGAAATCAGTCTAATTACACTGTACTTTTGGCAGAATGGGGCTTTAAAGGCACCATTAATAGACAAAATGCATTTCTATCATTACTTTTGTCGTTTGAAATCTTGCAAGCATTTGGCAGCTGTTGTGACTGGAAAGTTTTCTTGTGCAAACCAAAGACACAGTGACCTGAGAGAGACTGACATTAGCTCTGCGGCAAAAATTTATACTTTCCTATCCATTTCAATGAGACCATTCCGGTGGAGCAAAAGCAGATCGTAAGCCAACACCCAGCACAGTACAAAATGTTGGTTCTGACCTTGTAAGCTAACTTTGGCACTTTGGCAGCATCGTGTTACTGTAGTTATTAGTTTGCTCGCAGGCATCGAGACGAGGGAGAAAATCACTTGTGCCATGATTAACTTTCCACAGTTACACACTGCAACAAGCCTCAAAGGAGAACATATAACTTCTGTGTTGGCATTTCATAAGTAAACCAGGCTTGCTGATTAATATCTCTGATGTGTCATGTCTCTTTACCTTGTAGCAATACCCCCACACTAGAGCAATGTTGTTTTCCCACGACTATTGTACTACTGACAGTAAGAAAGCCCTCTGGTCATTCGCATCAGCTCCCTCTTCTATTCATCTTCTGCTCATGTTGTATTTGGTTGTAAAGAAATAAAAAACTACACTGAAATACATTGATGCAAGCAATAACTCAGGTGGTCATTCAGAAAAAAATAATTGCAGTATGCTTTAAATTCACTCAAAAATGCAGAGTATCAGAGGAACTAACTAATGGAACATAAACAGGAAAACACATAGGGGAAATGAAAATCAGATCAATCAGATTATCTGCTTTTGAATCATATTTGACAGACGTGTAACAGTGAAAGAAAAATAATGTTTTCTGGAAAAAGGATAAATTAGAAAATATATTCCGTTTTTAAGAAGCAATATTTCAAACACGCAGCACACTAGACAATATCCTTCTCTATATCAGATGTTCCATTTACAGTTCAGAAATCTTAATTTCTTAATCTTAATAATCAAAACTTGTAAGGTTAATTTTGAGTAATGGAGTAGTAGAGTAGAACAGTACTGATGTAGATGATTGTCTCTGACGAGGCAGCTTCTTTTTTGGTTTTGTTAAAAAATGAGAGTCTGGCTCTCTCAGGACTCTACAGCGTGCATACTTTAATTATTAAAGGGATTACTGCATAATGGTGTCATATTAAACAGAGAGGAAAGAAATCACCTCACCAATACTTTTATGTTGGATGGTACAAAGTGTGCAGTGGTGTCAAATGCTTCAAGAATCTCACACATGTCACTGCGATTGTTACAACACACCTGGCTTGTTGGCAGCTCTTATTCTGAAGCTGCAATCTACATGGAGACAAATGGCTTCTGTAGCTGCACGCTGCCGATGATTGCAATGGAAGTGTTTCACATTTACTTCAGTCTTTAAATCTACTGTTGGAAATACTGTGACAAACGTTCACGTGTAGCCAAATTTGCAAGGTGTTTCGCACACCATTTCCCTCTGGGCCTCTGACTGGGAGTAATACTAATGACAGAGCTCAGTACTGGTGAGTGAGCTGTGTTGCCTTATCCAAGATTCAATGCTGGATATATTGCTGGGTGTGTGCCGCTGTTCAGCGATTCATCAGCAGGTATCCAAAATAAGCATACTCAATAAATGGATCATAACAAGCTGCAGATAAGAATAAGATGCATTTTATTCTTCCCATGTCGGCAAATTAATAATCATTTCATCCAAATCCTAAAAACATATTTTCTCACACAGTGTAACACGATAGCCAAGCAGATTGTTTCAGTGGTAAATCCTCAGGTTTCTCTGAAATCTGATATAATATTGTGTTAGTTGTCAGCTCATTTTAAATAGTTATCAGAAGATCTTTCTTTTCATTAAAGTTTTATGAAGTTTTCTTCTTATGCTTTAGCCAGTCAGGATCTGTTTTGTGCTTGTAGCTTTTCTGCAGTTCACATGCAATATTAATCCTAACAAGAACCTCTGGAAGGAGACCATTGCGGATTAATTGTGCATTTATCAAAACAACATCTTCTCAGGTGGGATGTGCATATTTTTGAATAAGAATCTGGTTTCAATTTGAAACATGAAAAAGAGAACTAAGCATGAGAGAAATGAAAGCAGTTACCAATACAGTCTGAATTGTTATTTTTTTTCTCTTAAAATTTTTTTCTTTCGCCAAAGTGCAGCAGAGCATTAGTTCACATGTAAACGCAGACCAGCTGAAAGCTCCTGGAAAGTTTCATTGTTGTAATCCAAGTGTAAAGTGTTTAGACTGTACACTTATATAATCTTACATAATTTTGAGACACCACTTCAATATGAGAGGAAAATGGTTAGAGCGCTGCTACAGCAGTAACAATGGCACTAATGGCAGCTATATTCTCACTGTTTTTACAGAAGCACAGCAGAGTTTTTTTAATAGCGAGCGGTTAATTCAAACGAGAACAAACATAACTCACATTATGAGCTGTTTTATGGTGCAAACTAATTGAGACGAAGACATAAAGATGATGCACATTTGGAAGCAGACACACTAGAGAGACAGGCTTTATCAATCAATCAGTCAATGGCTTATATGACATTTTGCATTATTATTGTGATTTAATGTCAGGTCTTGCAGGTTTCGTACTCTGATTATATATTGAGAGGCTGTCTCTGCTTTTGGTTAGAGGTTGTTGTTAATTTGGTTCAACTTTTTTCTGTAATGGCTTTTTAAGGCTTTGGGCAAAACCATCGTGAGATGAATTTGAAGGGTGAAAACAGACTCAAGTTTTTTTTCTTCTTCCATTCAGTGTTGATTATCCCAAATTCTTTTCAGGCATAGAATTGATGGAACAAACTTGTTTACATTCAGATGAGAGTTTACATTCTATTACCTCTATTAGTCCTATATAACACAGGCTGGTTGCGACAGGAGCTTTCCTCTGCTGTCTGAGGGGAGCTGCTCGTTCTGGGTGAAGTAGCAGTGATTTTTTGCTCTCAGCATCTGTCTGTCTGTCCTTGGCTGGGCGAAGGCTGCTTCCAAAAATGTCAACAGTGGGTGTCTTCCCTGGGGAGGTAGAGCATCACAATATGAAGTAACATCTGTGTTTATCTAACCCCGAATCTGACACCATCTTTGTGTTCTAGCAACGTTCATATACAGCTGACTTGCAAATCGTGATTTACGCTGACATGGGAACATTTATTGTCAGCTAAGGAAGCAGTGACTTTAAAATACTGTAGTTCAGGGATTGATGAAGTGCTCTGATTTAATGTTCAAGTTGGTCTAATATTTAAAGTCACAATATTAGTCTAATCTCATTTTAAGCAAGATGTTTTAGGTGCTTCAAGTTCGTAGTGTAGGGAAATTAAAAGGAATATTTTGTAAGTGTTTTAAGATTGTTTTAAGAACAAAACGCTGACGTTTAGCAGGTATGACGTTTAACATGTTCACCATCTTAGTTTAGTGTTAGCATGCCACCATTTGTTAATTAACACAAAACACAAAGTACAGCTGAGGCTGATGGCAACACCATTGTAGGTTTTTGTTCATAAAGTATTAGAGAAACTGAAGCTCATAGTGGCGCTGGAGGAAAAGTCAAAAGGTCACCAAAGATTAGATTAGATTAGAACAAAATTGTCCTACTGAGGGATGTATCATCTGGGGACCATGTGTGTCTGTACAAAAATTCAAAGCAGTCCATCCAAAGTTGTTAAGATATTTCAGTCTGGATCAAATTGGTGGAGCAAATGACAGACTGACACTCTGAGCCCTCCGGTCATGTAGCTAGCCTCGCTAAAAAAGACAGAACATTGCTGCTGTGAACTGAATATCCAAAATCGTCACTGTGGTGTGCAAGTTTTCATAGTCACTTCCTTTTAGCACTTTATCATATTTTGTTGATTAAAAAAAAGAAATGTTCCCAGGCATGGTCACATTTTCCCCAAAACACTTTTGGTTGGTGCCAAATAGCTGCATGTAAATGTAAAAAATGATTATTTGAGCCTCAGTCAGTGCTCATTTACTGATTTCATTTTGTGGCAAGATAGATACTATACATATTAGGAATGTGTGGGAACATTTGCTGGAAAAACATTTTCTATTGAAAGGTGGTACTTAAACTCCAGAGTAAAATCTCAATGGGACACTTAATTAAAGCCACTTCAGTTCAGGCAAGAAAGATGGAATCTGCTCGCCAGTGATAATGATGTCGGCTACGAAGCACGTCTGTGTCTTTGATTTACCGCAGCAGAGACCAACCTCTCACTTTAAATAATTGCCACGACAACATGTGTTTCACTTAAAAAAGATTAGAATGGAGTACATCAAATACCACCTTTTTTTTTTTTTCATTTTATCACACAAGCATGTACAATTTCAGCTGTGTTACTGAGTGTGAAAGGAGTCATCTGAAGGCAATTCTTTCCTCCCTAGTTTACCTTTCACTTGATTACTACAGTCATACAGTAATTTCACTTTCCATTCCCCCTCATTTGCCATCATGTACCAGTCTCAACACTCTCCTGCCCCCTGGTGTAACACATACAGCATGATCCAGTTAATCATCTCTTTGCTGTTTCATCTGTCATACTCAACTTGTCACCATTCGGGTGATTAATTACTCATTGTAAATGATTTTGAGTCCAAGGCGAGACCAAATCCATTTGAGTCTGAGCCAAGAACAGAACCACTGATGTTTATAATGGGAACCAGTCTTGTGATCAATATATTACTGCACCACTTCCTGTAACACTTACACACTCCAGCTGTTAGTGGCCGCTGTTGAACGCAAGCAAAATGTTATGTACAAACAAAGTTTTGTATGCGGTAACTGCAAATTACATGGAAACACCAGACAATACTGAAATGTCAGGATTTGTCTAAAAAGCACAAATTATACTAAAAAGCCTTCTTCTAAAATGAGGCAGAATGTATTTTATAATCATTCACCTGTACTGACTGTTTTTTAAATAAATGGGCTGGTAAATGTGAGGCCAGGTGATGTTGAACAATGGAGAGGTTTGTGATTAGAGCCTACCACCTAGTGGCAAAGGCATGTACTGACATCCAGTCTGCAGGGTTTTGATAATCCAGTTCATGTCATGATAGCAGATTATACTGACAAACAAGACGGCAGTTCGAGGGTTGCTTGATTCATTTGTGCTGTTAAATTGAAATTCCCTATGCAGATTATAACATGCTTGGGCAAAGAAAGCTAATGAGCCAGGAAATATGGAAATATACAGCACATATTATATGTTATACACTGTGTACACTGGTGTCTATATCATTAATATATAATAGTTTTCATGCTCATCTGTATTCCAGAGTTTAAACATAGTTAATGCAAGGTTTAAAATTGCTCATCTGCTTGTATCCAACATCCAACAGTTACCTCTTCTTCATATCAGAAAGAAAAATTAAAGACCGATGTCCCGCTATTATTGTGCATCATCATTATTATCTCTGTGTGAAGGGACCTAATTGAAAAGTAGTTTATAATGTCTAATCTTCCTTTCATTACAATATACTCAGGAAAAAGTAAATAGGAGAAGTTAATTGACACGAGGAGATGAGGAGTGAACCTCTGGGCAACAGTATGATGTTATTTTAGGAGACAAAGTAGCTATAAAGCTAAGAGAATGACACTGAAGGAGACCCCAGAGAGAGGGGGATTATTACAGTAAGTGACACTTATGAGTGTGATACTGATGTTACTGCCTCTGTATTATGAGTTACAAGTTATTCTCTTGTTGTTCTCATGCCAACACAGTTTGCTTCAGGTCCTCCAAGAACAACAAATACAAAGTAAAAGCAGACAAAGAAACAAGTAAAATAACAGTCACCTTGAGTTTATGGACGAAAACACTGACAGTTTTTTTGTCCTTTATCTCTCGGCCACTCCTTATTAATGAGTCACTTGTAAACCGGGTGATTTGGCTGTTAATCTCAGGGCTGCCAGGAGGGTATTAACATTCATTCTGGTTGTAAAAGTCAATGTCCTGCTTCACAGAGGAGGTGTATCAGTTCTCACACAGTCCCTATTCGGGAGCGAGTTGACATAAATTTTGAGATCACTCACAGTGGCGTTAACATTGTCCACGGGCTGAGTGTGTTCGCATAAAACCACAAATAAATATAAGAAGAGTCCTCACAATGTCGCCTCTTATCAAATATAACGTCCCTCTGCCCTGATACAAGGGAAAACAAAAAAAGGATACGCCTTTGAAATGTCACACATTTATACTTCCTGTCTTCCTCTTGACACCGTCATTATTCCATTTGTTTTGTAAAGCCTGAAATATATTTTTTTTATCTTATTCAGTTTCTGCATTTCTTCAGATTATGCAAAAAAAAAAAAAAAAAAAAAAAAAAAAATTCTGGTCATCACAATGCTATTATTGCAGTTTTATGACTTAATATATAATTATAATGTTACTGTTATGTTATCTGCTCTAAGATGGACACCATGTGATTACTACAGCAACTTAGTATCACTATTACTGAATGATGCTGCAGAAAGAACAGGAGATCAAAAGCAGTTACTGAAAATCTAAATGTATTGCTAAGTCTGTTTTTTTCACGTCAGCTCTGAAACATCTTTGCATCTTTCAGTCACTCTCTGTCACACAGTAATACCAACAGTAATGTCACTGATATCCTCTCAGTATTGTACAATCCAGAAATCAATAGATTCTATGACTTTGGGCAATGACAGGAAGTGTAATATATAGCTAATCTTGATCTTTGTCCTGTAAACTGTGGTGTAAGATCTGAAATATTTGCATTACCACCATTTTGAAGGCAACAAAATACTGTTGTCACCTTCAGGTTTCTACTTCTAGACAGGATTAGTCCCACAACAAGCAGTAAATAAACACCTTCTGTCCACTGTTGGGTTGCAAAGTAAGTTTTTTTTAAAAATTAATTAAACTACATATAAATAAAAGCAAACTAACAGATTATCCACAGCCAGGCATTTTAGTCAGAGATCCTTATTATGAATACAACGACAAGAAGCCAACCTTGGAGAGAATGAAGTGAAGTGATGGGAGCTGTGGGTGAGTGAAGGGATCTTTCCACCTGTCTTGTATTGGTTATGTATTTTATGCAGTTTCACCAAAGGCTCAAACAGATGCTTGGAGCACAATGACAGAGATTTTCAAAGGTTACTTCTTCTAACTACCACCCTCTGGACTCAAAGCAATGTTGTTTCTCCAACAAAAAACCCATCAGCCAGGTCCAAAGTAAATTACAGGCTGTTTCAGTATCACAACTATCAGAGTTCAGACTTGTTGAATTGCTTGTAATTACAGGTTTGAGCCATAATGGTCAGGGTGAAATGGTTTTTGGCCACTAATTTGGAATATACTGGTGCAGATGTTGCAGAGAAATGCAGAGAAACTATCTGCACATATACTACAACTTTGATTCTAAAAAAGTTGGGATGCTGTGTAAAATGTAAATAAAAACAGATGCAATCATTTACAAACAAACTATGTTTACCAACAACAGTTTCAAGTCCATGTAGTAATCTCCTTTATACAACCATGTGTTTGACAAAGTGGTGAACCTCTCTCCATCCTCTTTCCAGGATGAACCTTTCATACCCAATCATGATACTATCACCTGTTACCAATGAACCTGTTTACCTGTGGAATGATCCAAACAGGTGTTTTTGGATCAGTCCACAACTTTCACAGTCTTTGTTGCTCCTGTCACAACTTGTTTGAAACATGTTGCTGTCATCAAATTCAGAATAAGCAGATATTTACAAAAATCAATGAAGGTGATGAGGTCAAACATGAAATATATTGTCTTTGTGCTGTTTTCAGTTGAGTATATGTCAAAAAAGATTAACAGTTATCACATTTTTTACACAAGTTTTACACAGTGTCCCAACTTTTTTGGAATCAGGGTAGTATGTTACCTCGTTCCATTTTACATGATGTCATTCAAACACATCCCAGTATTATGAGAAAAACATTCATAACAAAAATATCAAGACAAACAGGACTTTCTTCACATTGGTTTCCTCCTGATAATAACTTGAAGCCATGACCTAAAACAATCTCAAAGATAACACGTAATAAAATGATGCAAGAGATTTTAACTCCATTGTAGATGAAACTTGTCACATTAGTTGCATCATTTTTCATTTCAGATCTCAAAAACATTCCAGCACATGCATATCTAAGCGCTTGCAGGCACCAATGACAAATAACACCAGTGAGTCTCTTGATATTTGGAACAACAACACAAACTGGCTGTGTGTGTGTGTGTGTGTGTGTGCGTGTGTGTGTGTGTGTGTGTGTGTGTAGAGCAGATAGGATTGGCTCGTTCCTCCCACAAGGCTGTGCATGAGTGCTGCTGTTCTTCACTGATACATTTCAGTTTCTCTGATCATGTTCCACACCCCTATCCGTGCACACATCCCAGGCCAATATCAGCATTTTCAAATGTGCTTGTCCTATAGAGTTGGACTGTTTGCAGCATTGCAACATTGTCTTTGACTTTGAAGCATAGAGATTTAGCATTTTCTGCATTATCATGTTGTCTTGGAGGCGGTGCAGAGACAAATTAAGGACTGAGAGAGATGAAGACATACTCAGGAGCTGACTGACAGTTGTTGCACTCTTATTGGTGTTTAACTAATAAGATACAGCAGATTTGGTCTTGCAGGCAACTTTTTTTCTGGGTTAATATTTCACTGAGAGGATGTCTACAATTATAACTTCACCACTGGACCTAATTCAAATAACTAATGAGCTAGAGGATTATCAGCGAGGTTCATGCTAATGGAGAAGTCATTTCACTCCGAGACACTTAGAAACCTCTCCAGGTGGAATTAGCCTATCTTCCCAGGCTCTTTTGAAATCCGCTTACATGTATTAAGCTAATGATCCAAATACTGAAATAATTTTCAATCACACACTGCATAACTGCACAGTGTGAAACCGTTTTGCCTCTCATAAATTCATCCCTCGCAACTTTTCGAAAATTAAACTCTGCACTTTGTATAGGTGACATGTAAACTGTATTGACAGCATTGAAGTGCTGCATATGAGATAAGAATCATGTCAAGGAAAGATTTAAAGTCCATCTTAAATTCATCCATCAGCGCAGGAAAGGGGGTTGTCTTGATGGCCAGATTTCTGTTTTAAGTGCTTGTGGCAACATTATTCTACATGGTAACTTTGTAGGTTACACATATATGGTTTTCTACCTAAGTATCCTGCTATGACCGCAGGCTGTACATAACTTACATTACATAGCAAATTAATGATGCATGTTTCTATGTGTGAATTCAATTTATGCAGACTTTATTCAGAATGCATAAATGCAGAATTTACACTGAAATAGCATAGACATGTTATTTGTGCAGAATATATTTATGCAGAAATTACACCAGCTCTTATGCTGCCTTTTATCTTGTAAATCCATCATTTTCTTATTTTGCTGAAAAATTATCTCAGAGTACTCTTGTACGCACACAGCTTCAACTAACCCACTATCAACCAGTGAAGGTAAAAGGATAAAAACAAACACTCTATGTGGAGACAGGTGCAGGTGAGACAGACAGGATCAACATCTACAGTATCTCAGGGTGTTTTCAGACCTGTAGTTCATTTGCTTTGTTCTGATTCAGGACTAATTTGATGCAATTGTTGTAAATGCCTCTTGGTTTGTTTTCCAGTAAGATTAAAATGTTTCCTCTTCTTTCTTTTTCTTCTTCTTCTGTATGGAACACCAGCAGTAAGTCCGTCCTCTGTGATCCTCGGCCTTGTGTGTGTGCGTGTGTGTGTGTGTTACTGCTGTATGTTAAGTAATTGGTAGACATGTTCTGAAGTTAATGATGTAGCTACATGTGAAAAATTGTCAAACTCAGTGCAGTGTGGACGATTTAGTTAATCAAGAGATAACATCCAGAATTTTTTTCCCTGTTGACCAATCAGTTGGTAGAAGAGTAAGTAGAGTTTCAGCCGACCAAGATTTTCTTTGCTTGATTACGGCCCTAACACTCAAAGGCCTGACAACTGCTCAAAGCGTGGCAGCAGTCGGCCTTGTGAAACCTCTGCAGACAACTTTTTCACTCTTTATATTTTTTCTATATTTATTCAAGACACATTGATCTCGATCATGAGGCAACCATGGCACAGATGCCATGACCACTGACTTGTGCTTTTCTAATCTTGTACCATCAGTTCCACCTCTAAAAACCAGTAAGCCGTTCCATTAGCTGTGATTAATGAATGGCTAAGGCTTTGATTGTTTAGTAAAAGCATCTCCACACTCATTAACTCTCATTGAGCTAATTGGTGACTCAACACGAGCCACCGTGCAACAACAAAGGAAGAACGCAGTCGTACGCACCACACACTCTGCTTCTCTTTGTCTGCTTTTGCTCATCAGATATCTGGCTCGGATAATGTTTTTTTGGTTCCTTTTGTTCCCGTTTACTCAAAGAAGATGAGGCATACAAATGTGGAAAGTTGTTTCAAAAGGTGCATTTATGCAATTATAGTAAAATTGTATAGTTGCGAGAATTCAACCATCCATCTGTTCTCCATTATTGGATGTTTCTTTTCACTGTCATTAGAGGCTGGAGCCTGTCCCAGCATGCATTGGATGAAAATCAGGGAAACACCCTGGACGAGCAGCACAAAATAGGACGCTGAAAAAACATAAAATTATGATTATCTTCCGACCCTCATTGTCAGAACTCTTGATTAGTTTGTAATTTACTGTCACTGACAGGAACAAGAGAATAACTGTACAGTGTGGAATGACCTTACAAACACCAAACAGCTCACACAGTATTATTACCCTGCATTTATTTCCTTTTATGTTATATTGGCATTCAAACTCTGACTCCTGTGAGCTCCTTGCTCGTACAGTATTTTGTTATTCTTCAATTTATATGCAAATCCATATCAAAATATTCCACAAAAGCCTGCTTCATTGGTGACATTTTTGGTTTCCACAGTGACCTGTCTTCAAGCAATGATTAGACAAAGCATCCCTGAGTCTGAGTGTATCTCCCTCCAACATACATGGGCGACAACATCACCATGACAACACGCCAAGGTGCCACTCGACAAGCTCGGAAAAACGCTGCGGACACACAGGTTTTCCCCTCAGACGCTCACGTGTTTCTTCTGCGAATGGTTTTGTGTGACTTCATTATGAGAGTATGAATAAAAAGCAGGTGTAGACAGTTCGCTGTTAAAGAAGATCCACGAGTTTGATGTGAATAATTTTAGGATTTCATAGTTGTTGTTTTTTATCACTTTGTGCTGATGCTGGTTGATGTGAAGGTGTGACAGCGGCAGCAGCTGCTGCGTCTTGTCGGCTGTCTGCCTCACACACAGGAAGGTAGACAGAAGTCCCTGAAGGCACAGATGACAAGTCCACAGTTTCAGGATGCAATCTGAAGTAAATTGAATGATATGGGGATAACAATCAGCAAAAACAATGTCGGATCTTTTACAAATTAAAGCAGTCGTGCTTGTGTAAAATGCCTTCAAGCTTGTGCTTACTTGTTTTTCTTTTTAACCTCTTCAGTCCTCTTTCAGTTCAGTGTCTTTGCGTCTATTACAGTTATTTTTACATTTTCTTCAAGCTGTTTGGTTTTCTTCTTTGAGAGGCAGCAAAGACAGTTTTTGCGTTCACTGCAGTCCAGAGAACCGAGATCAGTGCTTTTTGACGAACTGAAGATATCGTTTGGCAGCAATCAAGAACATCTCTGGGTTTCTAATTTTCCTCTCAATTCTTCACGCACAAACACAATGCTTATCCCCCCCTCACCTGTCTCTGTCTCTTTCCACTGTTTATTTGTTTTATTTGCTCACTGGAATTTCCTGGCATGGCCCAGGAACGATGTAAATAATTGATTAGTGGAGTGGATTTTCTTGCTGGGGTGTGGAAAGGCCTCTCAAAGCAGATCATTATGTCTTGGCTACATATGAACTCGCTCCATTGACAGTAAGTCATTGTCTTTTCAAATTATGTTTAGTGCTGCTGTGAGACAAATAAAAACACCCTTTCTGAAAAAAAAAGTAACAAAAATAATTATTCTTGACATATTTGAGAAAAGCGGCTAAATGTAAACTCCACGATTGCTAAATGAAAGAAAGGGACATATTATGGGGTAACTCTGATTCCCAGTTGGATACAACAAAAGGTTATTTGTTGCATCCTTTTTACTTTATTTGCAACATAGAAACTACATGTTTATGCATGAAATT
Organism: Holacanthus passer; assembly: GCA_025331565.1. Taxonomy (NCBI): domain Eukaryota; kingdom Metazoa; phylum Chordata; class Actinopteri; family Pomacanthidae; genus Holacanthus; species Holacanthus passer. Next base: position 983,906 of record JAFREQ010000050.1, on the reverse strand, counting down.
CATATTGGCATATAGTAAGCAGGTGGAAGAATAAGCCAAGCAGGCGTTCAGACCAAAAATAGCCCTGAGTTAAAACAAAGCAAGGGGCCTTGTTGGTGGGGGTTTGTTGCTTCAGGTACCATTCAGACAATAAAGTACGATCCACGTCCAAATACCATAAGATTCAAGTCCAGCTGGATTAAACATGGATTCAGGCTGAAAACAGGCCTGCGAAAACAGCGCATTATCCTGTATCTTGTGTGGACAGACCCCATCTTTTGTTGTCTGCCTATTAATGACAGGTACAGGAGCTGTAATGGACACAACAGATGGCACATTAAATTCACGTCACTCTCTGCCAGCGTGTGTGGCAGGGAGCTGATCACGACAAAGAAGAGGAGAAGAGAGTTGAGAGGAAGCGAGTGAAAAGAAAGAGAGGCTGCAAGGAGGACAGATGTGAACGTGCTAAACTGTACAAAGTTGGACGCTTGTAGTAATTGCAGTTCTGTATTTAGAGATGTACTTTATGTATTCAGGATTGTAGAGGAGTCGACAGGGTGCAAAAGTGCACACCAGCTAATTGCTTGTAAATCTCTGGGATACTTGAATTGTATGCGCCACCAGCAGCAGCAGCCCACTCTCTCAACAAAATGACTTTTCAGACATCACTCTATTATGCGTTCCCACAACAAAATGTTTTTTGCTCTCAACAAAATGTTTATCAGGCGCCCGGAGAAAATATTGTGTGTTAGTTAGCTGTAATTGCACCACTGACGCTATAATAGCGAAACTGATTTTCATTAGTGCTTTCTCTGTCGGACAAAACAAACCTTTCAGTCGTATATGCAAGAACCAGATTTAGGTCAAAAACAGTGTACTTGTCAGCGTTTCCTTCCTCTGATGCTGCGGCACGATTTTATAGCTCATTTGTTGTGCCTTCAATAAACAAATGATTCAGGCATGTGGGTGGAGGAGCTGTCAAAACTCATTCATTTTTACATTTTTTTTACTCTCATACTCATTCCCCCCCCATTTTTACAAAGATAAATCAAAGTAAGTGGCCTTCAATCAATTCAGAACTGTGGCACAACACAAAAGAATCAAGATATTTAGTATAATCATCCAACTCCCCCCACTACAAATCTGCTGTTAACCAGGCCAAGAGAATAAATATCACATAGACTGAGGGAAAAAGTATCATTATTAGAGGATGTACTGCTTTATTAAAGTTGTATGTATGGTTGAAAGAAACAACATGCTATTTTTTAATTAACCTAAAATGTCCTGTATTTCAAGTATGTTGACTAAATGTATATCAGTATATTCTAAATGACAGGAAACAGGAAATTTCCAAGACACATCAAGATGACATGCTTCATCAGCAGATCAAGCAAAGATCCAGAAAATTTACGTACTGGTGGAAGGGAGACACACTGCAGCACTTTGAGGTCCTTCAGGAACATTTTTATCACTTTACGCCCTGCTGCATCAAACCAATCTTTTCCTATACTGAGAGCTGAACTCTGGTCACCTGAGTGAAAACATCCTGACCACTGGACCATGCAGGACACTAGAGATGAGTTTGTTTTCCAAGTCCGAAACGACAAAGCAGGTCATATGTCATATTTTCAAAATGACGCATATAACCATCACAAAATCCTTATAAGCCTTAACTGCCTTATCTAAGTATAAAGAACTAAATACTAAATGTTAATGTTAAAGATTGTTGGTTAGAGGCAGGATGCAAACAGAAGTCTCTTGTGTCAAAGTCACATGTTTGGTAGCGTCAATTTCCTCTGACCTCCACCCTGAGATGTTCTCCGGCACTACAAAGATTTCACACAACCTTTTCTTAGAGGTCATTGTTCAAAAGGTCAAAAGAGGTCGCTGGTGGTGAAAATAAAAGGTCATAGGTCAACCCATCGATGCAGTCTTTTTTTCGGGTGAGAACAGCCTCTTTTGCGATGACCTTCGTCACATTTGACACATTCGAAGTTAGAACTCAAAGCTCTAGTTTCAAATGCATAAATTCTCGAGAGTCAAATGTGTTTTATTTTCCGCTGGTGTATCAGTTGGACAAGTTCATGTGTGCATGTTGGACGGCTAATCAGAGGATCATCACGAACCATATCCAGCTAGTCACATGCAAGAAAACGTCTGATGTCATCTTGAATGTTTGGCTTCACTTTCTCTGCCATTTTTGTGTAACTAGCTATAGCTTTAGCAATATATCTGCCTAGCCTGTGCACAGAGTGAGAGTGAATGCAAGTGGGCAGGTACGTAGGTAGACGGGCAAGTAGGCCATCCAATCATTTCATACAGACCGATTGAAACGATTGGATGGGGGTGTTACAGGCCTGCCATACAATCTAGATTTTTTTCTTTATTCTTTATCAGACAATATGATTTATTGATCACTGTCAGGATGTAAATAGAATTACAGCAAATATAACAAAAAATGCCTCTAAAACACATTTCCCACCCTTGCTTTAAATATCACACTAGAACAACTCTCCTTCTGCAGCGCTGAATCATGGCGGGTTGCTTCCATTATTCTGTTTCACTGAGGAATGATAGTTCATTCTTGATTTACAGCTGCGGGTTTCCTGCCAGCAGTAATGTACAACAGCTTTCTCTGGGAAATAATGGAGACCATTGTTTTACCAACAGTAAGCTGACCACTCAGCTCTTATCCCAACAGCCAAAATGGTTGAAACGGAAGCATGGTCATCCTCTGCAGCCCTGTCGTGAAACAATAGGGCTGCAACTGTTGGACTGATAATGATGCTTGTTTGACTTTTACATGAGTTCTTCATCAAACCTACATTGCACGGAGGTATATTATTTACTTGTATATTGTGTATTTTGTTGTTACCCTGTAGCCTCAGAGTGTTCCTGGAATGTGTTCAGTGATGTTTGGGTGTATTTTCTGATCACTGAATTAACAGCTCTCCTGAACCTGATAATATGATTACTTATGACTTGATTTTGGACATGGCTATTATCTGTTGATGTAATCATCTTTCACTTTCACAGTTCTTGGGTCAGAACAGCAAATATTCTCCCTGGTAACACTTTCCTTCTCCCCTTCAGCTTGACACAGTCCTTTTGGTTTTAGCTGCACATCACCATCCGATCTGATCTTGGTGCCCTGCTTTCGTCCGATGTCTGATTATCGTGCCTTTTCTTGGTGGGACTTTAGCTTCACTCTGACAAGCTGGTCAGACAGGTTGTTGGAAGATGTTTATATCTGGGACCTCAACTACAATGTTGTCTTTAAAAAACATGCCTAAAACCCAGCAGGTGGATTTGATCTTGGAGCTACCTTCTTGTAGCCAAAAGTGTGTCCACTCATGGTCAATGTACCTCTGTGGCCTCAGTCATCTTCTTTACCCTGAGCCTGCAAAGTACTCACTTTTCATTGTATGCCATCTGAACACAGTGGGAGAAGCTATACTTGCACATAAGTAGTTGTTTAATCAAGGGTGAGCTCCAGTACTCTGAATCTCCCCCCAGCCCAGTATCCCTGGGAATCAATTATATCGGACGCATTCGCAATGCATAATTTACCTTTAGTGCCAACAATCAGTGCAGGAAGTAGAGTGTCCTTTATGCATCAAAGGGAAAAACAAGGATGTTGAGGTGGTGGATGAGCGTGTAATTCATCCGACTTCTTGCGGAGGAGAAACCTGGCACTGATGGATTTTTCTTTACTTTTACCAAACCATCGTCACCACATACCATATATATCTACAATATCACACCGATGTTTTAGAAAGAGGTCATTTTAAAAGCCTTGACATTGGACATTTAAAAAAAAAATTGTCATTGTCCAGTGTATTGCACAATTGCGTCCACATCCTTCTCTGGCATCAGGGTTGCTCCTTTACTTCCACGACCAAATGTTGATGATGCCAGATGAATGGCTTTAAAATTGACTAGCAGTCAGAATCAAAGTTTGCAGACGACATGCTTATATTCGCGAAAGGTGTGGTATGCTTCAACCTAGCTCTTCCACCAAAAGCTCTCTATCTCCTTTCTGCCTTCTGTCCTTCCTTGCTTATTACTTACTTCCTTACTTATCTAGAAGAAAGGGGGGACAGTAAATAGGTCTGCAGTTTTGAGTAAAGGAAGTGCATATATCAGGTTGTATGTTGTTCACCCAGTGATATTTCAAATGCTTCAGCCCTCGCTATTCCTCCAATTCCTCAAGACAGTGATCAACAGTTCTGCCATTCAGTGGTGCTGCAGAGTAATTTGTCTGCATTTGTGTTGAACTGTATTGTTGACTGGAGAGAGAAAAAGACATTAAGGTAGGAAATTTATCTCTCTGAGAAATCTCCCTCTTGCTCTATACTGATGAAAGTGAGAGAAAAAAAACCCCGTCAAGCTTTACCTTGCTCCCGCTGGTGTTATCAAGAGTAGGTAGTGTTTATCATTTCTGAGCCTTTCCCACGTAAGAACATCAAGAATGAGTGATTCAAGGAGTTTTCCAATTTTACCTCTGCTCCATGCTTATTAACAAATATACTTTACAGTCCCGCGGAATAAAATGCATCTTCCTCCAGAGATGTTTATTGTTCTCATATAGTAGCAGCACTGCAGTATTCTTTTTGCAAATGAAGCACAGTGGCCCTCTGGTTAGCAGTTAAACTGTCTGGAGGTTCAATATAAACCTGTGAGGCTGCATCCCGGGTGAAGCATTTGCTTTGAGCCCTCCCTGGAGATCTGTTTATAAATGGATGAGAGTCATTGAACAGGACTATTGTAACAGTGTATATATCAGATCCAGTGACAGTACACTCACCATAAAACAGCCAGTACTCAAGGCTGTATGGCCTCTAATCTGGAGTGGCTGTCTGCTGGCATGGTCTTTGTTCCTCTGCTTTTATTTGCCTTCGGCGTTATTAGGCTCGCTTAAGCAATACAAGCGCTGTATGAAATGCTTGACATTTAATCAGTTTTAGGAGTTAAGGTGATCTGGTTTCCTTGGGAAATCTCATCTAAAACTCTCAGTTTCAGTTAATTAACTTGGATATGTTACATCTTTTATATATCTTATGCTCTAGGCTTTATGTTTGTTATTCCATCAAACGCAGTCTTCATCTCTTTACTGTCCTGAGTGTTACTCCTAACTCTAATGGCAGCGTGTGCTTCTTTGCAAAAGTTAATGAACTAAATAAAACACTAGGCATGTTATGGGCTAAAAGAGTAAAAATACTAGAATCATAGTACTGTATAGTGATATGCAAATGCATTTTAAGAGGTCATTTTAAGGGGGACTGATTTTCTAGGGGGAAAACGTAAAACACACAGACACACACTTGCAGAAATAACTCACGAAAATGTTAAAACCTTTACAAAGTAAGTGACTGCTACTTCTTCTTAACTGTTTTTTAGGTATCTCAATAAGCCACAAGATTCACTTTGTGAGCCAAATGACTTCTATAAATCAAGATTATGAGGTCAGGAAACTAACCTCATAATCTTGCCATCTTGTTGCCTCTGCAACAAGATGGCAAAGGCAAAATGATGACCAACGTAGCATCATCAATTGAGGTTAGCTGTCTCCCTGCGGCCGCTTGTTGTCTTGAACTACTGTCACAGTGGTAAGTTGGCAGAACCCGGTGAATCATCTGCAACTCATCACTCTCTCCATCCAGGAGCCCTCAGTAAAGACAGCTGTGACTGAGGCTCCCAGGGACTGTCACTAGGACCTTTTATTGCCACTTCATGTAGAGAGTTATCTGCTTAAGTGCTAATAGGAATGTGGACAAATGGGTTGCTTTTATGTATTGTAGTGAACTCTTGTGCTTAAGTGTTTTTTGTTTTGTTGATCCACTTTCAAGTTTCTGATATCATAAAACAACAGCGTCTTATGTGTTTTTACTCTAATTTCCTTCCATCATTCAGACCTTTATTTTGAGTGACGTTTAAATTATGTATCTTCTCAACCATCTACTCTCTATAATACAGTATGTTATAGTCCTCCGTCCCACAATAGGAAAAGTGCACTGCAAGCTTTTTCGTGACAAACTGCTATAACAGAAATACCTGGTATAAATAAAACATTAAAATTCAATTTTAGTTTTTCATGGAGACTCATAATTCACTATATTCCCTACAGATGGTTCGCATTATTTCTCTTCAAGTGCAATTCTCAAGTTGATTTAAAAGTAAACATCATTTTGGCTTGCATTATCTTTTCCATGGCCCTCCTGCAGTGTGGGGAACAGTACATACTATATAGTGCAATCATGTAATATAATCATCCTCTCTGTGGGTGGGGGGGGGGGTTTCACCCTCTGTTGAATCACATTATTGCTGCACCATTAATGTGTGTAAGTCCATAAAGAATAGGGTTGCAAAATCTTTTTTAGTTGTGCTTGTGATCATTTTATTGTTGGGAGCAAAACAGGATTTTTAGAGACCATGTAGGATCAAAAGACGGACAAACTAACTATCAAGCTCTAGTTGTATTTGCAGCAGCAGCAGCCGTCACGTCTGCCCATAAAAGTATTACTAAAGCAGTCAATGTATACAACACTTGAACTCAAAATGTAGTATAGTGTTTAACACAGCCTCAAATAATGAGTAGAAAAAATAAGAAAGAGAAAGAAGACAAACACTATAGAATATTTTTACTATGATGTGTATTTTTACTCGAGCTGCAAATGTTGTGAAACTGATACACACACACACTCAAAATCAATGACAGTAACTTAACATATATAAATCAATAGTATCTTACAATCTCTTTTGTGGTTTTTGCAATAATGGTGAAAAAGAAAAATGGTGAAATACGCAGTACAGCTGGAAAATGTGCAGTGTGTAATCAGGAACCCCACAGCCCCCTTATATGAACATGATGGGGGTCTGTAGTCGATATTTAAGCTAGGTACATTTGTACCATTTGATATCCTAATGTAAATAAAATGGACCAATGCTTGTGTACTGCTTCGTATTGATGAAACGGTGAGACACAATTCTGGCTTTCCTCCTATTTTCCTTCCGCGAGGAAAATTAGCTGCATTTCCTGGACAAAAGCCAGAGAAGTAATTACAACACCCCCCTAAGGCCTTGTTGGTACATTTACTCAAAGTACTATAGAACGAATTTTGTGCCTGAGAAGTAAAACCTCCGTGGAAATAAACCTGTACCCGACAAACAACCAATACCTGCTATGGCTTGTTACTAGTTTGAATGTACAGTTGCATCCTCCAAACACATTTGCAGGAAGTATGAATAATTGATGCCTTTTTGTCTGTTACTGTTCCCTTTTCCTCCTTTTCCTCATTCATCATGCTCTGCAATCTCCTCTAGTTACTGACAGCTGTGAGGAACCCCCTATGGTTGTTCTTGCTTTTCTCATGAAAGGTCACACCATTTTCAAGCACAAAGTACGGCTCATCTCCTTCAGTGGATGCCGAGGTTTCTCAAATCTTTGGAGGGATTTTCTGTCTGTGAAAGATCCAGTATGACGTCATCATGCAGCTTTTCAAAGAGCTGGAGCAGTGACAAAACATGAATCATTCATGCAATAACAGCTCTTTGTGTGTGTGTGTGTGTGTGTGCTTGCGTGTTTGCAACTGCATCTTGGTAAAGACATGCATGTGCTACATAAGCATGTCTTTACAGCTGTGACGATGAGGCTGGGATGACTTAAACTGAGGGTCATGATTTATCTTCAATTTCCAGCTTTTAATGACCTTTCACCCCATGTTCTCAAAACCGCTTCCTCGTGTCTTTGTAGATCTGCCTACGACAACTCCTAACCTTATTTTCTAAAGACAGGAAGCTCACTTCTAAGTAGGTGAGGTGTGCAGTTGGTGCTGAGATCGTGCAGAGCATCATTAAACTTTCATAACAACACTTGTCAAACTCGATGACTATTCTGATTGTTTTTGTATGACAGTGGGACCCCATGCAGGGTCTCTGCTTCAGTCAACATAAAAATAGTAGTGATACACAATGAAAGCAAGTGTTGAACATCACAATGTTTAATCAAGCCTTGTCTCACCTTTATGCAGTATTACACCCAAACAGTAATTTTTTGATTTGTTCATATAAAGAATTCATAACTCGACTTCTTCTTGATTTGAAAAGGTTGCTAGAATATTACACACAACACTGCATGTATTTTGTATTAATAGCTCCTTTTTTCAGAAGAGCTCACAGATGTGCTGAAGCTGGGAACAGAAATGTTAAAAAGAGCTGGGAGCCTCCCCTAAAGGAGCTTACAAAGGAACTAGTGCTGCTGTATGAAGGTTTCGTCCAGATTTAAAAGTTAAACCTTGTTCATCTCAATGAATTGGTTTGCACCTCCTGCAAAATCATTTTCAGCAAAGCCGTGTGAACATTCTTAAAATTAAAGGTTCATTCAAATTTGAGATATTCCTGTAGAAATCCCAACAGGTGGCAATTCTCCGTTCTCTGAGGGTTGTGTTTGGGATGGCAGCCTCAAATTCACAAGCACACAGACAAAATGACAGGCAGATGTTTCATTTTCATAAATCCCATTGTAACATGCGTATCTCTGGGAGAAGCCACACAAGCTTATCTAGTCAGCACACTCCTAACAACCCTGGGTGCTAACAAAGCAAGCCACCGGGTGATGCAGAAAGGGCAACATGATCCCAAATATGCCACCTCTTCCCTGAGTGCATAATAATCCACAGTGCATTTCACAAACATAACTGCTTTTTTACTGGAGTAGAAACTGTGCCTTCAAGCATTTTATTAGATTGGCGGAGAGGGATGGCAAAATAAAAGATCTGACATTATTATGCTTTGGTATTTCAGCCCGAGAAGAGATATGTACATTTCCAGCCTATACAACCATCCCACCCTTGAGCATACTGACCCTCCACGATAGATGGGCATTGTAGCATTAACATAAGGGAGAAAAATGTATTACATAGATAGATTTCGAATGCAATCAATTTCCCATAGCATCATTGTCAGCAGCCAAGAAGTAATATCAGCAGTGAAGGAAGGTAATGTTGTGCTGTTGCAGTAGAGATTCCACTAACTCACGATCCACAGACCGAAGAGCATTTACTGTGAAATGAATTCACACACTCTCCAAAGGATAAAAGATAGCTGCTAAACCATACCCAATGATATATCATGTCTGACACTAGTCTAAATGATTCATTTCATCTTGTCTATTAAATCACGAACAGTCTTTAATTCATGGTTCTGGATGCTGCAGAGGCTAAAAAAAAAAAAAAAAATTTGTTGAACTAGTTTGGGATACTTTTTCTTGTTATGTGTCAAAGGGTAATAAAAGAAAAGCTTGATCAATACACAACAATAAAGTGTCCACACCAGCAGATCAGACCCATCAGTTAAACTCCAAAAGAATTCTCCTATTTTTAGTTTCCCTGATTGAAGGCACGGAGGTAATTGTGAGCATATCCCCACTAAAATCATCATGTAAATTGGGGTGCTCATTTAAATGTAATCATTCTCACTCATGTGCTCTGCATTTGAAAGGCAGCCTCACGCACAACTGTGCAGAGCCCCTTTTTAGATATCAGATCTGATTGTCACATTGAACAAGATTTTTTTTTCTTCTTTCCTTCAAAACCTATTTAGATAGAGGGCGAACAGTTTCAATAATACACCAGACCAAGTGTTGCATTTGTGTTGATGTGAGGATAATGATAACGAGCAGGATGAAGAGATGATTGCTACTGTGATTATAGCTCATTGTATGAAAAGATGTGCCCGAACAAGTTAATGGTGATGAAGAGAAGACTCTCCCAGGATTAGAATCTAGAGAAGGAAAACTTGTCTCCATTGATAACACTGTCAAAAGGCACATCCCGGTCCTGATTCACTGATCATATACTGCCTTAAGGATACAGATAATGAATAGAGGTTAAATTGGACATACATTCTGAGAAGTGCTATGGTACCATGACTGATCTTGATATCACATTTTGCAAGCTATTTTCTTGTTGCAGGTTTGTCTGCTGTCAAACTGAATGACTCTGGGCCTTTTTTTTTGGAGACACTCATTCTCCTCGTAACAACTGTAAGATTGTATATTTTGCAGCAAAATTGAAAGTGTGAGCACTTGATGGGTCATGTCCCTCTTTTCTGTCTTTAAGTTGCCTTTCTAAGATTCTTCTATTGCTTAAGTAGCTGCATCCAAATGCTCTCTCTTAGCTTTTACTTTTCAAAATAAATGCTATACACATACTTTTTTTGCACATACCTTTGAATAATTTTCTCATTATCAGTAGTAGGAGTAAGAGACACTTCTGATGTATTACACCAAGTTTTTACAAAGTCAATGAGGTGCTGTACAAGTTTCATGATTTTCAGGGTGAAAGCTAAAACTCTACCCTAAATGGTAATTGTTTTGTTTGCAAGGCCATTCAGAACGACTCCATGGTAATTCACGTCTCTGGCATTTGAAAATGAAATAGCTTTCGACCGCTGTTTTCAACAGATGTGAATGAGTCTTATGTCACAAAAGAGAGATTAAAAGAAACAAGAAAACCATTCTGCTCTTGAGATATTAACACCCAGTGACAGTTTTCAAAAACTGCAGCCCCATCCCTTCTTTCCTGTCTTCTGCATTCTCATCACTTTGAGTCACACGATAAAGCGTGGGGGTTTGGAGAGCCAAGAGACTTCAAAACTTTATTATTCATCCCCAAAGTACAGCAGGTTGGGGTTGTAGTGATGGCCTCATTATGTTAAGAGAGCGGTAGAAGCCAGTCCAGGGACATTTTCTGATTGCAGTCCCCCGAGTGGCTCTCCTCTGTGTGGAGGGGAGGGCCCAGCTGGACACTGTGCTGGAATGTGAATACGTGTAAACAGATGGGGTTTTATATAAGCCAGGCCTATGGACTGCACTTGTCACTTGGGAATGTGTGCATACATAAGCACACACATATCCTGTACACTTGTATAGTGTAGCACTTCCGCACTGGATGAATAATGTTAAAACCTCAGAGGAAATCATAGTGTGAAGCTGTGTAGCTTTACAAGCAGAGAGACGCTTATGATCTTGTACTGCTTTATGCTGCTTTCCTTCATCTAAATATAATATAGAGTTGACCACTCCCCAAGCTCAAAGATAAGTTAATTCCCAGTGTAGCTTTGCTCCAGATGGATCAGGCCAGTGAACCAGATAGTTAAAGGCTGGGATGTGCTGTGAGACAACTCTAAAGTAACCCCACAGTCCCCCATCTGACAAATGAATAATAGCTTGCTAACATGTTGTGTTCGGATGCTGCCGTGCACTCAAAACATGAGCAGATGGGAAACAATGGGCTGCTGTTCCTGCTCTTCTCCCAAGACAAATAAGGAGGCTGAAAATGTTGGGACTAAAGACAATGCACACAACTGGTTAGAACAATGTTTGCTCAACAATAAGTGATTCTGTAATAGATGTATTGATCATCACATTTATGCTTTTATTAAGAATTTCAGGCCATGGTTCTCCACTTTAAACCCTCAAACACTTCACATAGTCTTGAGCTGGAGACAGTGCATTAATTTTGCTAATGTGACTGATTTCCTAAAAGATTATTAATGTTCAGCAAGAGTTCATCTGCCACAGCTGCACAGCATCAAAGGTCCACATAATTCAGTGGTGTCTCACTGACCTAATATGTTGGCTGAAAGTCAGTGTAATCCAATTTCCTCAGGAGACAGAACTTCTCCCAGGCTTTCACTGATTACCTGCTCATTTCAGACTCTGTCGTTGTCCTCAGTTCAACAGACACAGCTTGAAAATAACTTTGGGTGTCTCCCCTCTAAGCCTGTCCTGTGAGCTGACATGTTGACGAATGAGTAATTAATATGCCTGTCTGCGAAAATTAAGTGCTTTTGAAAATATATGGTTAGCTTTATATGTAATGGTTTTATTTGGAAGTTATAATAGGAATAGAGGTGGCGATTATGTATAAAAGGTGAGCAATTCCTCATGTCATCATGATTCATGGAAACATTACATGTCTGTATGGAGAGGTTTTTGCCTCATGTTTATGCAGACTTATTTAAACCATTTTTAGCTGCATCTCACCGTCATCGTGCTAAATGGCAATAATTGGATGTATTGCAGTTTATTGTATCAGGCTGTACACATAGCCATTTACTGACAGCTCAGGAATGATGCAACCTATGTTTAGTCTGAACAGTGGCCTTTGATCCAGCCCAGGGGACATACTCACAAAGCAAGTAAGTGAAGGTTTCCATCACAGGATCAATTCACCAAGCTTCCAAGATCCACATTTCCTCAGGAATAGAGTGATAAACTGACATGGCCTCATTGGGTCTGGAGCGAGCTGAGATTAGGTTTGTTCATGGGTGAGTTTAGGATGGAGCAGGAGATCGAAAGGTGGATTATCGCCTGTGGTAATGCAGGCGCCGTGCTGAACTGTCGAGATGAGGAGGAAGTTGAGCCTGCAGGCAACGCACATGATTAAACCAAGCAATATATGCTCCAAACATTACTTATGGTCATTAGCTCTGGGCAGTGGGGCAGCTGAAGTGAGTTACCTTCATGTGCGTTGAGGCTCACCCCTAGGAACAGAGTGAGGAGCTCAGATAACTCGAAACCCTTTCTTTCCCCAGGACACAGTTGTAGTTGTTAAGGCATCTGATTAGGAGGCCTCCTCACAGCATCCCTGTGGACAAAATCTGGGCACATCCAAGTGGGAGAAAACCCCGGGGAAGACCCAGAACAAGCAGGATGGACTACATGCATATGTAATCTGCTCTGGGAAAGCCTTGGTATTCCTCAGGTTGAGCTGGAGAACGTCGCTATTAGAAGTCTAGCTGATCTACCTTCCATAACCTCCTGCCACTTCAACCTAGATGCAGATAAATGGCAGAGAATTGAAGAATGGATTGACATGGATTGTTCGTTATTCCTGAAGCATATAGTCTGTGATGTGACTGATAAAGTTCAGGACTGTGATAGTAAAGCACAACGCTGAACAGATCCAAGAACAGTATCTGCTGCCATATAGGAGGAATGTTGCTTCTACTGAGGCACGTGTGAAAACTGGAGCTACATATGAAAGCATTCAGTCTGTTTGGCCAGGAGAGAAAAGCTCTGTGCTGATCTGCAAAATGATTCCAAAAATGACCAGCTGTAGGTTACAAAAACAAATCTGTTTGTAGAGTCGTTGAGATCAAACTATCTTCATACACAAGGTTGAGCAAAAGCCTTCTGGCAATAAATTATATTGATTCCCTCATGTCTAATATATGGCTGCAGTCAACTGAAGAAAATCTACCTGCTCTTCAAACAATCGATTGGTCAATAGGGAAAAAAAAATCTCTGCATTATCTCAAGGCTGAGTAAATCGGCCACAGGGCAATGAGTGCACTCTACCAGGTCACATATGTGGGTGATAATCAAAGTTACACAACATGTCCAAGCAAATGTGTTCTGGCAGTTTGACCATTTATTTTTCACATGTATATCATTACCTTCAGGGCATGTATCAATTCAATTTACATGCAGCAGCAACACACACACAAACACACACACACAAACACACACATATACCTGCAAGGATCGCGGAGAAAGGGCTTCAGTACAACAACAAAAAAGCAACATGAATAAATAATTAATTACATCCAACCTATTACTCTCGTTATTTATGTTGTAGTTGGCTTCAAATGAGGTTTAACATTCACATGGATTCTCTTGACTGCCCCTCAATATTACAACATTAATCCAACATCGGCCTGGCCACATTAGCTGTGCAACATGCTAATGCCTTGTTCAACATGCCAACCTACAAAATGAATGGTGAAACAAAATAAAACTTGGCAAAACTTAAATTTTAAGTTTGAAGTTGGGTCACAGACACCCAGTATCGATCCATCATTGAGGCACTGAACTGAACTGAGCCACTTGACATGGTGTCAATTAGCTTGGAGTAAGTTGACCCGAGTCTCCATTAGGTTGGGCAAATTCAAAGTTCAAAGTCTTATAGTCTATTAATCAGAAACACATTTAGTGAGTAAGATATATTTAGATTTTTTTAAAAAAATTCATGATCAATGTTATTTCTAACACAATATTGCCAATCACTCAAAAATTAAACACATCTGGTCTGCATATGTTCTTCCCACCCCCGAGACTGTTAGATTAAGAGGCATCTCCTTGATCATCCATCCAATGAGAATTTGGTCGGATAACATCATATCGACCAACCAGTTGAACAACCAACCAGAAGGTGTCAGCCCTAGTCTAATGTTTGCAGGAGTAATTAGTAAGTCTGTGGTCAGCAGTGCAAAGGGGCCACTTATTACCTGCCGCAAGTGTTTCTCCTCACTGTGGGTTTTATTGCAGAGCAGAGGAGTCATGTACGCTTCTTTTCAGCTTTATTAACTATGCTGTGTTTTATAAGTGCAGCTAATGATAAACAAACATGTTTACAGTGGACATGCTGATGTCTGAGTTTGAATGTTTTGTGGATGTGTAGACAAACCCTGTGACTCTTCTGTCTCTCTCTGCAGCAGTTTGAGTGGGAGCTGTGGACCTGCCGGTCTCGTTCAGTGTCCTGTTTTGTCTCACACAACAGCAGCTGTGTGTGTGTGTGTGTGTGTGTGTGTGTGTGTGTGTGTGTGTGTGTGTGTTTTTTAAGATCGCCATATGTTATAACCATTATATTCTTGGCCTTTCAGTAATTTATAGAAAACAGAAATTGCGCTTTACTGCAGGGTTTTCTGCTTTTATATGCGGAGCACATGTAACCGTTAACATTCTTGCAGTGTCATTGCTTTTTCTTTCAAAACAATGTCTAAAAATAAAACCAGGTACACGGTTGAACCTCACTGAGGTATCAGAGGACTCATCAGACATGCAGACTGTGATGCAGGTTCGATTCAACGACAGCTGAGTCTGTCTAATTGCACTTAAAGAACACATTTTTAACTTCATACAGATTATTTCTTTTAACTTTTGCAATTTTTAGGGATGTACATGCAGCAGAAATTCACTTGGTGGAGTAATTAACATGGACATTTTTAATACTTTTAAGGAAAAGGAAGAAGTAACTACAATAAGCATCAGGCTCACCTTGATTTTTTATTTTGACATTTGACCTCACACTCCAGGTGTCTTTTTTTCCCAAGAGATATTGGCACAGTTGGAAATGTCAAAATATCTACTGTGGAAAAAGTCCTATTGACAGGAAGAATTTCTGCTTCCATATTTTTCAAACAGTATATTGAAATGCTTGAAAAGATTGATCCAGTTAGAGACATAAATATAATTTCATTTAGTTAAACCTTGAGGCACATTGACACTTGCTGTATGTTTTCTCCATATTTGAGCTATTATTGTTTTTTCGTATGCATTGTTCTTTTGTCTTTGATTTGAAGAGACAAACGACCTATAATGAATGAATTACTATAATATGCAGATGAAAACAGTGTTTTAGTAGTTTTGCTTTCAACTTATTTGCTAAGTTACAGGCTGCACTTTACATTCACATTGAAAACTTTTTTTCCCCCAAGTATATCCATATGGTTTAACATGCAATAATATAATAAACCAAAACTGTTTTTTCATCATTTGATTTTTATGTCAAATAATTTTACCACTCCTTCTCTGAGATAAGATTATATGCATGATATCCTACAAAAATAATACAAAAACAAAATAATAGCTCTCTTTAACACCCAAAATTGATGCAACTCAACCCATCAAGTTGATGAACTTTATTCTGTCATCCTCACACTTAATGTCCACATTAATTTGCTGTAAATACATCTAGAGGGACTCTTTCTGTAATATTCATCTGATATCTTTACGATCAGTTGTGCTATGTTGTTGTTGGTGTTACTACAGCTGGGATCAGCATGCAGCTCCCAGAAATGTGCCAAAGCTCAGAAATCCTCCCTACAATGTGCTCACAGGCAGGAACCGCGCATGCGTGGAGGAGGGGAGACTCTCCTGATTTGACAACCGTTGAATCGACCACACGGCTCACTATTTCGCAACGCTCATCTGCACCTGCCTCCTCCGCTGCTGTGGGCGGGAGCGCATTATTTCGCAGGGAGCCAGTGGATGAGGAGGAGGAGGATTTTTTCCGAGACACCGACAGAAGCGTGTAGCCTCAGATTCAGCACCACAGGCTCGAGGAAAGCGTCCCGATTGAGTCGATTTTCGCAGTTCATCGTGGGATAATTGAACAGGAGGACGCCGTTATTTTTTGGGAATACTCAGAGAAAAGCAGCTTCACAGTTTGAGGTGTCATCTCCAACGGTTAAAGGTACGTTTGTTAGCATTTAAACGCTGTGGTTTTACATATTTTTTTTGCTAGCATCCTGGTAGCATTTGTACACTTGCTGCACTGATTGACCCGCCGTGTTGCTAACATTAGCTTAGGCGAGGTCCGCCTTTTCATTCATCATTGCGCTCAAGCTAGTTGGTAAATACATCCCTTCACAGCTCATTGTGCCACAACGTGCTTCTCAATATGGAGGTCTGTTTGCCGAGCTCAGCCCTTCTCGTTAGCTTCAAATCCGTGTTGCCGACTCCGCTGACGCTCCTCAGCCGGACTCCGAGCACTGCTATCCAGCGAGCCCGGTGCTGAAAGCCTGCTCCGGCTCACTGATGTCGGGCACGGGCAAGCTAGGATGCTAGGCTAGCAGGCTAAGCTAACTGACACCGGCCACTTTTATGCTCGCGAAATAACGGTTCCACATCTGCATTAACAGCTGTTGTACTCGAGCAGGAGGCTGATTAGAAACCCAGCTTCTTCACACACGTATGAACCTATTGGCGTCTTCTCTTCGTGTGTTTCTCTTCTTTACTTAAATTTCTTTTGTCTCATAATTTCGCCTCATTGTTTATTTGACATTCGTGCGCACGACCAAATAAACGCGACACTTGTTTTCATCATCTTTAATAAATGATTTTCAATCCTTTCTCCCACCTTCGTGCTTGACTGTGGGTTTAAACAGAGAAGTACACAGCCTCGCCTCACCCTACAAGTGAGGCGGTACTTTATAGTCTCTATTAGCTGTTTTCACAATGACAACAATTAGTTTGAGTGACCTGGCAGGTTGTGCAGCTGATTCATACTTTTCAGTTTGCAGCACTCAGGAGCAGCAAAGAACTGTGATCAGTCTGTGATTTATCTGATCTGCCTTGCATGTTGCACACTGCAGCTCATTTGAGTTTAAAATGCCTCCTTGTTCATTGCAATTTCTGCTGCAAAAGCGTAAATGATCAAGTTTGCAGACTGATTAAAGAGAAGTGCATTCAACAGTGCAGCAGGAGTCAGGACCACAGATTTTGTGACCCACTGTAGTTCGCCTCCTGTAACTGGATATATGGAATCTCAGAGGCCTCTAGGGGTCACATAGTGTCTGTATTTAGAATCTAAACTTTTGATTGGCAAGCAGGCATGTTCACACTCCCTGTCAGGGCCGTGTGGGTCTGCTGCCCCATCTGTTTACCGTGTCAGTCTATTAGACAGCCTGCAAAGGGGGAGGTTAAAATAATCTAATGGTTTCTGAGGTGTGTAGTGTGCTGTGTCTTTTAGTGTTTGAGGTTTAGAGGAGGGTTGAAGAGAAAAGAAAGAAATCTTATGGGTGTGACATTATTTGCCTGCATTATCAACATAATCATAATATTACTTGAATGAAAGTTCAGTCAAGGGCTGCAGCTAATGAGTGTTTTCATATTCAATGATTTGATCAATTCTTTTTGTTACTAGATTTATGATTTAGACTGTCAAAGATTATGATTGATGCCAATCATAATTTCCCTGAGCTCAAGAAGACACCTTTAAATTTCTTGTTTGTCAGACAAATAGCCTCAATTTCAAATATGTTAAATTTACAGTAATCAAAAAGTGAGCAAAGCAGCAAATCCTCACATTCGAGAAAGTGGAACCAGCTATTGTTTGGCCTTTTTGCTCGTGAACTGACTTCAACAATTAACTGATTATTAAAATTGTTGTCGATTAACTTTATGATGATTGACTTATGATTGTCAACTACTGATTTCAGCACTCGTTCAATCTGTCCCTCAATTAGTTGCTCACAATGCATTTCCCATCCTTTGACGTGACAGAAAAACAGTCTAAAGATTTGTTTGCTACATATTGCTGAACAAGAACTATTTAAAGTACTAAAGACAACTTCTACTAAATATTGACTTAGAGGCAGATGAGACAAGAGCTGTGATTGCAGGCTGCCAAGCATGGACAGACTCTTCTCTGCCCTTTGGGAAATAACATATGTGTTTCACTGTCTAACCATCTGCTTAAGACCATCTTTTATGCAAGACTTATTTATTTAATCTTTAAGATATTTTTTTTTGTCATTTTACATTGGACTACACCCATATTAAGAATTATGCTATTTTATGGTTAATCATTGCTAAGAATGCTTTCGTAAATTTCGTTTTTTTATCACTTTGATCATCTGGATAAACTTAACAATTTGGTTTGATTTTGGTAGAACACTTGTTTTATTCCTGACTAAATCAATCTAGGTTGAACTAGTTCTGATTCTGAAAAACATTAATTCATTTTCATCAAGTGTGCAGCCCATCTTTTATTCCTAATTCCTCATTTGATAATAACAAATTATGAGTTTGACAGCCGCCTGCATGTAATCATCTGAATGTTTTGGCTCAGTTATTCTACGTCATTTCAGTATAAAGCCTGTTTCTGTTACAGGGGATAAGGAAAAGCCATAATTCAGGGGTGAATCAATGGCAGTCAGGAGTGCATTGTGTTCTCGGTCTCCTGGGAGAGGAAGCGATATTGGCACCATGGAACCCCCTGTTGTTGTACTGAAGCAGAGTTTTAAGGTAGCCATGGTAGCCTCGCTAACTGGAACAGGACTGCCTCTCCTCTCAGGATTTCTCTCACTCCAGCTCTTGCACTAGTTGTTTGATACTGTTTAAGAGATGAGAGATGAGGCAATAGAAACAACACAGAACAATCAATAATTGTAGCGCTCTTGTCTACCACATCAATTTTAACTCTCCTAACCCCAGGGTTTGTATTACCCTATGCTGCAATGTAGATCTGCATTGAACTGACAGCAAACTTTCTCACCAGATTTTTGGTTGAGTGTGTGATTCCTCATTTTTAAGGTAACATATTGTGTGTTGTTGGGGACACTTGATAACTCTACTGAATGGCATGCGACTCAGGCATATGTTAAATTGGCTTTGTGAATCTGCTGCTTCCTTAACTGTTTATATGACATTATCCCACATTGGACTGTAAAAAGAAGAAGAGGAAAAAAGAGAGGAGCACTTTATTGTTTCAGGGGGACAATAAAGTGGATGATCCAGCAGTGCTTGAAAGTATAGTGTCAGCAGCAGCTTGGTGCAGCAAGAAAGAACGAGGTTATTCTCTTAAGTTCCTTTTCATGTCTATTAGTCTGCCTGAGACTACACCCACACCCACAATGCCCAGCAAAAGAGCTGTTGCAGTGAAAGTTTATATTGTTACATCCTAGCTCCATTCTCTATAGGACTATCATTAAAAAAAATCAATCCATCCACCCATCCTTCCATTACTCTGAAATCCATGGGGGGTGTGGTTGAATAACATTTCACAAAGAAACTGCTCACAAAGCATTGCAAGTCATCAGAAGTGAGGCTGATGTTCTGTCTGTTTCTTATGACGCTAATAGAATTTAAATAAATGACAAGTGCAAAAAAGTATGTGCGCCATTTGTGCCATCGCAACTTTGCTTGTGTGGCAATATTTAATCAAAATTTAATATCTTATGAAACTCAGATCTTATATTCAGGTTGGAGCTAAATTTTTAACAGCGCCCCAGACTCGTAGAAATCCTGCACTTTTAGACAACAAAAGCAGCTAACAGATCTATACAGATTTGAACGTGGAGGATGGGTTCAGTGTGGAATATGAGGTTAACTTGATGATGTGGGGTCCAGGAAGTTTCAAAGAAGACAATCCCTTCACACTGCACTGATCTGCTGTACGTGTTGTATTGTTTTCATGCAGCTAGTTATCTATATTGCATTCACTTGTGGTGAGTCAATGTTTAATGACTCGGCCTGAAGCGAAATAGCTTGTATGGGTTGACTTGCAGCATTGACCTATCAGGCTTTTAGCGAAAGCAAGTACGCTGTGGTCAGTTTAATGTGATAATGAAACTGGATAAAATGAGTGAAACTGTTGGTGACGAGCTGATAAACCATACAGTTAATTTGCATTTTGCTTTACAGTTTACCCATTTTTAGGTCGTTTAACTGATGTGAATTCAGATAATGTTACTGACATTGACACTGACAGCAGTTGTTGGAAATCTTTCAAACTAGCAAAGCATGAAAAACCAAGCAGCTCTGTTTACAAATTTAAAGTTGTTCTTTGATAACAACTTTAATTAAGGGGTGAAATTACCTGTGATAAGCTTTTAGTCGTATCTGCGGAAACAGTCTTGGAGAGAGAGCAAAAGGAGTTTGTGTCTCAAGACAGCACCTTTCCCTCATTGAGACGTTGTGTCTGAAGTGTGATGCCAAGCTGCTGCCAAAATTTTTCACTACTGTTTTTAATGATTCTCCCTCAGCCTCCCACAGATGTCACAGTCTCCGGGGAACAGTAATTGATTTTGAGGGCTGAATTGTTAATAGTACGTTCCTTTTGTTGGTTGGTGGCCCCATTGGTTCTGAGTGTATGAAGTGACAATAAAGCCTGTGTTCACAAGCACAGGCAGAACCACCTCTGTAATTCTCAAAATGTATCCAGCTGATGTGGATCATTTCATCACCTTTATGGCTGGCTACATCTCACTCTAAGAATTCATGTTATTCATGTGGGCTAGGATGGCTTGAACTGTGAGAATCAAAGACATTCTTTTTGAAGTTGGAGCCGCATGTTGGAGCCGTCACTTTGAATCGGGTGTCATGCTAAGACATGGATACACTTTGGGGCGTGTTAGTGGCACGGTATAACTAGACTTTGTCACTTGATGTCATAATGATGACTAAAGGTATCTTTTTTAATCAACACTGTAATTAAGTAGTCTCTTTAAGCTGTACATACACTTAATATTGCATTTTTAATGGCACTGATATATTATGTGAAACTTAAATTAGATGGGAAATGTGGAAATTAACCAGGACACTTACACCATAAGCAACTGATCCTGCTCCCTCTCCTTATCGCAATTGACATCAACTTGTTTTCCTTTATAAAATATACAACATCTCTCTGGGGTGATTGCAATATGAAATATATTTCTGCCTTCATCTCTGCTCACTACAAAATGAAATTATTTTTTACCTGTTAAAACCTTAATGATGTTAAAAGTAGAAGTGTGGGTGCAGATGCCAGTCATGGATTGAAACTGGTCAAGACCAGAGCGCATAAACTAGTTTCTGTCAGCCTCAACAGTCTGACTTCCATAAAAGCAGGCATCAGGTGAATTTTGTAGCTGTAGCATTTGGGGATCATTGAATGGACACAGACAATGCAGTTTGGTGAACTGTGCATAATTTGTGTGCAAACATTCTCACTTGCACAATCATTGTTTCTCTTGCCATGAGAGGTCATGTTAGCACACTTCTTTTACTAGAAAGTTCTCTCTCTGCTTCTGCTGGGTCTCTATCCTCCATTGTGCCACCTTATTGTTTAGATCCTATCAAAAGTAAATCTGTGCAGAGAGTCTTACTAGGAGCCATGCTAGTCTCTCATCCTCTCAGTCGTTCTGTCTTTCGGGGGCCTCACTTGTCTCTCTCATACTCTCTATCCACCCCCACCATTGGCTACATCTGGGACCAGTGTGGGCCCCAAGCATTGGCCCAGCCCCTCCCCCACAGTGTGTGTGCTC
The DNA here is from genome assembly GCA_025331565.1 of Holacanthus passer. Lineage (NCBI taxonomy): Eukaryota > Metazoa > Chordata > Actinopteri > Pomacanthidae > Holacanthus > Holacanthus passer. The sequence goes on along the minus strand of JAFREQ010000050.1, from coordinate 962,111 downwards.
TGTCTTGGTGCATTAACTTTTCTATTGTTAGGTGACTGCTTTTCTTCACTCCTCCTACCCAAAATCTATATGCTGACCAGGAGCGAGTCTAGGATTTGTCTTGCAGGGCTTAGCCAAAAGCTCGGAGCGGGAGGCTTGGGACATATTCTTTCAGGGCAATTTTTTTTTTTCAAAAGTTAAATACATACATTTCATGCAATTTGAAATGAACCTTTTAAGTCAAGATAAGATAGATCTTTTCTATAAATAACTGGGGTGTTAAAGGCTTAGAATGTGCCAGCTGCTTACAGATTTTCACAGAAATGCCTGTGTCTTTTCCACTTTCTCAGAAATTACTCAAATGTTTGTGAGTTTGGGTCCTATTATACTCCTTTCTGTCTTCATCTCCTGCAGTCAATCACCTTTTATTAACCCACTATTTTATACCATTAAAAGAGTAAGGAAGCTGTCTTAGCTTTCTGAACAATCATTAAATTCCACTCAGAGTATACATGAGTGAACTTGCCAATTAGGATTTTTGTTTGACTGAAAGTAGCCCAAATATAATGATAGAGATAATGTAGGTGATGGACATGAAATAATAAAATGCTGCAAATGCAAAATAGACAGTTTTTTATTTTACCAATTAGTAGTCACTGATATATTTGCAGATTCAACTGAATCTGTGGTAACTAATATTAGGAAATAATGTTTTTTTCACATCAACTAAAGAAATATGTCGATACAAGGGTTGCAATTCTTAAGTCAACTTGCATGTAACAGCTGCCTCAAGCTCATCCATCCAAATTTTTTTCTGCTGCCATTCTTCTGCCTCTGGATCCCACCCACAGAGGTCTGGTTCGCACGGTTGTGTTTGACTGATAAACAGCTGTCAGTGAGCACAAGAGCACAACTCCAAACCTGTTTGAATTGCTGGAAAAAAAAATTGTAGACGTGGGCAGCGATGGCAGGCAGCAGCTCTTAAATTATGTTTCATCTCGAGCTGAAATTGCTATCATTGGTGTTGACTGTGTTGTGTGTCTCCAGAATCCCTTTTAAACTTGTGTGACTCCGTGCTGACCTGATGCTGAATTGTGTAAAGCCTGTTTACTGCTACCTCTTTTATAATTGTCCCCCATCTTCTGTCTCTTGAAGCCAACACATACAGCCCATATAATGTCCACTACTGTAAGCTGTGCCAAAGATGTTCAGGGAATGAGCAGAGAAAAAAGAGCCAAGCGAGGTCAGTCATGATAACATGCTGAACATCCGTGAAAGACATTTAAGGAATGCAGTCGCTCATTTGCTTCTACCTCTAATAATTGCTTCCTCACTTGGTAAATATGGCTCCTGTAGTAGCATCTGCATATTTATATCTTGTTTGGCTGAACTCCGTTTTTGACAGACTTGTAAAAATGATCAGACATTTCAGTTTCCAAGCGATTTGAACCTACCACCCCAAAAGAAACACAACACAGCATAATTTTACATGTCTGTGGCTTGAAATTCTGTTTCGGTTTGAAATACAGTATGTGCTACAAGACAGCAGATGGCTCTCCTAAATTTCTGCAGTATAATAAATTCAAGATTGAATATAGCCTAACCACAAGCGGTAATAAAAGTCAAACCAATTTTTTTAATATATGCAGCCCAAAGTCACAAATTTGTTTCAGAGGACATATGTATGAGCACAGTTGCGTTTATAATACTCATAAATACTTATTTATGCAACCTGTGTTTGACCCCTTTTATACTAGACCACTGTCATGGGTTAATCCCATAATAATCCCCACTAGTAATATCCAATCCTTAGAATATGGTTCTTTACACACAGTTAATATAACTGTGTGTAAAGAACCATAGAAGATTTTAGAAGTTTGCAACAGCAAAGTCACTATACACCCTCAATAATATCTCACCGGAAACAAATCTAAAATGTCAGTAAAATAAATAATATTCCTGACATCAAAATGGTGAGTGAAGTTTGGAAAGACTAAGAGACATCAGTCTGTATCAGTTCTTCCTCTTGTCCTCTGTCCTCCTCCCTCTGCTCCTGCTGTGATTCGCTGTCTGCAGGTACCGCTGTTACAGGGAGGAGGAGCTGGTTTGGAGGGTCGGGGGCTGCCAATTGCTCCTGTGGGCACTCATTTAGCTAAGGCACTGTGAAAAAACACTTGTGCTATGCCTCAGTGTTATAATGGTGGGGAAACCCTGTACAGTATTGTTGACCCTCAGTTCCTTAAAATACTTGTTGCAATCATTGTTGTCAGATTGAATTTGCCACCTGAGTGAAACGAAAAGTGTGATTTCCTATTTTATCGTTATAGCAGTTCTGTATCACTCTTGTGTAATCATATATAGTAAGTGTTAAAGAAACTTGTGTTCCCTCTTCCAAATCAAAGCTGAGCATTGTCTGCTGTGTTGACAGCAGGGTTGCAAAGCTCGGTCAGATGACACTCATTGTCCCTTTCAGAATCCTGAATCATCACCCTGTCCCAACATTTGTGTGGAATGACTTTTAAAATGCTCTTTGACTTAACAAAGTGTTTTTAAAGAAGCCTGCAGCTGCCAGAAGTTAGAATGGAAAGTTTTTAAATTCAGGTTGTATCAATAGTGTTTAACAAACAGATGTTAAATTGGTGTTTGAAAATGAGTGTTTTGAATAATGAGAAAAACAAAGTCTTGCTTGTGTGGTAGCAGAATAACATTTTGATTAATGAGTAAAACTAAATTAGATTGAATTGTTTAAACAGTTTGGATGAACATCACCCTATATGTTCAGATAACAAAAAAAAATCACGTTATTAAATGTGTCCTGTGTCCCCAGTTTTCGTGTAAACAGACAAGATTTTTCTTTACATAAATATTATGTTTGTGTTTCTCACTAAAATACACTGGATGTATCCCCAAGGTTCCTTCTCAGAAAACATTTGCAGAGCTTATTTTTTAAATATTTGAAATCCTACTTTGTTTACATTCACGTTTACTTGCTAGCAGTCTTCTGCTCCATTGCCTTTCTTGGCGCATTGCTACATTTGTTGGCATTTTTCCACCGCAAGTTATCAATCAGTCCACGTGTGCATTGCTCGATACAAAAACATTAAATCATAGCACTACTAGTAGTTAGAAAACTCCACAGGGGACCTTCACCAACCTGCTGAGCATTTGATAAGATTCCTGCAAGTTTGTGAATCTTGTCGTGCTTAAGTAATTAATACAGCTGTTTTAAACCGGATCAGTTTGGCACAGAAATGTGATTACAGTGGAAAGAATTTGTCTGCTTTGGCTGGTTTATGTTGACACAGATGCATTGCTGTGTAGTTGCAGTAAAATAGGGATTTGCCTTTAATAGTCCTCGAAAGGGGTGTCTGAGTGATATTTCCTTTAACAGTACAGAGCCGTGCATTTCAGAGTTCATCTTGGGAATTAGTTGGAAATGGTCACCATATCACTCACTCCCCAGTACACTCCACCAGGTACACACTCAGTCATCAAACTACTGTATCAAACTACACTCACTTAAACACCTTGTAAAGACATGAGTAGAATATAACGACAACTATTATATAATAAAAGCAAATAATAAAAAACACAAAGGTCCAGTATTGTTTGTACAATTTAAAACTGCTGAATGTTCAAGAGATAGCCTGGTAGCAAGTGACAGATTCTAAGTAAGGCTGGAAATGTTTTACCACATCTGGCTGTTGAACATGTTGAAGCCCTCATTGCCAATCCCGTTATAATTTTCCTAATAACCATGTTATCACCAGCAATACTTTAGTGTGATAAATCCACAACTCATTGAGGCTAAGACACGACTTAATGTCTTAATATCTCTTGGTGACAAGGTAGGATATTAAATAATTCTGCCTGTGGTCCAACAAATGTTGTTGTCCTCAGTTCAAAAAAGTTCAACATAAATGTGAGACTTGTTATGTGGGTGAGGCAGGGAAGTTGCTGACATGAAAAATTCACTACTCAGGATAGCCTTTGTGCTAAATTGGGCTGTATCTATGGAACCTGTTTCTTTATTTATTTATTACAACAAACAAAAAAAGGGCGAAATAAAAGACACAATGGACATGCACACAGCCAATAACATAAAGCAGTTACAAGGATTCTGACAGACACGGGCTTGGTGGAATGTATTTCAAACTTGCTCGAGTCGTCCCGAAATAGTATTTTTATAGACGCATTCCAGCCAATCAGAGGCAGGTGTTTTCAGAAGTCGCAGTTTAAGAGCGTTTATTCAACTTTGCAGTGCGCGCATTCTGTTTTTTAAAGGAGGTTTATTGAATTCCTAAGAGAACACGGCTGCTTTGAGAATTTCACAGGTTGTGCTCTAGTTTGATCAGCCTATTTTGGCCGCTCTGAGAACATAGCTCTGGAGAGCAGCGATATGACAGGTTGAGCCTTGACTTCTGCTTTTAGAGACTCCCCCACTGCTCCACGCAAGTGTGTGTATGTGCTTAACTCTGCTCTGAATCTGGGTCAGTGCAGTGTCGGCATATTAACTTTCCATAATGACAAATGACAGGGATTGTAGTCACAAAGTTAGTGTTGTATGGTAAAGGAGCTCTGATGCCCATTTTGTGCAGTGCAAGCACAGTTTAAACTTTTGAATAGTTTTATCTGTGACAAATATGCATGTATTTGCAAAACTCCATTGCTAAGAATATCCAGCTCTGTCTCTCTGGAAGCCCACAGTATATACCATTGATAGAGACTTGCTTACCCTCATATTGTGACTAGACAAAGAATCAGCTTAAGAAACGCTGCAGGTCCACCTCTCTCTTGCTGTATTATGTTGCAACAGTCTGCTCATGTATGCGTATATGAAGAGATCTAGCAGTACATTAAAAACTTAGATTTTCCATTTGAATGTAAAATACTAACAAACACTCCCCCTCAAGGACTGCCTGGTTGTGCTCAGAATTTCTGGCCCTTTTTAAAACATCTTGTCCGTGTTTTTGTAAAGAACTGTTCTGTGCTGCAGCTGCTTTCCTTAGCAACACAAGGTTTCACAGGCCGACATTTAAAACTGCTTTCGGTCGGTCTGATGAACTCGGATGCAATTGCAGATAATTGTTTAAACTAGTAATTGTTGCTTTTTTTCTTTTATGCATTTGTTGCGTAGACGTTGTGTTGCTACATGTAAATAAACATGAGGATTTTGATAAAACTAAACCCTGCTTGGTTTAGCACTTGGTTTGACCTTATTTCTCTGCTCCCTGAATGCTTATCATGTATTAACCTCATTTGTTAATACATTCATGGTAGTGAAGTTAATCCATGTCAATAGGGACTCACTCACAGAGGGAGGAGTCTTGGTTTTGATTCTTACTTTAAGACCACCAGATGAGATTTAGGTTAAGAGATAGTGACCCCCAAAGGCAAATTGACATCATACTGTACAATTACAAGCTTTAAATATGCAAGTGTTAAAGAACCATGAGGGGTAAATATAAATGGTTAAAAGAATGTATTTGCTGGCCATGAATAACATTTTCTTCTGTTGATTTGCTGTACGTCACTGATTTTACATATTGGGAGACTGCATATAATGTGACATTGGGATATTAAGGGCCTACATTTGGATCTCAACCTCCATCAAAATACACACAGACAATCGGGCTGATTGGTTAAGGTATCCATGTTTTATGATGTTTTCAAAGAGTCACATTCGAACTAACATGCAATTCATTGGAATTCATTCAAATGCAACCTATATAGTGTAACGCATGAGTTTGAGATACACTGAGCTATGATTGTCACATAAGCAGGCGTGGCCAATGATGTCCATCTGTCAGTGGATAGGGAGAGTATTTTCCCACGTGTCACACTGCGGAATGTGTCTTGAGTAGGCAGTAATACACTATCTGTCTGTACTACATTAATTAATACTCTGTTCTTATTTTGTTTTGTTTTTTCTTTTAAAGAATAACAAAAAGAACCGATAAGAGTATCGTTATAGTACGGGATCAAGAAGCAGTGTTGATAAGATTAGTAGTGCTGTTAAAATCTTAATGATACCCACCCCCATTGCCTCTACTAATATAATTATCTTGAAACAAAAAGCATGTTAAGTTAAAAAGTTAGTAGCCAAATTGTGACATGTTTGATAAACTGTAACATGGTGGCGCTGCTTTGGATCTTCACCAAAAACAAATCAATTGTGAATTGCAAAAATTCTGTCGAATATCAAAATCAATATCAATATACATGTTTTTTTCTATATAACATCTAACAGACAAGCATATGGGTGTAGGTGGTGGGGGGGCAGGTCAGCAAAGGACAGGTCAGCAATCTGTTAGGGTTAAAACACACAAACAGCCACATGCACACACATACACACACACACACAGTATGGGGAGTTTCAAGTTTACCTCACCTGCATTTCTTCTGACTGTGGGAGAGAGGTGAGGTAGCAGATGGAGCAGTGGCAGAGGGCAGGCTGCATAATACTGGGGACACGCAGGAGGCGGAAGGTCCGTGAAGCGCTGACAGCTTCCTTTCTGTTAACCAATCATGCTGTTCAGGGCGCGGCGTGGAGACCCGCAGCTGGCCCGTGGTCTGCGGTGATAGTTTCTGCGTCTGTTCTTTTTTTGTGTGTGCTGCGAGTGAATCTGGCAAAATAAAAACCCACTGATAATCTATTCTAAAAGATAAAAATGATATACTATACATGATATCAATGACCTGATTCTGATAAATGATGAAATATGCATCTCATGCTTGCCAACGCTTTTGATTTTCCTGCTCCTCTCTCAGCTGTTTCTCAGGAGTTTCTGATTTTTTTTCTCCCCACATGTTGAAACAACAATTATTAGAAATAGTGTCACTGATGTTTGTGATTGTGTTTTTTAAATAATGTACTTATTCCATATTTGCCAGTTGTGTCTGAACAGAGCAAGACACACACACACACACACACACACACACATGAAGAGAGAAGCCCCTCCCCGGTCCTTATAACGTCATTGTTGCGGAAGAAGTGACGTCCTGCTTATCTAGGAACACATAAAAAGCTTTACGTCATAAATTTATGAGGTTTTTATAAAGATCAGCTCAATATGTGATTAGAAAAGAGCAGAGGAGCAGAATTGCTTGTTGACCAGCACAGAGAAACACACTTCTGATGTGAACAGCCAGGCTACTCGCGGCTCGGCCCGACATCGCGGCTCTTCTGCCTCCTGTGTGTGAACCTACGTAACGCTTCTTTATTGTATTATTGTAGTGTTTTGAGTTAGTAGATGGAGGAAAGACTACTTGCAGCTTTTAGGGATTTTGATGTGATAACATTGTGATGATGAGAAAATTGAAGTTAAAGTGTTTAAATGTGTGAGCATAAACTGACAAACTACAGTGAAAGTGTTTTGCAGTATTTACAACACTGAATGCACATACTCAGAATATCAGTCTCTCTTTGTACTTATTGCAAACTGTGGTCAAGGCAAGTAGTATGACTGATGATATTTTTCAAGGCAATCAATAATCATGTTTAATGCAATATATCTAGTGCAGTACAGTGTAGTGCAGCTACGACACCAAAACCACAGGCACCATATGAGGCGAGGACAGCAGGGTTTTTCTGTTTGTGTTTATACGGCCAACAGTGTTGAATAGTACTAGTCATTGCCATCTGTTTTCCTTGGAGTTGCCAACAGACCGTTGGATGGAGTGGCTCGTATGACAGGTGCTCAATCAGTACAGACACACGAACGGAGCTCTGACTCAGCAGAATATCTGTCTCAACTGTCACTGCTGTTTCTTGCTTTGTTGAGATGCACTCATCATCCTGCCACAGCTTTTCCTACACATCAAACTACTGTACATGAACAACAGAGGGCCTTGGGCTTATTTTTATTTATTTACATTCAGACCACCATACATCAACCACATCCATTTTTACAAGCTACAACTGGAAGGAAAAAAGCAAGTCCACACAAGATTACTATTTCGACACTGTGTAGTTCAAGGTGTAAGTAAATATCATCCACATGAAAAATGAAAGGTGCACACAATGGATGGTCAAACTGAAATGCAGTTGTAAGTGTGTTATTTTGTTATCATCTGTCTCTAATATTGGGAATAAATGTCCACCAGGCTCAGACTTTTTAAATGTCATTACTTTTTTTTTTCAACTGTCATGACAGGAAGACTGAAATCCAGCTTCCGGATCACTGGCTCTTAGCAGAAATGTTCCTTGTGGTCTTAAAAAAGCCCTTCTGCCTCTTTCCTCTGGAGACTTTGGATTTGAACTCAGCAGTGACTGCACACAAGGGTGCAGCACATGCCAAAAAGCTAACCCTGGTAGTGCACCACTCAACCATAGCCTGAAGGAGCTCGGGTTTGTCGAGCTGCAGTGTAAAAGCACCCATTTCCAGGAACGTGTCTTTACTTGGTTTCATACTTTGTATTGGGTTGATTTTTTTTTTATTTGCAAGATCTCCGGTGTGGAAGATGTATCATTTGACATTATTCAACATATCACTATAGTGTAAATTAATCTGTACTTGGTTGCTGGTGTTCACTGCAGTCTGCAAGGAATAGAGAGAATGACAAGGTATTTTTTGATACTCAATATCAGTATCAGTATCAAAGCAATTCGGTCTGTGCCATGAAAGTATCCAAGTTCTGTACCCAGGCCTAGAAAGGACGTCTTGATGAACTGTCAGAGGCCATGTCTGCGTCTGTCTGTGCTACGAGTTATTAGTACTCTATCAATAACAGTCCTGCAGATGCTGCACTTCAGGTTGTTTTTGTTTTATTTGATCATTTTTAGATGAAAACAGCGAAACTTTTTTTGTTTCCCAGATTGAATAAAATAATTCAATGAAAGGATGATACATAATGTATATATTTTCTGGTTTCCTTAGTCTTCTGTGATCATAAACTTAATATCTTTGGGTTTTAGCAGATTAAGCAACGATGACAATAAATAATTAAATATTTTCAGTTCTACAGTCACGACAGTAAGGTTTTGCTCCAGTTGCTCCAAGTTACAGTGGAGAATTTCTGGCAGTTAGTCTTCATACATGAACAAGTTCAGGGTCACACAACCTTCTTAAATGTGCTTTGTTTTAGATGGCAAACTAGCTGGTAACTACTTTTGCTAAAGTTGTTACTGCAATGAATAATTACAGTTGATAAAGATCACATATTGTTCAAATTTCACCTCACACTCTTGGTGTATAAAACATGTTTAAATCCCACCCTGGTCATACTTGCCAAACTCTGACTGTAATAAAACCAGACGTTTAACAATAGAGGCAGGAATTCAAAAAATTACGCACCCCACCCCCACAAACAACCACACAAACACACACACACAGCTTGGTTAACACCTGGTCGACTGAGGTAATTACTTTACATCCGTGAGCAGTTGTCTCTCTGCCATGTCATCAGCATTATTTCAGTGAAGAGCTGACACAAGCAGAACCTGAGGTAATAATATTGTTTAATGGGCAATAAAAACAAACAGTATCAAGAAGACCCTACATTAGGTGACAAATGAGCTGACTTATAGGAAATGGCAGCATGTGGTGAGCCCGCTACAGATGCCATTGTTGCCACCCCTGCCTCCTGATAACAAAACATATGTCATTGAATGAGCAGTGACAGGATGTTAAATGCTTGTCCTGGTGCTCTCAGCCTCTGTGTAATGGATATTTGGCTAAAATTAGATAAAGAGAGAGGACGCAGAATCGCAGTCACAGCAGCTAGAATTGTGCAGGATACTTGTGTAAGTCTGTGGTTTAAAAGTTAGTATCTTACCCTTCTCAACTCTGGCAGTGACTTGCACACATACTCTATTGCAGTTGTGCAAAATTCAACACCAGTACCGGGTTAGAGGGGGCAGAACAGCAATGCAGCTTTGAAGTTGCTAATTCAGGAAAAGGTGTGTGAAGCCAGAGAGCAAATACACTGACAGAATTGTGTCTTTCTCTAATGCTGCATCCAAGGTTCTGTGTTTTGTCAGCGCTTAGTTTATTGCCTTTGTATGTTTTTGTATTCATCTAAACAAACCAGTAATCAGTTTAAGTTTGTATTCTAATATCATTGGTTACTTATCACAGTTTATTGTTAAGCTGACTCACAGACATATTCATAAGACAGACAATTTATTGAAAATAAAGTCTTAAATAAACCTAACCCACAGTGCACACCTGGAGTAAACCCACTTGAATGAGGGAGGTGTGTGTGGCCACTCCACACGAGCCTGCAGTGCTAACCACCGAGCATCTGGGCTGCCCATCTGTGTGCTTATCCTATTAGAAAGTATTTGCAAGCAAGAATTCACAGGAACAACAATAGCATGGCCTTAATCAAGATGTTTGTACTATATGTGCATATTTAGTTGCTCTTGAGTAGTGATGGGTGCTCTTTACTGCATGGGGTTAAATATCATACTGCCATAGATTCGTTATTATGCCAGACTCTCCTAACCTTTTTTTAAACTGTGTGTATGGAGTCAGCATCTTTTAAATCAATTAAAGACTGTGTCTAAACAGTTTTGGATGGGTCTAATAAAGTGTAAAGGCAGAGATATATGATTATTCATTTGTTATCTTATGTAATGATACATCTATTTTGTGACTTGCAGGTTACTCTTTAATGTTTAAAACTGCATCGATTCCACAGTATTTTTCCTGATTTATTCCTTTACCGGTAAATAGGAGAAACTGTACCGACACTTAGGCATTTTATTTCTCGAGCAGGCCGGAATGATTAATGAACCGAGACAAATGAAGTATTATTTACGGCAACACACAAAACAAGAAACCTAATTAACAGCGAAGCTACAATTTAGCAAGCGTGCCAAACCCTGCCAAACTCAGCAGGCACAGTATCTGCAGGCTGGTAATGAATTGACCAGTGAGAATGCTGCTTTCCAGCCCTGAAAAGAAATGCTGAACAGCAGCAGTTGACAAAAACTAGCAGGATCTCCACCTCTAAAATGTTGATTTAAGGTCTCATTTTTTCAGGGCATTGCTAACTTTTGAGGTTGCAGATAGCAGCGGTATATTACATTTGATTCAGTGGTGTTTTATTTTACATACTCAAAGGAGACAGAATATTAGAAACACCCCTCATTGTTATGCAATGATGTAGTTTGTCAGAGAAACTCATACAGTATAAAACGAGCCTACAGTGCATTAAGATTGCAGTGCATCCATTAGGAACAGTAGCAGTGTGTAGTTAGCTCGGTAATATACAGAAGCCATGAAAGCAACCAGCCAGAAAGAGCTGTTGTTGCACTGTGAGGCTTAATTTACTGGAATCAGTGTGAACCACTGCAGACCTGTTACCTAGCAAACTCCGGCCGCCTGGGATCTTGTGGTCAAGATCACACTTCCCAACTCAAGTCTCCAAAGAGAACAGACCTAAAAACCTAAACAGGGCTTTTTTACTCTCCTGTAGACATTAATGCAGTCATGGAACAGCACTTAGAGCAATCAAATGCATACTTTGTTGATTATAATAAAATAATGTGCCTTATTAATTTTAATAAAGGGATAAAAGAAATAGCTGCTATAAACAATAAAAAAATATGCGAGTTTGTAATACTCTCCAGTGCTGCACTTAAAAGTCCTCTTTTTCCTCACTTTATTTCAAAACTGCTTGAATTTCTGTCTATATATCAGTGTCTCGCCCAGAGGAATAGAAACTTAATGCAAATGCTTGTGCCGTGCTTTCTTTTCTCGAATAAATCCTAAAAACTCTAGCAGATGGCCCATTTTCCACCCCGTGTATTGTGTTATTCTAAACCTTCTGAAACATCACCATCCTTCCACAAAAGTCAGTCCTGGGGCAGGAGGAAACAGTCGTTAGATTTATTCAGGAAATAAAGACGGGAACATGACAGTAAACAATGCCCGCTTCAACTATACAGCCCAAAAACAGCTGTACATACATTTATAGACATCCACTACATGTACAAAGACACACAAAACTCCTTTACAATACACAGATACAAAAGAATAGAAGCGCTTCACAACAACATCATGTGATTCTCCCTGAACTCGCTGTATTGTATTTCATTTTTCTCGCACAGTAAATAAATCAATTTCTATTCTCCCCCTGTTGTCTTTTGCTCCACTCATGCGTCAGTCACACACACGCACAGTTGTACACAGCAGATGGCAGGACATCTCACAAATTACAACAACTGAAATGTGACTCATGCTCTACACCAAAAACATGTTGGCTGAACAAAACAGATCTGAGGGGAAGAGATTTCACCCTTCCTTTGGAAAAAGGCTCAGTCTGTGCTGACAGACCAGTGGTCAGTACCATGGAGGGTGACGTAGAGCTGGTCATCAGAGCTAACCAGCCCTGAGAAGCTATGGTCAGACCCTCTGTTTCTTCACTGGAAAGACAGGGAGTCTGATGGAGCACTGACAGCTGATAGAGGCACATTTATGGCCCTTTGAGAGTGTCTCTGTGTGGATACCTGTGTTGTGGCAGAGCTACTGTGAGAGCCTCAGCTGTATGTTCCTGTGGGGGGAGTGTCAGTACATAGCCATAGCCGTGCTGCTTACCTCTAAATATTTTTTGAAGCACTGAATACATATACAATGCTGTTTTTCTGCCTGTACGTATCAGTCTTGCTAATATTAGCCAGCGACTATGTGTAAGAGGCACAAACTGAATCAGATCAGAATAACACAAAATTAGTGAGTAGTTTTTTAGTTCTGTAAACCAGGTGGTGGTGGACTGATATGAATATATATATGTCCACAATGTAGTGTGTCTGGGTGTCATACATTTGTATCTGTTAAATAGTAACTTGTACTTATCTGTTGGACCAGTGGGTGTGCTGTTTTCTGCAGTGGCAGTCAAACGTTAAATAGTGTTTTAAATGTTCCTCCTTAGCCTACTCACACCTGGAAGACAAGCGGGAGTAGAATATTTACAATAATTGGCTCTAACTTTGAGCTTCCTGACAATCTCACTGCTCACCAGTGGACACTGAACTGTAATGGTATTATGAAGTTCTCATATCAGTACTCCGTATTGGCAAGTACTCAAATGTAAGTACTTGTACTTGATCTGAAAAAAGTGGTATTGTGCATCCCTGGCAGTGTTTATGACAAGTGAACTTTTGCAATTATAATATGAAGAGCATTCATTGACAGGGTCATGACATTTACAGAGATCTCCACCAACAAAAAACTACATCACATGAGTCACCAGAGCATTCGCTGTCACTGGCAGTGATATAATAGTATTGTGTACTGTGATTTGCATGCTTTGCTTTCAGTCTGCTGTCTTTCAGTTAAGCCTCTATTGTCATGATGACAGCATTTATATTTGTATGAGTCATGTCTCCTGTATTTTTCTACATAGGTTAAATTCAGACTCTTTACAGATACGCTCAACAATCAGATGGCATCTTCATCAACATGAGTTTTATTAGGACTGAAAGTAATAATTACAAGCCAACAATATTTAGTTTATGATATTAAACTGAGAAAAGCAGCAAATCCTCACATTTACCAAGCTAGAACTGTAGAATTCTAGAATACAACTGTAGAACTGTAGAATTCTAGAATACAACTGTAGAATTGTAGAATTCTAGAATACAATTGTAGAATTGTAGAATACAACTGGAGAATTATACAACTATCAGACATTTTTTAGTTTAGTTTAAACTGACATATCTACTATGACTTAGCACTTATTGACAATATCTTGACAAACTGCTTGCTATTATTGCTTTGGTTACATAATGTCTCGAGTAGTTTCATCCCTGCTGTTTGAGAAGTTACACAGTCATACACCAGTGAACCCTCTTTGTTGCATGACAGTGACACTCTGATATCTTTCACAGTGCTGCTGTTTTCTCAGCAGGCACATCTTCCTCCAGGCCAGAGCATTATATCACGCCTGCTTAGTTCTACAATATGTACCTTGCATGAACTGGGAAACCTTTAATATTAAAAAGGAAAGCTGTCAAACTACTACTAATAAGTCTTTAAATAGAGGCTGTCATGGACATTGACATTCTCAACTAGCTGACTGCTAATGCCAGCTGCCTGAAACTGACATCAGCTAGACTATAACCATACAGGATGAGTCATTTCAATTCCAAAATGACAAAAAGTGGATTGTATTTCTCTGAGAAACTCAACATAAATTGGATTGCAGAGTACATTTATCGGACAAAAACCGAAACTTTCACTTTTCACCAACTGTGTATGTGATGCACAGAAATAAGAATAATTGGTACAGCTGATTAAATCCACAGTGACAGTTGTGATTTCAGCTAATGCAATCAAGTGTAAGGAAGAGAATTTTTGTATACTTTTAGATGGTGAATGTGAAAGTTGCCTCACATTCGCTGTAGCAGTTGTAGAACAAATTTTAAACTTTTACAATGTGTCAATATTTTCTGGTTCCATTGTGTTCAGGTTTGCCAGAAGTAAATTACGTTTGAATGAAACACTGACTTCAACGCTCTTCTATCCCTCAAACCAATACAGCATGTGTAATTTAGAAAATGTCAGAACAGAGAAATTACGTGCGTCATTCCCTCAGGTTCTCTCAAACTACTGTGCATGATAGATTGATGAGTTGACAGACACAAAGCTTGATTTATTGTTCCTGTCCAGATTTCCTTGTGGGGGACAGAAATGTAATGACACCAGCACAAGTGAAGGCCTGAACATTTTTTGAATCTAAAGGTTCATGCTCTTTGGAGACAACTATAATGTTTGGTTTGTGGTTTCATCAGTAGTGCCAGGTTGCCAGATTTCCTACTCTTCATCCATCTTAACCCACTGTGTGTAGAATAAGGGGCCTCTGGCCCAGATCTGTCATTCTTATTCACATTCTTTATTCCCTTCTGCCTCATCGACATTGGCAGTAGACTGGGCCAGTCCCAGCTGGCCCATTCTGAAATTGCTTACTGTAGGAACTCATCCCCACAGTAAAACAGACTGCTACCCCCATGCCAGCTGTTCAGTCCTCACATTCACCTAATATAACCCCACTGAGCTTAAGGGTTTTAAAAAACAGTAATGAAAAAATATTCCAAGTTAAACAGTGGATTGTCTGTAGAACTATACAATTGAGGCTCATATTGCAGAGCTCACCTTGATCTCAGGAGTCTTTCTTTTCACTTATGTCACTTCTTGTTTTTGCTGTTTGCTGCCATACAGAGATGCAGCTCTTAAGAAGGTAGTCGGATTAGCTGAAGGACTTGAACTTCAGGTCAATTTTATCTCCAACTCAGACTCACTCAAAAGCAAGTCAATGCCAGAACTCCACTGAATGACAACTGGCTATACAAATGAAGGAAATCATTACAATTCTCCCTGACTTTACTGTAGAACTCACTCATTAAGCTACAGGTTTGGAGAGATATATTGAAATGGTGGAGTTAATTAAGAAAGTTAATTACAGAAATTTAAGGTTAGAGAGGTGGACAGCAGTTAATTTGTGGTTTGCTGGAATTGTTGACTGCACTTTGTTTTATTTGTTCTGCAGAGCTGAGATTTGCTGCCTGTCAACAGTTACTGGACATCCACAAAAAAACCTTGTATTGGGGCCAGTGGTTTTTGTCTGGACTTCATTATATTTTGTGGAATTGCTGAGATGTCAGTGAGGATTGAGTATTGGCACAAACCTCATGATGAAATATGGCCTCTGTGAGTACCTGTTTCTGATTGGTTAAAGGTTATCTGCCAAGTAAGGAGTAATCCATGACAGGTTACGTTGTTATTGGGAAAAAAAATACCATCTGACACAGAGGGGGATTGCTTCTGTGGAGTGCACTATTAAAGTGGTTTATTGTGTTTCTATCATGGGACTGCACAGCGTTTAAATGGAAATGCCATGTTGACACAAAAAGATTGTGAGCCTAGCCTGGTTGCAGTGACAACAACCTGGCTCTTAAAGTGACTTATTGTTGACATGAGAAAGAGGAAGTGTACATGAATTGTAAGTCTTCTGTTTCAGTATGAACATCATAAACAATTCTTTTCCGGTCATCTAATAACTCCACTTTACAGAAGTGTCTGTATCACTATAGGAAAACCCAGGAGAGCTAACCTGGTCAAAAAAAATTACAGGCAAACTTACATTAGCTGTACAACTACCAGCTATGGAAGGTACAATGTTGCTCTGGAAAGGCTTCCACCATCATTAAAAACCCAACTCCTGGTCTGTGTGCTGTCATATCAACCTGTCAGCTTTGCAGGAACATTGATACCTGCACACCTATATTCAGAAACAGACTTTTTAAAGAGCTTTTACACAGCTGAACACTGCCTAAAAACCTCATGAACACCTCCAGCCACCCCGTCCTCTTGGGCAGCTGCAATGTGCGATGTGAACTGTCACAGCTAATAAATGTTTTAATGAGCCAAAAGCTTTTCACAGTAAAACATTCTTCTAACCATTGATCCACTTTCGTGTCCAACAGAGACCATGACGACCGCCACCTCCCCCATCCTGCTGAAATGGGACCCCAAGAATCTTGAAATCCGCACCCTGACTGTGGAGAGGCTTCTGGAACCACTGGTCACACAGGTAGTCCACTTCAATCTGCAAACAAAAGAGGAGCCAAACCATTGAGGTTTAAAAGATAACTGCAACCTGCTGTCCCTCTCAAGCTGGTTAATGTTTTTGATATACTTACTAACACTGGACAACAACTTAATCCAAGTTTCTGTTTTTGGATGTTCTTAAAGGTTTGTTGACAGTCAGTAACATTTGTAAGTCTGATGGCATCAATGCTGTTGGACTAATAAACATGCACTTGTTAGAGCTGAGTATGAGAACAAAATGGATTTGTTTCTGGTTGTACCTTTGCTGGATCACTTGTTACAAAGATGTTAAACTGATTTGGGTTACTGCCAAGGACTTTGGCTCATCGCCACTGACTTTGTTTGGCTTCCAAACTGAACAGATGGCTGAACATGACTTTGGTCACCCTGGCTTACTGTGACAGTCTGTGACAAGGGTTGGATGTTGTTTAGATTTTGTAGATTCAGATTCTGAATTTTTTTATAGAAATCTGGTCGAAGTCTTTTTGAATCCCTGTTCAGATGACAGTTACGTTACAAGCCTGATTCCAAAAAAGTTGGGACATTTTGTAAAACATAACATGTTTTTGTAAAAAGAATGCAATCATTTGCTAACAAACTATATTTACCAACAACGGTTTTGCATAAGTGTTCCTGAGCCCATAATATCCTTTATAGAATCTCTCTCTTCATCCAATGATTGTTACCTATGAACTTGTGGAATGATCCAAACAGGTGTTTTTGGATCATTCCACAACTTTCACAGTCTTTTGTTGCTCCTGTCCCGACTTGTTTGAAACATGTTGCTGGCATCAAATTCAGAATAAGAATATTTATTTATTAAAATCATTGATCAAGTTGATGTCTGACATTAAACATATTGTCTTTGTACTGTTTTCAAAAAGGATTAGCAACTTATCACATTCTGTTATTTTATTTCATGTTTTGCACAGCGTCCTAACCTTTTTGGAATCAGTGCTGTATTTGACCAAAAAAAGAGAAAAAAAGCCAAAGTATGTTGTCCAATGTCAGTAAAATCCACTTCTTCTACAGATTTAGGCTTTTATGACAGAATCTCCATCTGACTTAGAACATGTGTAAAGTATTTGTAAGTTTCCAAAGCATGCATTGTCTTTATCGCACCATTTGCGACAACCTGAATATATCAACTGCATTACATTGCAACACGAACTAAATGTAATGCCTAACTTTGTTACTTTGCAACTTTGTTGCTATCTAAAGCAACGTTTAATGTTTGCTTTTCATACTGTGCTAATAGAAAGAAAAAGCAGTGTCTCCCTGAAAGGCACCGGTGGGGGAAAAAAATATCTAAAAAATCTTTTATTTGCTTTGGAAATAGATGAAACTCTGCTCCTTTAAGAAACTTGCCTGGGAAAGAGTTTGACTGCTGGGTATGATGTCACTGTCCCCATCTGGATTAGTACCAGAGACTGGCACGTTCCCAGTGATGGCACTGATGTGATCACTGGATGTACCAGCAGCCTCCCCCCGGAGGTCTGATGTTCCTTGATTGGCTGCAGTGTGCTTTTTGCTGAATGTTTTTAATCAACCCCTTTTCTTTTAACCTAACGTGTGTTCCCTGCAATGTTGCGATGCTGTCTTCTGTGTATTCTCTTTCCACACATGAGCTTTTGGTGGAGCTCAAAGTCTTCTGCTGCTCCTGCATCACAGTATGTTTTTTTTAGTTGCACTGTGTATTACCTTCATTTCTATATTTCTAGAGAATGCTATTTTCCCCTAATTCAATTTCATTCTGTTAGGTTGATGTCAGAGTCTTTTCTCTGGGTTTTTGCTGGAGGATGTTTTGTTCTGTCAGTCTGCAGAGAGAAACTACCCTGTAGGACACATTGCTTTTCCCTTGTGTTCCCTTGTATCTGTTCATATTTTGTCAAGCCACAGGTATTTTGCTAACCATTCATGGTAGAGCCCTGCACAGATTTCAAATTCCAACTTAAACCGAACCTGGATTCACTGCCTTTTTTTCACCAAAGTCATCTTGACATGGAGGAAAAGCACAGGTGTAATAATGGATGAATTCCATTTTTCTGCTTTACTTTCAGGGTCTCGGTATTGAATATGCTGGCAGACTATCACACTGCCACAGCTTACTGGGACCCTTGAATATAACAAAGCAATTGTCAATTTTATTAGCAACACCTGTGACAACTAACCAAATCTTCAGCCAGAAGCTGCTGCTTTTAGGTCAATGAATAGATGCACAAGGTACATTAAATTTGTTTATTGACTGCTGACAAGCTGTCCAAACAATTCCAGGCCACATCTGGAGAATGTAAGACATTTAATGACATGCTGAGCAAAAACTCACCTGTCTCTAATACTGCAGCTTTCTGCTATTCATAACTACAGAAGTTGCTGAGAAAGCAGTTTTCCATCAATGACCAGACTCCTTTTAACACATTCTGATGCAAGAGTTTTTTTTTTTTTCCAGAAATCCAACTACAGTCAAGCAGACTTATTCACAGTATGAGCAAAATAACCACAGACCCCAGGTGGGAATCTACCTGTTTATCCCAGAAAGACGTCATTGGCAATTATTCCGTTTCTCCAGGATGTCTTAATAAAGCGGCTTCATTGCAGGTAGTGGTTGACCCTCTGACACTGGTGGATATTAGATGTGGAAAGGCTCGATTTACTCACAGCCTGCCTCAGAACGCAGCCTGTTTACTCTTTGGTCCCCAGAGATGGTTTAAGTATTGATTGTAGACTTTTTGCCAGCTTTACTTTTTACAGCAGCAATACACAGCCAGTTTTATCCCTTATCGTCAACTTTTTATGTCTTCTTACGGGGAGCAAGAGATTCCTGTGGTGCCTGGGTGTATCTGAACCTGCAAGCAAAACCTTCATATAACCACTTGTTTCAAAATCATTGTGTTTGACTCAGAAGTAGGACTGTTGCCATTGTTTGTAAGTCACAAAGTTTTAAATCTTTACAGTCTGGTCCACAGTGGTAAACAAGTCACAATGCATTCTTCACCAAATTCAGTTGAAGCACCAACAGAACAGGATAATCATTAGAAGTTTATAAAATAAGAGTAGCATGAATGCTTCATAAAATGTGCCTTTTTATTACTTTTTAAAACTCACTCCATGGTTTTACCTGGACAGCCCTGAGACACCTCGGGAAATAATAAAATACAATAAGCTCTTGTACAGTTACACATGAAATGAGATTTATGCTCTTTTCAAAATAAGAAATGAAAGTGCTGAACTCAGCAATAAAAAAGCCGGCATTACAAACATAAGCAATAGATCTTATTCCCATTAAATAAAATGTCTTCACAAGCTATCATTTCATAGCATCTCATTCTTCTTGTTTAATAGATAATATCTGCCAGCATCCACTGTGGGGTTAGGGGTGGTTCAGTCATACGGCTCAAAGTAAAATCGTGGATCGTTGAGTTGAGCTGAAACCCTTTTTTCATATTGTCAAATCTTGCACGTTTGTAAGGCTGATAAAGGTTTAGGTCATGTGACTGACTCAAGCCCAAGCTTCTCATTGAATTTGTTTCCTGTCTTGTTTGGTGACCAATGCCATCTATTACACCACAACCATGCAGGCTTAAAATCTCTCCAATGTTATTATTGATGTTCATATTAATGTCAAATGAAAGCCGTGAAGAATTTGAATAGGATTTGTGCAAACATGCATCACTTGCTGAATACACTAAGACAGAGCAGCACATGGCAGCATGTGGTGCTGCGTATTTTTTAACTAGTCGGAACAGACGTGTAACACGCTTCATCACAAATCCTGATCATCCTTGAGACCATATTGCTTGCTTCACTTTTCCTGAAACAGCTGGTTTTTTGCCTATCTCCTCACGTAGACAAATTTAAGTTTATGGCAAATCACCAAAGTACCAGTCAGGGGAGAAAAAAATATTAGAGCATATACAATAAAAGCACATAAAGAGATGGCTGAATCAGAGCAGAAGCTGAAAATGTGTCTCACTGCTGATTCATTTTATAGGATTTCTAAGCTTGAGTTATTGCCGGCCATCAAACATCACCATCCGTCTCCTTATCCCTGCCTCTATAACTTTATGGGTTTTGGGCTTATTTGCTTAAATTGGATTGCATAAAAACTTCTGAACCACCATTACTGTTTGCTTGGAAGAAAACCCAGACGTGCATTTTTCAATTGGCATCTTCGCTCTAGTTTGAATAGCACTGGCATCAAATATCTGAACATACCCTAATGACTATATACTCTAATTTAAGGCAGGTTTGAACTGAAATTTGCTGGACAGTACTTAAAATGCAACCCAGTTTTTTGGCATCCAGGTTTGCATTGTGTGCAGTCTGTCAACCACATTCTGTGTTTGTTCTCGTGAGTGGTCATCAAAGAGACAGGTAGGTAATTGCATAATGTTAGCGGAACGAAAGCCTGATGAGCTTCCTCTGCCGACACATAGTGATCATTATTAATTCCTTTCCATACAGTAGCAATGCATGACAGCCCTTACAGCAAATTATGTGTCTGGCTACCAAACCTTTTTTTATTTCAAAAATGATGCGTCTACCCTTTGACATCTTAATTTATTTTTATTGAAATCAGCGTTGCTGGTCTTGCAGCAGTGATGTCTGAATTACTTCAGACAGCTTCAGTCTGAGTGTGTGAATTCCCTACACAATGCTTATTGATTGAGCCGAAAGATAAAGAATTCAGATGTAGGTCTTTTGTCAGACCGGTCTGGAACTAATCATCATCTGATCTTTTCAGTGTTATGATCTCGGGGAGTTTTACAAACAGTTGCTTCGTAATCATTTACAACATTTTGAGGTACTTGTCTTATAGCTACTTTTTAATAAATGATCTGTATCTTTATTTGCTCCTTTCATCTGACTGCTACCTTTCTGAATTGATTGATTTTACAGTTAATACTGATCCATCATTGATTCCACTGCACAGTAACAGACAAATACTGCAACAGAAATGATATTGCAGCAAAATGCGTTCACTACACACCTATGAGAATAAGTCCGATAGCTAACTATGGTAGTTCATCTTTTTTGCAATTGCTTTGGAAGTGTGAAGCGTTTTCGGATATGAACAAGACACTGTGATTGTTTTTCCCTGTCAATTTGGATGATTCAGTGTTTTTGGATGGAATAAAAGGTTGCCTCAGGAGGATAGACAAACAGGCTCACCCTGACATTGCTTGAGATAGCAGGCTCATTTATCATGACCAAGCTTCTCTCACCCCTGCTAGAAAACTGGGCAAGTCCATAGCTAATAATACTGAGGGGCTTACTTTATCACTGCATATGAAGGCAGCATGCCTCTGATATAGTAAACATTTTTATACTGCAGGCACTAGCAATATTTTTTGAAAGAATTATAGGGAAGTAGCCTTGAGAGGCAGGTGGGGAAAAAAACAGGTACCAGAAGCTGGGCTGCTTTCATTTACTACAGTCTAGACTTTATGCATGTTTGTATGGAAGCTTGGGAGCCAAGAACAGAAACGTGGCAAGTTTTGATATAACCACAGACAGAACTTGATTTATAGAATTTGTCTGAATATGAAGAATATGTCTGGATATATTTCCAAAACTATTAGAATTGTGTCAAAGTATGGTTGTGCCTGTAGCCTCTTCATCTCAGTTGTGCATTTATTATGTACTTCTTAAATTGGAAATGTTTCACAAACTTAACATGCATTTGTAAAAACCATAAATTACATTTCCATAGCTACACCTTAGTTTGAGAAAAAAAAGTGTTGTTACAGTTGTGGAGATGCTGCAATTTACTGTGTTTTGTCACTGTTAAACTTTACTACCATCTACTACATTTTAAGATGTATGGCATTTATTCCATCAAGGCCAAATGTCCTATCTCGCAGTGTTAATGAAAAATAGTTCATGTATCTGCCCCATGATTTGGATCCACTCTGAAAATTAATACATGCTACACCCTTCTGCCAAGTTTCATGAAAACAAACAGAACCAAAAACATAACCTCCTCAGCGGATGTAACTAGCTTCACTCAGGGTCAGCTGCTCACTCATATCAGGCATTTATTAGTGTGGACATCTGGTCTTCATAGTTAAAAGGTAACATTTTAGAAGCCAGTTAAGGGTTAAATGGGTTACATTACGTTTATGAGAGGAGAAAATTTCTAGTAACTGTTTCACAATTCTTTGGTCCAACATTTGTGATGAACTAATTTCCATCCATCCAGTGAATGTAATAGCAACATTTGGATGATAATAAATGTATTTGCCTGAGAGATCATATTGCTTAACATTGTTTTAATCATGAGAACATTAAAGGCAATGTTGCATATTGTTACATTATTGAACATTTTTGGCTTACATGCATGTGGATGTGTCCAAACAGATGAACAAAAAACAGAATATTTTAGAAAACAAATATAGCTCCCAAATGAATTGTTTCACAGTAGTTATCATTGCACAGACATAAGTAGCACGTCCTCAACTGACATTTTGAATTCAGTTTAAAAGGGGTTTATTTTGGCTGCTGTACATGTTAGCATTGACCCCATGTCAGTGCATTATGAAGTACTGACAGTGAGCATTAAATCAAAAAAACAGCCAGCCTTGCCGTTCCATGTGTCTTGGTTCTTGTCCTGCTGATACAGTAGATTTGGATTTGCACTTCTGGTAAAGTGTGCTGATCCCAGAACTTGTAATTCTCGCATCATGTAGTGTGTCTCTTGTAATTGTTTCACAGCTGGAGCTACTAATGAGGTAAAAACTTTCCAGCCCGAATATTCAGGGTGAGAGGTTGGTGGATGGAGGCTTCATCAAAGTTTGTATTTCAACTGTCAAAGTGTATTTCATCAGAGGAGAGACAATTTCTCTTCACCTCTGCCTTCCTCGCTCACTCACTTACTCACTCAGTCATACACACATTGAATCTATTTTAATCTTCTCATTGCTCTGTTTGTTTATAGTCTTTGCTTCCACTTCTTGCTCACTCATTCCATTTCTTCTTAACTTGTATTATACACACAGAGAATGCTTTGTTTGTCTGTGCTGGCTTTGCTTTATTTGTTGTGCGTGCTTATTGGACTTCCTTTTCGAGGAACAACTCACAAGAACAACTATACATATCCCATTTACGAAAAACAGAGAGAGCCAACAGAATTCTTTTTATTAACTAGTCAATAGTAGTTCCCTGTTCATTTCTTTACTATTAGGCTTGTTCCTGTCTACCAGTTTTTGTTAACTAAAAACAGTTGTTTGGTGCTTTCAGTGATAAACACATTTGCTGTTGAATGAAAAACCTTTAAAAACACATTCAACATTCTGAAATTCTGGTGAAAAAATATTAGTCCATTAGGTATCAAAGATTTTATTGTCTTCTTATTCTTAATCTTATTAAGATTTCATCTATTGATACAATAAGTCTTGATTTATGTTTTTAATGTGCACTTCAGTATTCAATACAAAGGTTAATCATGTTGTTTACTGGCTTGAGACTGGAGCACAATTCTTGATGTATTTTAAATGAGTACACCAAGTCTTGCTAATCTATTTTATTACCAATCAGTCATGTTATAACTTCAATATATTCTGTGGTCTTTATTGACCACAGTGGTGCAAAGTAACTAAGCACATTTACTCAAGTACTGCCCTAGCTGTACTTGTACTTTACTTGAGTATTTCAGTATTATACTACTTTGTACTCTTACACTACATTTCAGAGGGAAATATTGTACTTCAGTACATGTATCTGACAGCTATAGTTACTTTTCATATCCAGATTTTACCACAAGCTTTATGCTGTGACCCTTCCAAGTGGCCCGACCCCTAGTTGGGAAAACACCACTGTATATAAAGTGTATATTTAATGATAGCTACAACAGTAAAATGCTGCTACACATTGATCTCCAATCTCATAATCACATATATAACAATATACTGTAACACTCACAGGGGCCATTTTTTCTGCAAAATTTTACCTTTGAAGTACATTTTGATGATAGCACTTTTAGTGGGATTTTAAATGCAAGACTTTTATTTGTAATTGAGTATAATTACATTATATTGGTACTTTACTTAAATAAAGGATCTGAGTCATCCTTCCACTGATCTACCACACAGAAAATGTATCTACTATTGGCCCTGTATTTCATTTAGAAAAGCCAAAAGATGCAATACAAGAAGCTATTTTTGCTTTCCTGCTCTCAAAGCCAGTCTTGTCACTGTCACTGCCATTCTCTGCCATAAAACACTCATAACTCTAACAAGCATAGTCTTTTTTCTGCTTTAAAATTCTATATGTCTTTTGATCAAGATGGATCTGATGCACTCTGAATTTTTACTAATTACTGTCAAAGGTCTTTGTGCTTTGAGGCTGTTGTTTACTTAGAAGGATGCCAGAGCTAAAGATTTCTTTTGCACAGTCTTTGAGTTTGAGTTCTTGTTATTGGGTTGTGCATGCCAATTAGATTGGTTTTAGAGATTATAATTGATGCTCAGCAAAAAGTCTTGTCTGTAGTTTTGAATTCAGTGAAGGAGATGAAGACTCTAGCTATCCTTTGCTTGACATCTTCAAATTCACCTGGAACTTGTTTGGTAGAATTTGTACATTTTACCTTTGGTATTTTATGTACTGCCTTTTTGCTGTATTTAATCAGCCTGACATGACCCGGTAAACCCAAATGAGAAAGTTTGAGCTCTCACAGAGTTAAAACATGACATGAGTACCACTTATGCAAAACAAAGTGGATTTAGCCCCTGATCTCTCCGCCCTAATTCCGCCTCTTGGATGAGATTTCCACCATTGGGATGTTTGGTGGTTGACATGACATTCCGCCTTCATGTGATGCAGAGGAAGAGCCTCTCTGCTGCACCGACTGACCGGTTTGCCAGACCAGAAAGAGCTATCAAGTCATGTCCTACTTATGGTTTCTTCCTTTAGGGGCCTCTTGATTCCCCTGGTTGCTTTTGATACTCTAACATGGATTCATACATGGTGAGTACTCATGCCAACCTCCTCAGCGCTACTTGCTTCTCTTAATGAATGCTTGATCTCGGAGGCCATCTCTTAGGCATTAGCTCTGAATCTTAACAGAGCTTGAAGGTGGTCTCTGCTACACGCACAGCTGATTCTGGTCCAGCACTAAAGACGTCTTCAAATGTGAATAACTAACAATGAGGAGTTATCACTGGCTTTATAATAAAGGCCTTTAGGAACAAGTCCTGCCTTCAAAGCAGAACTTGTTGAATGAATGAAAGAGCGAGGTTATATGTCTGAATATAGTGAATTGACAGACAAGATAACATGAGTAAGATGTTGTCTGTGTTGCTGCTTGTCAATATTCCCATGAATCATTGATTAGTTGTTTTTGCTACACGGCAAAAAAGTATTGTTGTGGATGTATCCTCATTTCTTTTGTTTTTCTTGGTTATTAACTTGAAAGCATATTGGCATGTTTGACTTCACAGCCTGGTAAAGGACTAGCAGGGCACCTGAAGGGCAGAGTTGGCTGTCAGCAGTGGATGCTTTAACCCCCTTTGTTTTTGTATCTTGTCCAAGCCCAATGTTTGGCTCCTGGTATTGGTTGGCACCTGACACACATACACAAACACACACACACACGCTCTAGTCAAGGGGCTTAACATGAAGGGAGGGGAGACGACGGCGGCAAGGGGATTAAGGCTTCACGCTGCATCACTGTCATAATCCATTAAGCTAGCGGAAAAGGAGGAAGCCTGGACCTCAAACAGACACTTTTTGGAGGCAAGAAGGGATGCTATACTTCTCCTCGGAGTTTTCATTGAAACCACAGAAAAGTAGCTCTCAAAGTTGGGTCATTTTGGGCACTGCTACTGAAGATGAACTAAGTTTGGAAAGTAGTCTTAATTTTAGGAATACGAAGACAGCTTGTTGACAAAAGTAGCATCATGCTTTTTAGGGAAAAACAAAATAATTCATGCTTTTATTTCATGGCTTTATCTCAGAAACAGCCTTTATTACAGACATCCCATTTTCAGATATTATAAAGTATTGCCCGGGTCTTGGATGCACTGAAGAAATTGATCTAGCATGTCTTCCACTTGAAAGCTAAGTACTGAAAAAGAAGGGGGGGGGGAGAGCTCACTGGATTTGGAGATGTGAAGTCCTCCACTTTTTGTACTCTTTTCTATCCCTTGTTTGAATCTGGATGACAGTATTTCTAAGAGGCTTTGAACCCTTTGAGAGGCGGCAATGTTCAAAGGCAGTGTGGAAACCCCCGCTTCTTGGCATGCTACTCGTCGGACACTTGCCACGTTACAGGAGGCAATCCTTAATTTGAGTTTGAAGGGCGAAACGGGGAAATTAATTAGACAGCTGGAAAAACAGTGACATCTTATCAAAGCCAAAGTATGGTTTAATTTCACAAAAAATTAACATTACACTTCGAATTTGGTGTGATACTTGTCTGAGTTACAGGCTTAAAATTTTAATCTTGAGTTAAGTTTGCAATGAGAAATCCTCCCTAAAACAATATAGGATCAATATTATTAGTGGTGATAAGCTTCATTCTCATAATCAGGAATGCATGCAAACATCAATGTTTTGTAATGCACCTCATGGGCATGAACCCCAAATGTTTGACTCCTGTATCTATCTTGTTTTGTTGTAACATTGGTTACAACTTGGCATGTAAATGTATTTGATATTGTAACGAGAGAAAATGAAAGTGGTATAGTTTATTTTCTGGTCACGGCGAGTGGAAAAATGGTTTATGGCTATTACTGACAGAAGGCCTCTTACTGTTGATAAAGGGGTCCCTAAACT
Source organism: Holacanthus passer (assembly GCA_025331565.1). Classification (NCBI taxonomy): domain Eukaryota; kingdom Metazoa; phylum Chordata; class Actinopteri; family Pomacanthidae; genus Holacanthus; species Holacanthus passer. The sequence goes on along the minus strand of JAFREQ010000050.1, from coordinate 934,803 downwards.
TTTCCCACAGGAGGGCCAAAACTGAAACTTTGTGGTGGGCCATGGGCCAAAAGCAAACACCTATTGTATTGGCCTTTGTCATGACTGTTTTGCTTGGATCTTGGGAACTACAGTATCATTTGCCATGTGCACTTGCTTGATGTGTGAAACTTTTGCCCAGATGAAGGTTTTGCTTCCAAAAGTTTTATCATACTTGATTGGACCCAAAGTGTGTAGAACCTTCTGTTTTCTGTCTCTGTGTCTTCTCTCAGAACAGACAGACCTTTAGTTTGTCAATTTTGCTAATAAATGTAATAAATGAAAAGATTGCAACAGGCCAGTTCATTCATCTCCCAATTAGACTGTTAATAACCTCACAGCAATTTTGTTCTCTGGAGGTGCTCCTCTTAGCATGTTACTGAAAATCAATGCAATGTTTTTCCAATTCAATTCAACGCGTAAACATCATGGTCCTGGGTCTTGCTTGTAGTCTGATTTATTTTCAAAGTTCACTCTCCTCATGCGTTATGATTTGTTTTACTTCCTGCCTTTGTCTTTTTTCCCCCACCTGTTTTCTGTGTCACCTGTGTTTCATTAGTAATTTGTCCCTGGTGTATTTAGCCCCTTTGTTTTCCCTCTTTCAGTTTTCAGGTCATCTGTGTTCTCGTCCCTCGTCAGTATTCCTGCCTGTGTTCCTCGTGCCGCACTGGTTTGTTCTCAGTGTAGTTTCTGTATTTGTCCTTGTTTTGGATTTGCCTCAGCTTGCTCCCTCACTTTTTGTTGCCTGCTTGTTTTGTTGTCTGGAATCAGCTTTATGTTATTAAAGCTCACTTTTTATTTCTTCTACCTGCCAATCTGGTGTCCTGCATTTGTTTTTTTTAGTTTTTTTTAATTGAGGAAACATAACAGTGAGCTCTGCAGGAACTCACTTTAACATACTTCTCTCTCTTTATCTTTTACTCTCTCCTTCGGTTTGTCTTGCATATAATAACAGGTTTCCTGTTTATACACATATAAGTATCAACTGGCACACACACACAACCACACAGTGCATTTAATCTGATGACCCGAGAAAGGTGATGATAGTAAGTAATACTTTATTTTTACATAGTGGTATGATAAGGATGACAGCTGTGTCATTATGCAGAGTGCCCCCTGTTAGCTTCTGTCTTCTCATTACCTCTGCCAGTGCCTTGGGGTCACTACTGGATCTTGTGAAACACGCTTTCATCTGTCTTCAGGCTGTATCTTCTGACACCTTGCTATGTCAGCATATGGCTTGCCCCAGGGTTCTGAACAGCAGCCACGCACAGATGCTGGTTGTCCGCTCTCTCTCTGTCTCTCTGCTTTTCTGCCATAGAAAAATACACCCCATCAGGACAGATTGCCTTACAAACACAAAACACACCTGGTTTTAGCATTATTTTCACAAGCTTATGCTGTCGAGTCAAAAATAATCCTGACTTTTCTCTGGGGTTGGCCCAACAATGAGGCGCTTTCCAAGTTTTCCAATGACTAATTGATGCCGTATAAATTATGATGTAAATTCAACTAAAGATTCAGACGCTGTGCTCGAAAGTGAGATTTAACACAAGCTTATAAATAACACTCGCAGCAGACATTTTGACAGGTGTTACTAATAACATTAATGATGGCTGCGTTCTATTCAGGTCTCCCACTAAGCCACAGCAGTGTGACAGTGAGCCAGCGTGCGCAAGAATTACACCTGTGATTTAAAGTGTGACTTGTCAAACCATCTTCTATCGTTTAAATACAGGTACAAATCCAATTTTTATTTTAACGTTTTGTAGAAGTTAAGTGAAAAATAATGAAGTAAAATGATTATTGTATAAGTACGTGAATTATCTTGAAAATAGAGCTTTAATAAACTGACTATACTTCATAAATGTTTTGTCTTTACTACATCAGTTTTAATCGTCACTGCATCAGTTCTAATTTATGTGCTTGATGAAAGAGAAGCAGCAATTTATCAACGATTTAGTGTAAAATAGTAACGTTAGAAAAATGTTAATGGTGTTTGTGAATGTGGAAGAAGACCTCATCTGTGCTGTTAAAATTATTCTATTTGTTTGAAGATAGTGCCTGCTCTGGGGAGTGAGTGCAATGCCCCAGAGTAATGACAATTTATTACTGAAGTGTCATTACGATAAAGGCAAACAAGAATCTCAAAGATGAGCCTTTTTTGTTTAGGTTATTGCCACCTGTTAAAAAAAGGTGAATGTATGTATATTCTTATGCATATACTGAGCTGAGTAAATTCAACTGTAGTCTTGAAGCATAACTGCATGTTTTATGAGAATAGCCTTGGGTGGTTGAAGAAAAGCTTGTTACGTCACTAAACCTTCACTTAAAATACAGTTCTGTTGCATCATGAAATCCCTTCGTTCGGGCAATCCATACATATGGGCCTGCATGATTACAGTAGCTTTTCAGAAGAAAAAAACGTGTAGTTTGAGCAACACACCATCTATGCCATCTTCCGAGTGACACGAACATCAAGGCTAAAGTACAGCTCGTACTAAACATTTTGCTTTTATCATCAGGGATAAAAGGAAATAATTTCTTTCTTTTAAACACAAAGTCCGCACACCCCCACATTTCAAAACCTTCACAGATTTGACATTAAATCATAGAAGCTTATATCTTTGTAGTTTGAAAAAAGTTTTCAGATGTATTTAAAACACCAACTATGCTCCTTATACGTACATATATATATGCAATGTATAGATTAATTCACCAATTCAGTTGAATTAAATTACAGCTATCATGAAACATTTAACATTGCTCGTTACTACTTTTCATTTGTCATTTGTTTTCAGTCAGCAGGTTTCAAGGCTGTTTAATTATACTAGATATAGTTTACCATGTCACAAGCACTTATTTCTCCTACAAGAAAAGACTGTATTATTAATGGCAGAGAGAGAGAGAGAGAGAGAGACTGTTTCTATATTCATTATTGAATACTCCCTGTTTCATGCCTGAGAGCTGTGAGAGCAGCAGAGGAGAGTCCAAGGTCATCACTGCATGCCTTGTAATGTCTGGTAATCTGTGAACCAGGACATTATGGTGCCAGGCCGCAAGGATACATTTACTCCTCACTGGTGTATCCACATAGTTTTGCCTCATCAGATATTTTGTAAAACAACACAAACGCACACTTACTCTTTTACGGCAGTAGTGCCATGGACTGATAAGACCGTGATGCTACGCAGCCAAAGATGCTGTGCAGATCTACGACTGGAATACAACTGATCTTTTGGGATCTTCAAAGGACTCTGGCAGAGAGGCAGCAGGGGTCTTGCCTTCACTGTTCCTGTTCTGTCTGTGTGTGTGTATGAGCGCAGAGAGGAAGAGGATGAAAGAGAAAGAAGCAGACAGATAATCTGAGATTCTGATTGTCTGCATATTTGGCTGGAGGCAAGATCAGATTTAATCTAAATGAGACTGAATAGCCAAAGCAATGTGTGTCTGTTTCTCTGACCATCCTTTTATATATGTATATATATATATGTGCTTTTAAAATTTTCTTTCTGTTTCCTGTTTCACCAGACAGCCATCCTCTTCCCCTATGACCTATAAACCAGAGTTAACTTGATGAACACTGTCTTATCATTTTACTGAATTTGCCACAAAACAAGCCCGTTTACATGAATAATTTACTCGCTGAACTCACTACTGGTTTACAGCTTTCTTTCCAATTTTATCTCACTTCTGTCTCGCTGCTGAGTTCTGCATTTACTTAGAGGCAGAGTTATTGGTCAACATTAAACTCTTGCTTTGGCTTCCTATAGTCCATTGTTGGGTAATTCTGTAGGAAGTTGCATTTGGTTGCATTGAATTGAACTCACCAATTACTTTACTTTTTCAATTAATGAGCTGGCTGTTTTATACCACATGTCTTGTGCTCTCACTATCCTCTGGTCATTTTCTAAATTTTCCATCTTTACCTCAGAACCTGACCTGCAAAATCAATTATTTCACAACTGTTTGGTTCTGAACACAGTTTGAATATTTTCCTTCCAGCTGAACACTTGAACATTCTGTTACGAGCAATTTCTATTTGCACAGTTCATAGCAGGTGAAGTTTAACTAGCATTGTTACATCCAGGCTGTATTCAAAATCACTCCCTATTATAGAGTGCATTATATTTACAGTCCACCATATAATTTGAGTGTCCAAGGTCTGAGGGTTTAATTTTTTTTCTCTATAGTACCCTCCATGGCATGGACGCGACTTTTAGCACGTTACAGATCCAAAAATTAATCTCTACAAAAGCCAGTGATCAGAATCTTATATTACTTCTCACTATTAAGTATGATATTGAGTGTCTATTAAATAGAGAGTTGTATGATCTGTTCACTGTTATCCAAGATCCAAGAAGCCATTATGCTAACTGTCTGATGCTTATGTGCCACTGATATAACCAAGAAACTTTTATTTTACTGATGAGCGAACTGTTATATAAACTAATCTTTTTACTTGTAGACTGTATGTACGTTTAGATGAATTACTATGATGTACTTCCTGTGGAGACTTGACTGGTTCTTCTTGGCCATGTGACCGGTAGTCTATACCTTTGTGAGTGTAGCCTTTCCTTTAACTAATTTCTACAATACATTTGGTCTAAGTATTTTTTATGGTATCTCATTGTTTTCTTCTTTTGTGATCACAAATCAGTTCTTTTGTTGTCCAATAATGTTTTCACAGTTTCACAATTGCAGTTAAAATGAGCTAACGCCTACATTTATTGGAAGTGTGTCTAGCTCACTGCTCAGCTTTGCACCTACACACACAGCGAGGACAGACAGCTGACTTTTGAACATCGATCCTGGGTTTGTGCACCCCTGATAGGAACTTTTGTTGATGGCATTTCTTATCATTAAATTGACTGCACTATAATCTATCGGTTCATCACAGCTAATCACAGGCTGTCAGATACAGCCCTGGCCTCAAGACACATGATAACATAACCTGAGCTCCACCGTGTTGCTCCTCTAAGGCAGGCCATGTTTTCTTTATTAAGCTCTAGGTCAAAATACATGCATGATTTAGGAATTTGTATTTTAGGAATTTGTGAAATCAAAAGTCAAGTATGCTGTAACATAACTTTAGACAACAGTCTTTTGGTCAGTAAGGGCTAAAGTAATGTAATGTGAAGTCTGGCGAGACTGTGATACAAGGTCATGGTTTTTATTAATTGACGAAAGGTTGGTGGTTGATGTTGTCACAGATCATTTGAGTTCTCCGACAGAGGTTAAGATTCATGTTATTAACAGTTTCTTTTGGGAGTTAATGGACAAATATGGATTGCTAAACATGGAAGGCTCATCTGGAGTGGGAATGATGGCTACATTGAGAGACAGTGATCACATACTGAGGATGCCAGTCAAGTTATAAGGCCCTTGATTCATTTACTGTTGGTGGTTTGCTGCTTGAGAAGTAAAGAAGCACTGTACTGTAGTTGTACATGTCCTCTGTTGCTCCTACTGTATCTCGTCAAATCCAAACCTTTATTGTACCGTTATATTCTCGCACTCTCCTTGGAGCCATGTTTTCAGTGGATCGCTGCACTGATTTCTTTTTCTCCCACACTTGAAGCCATTTCAGAGTGAGATTTGAGAACACTTTTATGTGGTTTGTCTTTGAAGTGAACGGCATTTCAGATGGCATATATTCTGCCATTAGTTGGGAAGATTATGTGAAAACCTCAAGGCACATCACGCAAGAATTAAACCCAAGTCAAATGAGGACTCATTGGCATTTTTACCAAAGAATTTTAACAAAACTTTCAGTAATGTCTTCGAGTTAAAAAGAATGCACTGTTGCTGAAATGTTCTAATTGGCCAGTGTTGCATTGATTTCAAAACCCACTGTCTTATGCTGCTCTTGTTTGTTTTCCTTATATTAGTTCCCCATGGATTAATCATTGCCTTTTTTCACACCAGATGAATGGTATTTTTAGATAGTTCTTGGCACCCAAACGAGTTGGTTTTATTTTCTTTTTTTCTCACTTTTTTTCCTAAGGTATGCTCATGAGTCTCTCTACAGAGAACAGTGTGCCCCTGACGATATTCAGAGCTGGAGCGTGGCTCCTGCGTAGGGCTCTGTGGAAGGTGTGCAATGATTTTCAAATGGGTGCAAAATTGTCCTTACAAAACATCACAGCGGTTTAAGGCATGTCCACCTGAAACGTACTCCGCGAATTTATTGACGCACTCTGTCTAACTCTATCAACTGTGCATCAAAAATTGTCCTGTCATGCCTCAAAAATGAATTTAGTAAGCTCAGTGATAGAAGAAAGACATCTGTAGTGAGAATGATAATGAAGGAGTGGGAGGATCAAACAGAGTATAGGAACACGGATTAAGAGGGTTACTAATGAGGAAATATTATGGGGGGACTGAAAGTCTGTTCAACTCTCAAAGCAGAATGAATGAATGCTGTTCTTACAAGTTCACCTTGCAAAATGCAGGTTATTGCAAGGTGATATCCTGCAGATAACGCCATTGATTCCACTGGTGCAGCTTTTCTACTGAATCATGTTTTCTTGCAACTGTTTGTTACATTACACGAGTGTTCAGAACTTAGAGTAAGTAATGATAATGAAAATGATAGAAAATGTAAAAAAAAAAATCAACCTGACAATTTTGTTAAAATCTATATAAGTAGGACATATGAACAACAACATAAAAAACAGCACCATATTTTATTATTCATCAGTTTTTCTTCTTATCCATCATTGTATGGCACAGTTCCTCTACAACGTCTATCTCTAGGCTTTAAAACTGAACATGCTTCCAGGAGGTTTTAAAGGGATATTTCTGCCTGCGAGCACGCTGCATTCTTGAGAATGTCAGAGCTCGAAACCCCTGCCATGTGACACTTCCTGCTAAAACCTTGCTACCCAAAAACCCATTCAGGTACCCATTTTAATGCTCACTAATCCTCACTGCTTTGCACTATTTGAAATAACAGGGTATGATACACAGTGAGCACAGACTTCAGTTTAAAAATACTGAGATATGTTGTTATGTGCTGCCCTGCAGGATTCTTCCAGAAAATATATGTGTAAATATACAGTGTTTGCATATTTTTCTTTATATGCAAATGTGCAATGCAAGTGTGTGTAGTTCTCTGCATTTATATGTGTCTTGACTATATTTTGTTTATGTGTGAAGGGATGTACAGTTCCTGGGGATTAGGCACTCAGTGTGTATTGTATCTGTGACACACTCAGTGTGTAAGATGGCCTGAAGCCATCACAGCAGCCACCTTCTGCAAACTGGTTTCTATATTGTCCCTCTCACAGCGAGGTGACTGATTCACCCACTCGGAAAAATGAAGAGGACCCCCTCTTGGTTTTGTCCCCAGAGCTTTTGCACACATTACCCACTTTACACATGGGCATAAATGGTCACATCAATTATTTAACAGGGAACGTTATGTATATTACTGACTGTAGGAGGGTGCCAAAGGTTAACAGAATCTCCCAGGAGCTGTGTATGGGTGCGCATGATCATGCATTTGTGTAGTTGTCTTACACGTGCACACACATGCACATGCCTTTCCTTAATGTTCAACAGTTAGAGTGCATCACTCATGCGTTGGATGCGAGTCGCAGGGGCTGAAGGCGGAAAATTGAATGGCTACGCAGAGCCACGGGGATTTACTACTGAGTGGAGTCCACTGGCCAGTGCTCTGGAGAGGAAAGGCCGCATGGCATTTAATACTATTGATCAGCAACAAAATGGGAGGGCAAGGCACAACAACTCCTTAGGCCTGAAGGAAAGGTTAGCTTCACCACTGCCGCAGCATAATGACTTATGTATTACCTGTTAACTGTTTCCTGTCTGAGCCTGAATGTTGTATGGCAATGGGAATGCTTTGATAGCTCACTGCTTTTAAGAAAAAATAAACCATTGTCTGATTATGTTAAATAGAGAAGGTGTTAAAGTTGTCCAATAGGACACTGGATTTGTAGCACATGCCCATTTTAGATAAATAAAATCAAATCTGTACAGTTTGACATAGGTTTTTGTTTGGGATGCGTTTTGTTCACAATCATTCCAGCACAACATTCCAATGTCCAATGATGCAAATGTTTGTTATCTAATCAACAGTGAGCTACCAATCCTGCGTACACGAGTAGGATTTAGAAATATGGATAAATTGGGGATTTCAGGCAGACATGAGTGCCGATGACAAAGGTGTGAGAAATAAATGGAGTTGGACATGGTTGGCTGGAGGATGGGAAACTGCTAGAAACATGGTGCCACAAACTAGATGAATCCAGCTGAGCTTCTTTCTCCAACATGTTTTTGAAGAATTTACAGTATCGCAGTAGCAGGGAGCGTTAATTCAAGACAAGTATCTGATGAGAGAAGTGCTCTGCCATGGCTCATCATGTACAGTGCACAAGCTAGCTATATATATATATAAAGTGCCCATGGCATAAAAATGAAAAAAATAACTGCTGTAATTTATCTCATAAGTCTGCTGCTCATGGAAGTACAAGCCGATCTACTGCATGTAGATGTGATTTTCCCCTTTTCATTTTCTAGATCATCATCTTTCCTCCCACCCAAATCAGCATGAGAGTCCTGTGCAGGAGTACACTCTTGTGCTTGAGAATGGCTGAGCAATTTTTGTAAATTTGTTCCCATTGTGCCTCTGTGGCCCTGTGTCTTTCTTGCCCAGTGACCATGTCTTGATGTCTCTCTGTGGTCATTGTGTGTGTCTCCTTCCTTGCACAATCAATCTTTCTGAACATCTGGGAAGGTTGCTTGGGGACAGTACTGACCCAGGGATTGTCTGTTATCCACTTCACAGTAATCAGCTGTCCGCATGTGTTTCGTGCAACATTTACCGTGTCAATATGTGGCCCGACACATTTATTTTTAGTTGTTAGCATGACAAGTGCTGAATCTGATCGGCTGCCAACTGTTATAGATTTTTTGTTTGTAATGATTAAAAGTTTTTTTGTGCACTGTCAGCTTAATCCCAGTGCCCACCTTCCCTGAGATGTCATTGGTAACACTACCATATGTGTACATAACTAAAACTCTGCACATATGCAGAAATTTGTGTGTGCACTCATCAGATGTGCATACACATTGTTTGGTTTTATAAATGTAACTCATTGCATGATCGTATGCACATGCGTGAGTCTGAATTCCACCTCCACAGTTAGCCATAGATGATTGTAGACACATCCCTAATCAACTGTTTGCAAATAAGAATACCTATTTGCTCCATCAGTGTCTCTGTGAAAAAAATGGCACAGAAGAAAGACAATTTCAGCAGTTGTGCTTCCTGCCTTGTCGAGACCCTCCAGCAGCACCGGAGCAGTCATCCTTATGCAAGGCCATTACACACAACTGCACTGTTTATGGCAGAAGCAGTGCTGAAAATGAGCTCATCAGACATACTGCATCTCATTCGTCATCAGAGATTACCGTGATTATAGCATTAATATCTGAGCAGGATTTTTACAATATAGGATAAACAGTCATTAAAATAAAGTTTATAATGTGCATTAGACTATGATAATTGAATTGGTTAAACATGTTAAAAATCATCATCATTTGACTTTGATTTGGTCTCTCTCCTTAGACTGTATTTACACTTCTACTTTCCCATATCGTGCTGAGCTTGTTCTAGAAAACCTTGTGTACACTTGGTCTGCAAAAAGTGTGCAAATAAATACCAATTTAAATGTCAAACATGGAAACGGCATCAGCATGTTCTTGCTGTGCTTCCATGTGGCCCCTGGAGAGCCACTGCATGTATAACATAGCATGTTATAAAAGCACCATTTTCTGGTAATACTATGCAAAGGACCCCTGCGGTCAAGCACATAACAACATAATGTTGAGTGTTCAGTGTGTCTCTCTTCACCCTCCAGAAGTGTTCACATAGACATTTTAATTCTCCCCTCATTGTGCAGAACACAACCAGACGAGAGTCTCCCTCTTTAGTTAGCTAAGATTTTAATATTTAATACTGTTGCAGCATCTGAACAGACGGACCGCATTCATGAGTTCCCTATCCCTCGCTTTTTTTATCCATCCCCGCACTAATGTACGTCCTGTCTTATTCTAAATCTGCTGATCAGATGTCTACACTTTAATCTTCAAGCTATCGTAAAGATTGTGCCCGCCGGTTGATATTTTTATATGCTTAGTGTAAGCCAATTGTATAATTGGCTTAAGTAATAGTGACAAGCCAGTTAACTCATTCGTGTTCTCACGAGTCCTAATGGAGCTGATGTACACTCCCATTAAGTCTGTGACAGTCATTTAAAGCTACTGTTCTTCGTTTTTGCCTTTCATCATTGCTGGGTAGTGGAACACAAAGAATTAAGATATGTAACACAGCTCTGTACAGGTTATATACAGTATTTATGACCACAGTCTCCCCAGTAAAGCTTGTGGTGTCTGAGTAGTGGGGGCTGAGGCTGAGAGAATGACATAACTTGTGGCTGTATGGAAATAACCCCAGTGTGGTCTTGCATAAAATCCAAGCAGTGCTGCTAATACACACGATAAATGGGCTTGCCCAGGGCCAATTACCAGCTGGCAGAAAAGGGCAATGCCGCCTTGCCTAGACACTGAATTTATTTTGTTTTATATTAGGCCACATTTGGATGCACTGGGAAAACATTACTGTGGTAATGAAGTGAAATGATAGGTGTTGAAGGATTCAGACTTTTTTGTGTTAAAGTCTTGACACGCTCAACATAACTTTATGACGCTATTTATCGTTTGACTTCACAGTGTGGCTGTAGGCCTTAGTGGCTGTATGAGAGAACAGGTTGCATCAATTACGGCTCTCCCCTTCAGGTGATACAATGGTATATGATAAATGTGTCATGCAGTCTTAATTAAATATTACAACCTGTTTACTAAAGGCATAATAGCAAGTCAACTGCAATAGAGATGAAATCCTGAAATTTGTTTGTCCTGAACACATTCATTTTTGCTTAGTTATTTTTTATCAAGATTCTCTTTTTCAAATTGGTCAGTTAGACAAAAGTCAGCTTAAAACAAAATGTGCTTATCTACATAATATATACATTACATTAGGGCTGGGTGAAATGTGAACATTTTCCAACCATCCAACCAACCAAGCATATATTTAGTAAGATGTGACAAACTCAAATACTTGATATTTAATCTGTGTTTTTAAGGTCGTATGGTTGTGTTTGATTTTGTGAAAGTGTCTGTGTGTGTTGGGAGTATTATCTTTAAACATACTCAATACTTGCAGTGTTGTAGGCTTACATCATGTTGCAGCATTCCTTCCCTGTTTTCTTGATAGTCTGCGTATGAACTTGATGGTTGCTGAACATGTTCCTAAAGTTAAACACCCAGGCGATTTGTCATATGCTGCACCTCTGTGAAAGTGACAGTGATTAAACTCGGATGCCTCAGCAGCCACAGTAAAAAGCTGCAGCGTCTCAGGGCCTCAAAATGTAACGTCGCTCAGCCTGAAACAAAAGCACTGTCTTTCCTCCCCGTGATGTTTGTCCCTCCCAGGGATGTTTGTTAAATCAGATTTCCATGCTTCATCTAATCAGTGTAAACTCTGCCACCCGTTTATGTAGGTCCTTCAAATTAGTTCTCTGTCTATGCTTCTGGAAGTACACAACAGCCTAAAGCCTCTTCACTCAGCTTACTTGTGCTATATCCTTTCAATCTGCCTTCAAGTGTAGCCACTAATTTAAACTGAGGTAATACCGAACAGTATTTGAGGGTCAACAAGATTGAACTTAATTAATCCTGAAGGTAATTTTTTTGCCAGATTGTTCCATAAATTACAGTAGCAAGAAATAGAAACAATAGACAAGACACCATGTAAAGCCTTAAAAAATAACGGTAATTCTAAACAATTACAACCGTGATTCCAAAAAAGTTGTGTCAAACGTAAATAAAAACATGATGCAATCATTTGCGAATGAACTGTGCCGACAGCGGTTTTATGAAGTGATGTGTTTCACTAAGTGGTGAAGCTTTCAACATTGGTGATGTCATTGGTGACACCTGTGCTTTTCCACTTTGTGCTATGACAAAGTGAAACGTCTGCTGTGACAACGGCCGACAACTGCAACTCTTTCCAAAGTCCATTTTCATGAAGTCTTAATGTTATTGTGTCCATCCGCTCATTCTGAGGATATCCAGTTGGACGTCTGCGTGCAGAGACAGCAGGATTTTTTCATAAAAATAGCAGAGTTAAATCTGTATGAAGGGAGATAAATTGGATCAGCCTCAGTGCATGCTGTGAGGTTATTGCGGGCATAATTAAATATACATCAAGCTTTTTAAGTCGCTGTTGCAGAACAAAACGTCAACAGGCTTTGACTTGACTGAGTCGATCCCTGTAGAAAACTACATGACACATGCAGTAGGTTTATCTCTGCGTTCAGCAGCCCAGCCCTGTGTTAATGAATAAATGAGCACTTGAGGTGCAGATGAATCGTGCTCACCCATGACTCATATGCTCTTGTCTTCTGTTCCATGGCAGAGTTACAAATGATACTGTGTAGACAGAGAAGTTAAAGATCTTATGAAGTCTGAGGTCCAGCCAAGACAAAAGAGAAAGCTTAACACTTGTTCTCTAAGCAAACATACCTGAGAAAGGTGGCTGCAACAGAAAGCATCCAAAAATTACTGTCATCTTGGTCCACAGTTCCTCTTACTTTTTGTGACAATGTTTAATGTAATTACTGTATATGTGCTACAAAAGAACAACATGAGTAACATTGAACTATTTTAGCCATTTGTATTAAAAAATAACAACTAAAAATGCACAAATAATTCAGGTTACATGTTGGGTAATCAAGTGAGATGGTATAATGGACTCAGAAGCCTTAAAATCAAGCAGTAGAAAACAGTAATGTGGTTAAATGACTGGTCTTTCATCCCCATTCCTACAGACATATTTCCGTTGCTGCCTCTAATCCACTGCTGGCTGCTGTCAGTGGATCTGCTGTGTAATGGTATGGGCAGCCAACTTATGGATGTCATTAGCCCCAATTATTGTTCTGCTTGACTGAAGAACGGCTAAAGAACATAATGCAATTTTAAAGGACCCGGTGCTCCGCAAACACTTTCCCAATGTGACGTTATTCACAAATTAAATTGTGTTTTCATTAACACCACAATGAAGTCAGAAGCCTTTCGATGACCTCCCCCGTCACCACTTCGAAACAGTGAACCTTAATGAAATGCAGCGTAATCACTGATGAAAGCATATCAAGCATCCAATCACACGCAGATCAAACTGTGTTATTGTTCTGCGGCACATTTAAAATGTTCCGCCGACTAGTTCCGTGTAAAATGTTCAATTCCATTCTTGTCTTTGACCGGCTACTCAAAACTGGAGGAAAACAACACTATGACTTTATAGCAAGAGTTAAAAGTGTAACTTAACCCCCAGGTGTGAGAATAACTCCACTCACTGGATAATTTTGAAAAATGCTAAAAAGTGGGCAATGGGCTGAAGAGAGGGTGGGTAGGAGTGTGGATGTGTGAGGCAGAACTTGCTCAATGACTCCCTTGACCAGAGAAGATTGGAGATGTAGCTCAAGCTGGGGGATGTGGTCAAGGGGCAAGTTGGCTACTTCCCACAAACTCTCTTAGCTTTTTGAATTTAATATATAAGGAATGAACAAGTGCAAGCAAACTAGCCGTCACACTGAATCACTCTGAATCGGCTACCCGGCCCAGCACTTACTGCTCACCGCTGTGGGTGTGAGCTTTGTGCTCCTGGGTTAGATTGCTGAACTAAAGTTACCAAACTCCAACTCACTGAACACCTTGGCACTTGACAAACTCCAATAAACAAAAAAAATTGTATTATTGTCTAATTGTATGTTGTCATGTACTCCCTCCTCACTGACTGTAGGCATAGGCCCTATCTAACTTGAACTTTGTTTTATGGCACTTATCCAGGTTGTTTTCTCCTGACTAGATCCTTGCTTGTGTTGCATTCACTCTCAGATGTACGTGGCTTTGGACAAAAGCGTCTGCTAAATGAAATTGTAGAATCGTAGAGTCTGAAGCTGCTGTCACTCGTTCTTCAGCTGAGGGGGTGTGTGTACTGTTATTAGCGTGATTGGAAGGCGTTAATGTTCTTTTAAATTTCATGGCGTAACTTCGTCCCAAACAGTTGACTCTGTGTCAGCATTGGCCTCGCAGTGTTCAAGTTGAAACAGTAGATGGCATGTTGAGCAATTTTCAACCCATGAAATGCCAATTTTTATAAATTTGGTAAGAAATATTAACACCAGCATTAATCTGTGTCATCACAGGGCACTTTGTTGTGTGTTAGTTCACTTGTGCCACACCAGCATAAGATAAAGATTTTTTTTAGCCAGTTAGGTTTATTTCAATAGTGAATATTAACGTAGCATTAAGTGATTTTAAAGCTTGCATACATTTGTGGTGATGTACTATAAAAAGACACCTGACAGCCAATCATAAAGGTGTATTTCCATTCCTCGTCACCAGCTGTATCACAAATTCAAGACTGCAACAAGATAGAAAACACTGTTTTGGACTGGTCTAAAAATACGGAAGTGTTAATTAGATGTATGTAACAAGCTATTGTAATGTCATGATTAAGGACCTACATGGATGGAAATCTCATTTCTGCATCACTAGCTGCTTTTGAATCAGCGTGGACACATGAGCGTACTGATTTACTGACCGAACAACAATCGCAAAAAATCATAATGTGGGCTGTGAGGTAGAAGTCGAAAAAGAACAGGGAGTCTGCCTTTATTTGTGTGATTGCGTTTGATTGATTGTGCCTGTTTGTTGCTGTGTCTGTCGGTGGTAAGTGGATCTACGCCTCTATGTGGGCAGCCGGCGTATGAGCGCGTGTGTGCGCGCAGGTTTGTGTGTGCTTTCATGTGTAAATATAATGATGAGTTATTGATTCAGCAAGGTTGGATTGAAAGAAACACACCATTGCACTTGATAATGAGCACTCGTTCAGCTGTGTAAGGTGATGTCGAGCAGATGAGTTGATGGTAAACAGATGTATCAAAGGTGGTTGTCAGAGCAGCTTTGAATGCAGATCCTAAAAATAATGCTATTAAATTATGAATTAGTTTTCCCGCAAAAATACTTTACAAAGCATAATGACTGAAGAGGTTAACTCAGCCTTATATCAGCTACTATTCCTGGATGCATCAGGAGAGAGGACATACATCATTAAAGTTTTTATTCCAGCCTAGAAGCCCTTAAGTCATGCAGCCTGGGTAGGACATAACTTTGCTCTTAGCACCTTTTAGGAGTGAAAGCCTCTGATATATTCCACAAACGAATCATATCATCCTATTGTGCAAGTGGAGCTGCAGTCAGACTGATACTCCTACAGCAAACTGTGAGTGTTTAATGAGCAGTTCTGTCCATGTGCCTCCTCGCCGACCTCAGACAGGCGTGTGTCATTATGTCCAGCAAAGGTGTCACCGACGTATAAGCAGCAGAATTAATTCCACTCGGTAATGAATCATTGACGGGCAGCAAGCGATTGCGCCTCTGTTGCCTGTCCTGTCAGCTGACTGAGTGTAACAGATTGCTTGTTTCATGGCTTTCTGTTAATGACTTTCAAAGTAAGGTTTTTCTCTTTCAGAGAAGGTGATGATAGTGACACCTTCATTATAGCTCAATATAATTAAAATGGAAAGTTTCAAACCATTTTATTTTCTCTCATTATTTTTGTAGAGGAAGCCCAAACTAAACACACTTGCTTAGCGTACTGATTCTCTCTGAGTGCTCCACAGATATTTCTCAACCCTGAGGCTTGCATCTTTTTGAGTGTACTGTATGATTGCTGATTAGCTAAAAGCTTTTACCTTTTAGTGAGAAGTTTTATTATTTTATTTTATTTTATTTTATTTTGTGGCCCTTAGACAACATTACTGCATCAGTAACATGAACCAACACTGAACATGTGCCTCCGTGTGTCATTTTTCGACTGATTGTTATCCTCTGATGCACAAATGCTTCTCGACTGGACTAGAAGCTTTCTTATTGGAAAGTATCTCTTACAAAACATACTTCTGCAAAATGCTGACTTTAACGATACAATTAGATCAGGGCTCATTTAGTCGGATTCAGTAGGCTAACACATCATCCTATTGATTGTGTGCACTGTGGCCTATCCAAAAGAGCTGAGATCAAGGAAATTGTTGCCTGAGGCTCATTTCAGTTACATTTTTCTTGGGACTAGATGGACAGCTTGATGGACTGGCTGTACTTTACAACACTCCCACTTAAGCTGAGGGATAAATGTTTTCAGTGGGTCCTGTCTAAGATGAGGCGATGTACTTGATTGATGCCGGGCATAATTTAATATGTTTCTGTAGCTGTGATAGAATATAGAATAAATCACCTCATTATAGCTGTGGAAGCCCATATTATGGTTAAACACTCGGCTATTTGTCACTTTAGTTTGAAGCATTTTTCCAAAGTTGTTTCACTGTTCATTTCAAAACCAGGACACAAAGGGAGTGCACATTATCAGAAAATGAGATTAGTAGAAATTGATCTTTTAATTGGATTGGCATTGTTGGGCAACAATGAACACAGCCCAGAGTATTATAAGGATTATCATATTAATCTATCTTTTGATAATGCTTTGTTTATTTACTGTCAGCTCTTGGCATTCAACATGCAACAGATAATAAACTTGGAGCAGTTTTTTAATTCATTAGACAACATTTTCACACTGAGTGCTTGCTGCAAACTGTAATTCAGTATATACTTGATTTTATGTCATGTTCCAGTTGAAGTGTTTGTCCTGTCATTTTTGTTCTTAATATCAGTGGCCGATCTCCGCACATACACGCACATACACTGTGTCACTCAACGAACCACACTCTCCTCTTTCCCAGGTGACCACCCTGGTGAACACCAGCAACAAAGGGCCGTCCAGTAAGAAGAAGGGCCGCTCCAAGAAGGCCCACGTCCTGGCAGTGTCTGTTGAGCAGGCTACCCAGAACTTTCTGGAAAAGGGTGAGCAGATCGCCAAAGACAGCCAGGACCTCAAGGAGGAGCTCATTGCTGCGGTGGAGGATGTCCGCAAGCAAGGTGAGTTTGTTGAATGTTCTCATGCAGACACAGGTGGGTGTATCATAATATTGCTTCCATATTGACGGGATAACAGCATTGCCAGTGTGCAATATCCCTGCTGTTCACCGCCAGACATATAATAGTAATACCTCCTTGCCCTCAGCAATATTATTATTGCTTTTCTCTTTTATATAACGATATCTGAGGCACATATTCAGTAGGTTGTTTCTAAAGCATCATCCATCATCACAAGGGTTGCCCACATGCTGTCAGTCTCATTGGAGGTCCTAATGCAACCAAACTTCAGAAGATGGTATTCCTGTGTAACATGAAATCAAAAACTTCTCAAAGCATTTTAGTTTACGTAAATGACAGAAAAGAATAGTCCACTCTGAAGAAGGAAGTAGGCAACTGTAAACCGTTCAAACAACTGAACAAACAAATGAACTCCAAGTTTCTGAATTTTAATGCTTGCAATTTTCGGGTCAGTGCAATGTGCAGACACTTAATACAGAACAAAAGTGATACAAAGTGGAAAGGACTGTGAGATACATATGAGGGTCACAGGGTTGACACAAGAACACCTGAACAATGTTATGTAACTCACTGAAACAGGCCAGTAATAGAAACTACTTTTGAGACATTTTGTTGAGGCTGCAGTTTGTGACAGTGGATTACAGTCATGCTGGTCATACTTTTCCTCACTCACCATTCTGTAAGTATATGGGGTAGACAAAATAATGTTTAAACAAGAAAAAAGTAAAATGCTAGATTGATATATAGCAGGGGTTTTCAAAGTGGAAGGAAGGCCTATGCGTGGGTCTCCAAACAGTTTCAGGGGAGGTTCAGTGGAAAAATATGACATTAGTTATTACATTAATTATCAAAAGAAGATCACATAGAATAGTCTAAATGTGTCTGATTTGGTTAAAGAGATAGTTCAGAGATACAGTAGTTATGTCGAACAGCAATATTAGGCTATCTTTGCTCAGTTGTTGTCTATTGGATCAAATCATACTCATGATCCATATGCATGCAGGAATTGAACAAACTCCAGATTTTTCAGATATTGTTGAGTTGGATCTGAACTCAGCATCATTTCTAGCTGCGGTGATTGGCACTGCTGGCACCATTTTCTGTCAAAATACTGCAGGTTTTTTTTCAAGCTTCGAAGGCTACCCAGAGAGTGTAATTGATATAAAGACTGGAATGTTTGGAGAAAGTATTAAGTGCTCTGACTGTCAGAACAAGTCAGATCTCTACACGACTTTAGGCAGATGTAGAGTTAAGAGTGGCAAGGCAAATCCATTATATATAACAGATTAGTACCCATTAGTTTTGGGCTTTACTTGGAGCACACAGCCTCATGAATGTAATGAGCCTAATTCTGGAGCTGTTTACCCTAAAGTCATGCATCGTTAAAGCTTCGACTGTCTGTGATGGTGGGGAGCCTTGCTGAATTTTAAGACATTATAGATGTCTATTCTCATTAGCAACAATTTGGAAATTTCAAACGGCTGTTAACACCGAAGCTTCTGCCCGGACGCGACTGTTCACCTCAACAAATCATGCTCAAACTTTCACGCTCAGACAGGGCAATGTCACAGTTTTCAAAGTTTCCTTTCCGTGCCGAGTGCAAGTCAGTGAGCCTTTATGTGAATCAAATGTTTGTCCCCAGAATGGAATTGGATTCCCTGTTCAATAACTACATCAGCAGAAAGAGCAAATGGAGCTCCGCATACAGCATGTTGTGTCGTAGCCGTATTCCTCATCCTGCACTGTCAGCTCCACTTGACTCGACTGTGTTGGCAGCACAGCTCTGTTGAGGCGTGAAATAGACTGTTGCCATACAGGTCATCACCACGGCTGACATCAGAAAGGACAAGATCAATCATCTCCACTTGTTAGGCGTGTGAACCAAAACCAAAGAAAGGCTGTGTTAAAAAAAAAAGTTTATGGAAGAACTTTTATATCTTTCAGGCACGTTTTAAACTAATGCAGCACATTTTTGCATCTGTGTTTGCGCATGTGTGCATTTGTGCCTCTGCCCTCTCAAAAAGGCAAAGAATCAAACTCGTATTTCCCAGGAAAGAGCTTCAGTTGAGAAAAGCCCAACAGTAGCACGGGAGATGAAAGTTAATACTCCCCATCTGCTAACCTTTTACCATCATTGAGAAAATACAGGCATGCTCAAAAGCTCTTCAGCCCACTTCTGTGCTGCACTCTCCTCATTCTCTCTTTACACTCCACTTTTTTGCTAGGTTGGACATAATTACATGTCAGGTTATCAGGGAAAACGGTTTCACATTAATAACTGTAGAATTATGAGGCCAGAAATATGCTATGTTTCCTGTGTTCAGCAGACTCTAAGAGAATATCTCATTTTTTACAAGACCCTCGACGGCAGCTAAGAGCGTCCCCGGCCAAATGGCATCAGCGGCCTCGTTAAGGTCATTGTGAATTGTAAAACACCCTTAAATCTGTCATCGCCTCATCAGACCTCTGTCATCATGACCTCATCATCCCGGGCCCCTTTATCTTGTCATGATTAAATTATAGATGCTGATTTCAGACCACAGAGGGGTTCAGTAATCAGGCCCTTTGTACTGTCACTCTTCACCAGCTCATCACCGGGCCAGACAGACTTATGGCACCACCAGCGACAGTCTGAGTGCCACCGTGAGCTTGTTTGCTTTTGTGTGTTCAGTTTGAACCTTGTGTATGTTTGTTTGGCTGCATCAGGTGCATTTTCAGTTTTAGGCCTGTTTATACACTTTACATCACCATTGGACAACAAGCTCTATTTGCTCGGTATTTTTTTAATTTATGCTAAGAGAGCTGGCTCTGTGTTGACCTGCTGCCACTTTGCTGCTGACCCAGCGGGAACTTTTGCATCATTATTTAGAAAATAGCTCCTTTTCTCACCACTGGTTTGTTGTATATAAGCATCAAAACGACATATTTTTTTGTGATAAATAAATACACTAAAGGCATTGTTGCTGCTTAAAAGAAAGAAGCACATGCATTAAAAACAATAACTATGCATTTGTATGCAGTTTGTTCGAGCTGTGAGAGATGAGTTTCGCTCAGGGACGTGGTGGAATTAATAACTTTGTAGAATGTTACTTGACCTAAGGTGAAATGGGTGAAGGGAGGTCATAAGTAAACCGCTTTGCAGCACATTAAGTAGAAGAACAGCTCTCCAGTCATCATTATTCTGTGAGGCTTCTTAAATCTCTGTAGTCGTGTGGGTTTGAGCAAACTTCTTTGGAGCTAAATTCTGAGCCATCTGTTTACATAAGTATAGAACTATGTTACTAACTAACAGCCTAACATATGACACAATTCACTTATAACCGAGTTAGCAGCAGGTCTTCATATACAGTGCAGACACATTTTCAAGGAACAACCAGTCATGTATTTAGGTTTATCACAACAGAAGCTCACTTTATCTTCCACAATATATACATAAAAATATGCAGCATTCAAATGCACATCCTCACACTCAGATGATAATATACAATCCACTCTGAGGTCAGATATAATCTTCCACTCACAGTGTTCTCCCTTCGCTCTTGCAGGAGAGACGATGCGTATTGCCTCGTCAGAGTTTGCCGACGACCCGTGCTCCTCCGTGAAGCGTGGCACCATGGTGAGGGCCGCCCGTGCCCTGCTGTCTGCTGTCACCCGCCTGCTCATCCTCGCCGACATGGCTGACGTCATGAGGCTGCTGTCCCACCTTAAGATTGTACGTGCGATCACCGCCTTATTTTTTTACAACAAATGTTCTTCTGCCTACTTCTGCCCAGTGTGCCTCTTGAACAGAAGTTCAGCAATGTGTTTGCTGGTTGATATGACCCCGTGACCTCATGGAGTCATGAAGCCATGTCAGCTTATTGGTTTTGCTGTGTTAGAGTTTCAGTCAGAACTGTGAGCTAGAACACTTTAAATACACATATTAATATATTGAACGTGTCTTGAAATCCAATCTTTTTGCAAGTGTGACAATCAAGTGTATGATCATCTTCCTGGTGCTGTGTAGTCCACAGAAGGAATATATGCTTTTATCACAACCTCTGCACATATTAGCGTATACTGTAGATGAAGCATATACCTGGGAACACACATGTGATTGTACTGTATTAATATCATACCATGGTGCCCTGACGTGATTATAAATACACAGCCTGCACACTCACTCACTGTAGAGTGACTTGAACAACACATTTCCTTTACAGGAGTCCTTTACTTTAAAAGTAGCACAGGGCTTTGATATACAGGGCTCTAAAGAATGACATGCAATTGGTATCATCTGAAACAAACTCAGGCCTACATGCACCTTCATTCACTCACACTTTGTCCCTCTCCCACAAATACAGACACACTCATTCAGAGTCCTTTTTTCCAGCTTCATTCTCGAGGCCCACAGAGGGGCTTAACTCGAGCCAGTATAAGCCTTGCCATCAAAGGCCACTTAAAAGTTATCGCACTCTCTTCTCTCTTTTCCATTCCATCTCGCGCGTCGCTTTCATTAGGGATAGAAGGGAGTTCAGAATCAGAATATACCCGCAGAAGGGATGGAGACTGCTGAAACGAGACCCATTAAAATTACACAATTAAATAGTTATTGTCTTTTTAAACCTGGTTGCAATTACACAGCAGTAAAATGATCTTTTTCACCTAATACAAGTGCTGTGTTATTGTTTTACTTTCAAGTACATTGTAACATTTATGGCTTGTGGTTTATTACAGAATTAAGGAAACTATAAATAAATTATATAGATCAATGCATGCTAGTTTTCAGGTGCAGAGTTTTTCTGAAATGTCAGTATGTCTTTGTGTGTGTGACAGGTGGAGGAGGCCCTGGAGGGAGTAAAGAATGCAACCAATGAGCAAGACCTGGCCAACCGCTTCAAGGAGTTTGGGAAGGAGATGGTGAAGCTTAACTATGTGGCAGCCCGGAGACAGCAGGTAAGTGAAAGCCCCATGTCTCCTGCTCGGTCTTTCTTAGAAGAAGTAAACCCTCCTGACTTGTGTGTGCCATTCAGACGCATAGAGCTCCCATGAAAGAGAAAGCTCCTAAAACACTCTGCTTTCTCTGTCTGGGTGATTTCTAAACTTCATTTGTAAGCTGCAAGTGCAGCGCGGAATAACGGTGAACGACTGGAGATAGATGGTGTAATAATGTTTAATAGAGTTTAAGCTCTATATGTGATGACTTGTGGCTCAAATTCAAACCAAGTTTTCACTAATCTGCTTGGGAAGTGAGTGTATGAAAACAAATGTAGTCACAGTCTGCCTTGTGCAGAAAGCGGTGGTGTTGTTGGTGTCAGATTCTGACAAAATATTTGCTAACTCCTTAATGAAATGCAGTTTTATCTTCATTGCAATGGACATTATGTCTTTAAGGAGACACACACACATTGCCATTATGATGTGAGTAAATAAGATGCAACTGTTTTCCTGTAGGGCAATTTTGTTATTTTAGCAGGAAAGGAACCCATTTTCAGTCCATCATTGTGCTAATAATTGTGGCTGTAAACAGCAATGACTGTTCCAACACATTCAAAGTAGACATTATGACACTATCAAGACAAGACTTTGTAACATTTTAGCAAACAGAAAATGGTACTTATTCATACTGCATATGATCAGTTTAAGCTGAAAAAATAATAATGTGTGCCAGAATTTTCCTGTTTTTTAGTAGCATTTGAAATAACTCGATCACATTACAGAAAATCAGCAAAGTGTCCACATCAGTGCTTATTTGGGAAGAGGATAACACATGAAAGTGTTTTTCTAACGTGGCCCCCAGTGTGACAAAAAGCTTTTAGACGATTTTTCCTACAAGTGCAATGTTGGCAAGCATCCACCCTGCTGAAATGTCCCAGAGCAAAACACTGAACTGAACTCAATTCAGCTTCCAGGGTTCCTGATCTGCTGACACTGCCCTTACTTTGTGTGGGCGGAACAATACCAATTCAGCAGATGGGACATGAACTTGTGTTTTTACCATAGACAGTATAAACAGTGGACAGCCACTGCAGGTGCAACAGCCAGCAGGGGGCGACTCCACCAGTTGCAAAGAGAATTCCAATTGTATGGAAGTCGACGAGAAAAATGACTCCTACTTCTCACTTGCCCTTGGGTTCTCAGTCAGATCCAATCAGGATAGAGGTGTAGCAATGTGTATCCCCCCCAGCTGCACCTTCTCACCCAAATATGAAACCCCCTCCAAGATAGTGACATCCATGATGCAAAATTGGAGACTTCAAAATGATAATCCACAAACCAATGGGTGACATCACAGTGGGTTTATTTTAACGAGAAGTCTTGAACTGGGATCACTTCCTGCTTTTTTTCACTGTCTCTGTTGTAAATTAATGATGCCATCAAAATCCCATGTTATTGTCACCCTCTCAGGAACTGAAAGACCCCCAGTGTCGAGATGAGATGGCAGCCGCACGTGGGGCCCTTAAGAAAAATGCCACCATGCTGTACACGGCCTCACAGGCCTTCCTGCGCCACCCGGACGTGGCGGCCACACGTGCCAACCGAGACTACGTGTTCAAGCAGGTTCAGGAGGCCATAGGAGGCATTTCCAGTGCTGCTCAGGCCACCTCGCCCACTGATGAGAAGCACGGCCATGCCGGCATCGGGGAACTGGCTGCTGCCCTCAATGAATTTGATGTAAGTCAGCACTTCTGTTCTTCTCTCACATACTACACCTAACACATATATATTCAAACTCGGGTAACGCTGCCTCCAAGACTTTATTCAACTACTGAGACACGATCATTACACATTAGAAAAACTGAACTGTATGTGAGTTCTCACTTTGTGAATGCTGCCAGCGTTGCTGTAGCTACATGGACTTTCACGCTAGCACATTTATGTATTACTTCTTTTTCTCCACCCCTCTTACACACAGTTATATGTTTGTGGTCATATGGCGCTTTGAGTGGTATTGTTTCCTGTGATGATGAATGTAATCAATAGTTACTTCTCTACTTTTACCTTGTCTTTATTTAAGTCCATGTAGCACAACGAACTGAACTTTGTTCTTAAAACAGAGCTTTCTTCTCAAACATGATTCTCTGCTGCCATCTAGTGGTCTTACATTGATGGTGACCTATGGGTTCAAAGCTGGGAGCATTTTGCTGTTTGAGTAATCATGTCTGTGGGTCAGGGCATTGAGCTGGTTCTGGATGCTGGATCAGGGTCTGGAGCCCTGCTGTTTTCCATTAAAAACATCCTCATTAAAACGTGTCGTGAATGCAAAAAGTGTCTGGTGGGATAGAAAACCAGCGGCACTCCGGCCTCTGAGGAGCAGGCTTAAGAACCACTGCTTCTGGTTAAAAGCAGTGCTATATTTAATTTATGTATTGATTTTTTTCCCTGGCATAATTTTCCCTTCAGCTTGTGTCATGACTGATGACACCCACATGGTGTTTGCATATAGATTTTAGACATTTAGCCGACACATACAGAGCAACTGTAATTAATACTGCACCTTTTTTCATTGTCAGCAGCTTCACATCAGCACACAGTACAATTAGCAGTCTGCTTATTCCTGATAATATTTTATATCAGGCGCACACAATATAGATGGTTTCAGAGATATAACTAATATTGCAGCATTTTTTCCATTTTCCCACTCTGGCTGAAAAAAAGGCTTCTAATTAATACAAGCAGCTGACTTGTTCACTTTATTATCACTTAATGTATTTTTATTAACCGCACTGAAGATGTTTTCAGAATTACCAACTGTGATTTGTTTAGCATAGTGCCTGATCGACCAGTCACTGCAGCCCTGAAGAATATGACACTGACTTTATGAAGATGAAATCTTTTTACATCCCCAGTGTGACAAGGCTATATCAAACCATTAGAACCCACTGCACCTTAGTGATGTTTAGTATTGTGCACAGGCCCTACTAGTCAGGCCTTGGCAGCAGAAGCAGTCTTACTTTTAGTTGTTTCAATGTTTCGTGATCTTGATATTTCTTATACCAGTTATCCTTTTCTACTGTTCATGGGTTGAAAAGTACCTTTGTATTGTGCTGGTTATGAACTTCCCACAAAATCAGACGTGCTCCACACTGCTTCTCTTCTTCACTGGGATCAATAGTCGTATGTTTCTCTAAACCACTTAATCTGGATCTGTCTGCAGAATCTGATTAGCTGTTTGTTACAAAGTCAGCTCTCATTGTTAAAGACTGACAGATGTTACACAATCTTGAACACAGCTGCAGCTTATCCACATCTGTGACAGCAACAGCCATGATTATGTTCTGCAGTTTTTCTCCTTTGTATCTCTACTTTTACTTGATTAAGTTTAATTTAAGTTATTGTTGTATGTATTTTCACAGGAACAAACCTATTTCAGGAGCTAGACAGTTTCACTAATGAGGGTACAAAGGTGTGCAGACACATATTTATATTTCACAATTTAGATTTTTGAGATTACAATTAGATTGCAATTTGCAATTTTTTTAGATGCAATTATGGAAATTTTCAAGTAGCTTAAGTTTGGATGAAAAAACAGGCAAGTGTATAAAATGAAATATAATGCGCAAACTCTCAAGTACAGTGAAGCTGTCAAGGTGCTTAATCTGTAAATGATATGGGATCAGCTTCAGTGAATGCATCTGTAATTACAGATGAGAGAGGAGTTTCTCATTAAAGACATTTTGTTTATGATGTCTTTAAGTATGATGGCGTGATTGTTTTGATGGGGGTTACATGACGCAGGCATACAAACAGATATTGTCGTATGAAAAGATGTACAGTCAGATTCCAAAAAAGTTGGGACGCTGCGTAAAATGTAAATAAAAACAGAATGCAGCCATTTACAAACTATGTTTACCAGCAACAGTTTATGAACTGTTCCTGAGTCCATGTAGTAATCTCCTTCATACAATCATGTGTTTGACAAAGTGGTGAACCTCTCTCCATCCTTGCTTGTGAACGACTGAGTCTTTCCAGGATGAACCTTTCATACCCAATCATGATACTATCACCTGTTACCAATGAACCTGTTTACCTGTGGAATGATCCAAACAGGTGTTTTTGGATCAGTCCACAACTTTCACAGTCTTTTGTTGCTCCTGTCCCAACTTGTTTGAAACATGTTGCTGCCATCAAATTCAGAATAAGCAGATATTTACAAAAATTCGGTCAAACATTAAATATATTTTGTCTTTGTACTGTTTTCATTTGAGTCTATTTCAAAAAGGAATAAATTATTACTAATAATTATCACATTCTGTTTACATTCTTGTATATACTCAAGAATTTAATATAAACTAACCACTATTTGCATTCATTTCAAATTAAATATAGTAATTTACTGTGTGTAATGCTGTGATCAGCACCACACTTATGGAGAAACAGGCTGAAGATATGACCTTCATACCTTCCTAAAAGATGGGATACCATATCCTCCAGTTTGAATTTTTATACCCACGGGCTCAGTGATTAAATTTTAACCATTGACACTTCCTTTCAGACTTTCAGTTTCTTTTTTTCCTTTTTTTATTTACCATATGTGTCTTTCTTTCTTTGTTTAGCATTCACTTACAAACCACACTGCTCTGTCTTTTTTTTTTATGGTAACATGAATGCAGTCAAGATTGCTCGTTTACAGCATGTGAGTGACCCCTTGTGGTAATGTTTGGTAATTGCAATTAGCTCCCTAATTTGACTTCTATGCTGCTGCTGTGGGGAGCAATATCAGACCAGTGGGGTGAAACATAGACGCTGACACATTAGATGAATAACTAAAAGCTATCTAGTGCTAAAGGCTTAGACACGTTTAGAACTGAAGTCTAGCTTCTTCTGAACCTGCCATCCTGTTATTCTGCACGAGGCTGTGGCCTATAGTAATCACATCGACTCTGTTTTTATGTAAAACAGCATGGCTTTTTAGAAAAGCAAAAGACCTGCATAATTTGATTCTATTCGGCAGACAGGCAGACAGGCACCAGTTAAATGAGACAAATTGCCCTTTGCTTAGCCCTCTGTGCTTGCCTGGAGCTGGTGCATGTTTAATTCCTAACTTACCACAGAGACACAGACTATGGTCAGATCCTCTCAGAATAGTAATGACTTGATACTGAGCTGTGAGGCATGGCACTTCCAGGATTGTGTGCACGACTGCATGGGCACATGTACATCTAGACGTGCTTATTTTTTGGTGGTTAAACATACACATAATAGTGCATATAAATTGTGATGTGTATGTTATTGTAATACAGTGATGCAATGGGAGCAGCTGTACACTGTTTTTTTTTTTCAGATAATCTCTCTTTTTTTCTTTCACTCACACACTCACATGCATGCTCGCTTTGTTTTCAGTAATGGAGTCTCTCTGGATACTCTGGAGTTGGATGATTGCGCTTATCTGTTTTGGGGTGCTGCTCCCTGTCCTAAGTCAGCTTTGATCTGTTGCTCATTCTTTGACTCTTCTGCAATGGCTGGATGCACGAATGGCCGACATGACGACACCACAGACACAGACTCAGATAGACAAAAAACTTTTCATATTGTAACTGTTTTCTTTGAGGTTTTTTTTGTAAGCAAGCTGTACTATGATAGTGCTCGTTTCGTCAAGGGATAGAGTGAGTGGATATGAACAAGGTGTTCTCTGAGCCAAACAGATGTCATCATTTTACACAGAATCTTGGTTTGGACTCTTTCTCTTTCTCTATTGTGTCACCAATGTCTTTTGTAGCCTTTCACTCAGACATTACAGGACATTTAGTCACACTAAAATACAGATGTGTGTCTAAATGATCACAGCAATAATGAGTCAGTCTCACACTTACACAGGAATGAAGAATCCTGCTCACACTGTAAACAAGTATTCCTTTTTGGGTAGACTGAAGTAAAGAACACAGAGTACCTTTCATCTCTTCTCTCTCAATGCCAAGAATGTGCAATCATCTGCACAAAAGCAGCACGGACGAACCAGTGAGAATATAGATTACCTGCTGTGTGGATTCTTTCACATCTTGAATTAGGGGGAAACATCCGGAGGACTCTGTATGTTTTTGAAGGATGATTGTGGCTCATGGGCCGCTAAAATGAAAATGGCAAGGATGTTGAGCGCATTGCCTCGACCGCTCCCGAACGGACGCAGCTCCATGACATAAAAGGTTAGACAAGATTTTTAAATGCAGGGCGCGGATGTGGGTCTATAGCTGGAGTGAAAGGGCAACTTATGAATAAGACAAGAAAGAGGGGATGACCTCATCTATACTTTTTTTTTTTTGACACCCAGAATTAGTTTGGAATGAGTCAACTTAGGACACCGAGATACAAGATCTATTAAGAGAGAGACGGGAGGTCGGCATCAGTTCAACTTCACTCAATTTCAGTGTCGTTTGGCATATAACAAAGAGGCGGTGCAAACCCCCCTCGCCGCTCCACCTTTTACCTTTAGAGATAGCTCCTCATCCAATATATTGGAGCGATTTCTTTTCAGAATGCTGTGCACATGTTGGGAAAGTTAACATTTCAAATGATCAGATAATTTTAAATAACTTTAACAGTCACTAACATTGGACTTCAATATCAACATCTAGTCAGCTGTGGAAATGTCAGTAGCTTAATAAAATGTGATTCAGACAAGCCATTCCACTCAACATCCATTTATTTATTTAAACTTTGTGACAAGTCCTAAGCAGATATGCAACACCTCATCTGCCTGCTTTACCTATGGGAAGCACTGATTATGACAAAGATAATGATGGTTTTATGGTAATGGTTTTAAAGCCTGTTTCAAATGACCGAGTGGTGCTGTTACAAAAGATCTTCAAACAATAAATGTTAAAAGGAATGTTTATATACCACCTCATATGTCAGACAAATGCCAGCCAGTGTGAAAAAGAGCTCATACAGAGTCTTGCAGTAAGTCAGTTAATGATGGCGAGGCTGACATTTGAGTCTCTTGTTACTAAGTTGACTCAGGAAAACAGTTCTCTCTTTCTACACCAATTTAGCTCTTTTTCACCGAGTACCACCCTGGACTGATTTAGTTGTTGCAGCAAGGGTTTTAAGAACACACTCTGAACACACAATGTTTTTCAGTATTGTGGACACAGTCAGGTATCTTGGTAAAGGCGGCACAGAATTTGAGGATGGCCACCTTTAAATTCGCTATGCAGGAAAGGCCCTGTCATGTTGGAATGAAAGTCTTTATTTGGGGATCTGAGCTCAGTGGGAGGACAGATGGAGTCAGGGCCCTACGGGTATGTGGGTAAAGACACACTGTAGCACACACAGGCATAGATTTTTAGGTCACAACGCACACACACACATGCACTGTAGCAATTCTGTCAGACTTAAAGAACACAAAAATATGCGAGACCAGAGAAGTTTTGAATTCATTGTAGTAAATACTGAGATGTAAAATGATTTTTTTTTTTTTTTTCATGCAGGTAATACACCTGAGCTGTTTTTAGCACATGTACATGGAGAAAGAGCTGTTTCTGAGGAGGACTGGTCACTATCTGGGAGCATTTATATACAAGCAGGAAACAGACAGACTGTAACTCTCTCTCCCTCTCACCTACAGTAACTGTCATGCACATTTTAATATGCAAAAAATCCCTCTTTGTGGCCCTGTCACTCTCCCGCTTTGAGCCTCCTTATCTTTGTACAGTCAAAAGCAAGAAGCACCTGATACAGCCCTTTAAAATTATGACTCTATTGGTCTCACCCACTCTCTCACACTCATTTGAAGTGTCACACATAAAGGCATCAGCTTGTGCAGCAAGGTAAGTACTTCTCACAGACACCTTTTTTAGTATGAAGAAATACAAGATACACTATGACTCAGGTAATGTAACCGAGCTAGGAAAGCCCTGCCAGTTCAAGTATGAGTTATAGGTCTTCCTTTTATTCCTCTGCTGCTGCTGCTGCTGCTGCCTTCGATTAGATGGGCCAAGAGGAGAGGATGGGGATGGCGTCTTTTAACATAATTGTGATTGCATCAAAATGATTGCCTCGTCCTCAGCGCTCCATCTTCTCTCTCAACCAGCAAATTAAATTTGCCTCTTTCTGAGCAGGGATACTCTATTGCTTTGTTTGAATTTGGAAGTTTTTTTTTTTTAATATTATGTCAAGTTTGGCCCAGCGCTGCGTCCTTTGTGTGTCACATCTGCTTTGTTGGTTGGATCAATGCAAACAGGTGGTCAAAGGTGCAGCTGTTCAAATACATTAGCTTCAGAATCAAAGTATACAGTGTGTTCATGGCACGGCCAGCAGATGGCAGTGTTTGATTACTTTCATCACTTGTCCACCCTTTCCCTGTCTTCATTCCCCACCCTCTCTCTCTATCTTTTCCATTTTTATCCTTTTTTCCTGCAAGTCCTTAGAAACAGAGATTTTCAGTCTGGCTCATTCCCTGCTCAGAGCAAGATCCTGCATCACCTTGTACGGTTTTGTAACATTAACGAGATGGAAGTTATCTTCTAATGCCAAGGTGTTTTGATGTATGTAGATCCTTGAACTGAGCTCTGTCAAAGAGAATTCAGTATGAGAGTTCACCAGATACAGCCTTTCCAATTTGACCCCTCAGCCCACCTCCGGTTGGAAAGGAATGCTTTCCTCTCCTCCACATGCCCGCAAAGAGAGGGTGACTCAGTTAGCAGTCCTGTGCTGTACCCTTCCACATCCCAGTCCTGTTGTGTCATCACAGCTCTCGTATATCTGCAGATATCTGACATAAAAACACAGTGAATGGTGTGTACGTACTGTATACACACAGAGACACACACAGAAACACGTTTCATTCACACACAGTGCAGACATGCATACACTGCCAGAGCCGAGCTTTGAGCCTGCGGCAGAGATCCAAGTCGCACTGGATCATTTTCCCATGTTTTTTTATTTCCATCTGCTCGTCCTCTACCTTTCTTCTTTTTTAGGGGCTTATTTACACAGCATCTTTCTCACTCCCCCTCACCTCTCTGTCTTCTCCCCCCTTCTCCCTCTCTCTCTGTCTCTCTCTCCCTTTCTTTCTTTTGTTCTCATTGTCTATCGTGTCATGAACCAACAGAGGTGTTTGAAACGCTCGTGTGCTTACATGCACGGTCTGATTTGGTAGCAGCATTGTATTTTCATGCAAAACTCTCTTCTATATATTGCAGGGCCTGTAGTCACACTGCACAAGCAGATGCCGGTCCTCACTCTGCATACATTATAGGCTAACTATAACCGGATTTACTTGCTAGCTCAGGGAAAGTGTGCATGACAGCCAGTCCTTTGAATCTCACTGTGGCAAGCATGGCTTCCAAGTGTACGTAAGTCTCTTTCCGAATGCTGCATGCGTCCATCTGTGCAGTGACAAGTAATTGACCATGTTTATGTTTATGGGAAGAGGCACTGATATGCCAATATGGGAAATGCAATAAACATCATAGACGTCAGAGCAGTGAGGAGAAGCTGATGTTCTTCTTTTTGTCTGTCTGTCATTCTTACTTTGTGCACTATACCCGTGTATGAAGACGGACTTCTGGTTTTCTTTTTGGGAGTTTGTTTTCATTCTTCCCTTGCCAATAAGATGGATTTCTTTCTCTGGTTGTATGAGCAACATGCACGATAGATGGGCTCTTCATTGTTAGCGTGTGCACAGTGACTGCCCAGCGATGACCTTTTGGCGTGCGCCGCTTCTGTATGAGACGCTGCTGAGCCAACCTCAGAGAAACAGTGGCTGGAGAGCAACCCGACTCTAATGTATGTAGATGTATTCCTAACTGAGAGATAGCTTTCTTGGTAATTGCTTTATCAATCTGCGCACTCCTATCCTTGCTGTCTCATTTCGAGCTCTCTCTTATTTCTGTCCTCTTCCTCTTTCCTTTTCCTCTCTTGCACACACGTGCGTGCTCAGACAGACACGCAGAGTCTGCCACTCTGTCCCTCTGCATTGTCCCCCCCCACCCTCCATTTTTTTCACTCTCCTTGACTTATATTGATTCGCCGGTTGAACATGTGGGTGTTCGACACATTCTTTAGTTGCCTGTGAGAAACTGGCAGGGAGGAAAGAGTATATCCTGATTATCGCACCTGCTGATGTTTGCTGCGGAAGGGCAGGCGTAAGTGTGCACGGATGCACAGTCATGTACAGATGCAAACGGAGCCCGAGCATTAATAACGGCATCGAACACGACACCAAGGGGTGGCGTTATCGACAAAAACCCCATCATGTTCAATAAAACCCCGCTCCCACTGTCATTTTTTCCTCGGCCAAGCCACGTGTTAGCCCAGAGGTGCGCCTCTAAATTACGACATCCTCTGCCTGCCGATTAAAACGCTGCCTCATTCTCCATGGACAGATGCACCTGTCAAGAGAAATATGAATAGGGGAACTAAGCTGAAGTAATGGGACATGACCAGGGAGATAGAGAAGTATTGGTTTGTTTGTTGCTGTACAGTAATTAGCTGCTGCCTGTCTTGTCTCGATGGCAATAAGGCGAGCTGTGGAGGAGGCAGAAGGAGAGTGGGAGGGGTCACTGGTAAACAGGATTCAGAGATCCATACTAGCTACAGTTGGAGCTTATAACCTTGGGTCCATTGTGATGAGCCTCTCCACTTCTTTTTTATTCCCATAAAGCTCAGTTTGCAGCTTTCAGGAATTACTCAGCTCCTCTTGTTTATCTCCAGTTATAGATTTAGTCTTGTTAGATTAGACTGACTGATGCACTGCCAAGGCACTTTGGCAATTTGAATTTACATGTCTCGATGATGACGACATTGTGAAAGTACTTTGGTTTCTCAAAACAATGCATTCTGAAATATTCCCAGACTGTTGAGCTTGGTTTTAATTTATCTCTGTTAGTCCTTCATGGTAAAAGCTAAATTTACACTGTTTTTCTTGGCTCACAGTCTCAGTTAGAAGGAGAGAAATGATTAACAGAGTGGTTAGAGTATATTCTAACCACTCTCTTCATATATGGGCAACCCCCCCTAAATTAAATGGCAACAACCAAAATGAAATACCTCAGTGCATCTTCAAACCTCTCTCAGCATAAAACTCTTGGGAGTTGATTTCTGTGTGGGTGCAGCAAATTACTTTTTTTCTTAAAGGTATCTTGCCTTCCAGTCAAGGTCTTCTCTGTAGGAGCCCCAGATGCCAGCTGGCCCTCTCAGCTCTGTTCAATCTCATGGATATGGGGGCATGCTGGCTCTTGCACATACGTTACATGTACTGCATGCAAGCACACACATTGATATAATGCATTCCCTAGACCCTTACCCTAACATTAACTATCACAGCTAAATGCCTAACCCTGACCTAAACCTAATTCTAACTTTAACTGTCAAATCAAGTCTATCTCAAAAAAATCAAGTCAATCTCAAAAAGCAGTGGGGACTTCAACTTTGTCCCCACGGGGCCAAGTCCAGTCCCCCTTGATTGATGTGCTGTCAGGTTAAAGTCCACTCTGAAATATAAACAGACACACACACCAGGCAGTTTGTATTAGAACAGACTGTGTAGCTTTGCCTATAGGAGCAAAGGTATAGGGCAAGGCCTCCTCTGGTCAAACGTGTCTTCTGTTATTCAGCTAAAGGCACAAACAGAGAAGGAAGGCTAGGAGACAGAATCTCCGTTTAAGGCCAATCTGATTGTCCTTGCTAGCCGCACAAAGCTACAGCACTTTTCAAAAGGTTTTGATGACTTTTCTGCAATGTACTATTTCCTCCCACACATATTCTTGCACTACCCTGAACAATAATATGGGCATGCACATGCATACACACAAGCACAGTCCTGTTATGGAGGCTAGCTTTTCTGCAAAGGGATATATCTGGCAGGGAACTCCTGGTGGATTTGAGACAAAACCTAACCAAAAGATTATAAATGAGCTGCTTGTCTGATTTTTCTGTCTCCGTGTTGCTAAGCTAAGTTTCCCTACCTCAGAGTCTGACTGTATAGAAATGCAAAGTAGTTTCTTTCCTCTAGACAAAAGTCTGCAGACATTTCCATGGTCTAAAAACTTTAGAGAGCCTTAAACAAAGTAAATATGTTACATAAATCCTCTGCTGCCTGTGTGCATTCAACATTGGGTCATGAAACTTCATAGCATACATGTAGCAACCTTTTTAATTATGCTTAGTGGTAAGAATCCATCCAGCATTAATTTAAACAAGACAGTGTTTTTATTTTTTTTTTTATAGACTGATAAACCTGAGGCGTTGAGTGGGTGTACAGTCTCTCAGGGGATGGACAAGTCCTCCACAGCCTGGAACAGAGATAGTGGCATTGCCTTAGGGATTTACCAGACGCACATTCGAGAAATGTAATTCACAGGAGGTTAAGGCAGTAAATTCAGAGTTGGCTGACTGAAGTTACCTGCTTAGCTTCTGTAGATAAGTCGGTAGATACAGGAAAGCTGTTCAGACTCAACTAAGAGCTGCAATGATTTTTGATTTGGGGTCTCAGACATGGACAGAACTGTTAAAATGTGCATCATTATGTTAAAGGACTTAAGGTCGGTTGTTGACTGGATTGATAAACAAATGGATGGATGGATATATATTAAAAGCCAGTAAAAATCAATTTACTGGAGCTGAAGTCAAAGTCAAAGGAAGTGCTGACTTTAAATAACTACTCTTCTTCATCAAGACTTTGTTCTCCCTGATGCACTGGGCTTGACTTTTTTTTCTTTTTGACTCTTTAGGACTTTAGGCACTCATGAAGATGCTTAAGCAGCCCGGCTTGGCTTTCGATAGGCAAAGGAAACCAACCAGTAGCCAAGCCTGCCTGTTTGAATAGTGCAGCACTCAGAAACTCTCTAATTTCCCCCTGTGGCTTCCAGAATGTAAGAGATGCCCCATATCCCTGATCTACGTTTGGGAGAAGCGCTAATGCACCAGTGAAGTTGCTTCGATGAATGTAGCTTCGTTGACAGGCCAATTGAGCTGTCATTCTGAGATAATGGAGTGTTCTGTGGCAGTTAAGTACATCCGCGTACAGCGATGATCCAGAGCTCAGCTCTCCCAGATCCTAACCAAAGTTTTTCTCCTCTGGTTAGTTTTTGTTTTCCAGTTCTTAAGAAAAAAACAAGAGATAAATTTTCAGACTGCAACTACTTTTTAATGCAATGTTTAAAGCTGTCTGTATCATCAGAGAAAAACCACAACTAAAAACATTCACCTCCCTGAAAGACAAGGAGGTGTTCCCATTACCAAGACGTCAAGTTTAACTTCTCATTAAACTCGTGTTTTGATAATCTCAAGGGTTAACACGGTGGGTTCAGGATGTATTTTCTTTTCAACTTGCGAGTTGAAAGGAAAATACTCCTTGAAAGATAACTTAGCCAGTGAGATGATGCCTCTCCTCTCATCAGCATAGCTTTCATTGTCAAGACTTGTTTTGCAGCAATGAAATTGACTGCTCTCTTTCATACTCTTGCTTTTCCGGCATTATGTCTTCATCTTGTTAGTTCCACATCTTTTGCCTTTATCCCTTTTCCGGTCTTTTAAATCTTGTAATGGTGCCTACTAAAGCATCCGCAGTGCGCACATCGCCATTGTGTGCAGTTGTTCTCTCACTTTCAGCCTCAATGGCATCCAATAGCAAATAAGTCTTGGCTGAAGGTTGTGAGCCTCTTCTGAATCTTGCAAAAGCTGCAGCAGTTAAATGAGAAACTTTTGAAAATGATCCTTCCTTCCCTGCCAAGACCACTGGCTGTTCCCCATCCCCATTGCCTCTTCACACAGAGGTAAATACCCAGCTGCATATTCACCAGTGGATGCTCTGCTGATACATCCCTTCTCATTTAGCAAATCGTGTGAAACCCAAACAAACGACTGAACATCAAACAAATGACTGTACATCTTGAGTTAAGGACCATGATGTAATCTGCCCGTGTGGAAACAGTGTGCGGTTTCACTGATCTAAAGATCTTTTCATGCTCTGCAAATAAGAAAGTGAGTGATGTAGAAAATATTATTTGCAAATTTACTGCCAGTATTGTTCTTTTGTGCTGCCTTTGCATCCGCCCTTAATTCCATTAAATGCTAGTTCAGTGGGGTGTCCTTGTTCAGCCTAGTAGTACAAATGACACGGCCATGTTTCACGCTGTGCCGCTGCCTCGCTGGCTGCTATTTCAACATTTGTTCTTCACCGTTCTATCTCTAAGTTAATTTAATTGAAGGAAGCTGACAGCTCTTCCAAAATGAACATTATGGAATCATATTAGCATCCATGAAAACAAACATTTAAAAATGAGCCGGAGGGAGAGCTCATTTTCATCCTTTGTCCCCGAGTAGATGCTGAAGGTGCCCTGTCGAGTTTTTTTTTTTTTTTTTTGACAAACAAAAGTCACATTACATGCATTGTTACTCACTTAATGGCATTTCATGTATCCTTGAGGTCTATCAAATGTGTTGAATGCATTTTCCTCCTCATAAATTATTTGCAAAGTATTAAGTATTTTAAATCTTTTGTCTCTTTCTTCACTGCCTTTGCTTGTCCACTTCTGCATTTCTTGGTGCATCACAGCCACCTCAATCAGTGGAATAGTGTGAAAACCTTTGGCAAGAGTGTGTCTCGTGTCAATGCTGCATGCGTCCTCTTGTGCATGCACGAGACAGACGAAACAGGGACCCACTCATAAAAAACAGCTCTAATACTACTCGAGGTAAAAAAAACAAAAAACTCCTACCTTTAAAAGCCGCCCACCTAAAACCAAATGAAACGATGAAATGGCATTTGTTATAATTTCTCATGGTTAATTCATTATCACAGTATGAAAGAGTCAGGGACCGATTTTCACATTTATACGGCTGGTCCTGCTTTGCTGCAGTGCACCGAAACAGAAGAAGAGAAAAGTTAGATATGCTGTTGGTGAGGTATAGATTAAGTTCAGCAAAGGAGAGTATGAAATGCAATGAAAATGTTGTCGCCAGTCTGATCTGCCAGTCACAGCTTTGACTGTACTGTGAATCATTAATTAATTATCTGATGTAAAGAATGTGGGCTGAGTAATGGCGCTTGTTCCAGGGAATGAACAGATACTTCCTGAACTGAAGTTTTTCTTATCTCTGTGCCATACGATAGTTCATGTCGCTACGAAAGGAAAATTCAAGTCTATTTTAAATATACATACTTGTTTACGAGTCACAGGTAATTGCCAATGATATGACAGTTGATATGAAGTTATGACAGAAAAGTCAGAACTCAAGTGCAAATCCCTAAAGACACGATACCAATAGTGACAACAAAAACCTAACAATGGTGAAAAATGGACTAATGAATGTACACCTTTAATATGTGATAGGTGTTAAATTCAACTAATTAAGTCTAAATGGACATAGTCAGACAGACTCATAAGATCATTTTTACATTATTTTAAACATTTCAGTTATTTTGACTTAGCAAAGAGCAACCAAACCTTAAGTTTAAACAATACTCCAATAAAGTTAATGCATAATAATAATGTTTATAGCTTAGCATAGCACGTAGCATATCACCACGAACACTCTGCTGGAACAGAGTTCAAAGGTGCTGAGGAAACACAAGCATAAAACCCATTTTTCCAACAACTAAAAATCTCTTCCTGTTGCTCTTTTTCGGACTGTCTGTGCGACTCCTCATTCTTTAAGACCTCTCAGCTGCACTCGCTATAGGTCACATCCCACATCCCACTATAAACACAACAAAGCCAGACATTGAGGTCATCCTGCAGGTTTAACCATGAGAGAGCCTCTGCAGCAGTAGTTATAATGGATTGTTGGGGTGATGACACTGAATGATCATTTTTGTAGAAGCATTCAAATCCAAGTTTTTGAAAGTTAGGTTAAGGCTGAACTTGTTTACAATCTGTCTGAGGCTTACATGAGTTTTTTTGGCCTAATTGGATTCTGTTATACAAATTTTATTCCAGCAAAGTAATTGTTCCCTCTATCTACAATGACAAGGTTGAGTACATTGTTACACTGGCCTGTAGCTACTTTGGCCAAGACTATGACAATAATAAAACCCAAGTTCGAAAAATATGGAATCTTCAGTTTGCTCTTCTTCTGCATATCCATTAGAAACATGTCCTCAAGATTTTCTTTAATAGAGGGAATGTTTTTTTTGTTTTTTTTGAAGTCCCAGAAGCCATTGTATGAAGTGCTGATTTTGAGAACAGCTGATTTGGACAAAAGGGAAAGAGTGAGGGGGGGCTGGGACATTGGGAGGGACAGAGGCAGTGTCTAGCAGAATGATTTCTATTGAAGGGGTGGCGGTGAGTGAGGTTTGGGGTTATCGTTCTGCTCGACAGAATTTGAAAAAGCAGAAAATGAAATGAGAACTGCATTCATATTCAAATGGAGACAAGTCCCCATGTGGCAGCGCAGTTTTCAATTATGGGGGGATATGTATGTTTATGTCTGCTCCAGAGGAAACTGGACAGGGTCTCCTGACGCTTTTGTGGGGCTGAGCATCTGGTTATTCTGCTGACAGTCTGAGGCCTGTATTTGTATTGTTGGACGGTCAGATGGAGAATTTGGATTCATGTTCCATAAACAAATAATACATACAAAATATATATGACACATACATACTCATGCTCTGTGATGCATCAACACCAGTATGCACTATATTAAATTGTTTACTATTCTATCCATAGATCATATAGCAGTAAAGGAAAGATACATTTCCACGCACCTGTAGCAGAATGTGATGAAAAGAGATCCTGCAACCACAGAGCAAGAGGCTCTGTGCGATGGAGAGTCAAACAGCATTGACGTGATTATATATGTTCTCAGTGGCGTTCCCTCTCTCACTGCCAGCCAACAGGTGAAGGAACCCACCAGGAAAGGTTCTAGTGCTCCAGATTACCAGCCCGCCTCAGGGTGTTGTAGTAAAAACCTCTAGCCTGCATTCATGACTGTGTCAAGGATCTTTCTCTCTCTGTCTCGTCACTTCTCTTTCCTCCTGTGTCACTCAGTTTTTCTTCAGTGTGTGAAGAGCCGTGTATATTCATTTATTTCAGAGGCAAAACAAAGGGGAAGAACATCAGAATAAATACCGTCTGACTTGTGACTATTTTATATATTCTATAAAAATAAGCCCTTTATGCATCAGTAGACAGTTTGAGTATTCATATTCACAAATGTAGAATGAACTATCCAAGATCATCACTCTGATGTCGTATAGCATTTTATATTTCAGTTTGAGGGTTTGTTTGTTTTTGTTTGCAGTTTTTATTACGTATCATTCTTAATATGGAATCAGTTAAATATTAATGTGGATTGGTTTCACCAGCTATTTGTAAATCCATCCATCACACTGTTTGTTTGTAAAGTCTTTCCTAAGGTCTTAGTAACAACGAGCTAGTTTCAAACTAGTCATTTATGAAAATGACTTGTATCAGAAAACTAGTAGAAAATAGTAAAGACTTAAGGAATGTGTAAATCAAAATCAGTGTCAAGTCTTCCCACTTCTCTTCCTTCCACTGACACTGACAGTGATGTTGGTTGTGTTCAGACATAGATATAATAAACGTGATATTCCATATTACCTCCTTCACTCCTCACTCTAAACAGGTTCTTTAGGTTTTTAGTTTTGTCAGTTGGTTCAGTAACATGAAGCAAATTCTTACTAACAACTAATATCTACTACTTTTTGCTTGTATGTGCTTTTGATTCAGTGCTGTATTAATCTCCACTTAGTGAACACTTACATTATAACTGCGCTAAGTTTGAATTTAAGGACAACTGACGTAACCGGCTCTGAACCTCCGGAGACCTCTATTGCGAGTAATCCGATAAGCAGTTCACCCACGGGCCCTCAAAGAGTTAGAGATACACAGAAATAAATCAGTCTTTGATGCCTTAACTGTCCATCCGTTATTCATACAGTCATGCTGCGGCAGCCACACTGAAAGTAAAAGCCCTTGTTACTGTTTCTGAATGTCTGATAGCACAACATGAGATAAATATGGTGTTATGGCAACACCTCCGGCCACAGAGTCTATCTACTGTTTCTAACATAATTTCCCATGGTCACTGTGGAGGGTCAGACACCACGCAGTATTGTGAGCGGTCTTTATCTTCATTAAGACACAGGAGCATCTGACACTGCGACAGAACCTATGAGGGGGTCTACTAAAACTCCTGCTGTGTAATTAGTAAAGTCCTCTATTTCTTACCAACCATTTACTTCTCAGGCGTCCCCATAGAGCAAAGGGAAGGACAAACAAACATAAATTTAAATGTTAATTGCACCTTTATATCCCTGTAATTTGTAATTACCTTTACTTTCTTGCTGTACTTGCAGTAAACAGTGGTTAATGAATTGGGATTAGCAGGTGAACCATGCTCCCTCCCCAAACCTCTGTGCCATAGTTCTCATTTACATTTTAACTTAGAGGTGATGTAGTAGTAGTGTTACTGTGGAAGTGGTAGCCAGGTTGTAGTTCTCCTTGAGTTTTCACACAATTTTCTATGGCGCCTATATGTGAACATCAGCAGAGTGCAGGAACTCAGGTTTCAGCATCTGCCTGTTTTCATGTGCTGTGCTCAGCTGGAGGCAGGGGGACATTACACCCCACTCCCCCCTACACTCCCAGGATCATGCAATCTCCTCTAACGTTCCCCTCATTATGGTGCAGACAGTCACAGCCTGAAGTTAATACCAGCACAGAAAAGCCCTGTGGCTGAGGGGCTAATGTCATGCGAGTGACTGAGCAACTGCATGTATATCATGTAAATATCTTTGTACACAAAAGGACAGCTCTTAAAACTTTATATGTATTCTTGACAGTTCATGTGTGAAGAGAACTCAGGTGGTCCACTGCTGGCGGCAGCTATGAGCCAGTGGAGAAAAAAAAAAGGTCTGTCACACCTGATGATGAGATAACAGATGTGCAATATTACATTATTATTTTTTTTTTCTTTTCCCACTGCTCTTGCTGTGAAGGCAGTAGGTGGCTGGCAGGTATGGCACTATCAGTACTTTCACTTGCTGACATCTTGGCCCCGGCTAAACTGTGAAGGCCACTGTCACAGGTATTAAGAGATTGGTTCAGAGAGCGAGGGAGGGGGGGGATTTATGTAACGAGATCTTATGGGTAACACAGACTCACTAAACCTGGGCTAGAGGTCACTTAATTGCCTCTTCCCCTCCAGAACTGTTGCAGAATCTCAGAAGATTGATTGATGCGCTTGTGCTTCACTGCTTTTTTCTTCTGTTTACTGCTGTTAGACGGCAAACATAATCACTACCACTTCCAACAATGAGTCTCTCTCAGGGACAGAAAACCTGGAGATTGGTTCCATTGTCTCAGCTGTTATACGTTTTCTCTTCTGTGAGGCTTCTATTAATTACCCAACAACTTGGTAAACTTTTTTTGGATGGGACAGAAAGCCGAAATAATATCAATAAATTAAATAATGATAGTAACAAAGATAATAATGATAACGATAATAATAATAATAATAAAGTTCAGTGGAGATGATTGATTTCTTCATAGAGTCAGAGCACATCTAAGCAGACTAGAAGGATAGAAGGATAGTCAGAGGTCCATAAAAGGTTCCCATGTTTTCAGAAAGATTTCCTCCTTATTTTTTAATATATAAGTACGTTGTTCCAGTCTCAATGTGTCGTTCCGTATTTGTTTGAACAAATTAAATGTTGGGGGTCTTTGCTGGTTCCAGTTGAGCAGAATGCACTTCTTTGCTATGTATGATATTATGCCGATCCTTTTTGCAGACATGGGGTCTAATGTCCTGTTCAGTTCTGTACCAAAGAGGTACCGTACTGGTGAAATATCAGATGAAATCCTCAGGACCTTAACAATCAGATCCTGCACCTCTTTCCAAAAATGTTTTAGTTTTCTGCATTCCCAGAAAACATGAATAACTGATCCTGTATATGTTTTACATCGATGGCATTTAGAGGATGAGTTGGGATATATCTTACTCAAGCGTACAGGGGTAAGGTACATCCTGTGCATACATTTGTAATTCTGTTCAATTATTTTGTTACAAGACAATGAAGAGAAGACATTCTGACACATGCTATCCCACTGATCATCACTAAGATCACAACCCAAATCTTTCTGCCATACAGTCTTCAGTGGGGTCAGGGAGAAACTATGATGTTCTAACAGAGCACTGTAGATTACGGAAATTTTCCCCTTCAATGATGTGGAGCTCTCCAGAATCTCCTCCATCCCTGACAACCGCAGAGATAGCCGTCCTGCTTTTTTGAGAGAGGTAATTAAGTTGCAAATTCGTAAGTATTTGTAAAATTCCTGTTTAGGAATCCCAAATTCTGTTCTTAGGTCCAAGAAGGATTTAAGGGAGCCGTCAGTAAACAAATGTTGAAACTGATGTATGCCATATTCTTTCCACTTTGTAAGCAGAGACTTTCCGATTGAGGATGGCAGGTCTGGATTGGAGGTATAGAGGAGCTATAGCATAGAGATTCCAACACCAGATCCACAAAATTTCTTTACATCCTGCCACGCCCGGAGAGTGTTGTGAATAACATAGGTTCTTAATACTGGGTGCAGGGCCTTTATATTGTTAATGTATGGTAGAGAGTTCAATGAGATAGGAAGGCACAGTTCTTCCTCAATATCTGTCCAGTGAGCATTCCTTTGTTTTTGTACCCAACTAATGAAGCCTTTTGTCTGGGCAGCCCAATAGTACAACTGAAGGTCTGGCAGTCCCAGTCCACCTTTCTCTTCAGACTTAGTCAAGGTTTTGAAAGCTATTCTGGGTGAGGTATTCTTCCAAATAAAGGAGCTCATTAATTTGTTTATGGATTTAAAAAATGTTTTGTCTAGGTAACGGCGGAGTGACTGGAAGAAATAACTAAAGCGGGGCAATATATTCATTTTGATGACATTAATTCGGCCGAGGAATGAAATGGGAAATAAATTCCAATGTTCCAGTTCCTCTTTAATCTTTTTGAGTAATAGAAAGTAGTTTGTGTGAAACAGGTCTTTAAGTTTGGGAGACACGTTCACCCCCAGATATTTAAATCCACTCTGTGCCCAGGTGAAGGGTGAGACTGTCTTAAGCTTACTAGTAATTGGTTAGTTCAGTAAGAGGCCATTAGTTTTTTCTAAATTAATTTTGTAGCCTGAAATCCTTCCAAATTTGTCGATGAGATCTAGCACTGCAGGAATTGACCTCTCTGGGCTGGTTAAGCACAAGACTGTATCATCAATGTATAATGAGATTCTATTTTCAGTTTTCCCAATATCAATTCCAGAAATGTTTTTACTTGTCCGTATGACCTCAGCAAAAGGTTCAATCGCCAAATTAAATAAGAGAGGAGATAATGGGCACCCCTGTCGACATCCTCTGTATAAACTAAATTTTTCTGTTAGAGTGCCATTTATACATATTTGAGCTTGTGGGTTGCTATACATAGCTTTGATCCACCCAATACATCTATCACCAAAATTAAATTTCCTTAAGACATAAGCTAAATATGACCACTCGACCCTATCGAACGCTTTTTCTGCATCAAGCGATAATAGTAACGCTGGTCGATTGTATAAGGTCGTGTGGTCAATTATGTCTAAAAGTCTGCGAATATTATCAGAGGCATATCGCGCCTTTACAAAACCAGACTGGTCTGGGTTAATAAGCTGGGGTAACAAATTTTCTAATCTATGTGCAATTATCTTTGATATTATCTTAAAATCAACTGGGAGCAGTGAAATGAAATGAAATGAAATGAGTGAAATGGAAAGACGAACATTCTGCCACATCCTTGCCCTTTTTGTGTATCAGCGTAATTACAGCTGTATTCATTGATTCTGGGAGGATTCCATTCTCAAAAAAATCACTTGGTAAACTTTTTATAAAATAAGACAAAACAGCACTGGGTTAAAAAAAAAAAAGATCGAAATAATTCTGTACTTTGAAAACTCTTGAAATCTACAATATAAGCTTCTTGTTAAGAAAATAGTTTGGTTCACAGAGAAAGTCAAGTAAATGCCTGTCAGATAATAAATCAAAATTTAATAAAAAATAATGTTTAATTCCAATTGTTACCTCATATGAGTGTAAACTGCAGTAAATCATCAACAGATAGAAAGTACTTCTTTTTTTGGTTAATGAAAAGGTGAACTTAAACTTAAGCAGTCAAAGGTTTATAGGGTGCAGACACATGCCATCATTACTCTGTATTTAAATGTGCTTCCCTCACATCAGCTCGGTTAGTTGCTCCTATTTTTGTGATGTCTCTTTTTTTAATTTTTTTATTTACAAAATCTGTTGCTGTTTTCTGTAACCTGCTGAGACGTCATTATCTCCTTATTAACTGGACTCCCAGGTATAGCGGAACAGACTGACTTCCAGAAAACATTGATTCGGCCTATCTCCCCAACACATCAAATGAGATTAGTGGGGAAGACGGCAGGTGTGCCTTTGCTGATGACCCCACTATGTGTCCTCTTTTAAACTGCGCACGGCTGCCAAATGACCATCTGTAGGACTCGCTCCTGCTTGTTTGGCAGCTTCCACCTGCAGGATCATAACAACACCGCTGATTGGCATTAGACTGACTAATCATTAAATAAAACACACAGAAACCTGCATTCTGCTTCGTGAACTCGGTAACCCTGTGACAGTTTGACTGTCAACAGTGTTGTCATCCATAATGATCCTTTAGGTAATGAGGTAATTAACTTGACAGTGTTA
This sequence comes from Holacanthus passer, assembly GCA_025331565.1. Taxonomy (NCBI): domain Eukaryota; kingdom Metazoa; phylum Chordata; class Actinopteri; family Pomacanthidae; genus Holacanthus; species Holacanthus passer. The sequence goes on along the minus strand of JAFREQ010000050.1, from coordinate 890,058 downwards.
TTAGTATTTCAAGGCTATCACTGTTCTATCAGACTTTGACATGATGCATTTTCAGTATGTAGTATACAGACAATGAAAAGACATTTCTATGACCAAGCTACAGAGTTCTGCAATTCATATGTTTTTTTAAGGGTCAAATAATATAAAATGGATATTAATTTCTCACCAGATAACCTTAAATATAACATCATAAACAAGTTGTATTTAAATCGAGGAAGACACCAAAACTGACTAGAATGCATTTCAATATTCTAAAGATCTTTAGTATTGACACAATTGATGAAATCAGTGTGTGTGTGTGTGTATGGGGGTAAAGCCATATGGATTCCAGCCGTTGCAGAGATCCCCCTCGGGAGCCGTAGCTGGGTCTTTGACACGGGTGGCGGAGGGGTGAAGTGACATACATTTAAATGACAGCAACAGATGAGATGAGATGCAACAGTTGAGGTAGTTAAATGCCCTTCAGGCAGGGTGATGACTGGTTGACAAGCAGCCTCATGAACATAAACCAGTGAGTTCATTGGATAATAACTGAGAGACGGAGACCCGGTGTGATTAGGAAATTAGAATGATAATTGTCTGGCTGTTTGAACTTGCACTAAAAGCTTCATTTGACATGCAGTTTGCTCGCTGGCCTTAATGGCTTTAACTCCAGGGGAACTGAAAAAAAGCACCTTAAGAGCAGTTTGTCCTTTTGGAGCAGAGGGGAAACTGAAAATGTAATGCTAAATTTAATAAAACAAAAACGTCTTTCTGAGTAAATACGTGGGATGGTGGAAAACCGCTCTGATAAAAATATTCAATATATCACCACTGACATTTTAAACCAAATACTTTTTTTTTTTTTTTTTTTGTCCAGTGTTCTTGAGATCAAACAGTCAAAGAAAAGTTCCAATATTCCCATGCCAGCATGTAATATGGTGAAATATTGGAGACTGGTGCGTCGTGCCGGACCCCTTTTTCCCACCCAAACCCACCTCCACCCAGTGCTCCCCTGCAGCTTACTGTGGGTCCACATTTACAGTGTGCTGCCAGTGAGGCTGGGCACTGCTCCAACTACCATTACCTGGGCAGGCGAGGAGCCTTGTTGGCCTTATTATGCTACTGTACTGTATGATTTATGACTCTGTCTATGTGCATCTGCTACATTAATAAACATTCGGGCACACACTCATAATTTAACCTACACGCTTTTGAATGCAAGTTGTCTTCAGTAGCTTCAGTATCATGAGCATCGCTGCTGAGCATCATATTAGTTTAGAGTATGTAGTTTTGGTGATTGCCTTTCAGCGCCTGATGCGCTACTCATCGCATAGCACGGGCATTCATTTGTTCAAAGACAGGCGACCTTCAGTTGGCGCTTAAATGAAAAAAGAAGGATAAAAAAGCAGCTTTCATCTTACCGTTTTAGAACACAGTGTTTCAGAGGGTGTCATGGTATCAAAGCCTGGATGCAGACTTTGGATGGAGACTTTCTCTACTCCTGTTTCCGGACCTGCCGCTGCAGATATGCAGGAAGAGGAAACAAAAAGAAAAAACAAAAAAATACTCTCCCAATGGAAACCCTGTGAATTGGGGCGTCATTTTGTCTGCTATCTATTACGGTTTCACTTTTTGAGCAAGCTTATCAAGGCAAAAAAACAGAAAGGTGGGAAAGCACTGAGATGTCAAGTAGTGCAAACCCGCAGGGGGGTGAGTTACGCTTGCGATAAGACAGGCATAGTGTTACAGAGGAGGGACTGTTGACGGCTCCGGTGATACAAACATTCAGACATTTGAATATGAGTTTGAGGCAAGAGAGCATTGCCCACAGAGAACTACATTTGTTAACGTTATGTAAAAATGATTATACTGAAAGTTGTTATTTCTTTTCCCTAATCAGGTTGATTGTATGCAGAACTGTGATATCTCCCCTTAGGTATAGCCTACATGAGGCAGGTCACATTCAAACTTGACATAATTAAACCAGCAGGATACAAGTTCAATCATTAATCAGGTTGTCCTGACCACTGGGAACTGTCTCCCATCTAAATGCGCGTGTGTGTGTGCATTTACTATGGAGAACTATTCTGTATGTTTTGCGTGGGCGCTTCTTGTTTCTGTGGATCTGTAGAGCCGTCTCTATAATTTCCCCCCCTCTTTCACTTCATTTCCAAACAAACAACATAGCTCAAAATATTCATATACTGTAATTCCTCAAACACGCTGAAGACATCTGGAGAATAGGGAGACTGTTGACTGAGTATGTCCCCGTTGGCGCTCGGGACGGCGTTTGTCTTTGTTCAAAGTGCACGTCTAATTAACATGTGTACAGTAATTCCAGTCTTGTTTATGTTTCGCCTCAGCTGGAACATGCGTGTGTCCGTGCACATGACGCAGTCGGGGGGTAGCTGTGGGATTTATTGTGGAAATGTATTCAAACTGGCCACAGAGAGCTCAATGGGGCATGCACTCACTATTTTAGGAATACTGTGCTTTTAGCTTGATTTCCTGCTGGTTACACTATTTTACTAATTCATGTCTTTTTCTTTCTCTGCTCCAATTGGCCCTTCTTTCCCTTTTCTTTCTGAATTATTTACCAACACTTTACTTTTTGTGTTTTAATGTGATATTTGTGTGGCATATTTACCATTCAGAGGACATTTTGCTACATCCTACAGCAGCGCATGTTTACTACACAACATGTAGCTGCAACAATACCACTCAACTTAATAATTTATCTAGTCCTCCGAGGACCGAGGGAAGACAATTACAGGCATGAACATCTTTTCCAAAAGTGGAGCCTTACATTTCCTTCGAGGTCATGCTGCTGTACAGAGCACTGTACCAGTGAACATGCTAAATTTGTGCCTGCTGGGCTTAAATTCTTTGCATCCCAGTCAGCTTTGCTGATATCAGAGCTCTTAATTGAAAGTCTTTCACTTGGATATACATTATCATGGCAGCCGTGGTGTATGTTGAATAAATTGTATATTTAATGATAATTCTACTGTCAACATGATGATGCACTTAGAGGAAGAACGTACAGTAATTCTCCAGAGTTTGCTCACGTGTCAGGTGGTAAATTGCATTGAGACAGTGACTTTGGGTCAGTTACTACTTTTCAATAGTGATTAAAATAATCACTAATCAAATTAAAACAATTGCTGGCTTGCTGGACTAATACACATACACATCATTGCCAAAGCTGTGATTTGAACTTCAACTCATTTTTTAATATTGTTATTGAACAAAATGCAAAGTTATGTTACTAGTTGTTATTACAAATCAACAACAAACTAATGTTAAATGACAAATTAAAAAAAATGTTATTAAAATTTAGCTTATTCCTTTCACATGTAATGACAGCGAGTGTCCTCCAGTCAGCACGGCTTAAGCTTCTAATGGTTCAACCGTTTTTTGGTTCGAGTGACAAAGGTGAAGCCTTTCTCTGTCCTTTTCTGTCTCCCTTTGTATAACAAAGGAAAAGGCCAAGTGAATAATAGAAAATTTCAAACTCCTAGTATAACGGATGATACATGGCGATTTTATTTAACCAATACAGTGGACTCACTAACAGAAGACACTGCTGGCAACTGAATGTTTAATTGGCTCTAATTTTTGCACCTCAAGCCTTGATTGCAATCCAGTTATCATGGCTTTTTGTGATTAAATATAATTACACTCGGTTGTATGGTCCAAATCATTTTTCGGCTGTTTTTGGTCTGATTACCTGGTTAGTAACCATTTATTCTGCCACACTTTTGAGTTTAAAAAACAATTCGAGGAAGACAGTGTTTTTCCTTGAGGTAATACCATTTGTGTTTTCTTCAAAATGAGAATTTGAAACGGTTGAGCTTCCAAATACTGGGGTGGTAATACCGAAGAGATTATGTCCTGCAACAAATCAAAGTTGTGGCACTGTCTCATCTAGTGATTGATGATTATTATTTTTTTCACATTTTAATCATGTAATGACTTTGTCAGGGTTGATTAAAATTATGACCGCTAAAAAACATTTTAATCTTCTTAAACATGAATTTGTGGTTTTGGTTTTCTCTCATTATGTCTGTTGACCCACAAAGCTTTCTTGAATGTACTTTTCTCTCTCCACATGCTGTGCATTTTCTCAAAAGTTTCTCGCTAGTATTGTTTGAAACATCCAGCACAGTTCAGCAGATGGTGAACTGTGGATCAAATGTATTTAGGTCCCTTTGCCCAGATGTTGTACTGTTTTTGCATATAAATGATTCAGCACTACCCAGATTAGCTTTCTTTACAATATAAAGACATGGTAAAGGCTCAACCTTGAAATATTTAGTGTGCTCCAGGTGGTCTACCATGCGAATGGATGGATGGATGAAAAAAAAAAAAATGTACAAGCATATGCCTAAATTACTTTTTGTCTTTAGAGATTGCGGTCCAGTACAAACAACAAAAGCCAAACTGTTTACTTCAACTAAAACACCAACTTAATCCTCCTGCAGGCCGGCACAGAGCACTGAGGTCACAGCCACACACTTACAATATAAAGGTTATTCTGTCTGTTATCGACTCGTCCAGAATCTGGTCATCACAGTGACAGCTTATTGTAAAGTGGAAGCACTTGTTGGTACGTTGGATCAATAAACAAGCCACAAAACGTGTGTGTGTTGTGTACCAGTGCTGCAGATTTAGAAATGTGGAGCAAAGGTATGGGGAAAGTCTGCACATACTGTATCTGCCTTTACTCACCTATAGTTGCTTATGCACAAGCGGCCAATTGCTGCAAGTGTGCAACAATACAGAACTTTTTGAGGCTACATCAAGCAGAAACTTGAATTTCTTGCACTCATGTGATGGCGTGACCACGATTACCATGTAATTACAAGTGTACATGCACTCACATAAACCCACTCACTTATAGATTTAGATTTCTAATTGATGATTAGTGGTTTTAAAGTGGCTGAACTAATCTGCCACTATTCACCACACCCACACAAACTGGCCCTTTCAAAGCTTTTTTAGTTGCCTTCCACTGTGTGACAATAGAAGGCCAAACCCTAACCCTGAGTCAGGCGCTCTTCATTAGGTTAATCAATCAGAGAGTGGGTTATGACTAATGCCCCTCCTGGGCCAGTGTGGGCAGAGCTTTGTCAAACAGCGTAATTGTCACACGCAAGCAGCCCTTGAATGCTGGAACAGGGTCACCAGAGGCAACACAGTGGTATGTTCAAGACTTTGTTGAACTTCCCTCTTAGACAAAATAGTTGTCATCAAATATTGGAAAGTCCTGGAAGCCACATTTGACGTAGGCTGATATGACATGCGCCCTGTCTCACTGGTTAATGCCCCAAAGTAGGGTCAAACTAATAACCTCACCCTGTGTGGGGCAAACATAAGGTTCCCTCTGGCCCTGATACACTGTCAAAATCAACATTCAAAATGAATTGCAGGCTTGAAGCTTGGCCTAGACTTGAGGAAAAAAAACTTAACTCTTTAATCAGCCTGCAGGTAAGATCTGTCTAACTGCTCTGTGAAAACAACTTATCAGAAGACTACAATACATCTTTTTTTTTCCCAAACCATTTGGAAGTCTTGTTGAAGTACATTTCAGTTAGCTGCACAACACATTACAACATTGCAGAGAGCACATTTGACCTAGAAATATGCTAAGATAAATTTACTCTTTTATTCAAGGAAGGTTTTAAGATTTTGACATGGTGCAATGACAGGCTTCAGAATTCAGTGTCAGCAAATATTCTCTGCTGAATTATCCTTGAACAGTAAATGAATCCCTGTTTGCCAGTCACAAGGCTCAGAAGCTCATTGTGCTGTGTGAACTTACAGGAGAGGGGAAGAAGTGAAAAATAAACTTCAAGTAGATTTATGAAATATTGTTTCAGCCTTACAATATGGAATATAGTGTTTGTGAAGAGCACTTCTGAATGAATGATCAGCAAAGGAAAAAAGTCATTGTGAGCTGCCGCAGTCTATTGGAACATAAGGTTGCTGACAGATATATTTGGCATATAAGGACGCTTTCATTTGTGCCTTTAAAGCAAACAATAAAGTAATTGCGGCTCAGAGACAACAAAAATCTCAAAAAAACAGTATAACGCTGTGAAACTCATTGAGGGAACTGACACTATCAGTCGAGCTTCTTGGAGGATGACTTCAGCCATTGCCAATTACCTTGAAAACCTCTCAGCCTTTGTCAACCCAGCATTTGCTCCTCTTTCTACTCTCTCCCTATTCCCAGCTCCTAGTGATAATTGCAACCTGACGTCCTGTGTGGAATAACAATTGAGTAGAGTCAGGCATGTTTCCCTTGATATTCTTTTCTTCTTTGCTTTTTTTTTTTTTTCTTGAAGATCCACAGTGTAGCTTTGTTGTTCCTTTTTGTCTTCTTAAAGCTCTAGTTTCTGAAGAAGATGTCAACATAAGGATAGCCATGCCACAACAAAGGGAGACAAGGAAAAGGGATGTTTTTTTTATTTTCATCACAAAGAGGATCAATGTAATGGGAACTATCTCGTGGTAGATTTCCCATGCAGCCTTTGTGTACATTTTGTATATGAATTTTCCTGCCTTCCCTCAAAATGTTCTTGTGATTAGGACATCCATGTCTTATAGTTAGGACTTAGCTTTGAATTATGAGATACTATCTCACAATTACAGGATATATAAAGATATGAGAGAAAACTATCTTGTAAAAACAAACAACCAAAAAAACCCAACAATGGCATTTATAAGAACAGTTAGAAGTATGGTGTTAAGTAGCGGACTGATTTAATTTTCTTTTATTATTGGCTTGTTTTAAGACATTGGGAGTAGATTGCATTGAGTGATGTAAATGAAAGTTATCCCTTAACATTAATAATTGTAAAGTTTTTTTTGTTTTATATTGGAAATGTACTGGAGATCTGATTTGGTTGATCTATATTAGAGATACTAGTTAGAGCAAATGTCAAAACTATATTTCTTGGTAAAATGAGCAGCACAAAGTACATAGAATTAAAACAACATCACTTATTTTGTAGATTTTGTTGAGTTGTGTGTTTACATTATCCTAAATGTTTCCAGAACTGCTTGAACCGAGAGAGATCTGTATTTTATTCCGGATGACTGTATTTCATTTGGTCGCCTGTCAGTGGTGACATGGGAAACACCAGATGAAACACCAGAACTACATTCAGGCTATACATTATACATGGCTTAAGGTTTTAGGTTGTTGTCATGTTATGCTTGAGGAAATGTAAAGGCACAAGAACATTTTTGCAACTCTGTGAAAGTAATATCATGAGTTTACAAGGTGATGTGAGCTGTTGCTCATTTGCAGAACACTCAGTAAATGGCACCAAATGCATTCATCATCATAACTGAAAAGCTAAAAACGACAAGCTCCTGCTGTACGTCTGTGTAAAAGCTACATGCACTGTGTTTTCTGAATTCTCTAAAACATGTTAGAGCAACTCACGGGGCACAGGAAGCACGAGGCAGAGTGCTGTTTTCTATGGATGTAGCTGGAGTCGAGCGTGACCTCGCCTCTTAAAACCATCACACCTCAAACTGCTGTGAATGGCACATTTAAATAGTATAATAACTCACAGGCAGAGCCATTTCCTCACTGCAAGGATCACACAAAGGAACCGAACAATGTAAGGTATGTGGAAAAGAGGGGTATATCCCTGTAGCGTCACATAAGTTCCATAATAAAAGAGAGACAGGCTTCCACCTCAGACAGTCCTGAACCTTGCAAGTCAACAGGAAGTGAGTGTTTTATGACCAGAGAGATTTTGAGTGCACTGTCACTTTAAATGTATTATCTCCAAGTCAAGCTACCCTGTGTTCAACCTTTATGTATATTTTTTGTCACTTAAACAATCAGATGAGAAGATCAATGTACACAAGATTTCACCTCTATGATTCAATTACAGAGATAAATCTGGGGTACTTGGGATAAAACTGAAAAAAAAAAAAAAGAAAGAAAAGGAGCACTTCATGACGATAACAGCAGTATATGAACTTATTTTTTCAAGGTGGGCTTTTGGACCACAAATTAATGAGAAATGAATTATTATCCAAATGTTTCCAAAACTGTTCGAACCGAGAGATCTGTATTTTTATTCAGGATAACTGTGTTTCATTTGGGAAACACCAGACGATACGTGAGAGAGTGAGACAGGGGCTCTAAAACTGCTGAAACAAGTTACATTCAGGCTATACATTATATATGGCTGAGGGTTTTAGGTTGCTGTCATGGTGTGCTGGAGGAAATGTAAAGGCATAAGAGCATTTTGCAGCTCTGTGTAAGTAACATCATGAGTTTACAAGGTCATTCACTGTTGGCCAGCTCCCAGCAAAGTTTAGAAGAGAAAAAAAATTATCAAGTCAGATTGTCTTTTATGTTGAACCACCACCAATTGTCTTTGACTTTTTTTTCCTGTTCTATATTTATCTTTTTTTCCCTTTTTGCATTTCTTCTCTGCATTTTCTCTCCTTCTATCTCCACCTCTGATCTTTTTTTTTTCTTTTTCTGTAGCCCCAAACCCTCTCTTCCTTCCCCATATATTTTCCTTTTTACTGCAAAACCTTGTATTTACTGCTGTTTCCTGCCAGCTGAAGATGAAAAGTAGGTTATGCTTGGTGCTTACTCTCTCTTACCTTACATGTTATTGTGCATCATTTGACAGTCTGTTACCCTGCCCCAGGATTAGACTGGCTGAGGAGAGACCAAACGCTGCACCTTTGCTCCGTACTATTACCCAACGCCTGCAAAACTCCTCATGTATGCCACAGAGCACAATATTAAGCCCCCCCCCCTTTGGGAGTTATCGGTGAATGTTTAGTTTATTTACAGCTCAGATGACACTGAAATGCGGCTTCGGCTGGGCTGGGCGCTCAAGCATTAGAAGCATTTATTTAATTGGTTTTGCTGAACCTTAGGATGGAAAGACAAAACTGAGATTGCTGTTAGGTAAATGTTCCCCTGTGAATAGATGGAAACGGGATATGATAACAGTAAAATGCAAGGCACATGTTGTTCTGCTTCAAGAATGGGTGTCTATATTCACTGATCCATGGGCATTCTTATCTCTCTGAATTGAGTAAATAAAGATAAGTCAACATTAAAATGAATGGCTTTATTACTGCAGCGTTCACATTACTGTCAGAGAAAGCTTGGGAGATAAAAACATACACTATTTGTTTAAACTTAATACCTTTTGTGCTCTATATAATACTCTATCAGTTAGGATCATATATCATTTTGCCTCTAGGTGAGATTGGAATCTGAGAGAAAGAGATAATAGGACGTACTGTAACAAATTTTATTATTATTCATATGAAAATACAGTATGTGCCACGACCATCTGTTTTTTATTTCTCGTGTCTTGTCCCCGTGAGTAATGTTTCCCATGTTACTTACGTAATAATTTAGATACAGTAGTATGCATGGGTCATCGTACCTTGCCTGCAAAATAAACTCACTAGCACTTTGGTAGCCGATGTGAGCTGTTGCTCATTTGCAGAACACTCAGTAAATGGCACCAAATGCATTCATCATCATAACTGAAAAGCTAAAAACGACAAGCTCCCGCTGTACGTCTGTGTAAAAGCTACATGCACTGTGTTTTCTGAATTCTCTAAAACATGTTAGAGCAACTCACGGGGCACAGGAAGCACGAGGCAGAGTGCTGTTTTCTATGGATGTAGCTGGAGTCGAGCGTGACCTCGCCTCTTAAAACCATCACGCCTCAAACTGCTGTGAATGGCACATTTAAATAGTATAATGACTCACAGGCAGAGCCATTTCCTCACTGCAAGGATCATACAAAGGAATCGAACAATGTAAGGTATGTGGAAAAGAGGGGTATATCCCTGTAGCGTCACATAAGTTCCATAATAAAAGAGAGACAGGCTTCCACCTCAGACAGACAGCCCTGAACCTTGCAAGTCAACAGGAAGTGAGTGTTTTATGACCAGAGATATTTTGAGTGCACTATCACTTTAAATGTATCATCTCCAAGTCAAGCTACCCTGTGTTCAACCTTTATGTAGCCCTTGATTTTGCCCATCTTAGTCATGGTGGCTGATTGCTTTTGTAGCGATTCAGCCTCATTCAGTGCTACAATTTGCATACATCTTAATAAATTTGTAAACAAAACCTCGCTGAGTATTCGGCCGTTGTTTGCCAATGTATTAAACACAGAGGAAGCATTTTATGTTCTTTAAGCAAATATAACTCTATTATGAATTTATGTGCGCTTCTGAGATAGATGTAATTATAATTTGTTGAGTGGAGAGGGGGGAAAAAGTGATTTAGTTGTGGGGTTTTAACAAGAAATGCCTTTTAGTTTGACTTCCATTTTCTCCTTGAAGGGATTTATTACAAAACACTTTATCCCTTTTAGGGAGAGAAGCTTGAAATTTCTCACTCAATATTTCAAATCTGTTTTGCAGGCAAAGGTCTAAGATGGTTCCAAACCCTTAACCTGTGCTTGCTTTTCTGTTCGTGCATGTAATCATTTAGTAAATCATTTATTTTTTCCAAATCTGCATCAAAAGGCACATTGTTCTGCTCAACTCCCCTTATTAGTGTTAAGCCATTTAACTAGTACCTGGCTGGTTAGCAGGCTCTCGGCATGTTTTGTATATGATCATCTGATGCTGTTGATGTGTTAATGGAAATTCCTTCCTACAGACAAAGCTGCTGTCTTATACAGGATATACTTTCACAAAATGCACTAAAATCACGTCACACATTTTATCAGAGCCTGTGATGAAATCTTATCACAGGATACAGTTTCTCCGTTGGTCTCAGATGAGCCTGTATGTCTGTCCTGACCTTCTACTTGTCTTTCTGCCCAACAGAACAAGATCATCCTGGACCCTCTGACGTTCAGCGAGGCTCGTTTCCGGCCCTCTCTGGAGGAGCGCTTGGAGAGCATCATCAGCGGTGCCGCACTAATGGCTGACTCTTCGTGCACACGTGACGACCGGCGCGAACGCATCGTGGCCGAGTGCAACGCCGTCCGACAGGCCCTGCAAGACCTGTTGAGCGAGTACATGAACAATGTGAGTTCCCTCTCTGATTTAATTTGATTTAATACTGAAGAGCTAATTGCAGCTGCACACATGCCCATTTGTACACCTGTTTGAGCACACACACACACACACACACACACACACACACACACATGCACATGCACCGTGGAAACAGACTCACGCAGATCTCCTTTGACCTTTCTGCTTAGTCTTGACTACACCTCTCTGTAAAAAACTCATTCACTCACATTCACCGTGCTCAGTTCTTCTTTTTTGGTGAAATGCAGAACTAACCATCTCACTTCACTTTATCTAAGTAGTATCTAAGCATTTTTCATTGGGCTTCTCTTTTGTTTGATATATGAGGCTCTATTTTTATAGGTAGCACAAACAGTAGTTCAAGCCATGTTGCAACATGTTGGTAATTTCCTTACTTGAATGCTCTTCGCCGACCCCCTTTGGTGTTTTGTTCTTAGAGTAGTGCAGCAGGTGTAACAGTGAGAGGAGATGAGACAGTGAAAGGTAAGGTGTTCTCAGACTCTTGGACATGTTGAAAACAGATGTCAGAGCATCAGGGGTCAGATGCATAAAAGTCTGTGTGGATTCAGGACTAAAACTGTGTGTACGCACGAATACAGGTGTGTTATTTTCATCACATTCATTTTAAATTATAAATATTAGTCATTGTGGAAACCAGTATACTTGCCCAACCTTCATTTCCACTCCCACAATTAGCCATAAACAGATATAGAAGCGCTCTTCAACACCCCGATGCGTGTCAATACTCGTGCCAGCTCCACTATTCTTTAGACCCGTCAATGAGCAACGGCAAAGAAGTGCAATTGAAGCGACTGTGTTGCATCAGCGAGGTCCTCCAACAGCATCTGAACAGCTGTCATTATATGTGACTGTTACACACGGTTGTGGTTCTTTATAGTGTCCATTACCACTAATTCATCACACGTACCTGTAAACCGTCATCGCTGTATATCTCAGTTGTCATTAAACATCAGAAGGATGATTAATAATTGATCTATAGGGCTCATGCAGTATTGAAACAGACTTTATAAACTGCTTTGCAATTCAGGATCAGATGAAAAGAGGGAGATGATGGCTCGAATGTAAATAAAAAGAATAATAAAATGAATCACTCCTAATTCATTTAAAATTACGTGTATAAATGCACTTCTGGGTCACATTTTACAACAACAATGCATAGACTGCAAAATGATAACTAATAATCAATGAAATGAGCAAAAAACCTAAACAAACAATGTTTTACTATAAAGTTACATGTCTCACTTTATCATATCCCCTGCAGCTATCTCTTGAAAACTGAACGTATGCCAAAAACACGAGTTGATGTGTGGTCAGAGCGTATGCCAGTTTTTTTGTGGGTCCTTTATGTGTGGTCCCAGGTCTATTTTCAGCACTTCATTGATAATGTCATGATCCCATCAGTAAATGCAAAGTGACTTTTTGATTGAAACGGACAACACCTACAAAGCAATGCTGACAACTGACATGCAACAATAAACAGCCACATTTAATGAAATGCAACATCACTTTGGCAAAACAACCTGAAAGCAACCAGCAAAATGTTATTGTCCATAATCTAATACTGCTAACATCAGAGTCTCTGACTGGACATGCAAAATGGTAGTTCTGTGGATTACTGTGAGCCAAATGAAAAATGCACCACATAACCCTTGGAAAAAATGACATGAGACGACTTTCAGTACCTGCACAAACATAAATTCAAGTTAAAAGGGCACATCACGGCCTCTGGCTGCACACAGTATTGGTAATGTCATATATTTGCATGTTGCGACTTTCAACCTCTGGGCAACAACAGTATTTTCCTTCTTGGTCTGGACTTTTCCTTCCGAACCATTTTCCTCGTGCACCACTGTGATTGGCACAGCTGTTTAAAGGTTATGAGACTGACCAAGACAATGATTTATCATCACACACATCCAATTTATATTCTACTTCAACAGACCCTTTAGCGCATAGTGAGTTGTGAGCTTTGTCTACATAAGCGAAAACACTGGATGCTCTTGGACACGTTATCATTGACTTTGCACACATGATTTACGTATTTGTGCTGGACTTTGGGATTGTGCCATTAAACCTGAGCCCAAATATTTTTGAAACCTTCAATGTCAAATCTATTAAATATCTGTTCTCCTTTCACGTCTTTAAACCGAGTGCATTTTAAGTGTTCGAATCACTCCTGCATTTGTCTGCAGAGACATGTGCAGACATTTTGATGGGCAGTGGCCTAATCATAAAAAACGAGCACCCTGTCCTTTGCTCGCCATTTGTTCTGTGCCCACCCCTCCTCTAACCGTTGTCAGAATACTGATATTTGCTTTGATATCTGGTGACACACATACACATTCATCTATCACGGCATCCTAGCATATGTGCACCTTTGTACCTGAATAGAAAACGTGACACACTGAAATATTATTAAACGCAATTATAGCCATGCATGTAGGGTTCTTTACAACAATTAACTGAATAATGAGAACCAATTAACAACATTATGGTCATACAGCATAGTCTTAGTTACAGACGTATATAGCAAACAAACCACCAATAGCTCACTCCACAAAGGTGGAGAGGGGAAATGTGGAGTTGCTTCTCAACTCTCTCTTGTTTGTTGAATGGGAACTTGGCAACTGTAATTGTAAGACCAAAAGATACATATAATAAGAATGATTGTAATAATATATTATAATATTTATTTGCTACACATTTGCTACATTTTAACCAAAGATAAGTCTGAATGGACTTTGACATCCACCCTTTCTTGCGCAAGCTTCTCAAGGAAATGGTTAAGTTAACATTGAGATACAATCAACATGGCAACCTCTCAGGTGCCCTAAACAGAGCCATACATCACTGAAAAGGCAGAGCCTATAACTTCCACAGTGGGGCACTTACCAGGCCGGCCTGAGTTCTTAGATAACCCCTAATGGGCCTCGACTGTTGGTGAGTTATTGCTTTGTTCAAAATGACTGTAATGTACCCATGTGCTCTATTGAACTGGGACTCAGAGTCCACATTGGACAATGTAGCCTGAAGTACTATAGTCATCTGTGGAGAAGGAAACTCAGCAGGTATTAATACCTTAGTAATTTTGGTAGAGGTAACTAAATGATTAACGGTCCTCTCATGTGTTCCCTTAGCAACCTGTTATTGTGTCCTTTCTTTTCAGGTTAGTGTTAGTTTTATAAACCCTTACTCGGGCCTGAAATGAGAACTTTCAGGATTTTTAAAGTGAACTGCCGATCTGAAGTGGACCATCAGTACGGCTGCTGTCTCAAGGAGGGAACCAGAGTGCTTGTAGAAGGACTGGATTCTCCTTAAAGGAAGGAGTACTTTAGTACCTCGTTCAGCACTGTGAAAATCTAGGCCAGCCTGAAAGCATCTCTCAGAGAAGCCCCTTTTAGTTAATATTATAAACAACCTAACATAAACAACATTATTCAACCCTGCATTATTTAATGTGTTTTGACTTGGGTTCAGTGAGCAAAAAGAAATCTTAATGATAATCCATTGGATTTCCTGCACATGCGACCTGCTGACATTGTGCACTAAGGGTCGATCCAGCATGTATTAAGTGTCATTTTTGGCCATTGAGCAATTGGCGAGCCAGCTGTCTATTGATTCCTACAGTTTCAGTTCTCCCGCTGGCAAAAGGCCCTATGCAATACACTACAGTCTTTAACCTAATAATGCGTATTTGTTGCGGCATCTGCGCTCAACAAGTAGTCTAGAAACAATGGGGGGCTATTAGATAAGGGCCCTTATTAGATTAGAGATCCTCTCTGGTTGTAATAGAATATTAACAGTGCAACAGCTAGCAGGAGTTTTACTCTCAGCATGTGTGTGTGTGTGTCTGAATGCAGTGGGAAATGACCTTCATTTGTTGTGGAATCTCTGCTAATTGGGGTTTATTGTTGTTTTGGGAGGGGGCTTTACCATCCTGCTGTGTTACGCACTTCAGATCTCATAGCGTATACACAAAGGGGTATCAGGATGCTCTGCCTATACAATTATTTTGATACCTACTATAAATGATAATCCCTTCTCTCCTCTCGCTCTCTGTCTCTCTCTGTCTCTCTCTCTCTATTTTCCTTGTTTAACTTGGAGAACGGACTTTTTCAGTATGATACATATATTTTAATCTTATCTATTTTTGTTATCATTTGCACAGTGAGACAGCCCAATAGGAGACACGTGTAGCTTTATGGATGATTAGTAGGTAAAATAATATTTGTGAAAAGAAGAGGCGGCTGCTTGGGTCCAACTCTGTGATGTGCAGAAAAATGTAGGTAGGGTTCTTCCATTCAGAAAAACAGTGTGACCATCGCTTGTTCAGAGTGTGACTTAGTAGTTTGTCTCCTTTTAATTACTCTTGAAAAAGCTAAAATCATGTGCATGTTTATGAACACTCAGATGCCCTTTCCCCCTCTTAAAACAAGGCAGCTTTTTGCTAAAGTAATTGTGCCTTGGCTCATTAAGCCCATGAGTTGTGTTTTAGAGGCTACAGCTGGGAGATTGCTGACAGCCCCTGGCTGTCCTAGCAAAGAACAGAGAGTAAATCACAGAGACACAAAGAACAAAATGCTTCCACTTCTCAGCTCAGCATACCCAATGATGGTAAATCAACAAGCAAGAGTGAATATGAGAGGATATCGTTACCAAGCCTGCTCACAGAGTGTATTATTTGATGAATAATGTAGATGTAAATCTTAAAATACATGAAGGTTTGTTAAGCCTAACCCCAGGAATAGCTACTGTATATGACCTTAACCCAAGATGTTTTTACTCCAAGTGGTACAGTTTCAGATAGTGATGCCTTGCCAAGAAATTTGCATTTATTCTTTTGAATTTTAAGAAATCAGCACCTGAGACATCTCTGACCTTCTCAAACAGTTTGACAGTGACTCACAGTCAAATGTAATTCATGTTACAAGGAGCATTACTGTGATCCTGGCTGAGATTTTGCTTTATATGGCTTTACTGCAACTCTGTCAAAATATAAGGTTCAGGCACCAGGGGATCTGTGAATCATCTCATTACTTCAGTGCCACATTTAGCAGACTTTGTGATCTAAATCTATCTGTCTATCTATCTATCTAATGTGAAATGTATTCATTAAAAATATTATAATATATAATATTATAATTCCCCCTAGCAAAATGTTACCAGCAGCCACAAAGTGTCTCCTGGCTGTACAGTCAAAGTCCTTTTGTGCAAACTTTACTGAAGTTATGTAAACATCCACTTGCCCTTATGTTTCCTCCTCCTTCTTCATTCAGTCTCTCACACACACACACACACACACACACACACACACACACACACACACACACACTCCTCCCTCTCCCAACACACAAATTTTTATAGGAAGCTTGAACCACAGCACAAGGTTAATCAATGTGGTAGCTGGCAATAAATTAGGTTCAAGTGACAGGAGAATGTCCATACCTGTCTCAGCTGCTGGTGATCTGTGATTGGTGACAGCAGGCCCGGCTCCCTGGCTGGTGCTGAATCATCAGGAGCAGCTGATTTAGTTACGGCAGCTCCGACAGGGCCAATCTATCAATTGATCTGGGGAGTAATGCATTACCAGCTTGGGTCAAGGGAGCCTGGGCAGAATATAGCCATAGCCAGAAACCACGGCGGGTGAAAGGGGGCAACTCGGCGGGGCTGTGCAAGAGGCTGAGAGAAGGATTTAGAGAGTGTGATGGCGAGCGCACTAATCTCACTGTTAGCTGGATGTGGCACATAAAACTAAACAGGGGTTGTGAGGTAGGATGATCATTAGGGGGAGACTGATGGCCTTCTTGCGCACACAGCTCCTCTGGGAGTTGCCACGGAGAATGCTCGATCAACAATCTGGCTGACTGATCGCATGCTGTAAGATGTGTGCATTTCCATGTGCTTGTGCCGTCCACATCAGATCATGTCTTCTTTCTTGGCTTGTTATTGTTCTTAAAAATGAAAATGAGAGTGTTAGGAGGAAGGAATAAAAGAGAGACACTGTGAGGACGGACAAAGCTGCTGAACATTGACCATTGACAGTTGCAGGGAAGGGAAGGTGTGGGCAGTGATCAATAGTGAGCGCCTGGGCTAAAGGCCATTATACTGGATACCTAAAAAAAGTGCTGTTTGGACAGTCTGACAGCACTGAGAGCCTCTCCAACAGTCGGATACGGGAAGGTGGGGAGGGGACCACTGCTTTTTTTTTCTTTTCAAAACAGACACTACCCTACATGTGTGTGACATCTGTGGTTCAGTGATGATCAACGCTGAATTGCAGCAATAGAGTGGTGGTTTACTTCACCACACTTTCAAGATACCCTCTACTGTTGACGCACAAGAAAGTTTCAAGACAGAAATATTCAAATATTAACGAACCCCTGAAAAGCGTTCTTAATTTTCGTTAAGTCAAGTCAAGATAAGATCTGCGTGTATGAACACTTAATGAATGAGGCCCTGCGGCTGCGTAAAGCTCCTCTTCCCGTCTGAGACCATCTTGTCTCAGATGAGAAGCATCACTCTGGCAAGATAAACCACACAGAGCCAGCAGTTGCACACACTGTCTGTCCCCATTGTCTAAAAACCTCCACAAAAAAAAGAAGTATTTGTATATGACAAAGGACAGTGACAAAGTAGCACCGCAAAACCCAGAGTGAGCCTGCCAGCGTTTTCAGTATCATTCCCGTGTTTACAGTGAGGCAGGATCTCGGTGTCACAAAAAGTCTGGATTTGAAGAACGGAGCTGAACAAAACAGACCTGATCAATACCTCTTCCGTCTCCTTGCTCCTCTGATGTGCTCCACTGTCGATCACCCTAAGCTGGCTGAAGGGCACAGCTGTAACAGATGCAAGGAGACTGAATTTACCTTGACAGGGTTTCCTAAGGCTAATTGGGTGTGTGGGGGGGGGCGTCAAAAATGATGGCACTGATTGGTTCTGTCACCGAGGACGAGGCACTGGGTCACCGTTTCAATCCGTGGCTTTCGTGTTTGGGTCGAGGCTGTCACTTGTGTCATTGTCAGGTGATAAGTATGATAAAAATCTGGACTAAAAATACGTCAGATAGCCCAACAGTAGCCTCGTGGTATGCTATGTACGTCCAAAGTCAGTTGTTTATAGTTTTCCTCATTTTGCTATTTCTAACAAAATGGTCGATGTTAACAGCGTCAGAGTGAACACTGTAGGGAACTGGACCACTTTTCCATCTGCTTATTTTTTTTCTTCTTCACCAACCCTGGCCAGCTCACTACATGGCCCTTCTGCCCTATTTTTCATGTTGTCCTTCTCGGTTTTCTAGAATCTAGACAATCCAATGTCCATGTCCCTGATAAAGGTCTTGTCATGCCTGAAAAAAAATGAACACATGACCCCTCTTCTCCTCTCAAAGGTCTGCATTTTTTACTTTTCTTTTACTTTGTGCTTCCACACAAAGTAAAAGAAGTCAAATTATGTGTTTCAGTCTGTGTTCATATCTCACTCATATTCTTCCAGCTTATTTTCCTGAGTGTGTATTGAATCCATATTTTTTATGGTGCTGCAACCACAGGTACTTAACAACTAAGCATGTCTTACATTGGATGTGTAGTTATAGCTTAAAGAGAACTTTTATTAAAGCAAACAGACATTCCTCATAAAGAAGATGCCTGGTACACTGAGCCTCTTTATTACTTTTTTGTTTCTGACACGGTCGGTATTTGCAAGCTAACCCATATGCAAATTGCATTGTTTGTCTGAACTCCCCGCAGCAGCGGACGTTTAGCAATTTGATCACAAAGCTTGTGCCCATTAATGCTTAATGTATTATACATGTGAAAGGGCATTCTGGTGTGATAACAAATCAAACTTAATCTGTTGTCCCTATAAAAAAAAAAAAATACAATTTGTGTCAAGCAGGACTTCACATCACGAAGCAAATACAATGTACATAATGAATCCTGCTGTTTATCAAACGCTGTAATAATGTTTCCCCGGAGCTTTTCCTGTCATACACACTTTCCTCAGTTGATCTCAGCGTAAAATACAAACAGAACGATGAATTACTGAACTTCCTTCACCTGGAGTTCAAAGACCTGGCTATAGCTCATACTTTTGACAATAATTAACAGTACACAAATGTAGAATGATAGTTAGATCTCACTGCTGGAGACAAATTAAGTTAATCAAATTTAGTGTATCACCAGTAGGGATGTGTGGATCCACTTGTGCTGTAGAAAGAGGGAGACCATCAGTACCTGCAGCTACAATGTCAGTCTTATAATATTCGTGCATGCCCACTGCTTTGGTGCCTGCTGTGTCTCTGTGCTCTCCATCTTTCTCGCTCTCTCTCTCTCTCTCTCTTTTTATTTCCAGTGAGGTGGTTGGTAACATGAGTGTTGTTTAAATGCAAATAACATTGAGCGAAATTCCCATCAATAATTTCTACGTTCCCTTTCTTTTAACACCGGTGGTAGCAGACCCCAGAGGTGTCCTTATTATTCTAAGAGAAGCACATAATACCCTCGTTACAACTATGCAAATTTTGCCACACAATAGTTATTTGGTTTTGGGTTTTTAATGCCAGAGTTAATCAAAATCTTCCTTTAATGATTAGTGATCTCATTTGCAATCCCTCCTCTCTTTTTTTTTTAAGTAATTCCCTTTTGTTTATTCCTCTTTTTTCGCCAATTGTCCTCACATCACGGTCCCTCCAGACTCAGCACTTACACCCCGTTAAGTGTCCCAGGCCCAGCAATAAATCATTGGTTCCCCACAGCGTCCCATGCCCTCCCTCCCATCTGTCAACACCTAATGCGCCACACGACAAGCTGCAATCCACTGTGCACCAACACCACTCACTTTGAACATCTTGGCTTTCTTAGACATTGAAGGCTGGCTCAAAGACATAGCCCCTGAAGGGGATTGACCAGAAGGCCCAGGTAAAAACTGTAAGTCTATTTAAGGCCCCCTGGAGACTCAGAGGACTCCTTTATTCCCACCACTTCAGCCCGAGAGCGAGTTGGAGACAGCTGAAGCAACTGACCCACAGTGAATGTCCTCTACTGAGATAGCAAGGCCGCCTGCCTGTGGATGGACCAAAGCTCAAAGAGACTCCCTGCGGTGAAACATTCACCAACCAGCCCATGCAGTTTAAGGAGGATCTTTTTTTTTTTTTTTCTTGTAACCCAGTTCCATCCATGTTGGTGGATTTAAGTTTTTATTCAAGGCCTGTGAGCAAAATAACTGTACCATTTTACCAATCATGAAACAACACTCATATTTACCACTAAGTTGAGTTAACTCTGACTTCAGCAAAAACTGAACTCAAGCTTCATGGTAAGCCGTTATTGAGCACCTGTTATGTTAAATTGCATTTCATTTTATCTGCAAAGACAAATAATTCTGTCCAGGTGATGAGCAGCTTCTGTACAATCCTGAACAAACACAAATCAAATTTACTTCCAGTTCACTGAATTTAATAATTCAGTGATAATTTAAATTATCTAACCATGTTCCTGTCACAGTCAGATTTTTAGCTCTTATGTTTTTCTATTTCTCAAAGCTTTTGTTTCTATTTGATGATTTTTGATTATCCATGCTCTTAGAAATTTGTTCAGAATTCTTAGTAGGCAAGGCAAGTCAAGTAAAGTTTATTTGTATAACATCAACACAACAAGACAATTCAAAGTGCTTTATGTAAGGCATCAACTTTTCATTAATGTGTCTCCAGAATTTTTACAGTGCCGACTCAATAGTGTTATGCAGCTCCTGCTGATTTTTTGGCCATGCACTAATGTTGCAATCCTCCCACTTCACCACATCCCACAGGTACTTCAGAGACAGCTCCAGCCAATGCAATAAACTTAGATTTAGTTAAGAAGTTACTGTCATATTTCCAGAACCCTCTTAAGATGATGCTTTTTGTTTGGGTGCAGTAATATTTATTTGTGGCGATAAAAGTATCAGCAATAATGCGAAGATACATTGTCCACTGTGTTTGGTGGGTAATATGGGGCCTAATGTTTGTTTGAGTAGTGACCCACTGTTTATTCTGTTCTTTTAAAAGGCTACATCAAGGGTAAAGACAAACAGAGAGAGAGAGAGAGAGAACAACGAGAATGGAGGTAGACAGAAACAGTCCATGACCATGGTCTTTATATACTTCAGCCTTAGGGACACAAAGGTCTCTCTTAACATGTTTTATGAAAATCAAACTCAAAAATAATTCTTGTCATAATGACAAAGACTGCGGCAAGTGGTTGAATATCTGCCTCAGTTTAATCAGGGCATCTAGTCAGCCTTCAGTGCTTATCGTTCAGTTTTGATGATGATGTGTTCACAGTAGCCTCAGCTTCCTTGTTTTGAGGTGACATGAGCAGGAACTGACATGGTCATCGACTGCTACAGCCCATCAGCTTTAAGGTTTGACAGGTTGTGTATACACAAACCCTTCTACATGTCACTGCAGTAAGTTGTTTTTTGCATGTGCGTAGCACTTCTTTTAACTTGAAAGAGCCTTGATACATGCTTCTGACTTCTGTCATCTAGTTATTTCCGAGCACAGAATTGCCAAAGATTGCAAAAGGAGCTTTCAATTTATTTTTCCAATTTAATTTTCAATTTATTTTCAATTAATTTTCATGGCATGTGCCCCTTATATGTCAAATTTACATCAGGACACTGATTGCTGTACCATGAGCAACCATGATCAGAGCCTGTGATGCAGGCAAGGCGTTTTACATTACACATTCACACAGCAGCAGTGGAAGCTTGATGATGGACAAGGTTTGAGCTTGCACAAACTGCAACAAGCCCCCGTCGCCTACCGCTCATAATTTACCTGAGTCATTGCGGCTGCGTCTTCTTTGAACTTATCTTATATTATATATATTATTTAGCACTGTTACTAAACTCTGTGACCAAGGCTAGACTTCTCTTCAATGGCTTCACAATAAAAGCCTTCCAGTAGTTTACCAATGAAAGGCTTTTAATGTCAAGCAGCCGCAGAAATTGTTCGCTTTGCATGTGGGGCACCTTAACGGCAGCAGACATAATTACACCTCTGATCGATAGAACTGCAAATGCTGTTGCCTGATTGTTGATGGGGATTAGTGGGTTCTTGTTCGTTATTACCGGGTGGTCCGCCCTCTAATCTCTGTGGTAGGGGAAACAGTGAATCGCAATGCTAATGATATCAATAAAGCAGTATTAACTGCTCTGTCTGATGAGTTCTGGTAAGACCCAGGCATGCTCCTAATCTCTCAGGATCAGGCGTGAAAATAAAGAAGAGGCACCTTGAGCATGCACAGGGTTTAGCATATAGTGTAAAGGGTTAGGTCATCCAGATAGACATTTGAGTGACCATAGACAAACACTTGGGCCAACCAGACAGGCGATGATACCTAATCTGAACAGTGGAGCTCTTGGGCCAACCAGCAGGGCATTCAGGAGACCCCTTTGCCTGAGAGCGAGGGAGATGGGCAAAAGATTAGAGCACTGGGGCTGACCATGAGGGACAATTTAAAGGGGACTAGGAGCAGCTCAGGTGTTCCTTTGGTGTAGTATGTATGCAAGTATGCAAGTTCAGATATGTGGTTTTAAGAAAAGGTTACCTCTCTAGGCAAAGCTTAAAATGATGAGTGTTTTTGAGGGGAGTGAAGGATTTAACCTTCAACTCTCACACCATCTGTTTTAAATAAAGTTGTGCTTGGACTGATCAGAGACATTGAATCTGGCATGATTTTGCAGGCTTTGTCAAAATCTTGCCAAATGGAAATCCCAAGTTATGATAATCAAGATCTGCCTGAAAAAGATCCTCTGACCCAAAGGTCATTTGGAGTTAATCATTAAGCATAATAATGCCCAGCTTCTATCAATTATTGTTTGGATCCTCACACTGTATTTTGTAGTCTATTATATCCCCTGGAGTCTATGAAGTGATTTGTGTAACACCTCATGCATCTGAAAACAAGAAGCCCCAAGATGAGGCTCTTGTGTTGTCTGAGTGCTGTCCAAGTGTGCAAGCGGTAGCTATAATACCAGCTACACAATCCGGCATGCCATACTCTCAATTCCAATTATGCTTTGCTCTGTGGCTGGAGAAGAAACAGAATCCTCTGTAGGCGGTAGCGAGCAACCATCACATGGTTGTCTGAACGCCCTTATGTCACCATCTCCGACTGAGGTGATCGGATAAATGAGACTTTAATTGGGTTTTTAGGCTAAGTAATATTAGGAGATGAGATAGAATTATCCAGGAACATATTAATGTAATAAAAAGCTCTCAGATCTGGCAGCTCTATTCCATTAGAAAGCTGCCAGCCCTTCTCCTCTCTTCCCCCTTCCCTCCAATGCCAATCCCCCTCAAGGGCTTGCTACTTTGAGCAGCGCTAACATGATTGACATTGATAGCTGGATCAAACTATAGAATCAACCCTAATATCATTAAGTGAGCAGACATGGAAGCAAAGACCTGGGCTCTAACTGTATTAGCCGCTACATATGTTAGGGTTATGGATGCAGGGGGCTAAATGCATTGGGAAATCAAGCATGCAAGCCACAATTTGCGGGAAAAGTGTGCCTCTGTGTGCATGTGTAACCTTTGTGCCTTTGGATGTGCCCTGCTGAGTGTGTGTGTGTGTGTGTGTGTGTGTGTGTGCAAATGTGGGCTCACGTAGAATGAATCTTCTTGGTGTTGGCTTGTTTTTTTACTTTAATTTGTCATTATTGTCAGTCCTGGTGTCCTGTTGGAGAACACACATTTTAGTACATAAGCTGAGACCTGCACATGTCCCTCTATCTGTCAACAGCTGTTAATGAGGATTAGTTGTACAGGGTATCCACATGCAGCAGTGAGGAGTCATGCGCTGTATTCCAATAACTAGGAGCTATTCTCACTAACACTGCCAAATGCTCTGGTATTAGTGAGCACGACTGATGAAATAGCTTCTAGCCACCCTCCAACATCCTGGTTGTTCCAGGAAACTTTTTGTGTTCATGGTTAACCTCTTAAGACTGACCTGTCAATCATGGCTTCCACATACCCAAGAGCATCCTTTTGATACTGTTGGTTATATCTTCTTCAAGGTGCAAATACTGTCAGTTATTGTCTGCATTAAATGAAAATGCAGAATGTGGAATGTATCAAATCTTAACTGCATCATGGGGATGTAATTTCATTGTTTCATAATTTATATCGTCTCTCTCAGCTTGCAAAGGACATACTGTCTGAGCTGTGAGTCATCAATTGCACTTTTAAACAATGTTTGAAAAACAAGATTAATTCAAACTATGTTTGTGATGGAGCTGAACTTTTCTTTTTATATCTGACTAACAGCTTTATTTCCCAGTGAAAGTGTCCCACTGTTCACCGCAGCACTCCTGCCTTGTGGTATGCTGATCAAATATGTTTTCACAAATTCTCTTCACTCTCTGTTGGGGCTGACATCTCGCTGCACTCATCACATTTTGCAGACGTTGTTAATTTGGAAAAATGTGCCTCGTTCGATGAAACCACTGTAAAATAATAGTCAATTTAAATTCTCCTAATGTTTTTTTTATCCTCGTCCACATTATCAGCTAGGTGGAAATTAAAGCAAAATTGTATCATAGAAGGCAAATGAATGGTTGTTTACAGACTAGACAGGTGGCCATTCTTTAGATAAATCAGCTTTCTGAAATCTCACAAACTCACAAAGTTAAATATCCCCTTTCATTTTTTTGTTACCTGTTTCTTGATACTCTAACCCCACTCCTGTAAGGTCAATGAAATGTGTACTGTACTGTGGACTGTGAAATTTAATCAACTTCCTGTACATAGTGGACTTTCCAGGTAGAATTCCTGATCCTGAGTCCTGAAAAGCTCATTCATAGGCCGGCACAGAAACCAGCGTGCAGCCTTGCACATATCGAGCTTTTTTTTTTTTTTTTTGCATTGCTTCCATTATCCCTGCTGTGTTTTCTATCTTCTCGCTTTCCTTTAGACGTATCTCTCGTTTTGTCTTTTCTGTGCGTTCAGTCCCTTTACCCTCTCTGTCTCTCAGCCCTCCTCTGTGCCATTTAGCAGTTGTGTGAATTGTAGTGGTGCCCCAATGCCCCTTTTACCCCTTCTTATGCGAAATCACCCGACTGTTTCTGTTTCTGTTCTGCTGTCAGCTTTTGATGAGGCATAAAAGTCTTGAGACACTTCCAAGCTCCATTGTAATTTCACAACGAACTCTCAAAGCTTCCTTATGTTCCTCCAAAACGAGGGAGCCTCTGAACCAATGAACATGGTTAGAAATTATTCTAACCATGATAATTATTCTATAATTATTGCAACGATGCATAATGTCTCCCCAACTGTGCTCTCACAAACGATGTTAACTGCTAGCCCCAACCATTACTGTCTGGACCACGACACTGATCAATCACACTGGTCTGAACTGGATTCTGTGTAACCCACTGAAGAAACTATGGGAGGGTAGAGATGAATGAGCGAGAGAAGAGCATGATAAGTGAACGCTTGGGTATAACAGATAATGGTAGAGAGAGGAGGACGACTCGTTAGCTTGGATTTGAGATAAAATGTATGGTAAAATAAATGACCTGTGAGTAAGGTCAAAATACAAAGACCATGAAAGGAATATGTTGCAGTGAGTTGAAATGAATCGGGAATGTGGCACTGCACTTCAAACTTTAATCTTAAAACGGTCTTACTGAAAAATTGCTGATAATTTTTCCATTATTATGATTAAGAAAATGACCTCAAATGACCTCCAACCACTTGCACCCACCAGTCTTACAATTTCCTCAAAAGCACTGCATCACTAATGTGCTAAGTATGGTAGAATCAAAATGCTTATGAACTGCTTTTCACATTTTCTCTAACATGATTGAGTCTGTTTAGTCAGATGAAGTGAAGAAATATTCTCCTAATTCATTTTTATTCAGTGATTAATAATCAATTCAAAGTTATCCCGTCACTTCATTACATTCATCGAGGAACAGACAAACAGACAGAGCATGTATCATATTGATTCTATGTCTCCCTCTGCTTTTTATTATATTGTTACTCCGCAGCAGAGTCAAATTTCATTACACCCTTCGGATCCATATAACAGCACAAACTCATCTTCGTGTCACTAATAAAGTGATTACTTAGATGGAGAAAAGGTCTAAAATGCTTTTTCATGGCTTCTGGGTGATAATTCCCTGAAGTATTGGTAAAATATGAGTGACTGCAGTGTCAGGGAAGAATGAGAGGGGACTGTGCTGTTTTAGCAGGCTTTATAGCTCACTGACCTTTTAAAGAAATAGATTGTTGTTCTGTTAAATCATGTACTCTATAGACACCCAGTTCTCGCCTGTTCTTTTATAATTTGTTATTGATTTTTGTTAGCTTTATTACTCTATTTAAAGGCCAAAAAAAAAGCACTTGCATTTCTATCTCTGGGAAGGGATGGGCATGAAAAGTGAGTTATTTTCTGTTATATCTTTATAGTTTGCTGTGCATAATTATACATTTAATTTAGAACAGGACTCGACAGGAATCAACACTGGATGGTAACAAATTGACTTTTATTATTGCTGCTACAAAATTAGGATGGCTTTGATAGACTCCGAACAACTTCATTTTTATCCTCGCTAATTGACTTGGTTATTATTTGTTTGTGGTTTTTTAACCAGATTTATTATCTTATCATCTTTTTGTTTAACGCTGACCACTTACCCTTGTTTTGAACTCATCTTAGGGGAACAAGCCAGCTCTGTGCACTAGTTTACCATCTATCCTCTAGTCTTCTCGTTTGATTGTTGCTGCAAATGGGTTCTCCAGAGAGCAACTCCCACACACACACTCACACAAATACAATTGCACACACACTCGCTCTCATACTCTTGCACAAAAAAAATGATTGATTCCTGTGTGTTATGTTGCTTTTAAGAAGTTATTTATAAATTAAAATCATTTTCCACGGTACCAGTGCCTGCTTAGTTGCCTCTCACCAATCAAAAGCTCCCCACCCACCATCATTATTTGAAAACCGCAGCAGAGACCCATTATTAAGTGTAGACAGCAATCAATAGTCTGAAAATGTAGGAATCTCTTTAAAAAAGAGAAACCTCGACTTAACATATAAATAAAAATGGCAAGAAAACATATTTTTTGTAATCAATGTTTTGCCCTAATTTGTCCAAACAGCAACAACAAAAACAACTAAAAAGACATTAGCTTAGGTAGGCAAAATGAATCCAGTGCAGAGCTGCACACTTCATATTCCAATTCATCACTGAAGTTTTCCAATGAAACCGAGGCTACTTTATGATAAAGAACAAGACAGTTTCTTCCCAGGCTGAACTAAACCCACATTAAACTTTAGGCTTTAATGTTCCGTCTCTGCTGGGGCTTTCTTTAAAAACCCATCCTTTGAAGGATGTTTTGATTTTGGCGTACCATCAGGCCTTCTGAAGCTATAAGCCTTCATATACATTCCAGAATGTAACAGATTTGTTACGCGGTACAAGTTGAGATCACACAGAATCTTACCTTTTGAAGCACATGAAGCATACGTTTTTTATGGCAACATGAATATTAGCAGAAGCTTCACTGCCATATGTGGTATATTACTGACCTTGCATGTCCCCTGTTTTTTTTGTTTTGTTTTTTTGAGTTGCATGTGAGTGAGCTAGGCGCTAGATGTATCGGTATCTGGGAAAAAATTGGGTCTTTGACGTTGTGCTGAGAATAGACGTCCAGGTAACGGAGGCCTCATTTTTCAAGGCATGCAAGTTCTAAATCTGTGTGTAAGACCTGCCTGTATGCACAAGAAAGTTGGTATTAATCAAACATATGCACACCTGTATGCAGTGAACAATGATAAATCCTACCTGTTCTACAGCCATCTGCTTGTGCAGAAACAGGCACATTTACATAAGGAAACACCCTCAATTTGCCGTACATGGTAAACAACATCCTTTAAAAAAAGGCCTAGTAGCCTGAATGTAGGACAGCATCTGAAAAAAACTGAGCTACTGAGAAGGAAAAGGAAGACAGCCTTAAAGAATAATAAGGTTGAGGCACTGCTGAATCTAGTTCACCCATTAGTATATATACTGTAAAAACAAACAGACAAACAAAAAAAACATAAACAGGGGAACAGGTGAAAAACACTGTCAACACAGTGGTTCTTAATATGTGCACATTTGAACAAACAAGACAAAATTAATTCTACATGTCAAAACGAGTGCTTATGAACCAAGCTGTGTACGCTCTAAAACTTCAGGCTTCAGGAATGTTACCAGTAAGCACAAACTAAATGCCCGGTGGAAAAGATGATAACAAGATAAAGCTGAATATTCATTATAAACAGCTTGATCATATATTGCCCAAATAGTCGACAAAAAAAAGTTTCAACCTCAACCTTGGTCACTTCAAAACAGCTACAGTAGCTTCTCATTATACACGCTGCAGCTGCAGTTTGTCAGAGATGCATGATGTATCTTATCACGAGGCTCTGGCTTTGACTGTAGCCTTAATGGGAGGCCCTAAGAAATTGTTCAATGAGATAATGTCCTATCTCTTTCCATCTGTCATAGCTTTTAAGTGGAGGGATACTGCAGTGACTAGGTCCGTTCTGGACAATGACACAAGCCAGGGCTTGGACTGAAGCTTCAATGGCAAGAAATCAAAAGCCAAATAAATATTTTTATTCATTCACTTTATTCTGAAATATGAGAAATCTCAGATATGAGAAGACATATATATTAGAGGAATGAGTCAGAGAATAAGGGAATAAGAATCAGTTGCACCTATAAGATTGTGTTGGTCCTTCAGTGAACCATGCTGGCACGTGGCCGAGCCAAGTTGCAGGCCCCTGCCCTCAAGCCAGGATACAATTTGGCATGTGTTCTGGCATTAAAAAACTGCACTTACTGGCCTGATTGGGTCTGATAGGCACACTGTGTAAAGCCATAACTGCTTCACCTTGGGTCTAGTTTTAATTAAATTTAATGTCTGTGTGTAAATCGCGGGGGATGTGTGTTATTTGATTTTCAAAACTATGCAAAGTCCAAAGTAGCTTTTATGATTTTTTTTTCTCTTTCCCAGCACTTTGCCTTATCTCATGTTAAGCATGGTAACAAGTCCTTCATTCTCTATTTCCCTCCACCTGATGCTGTTTTTCAAGTGCATTCCTCTCCCCAGAGAATACTGAAATGGTGATGACCTAATTTGCATGAGAGGATTTGTAAAATGGGGCCAGAACTGGAGTCTTCTGCCCGTGTTAATCTTTCAGTGTGTGGTAATGCTGCCCTTAGTCAATTTTGACCTGTGACTGTACCTTATTATTTTTCCTCTTTCTCGCCGTTTGAAGCATAAATCCACACACACACACACACACACACACACACACACACACACACACCAGCACGAAATAGAGAGAAAACAATATACTAAAGTAACTTCACAGAGGACAATACAGGGCTTTGTGGCTTTAGAACAGGCTCCTGTAGCTATTAGTGGCCACAAATAGGACACCAGCGTGCCCTATTTTGAATATGATCCTGTGCTAATATAAAGTAAGACACAGCTACTGATCATATCACTTTAGCTCACTGTGTCAGTAAGACACAGCTGCAGCTCCAGATTGGAATGAGACAGTTGAGAGAGTAGGGGGAAAAAAATGGCAAAAAAAAGGATTTTATGCAGCTGTATCACATTTTCCTTTATTAGAAATTTATTAGACCTTTTGCAGTTATTTAGTCCGGCTTGGCTAGAATTCAGTTTTTTGAAAATCAGAAATGAATAGACAGACAGGAAGACAGACAAAAAGCAGAACAGCATCTTTAGTTTCAGGTTCACCGGTTTCTTTTATAGTTTGGTGAACGTAGGCGCAGCAACAATTATAGAACCCCAATTTTATTTTAATATGTTGTTTAAATATGCTAATTTCACATCCTGAGTTGAATTATTAACGTATGATTCTGTTTATATTTACATAGTTTTCCATGTATTTATGGTATGTGGCGCTTTAATACTCTTATTGTATGTATATCTAAGATGCCAACATTCGCTTACACATGGATAAAAACTCTTTAGGTTGTATAATAACATGAGGCAAAACTAAAACAAACCATTAAGACACATTTAGATACATTTAGATATTCAATCCGCCCACTTACAGCTTTCCTTTCATCTCTCCCACTTTCCTGAACAACCTCTCACCACTCTCCTTTGTGCTTAGCCATGGAGACACAGCATAACCAAGCGTAATCATGTGTGTGCTACATAAATGGAGCATGTGAAAATTCACACCGCTAAGTATGTGAAAATCAGCCCGAGGACACGTGTTGTTTGCAGTGAAACTGGAGCTGTCAGATAGTTTAACCTTACGAGAGCCTTGGCTCGCAGCACAGTGAAACCCAAGAAACAGGCTGAGGCGCTGCTCACAACAGCACCGAGCGTGGCCTAAAGTAGGACAAGAGAGCTCTCCAGGCTGCTGTTGAAATTGAAACAATCCCTCCAGGAATTTTTTAAATTTGCAACCATAAGAATTTTTTCAATCCACACTTCATCACAAATATTGCAGGGATTTGCAGTTTTTATAAATCCACACAGTTTCTGCTTAAGTTTGTTGCATCATTTAGTGAACTTTCCCAAAATTTCAACACAATCAGTAGTTTGTCCAAGGATCTGTCATTGAATGTGAAATCATAGCTAGTGCTATCTCATTTATTATCCATATATTTTTCAGAGAATTCTCTTATCGACCAAATACTAGAAATGTAGAGTAAATCCTAAGAGGTCAAGTCTGATTTGTTATGCCTATGTCATAAGTGGTTTTGAGTTTTTGAGCCCCAGACTTATTTCTTTGTGGCTCAATCCATCCTGTGCTGTGCAAAAAAGCTAATGATGGCTGACAGGGCAACAGCCATTTCTCAGACATTCTTCAGTTTGGACAAATTAATGTACAGTATTTACTTTTTATTTACTTTTCTCGACCTTCTCGCCCTCACAAAGAGAGAGCTGCTCTCCATGTCTTTACACCCCTGTCCTTAATAGTGTCTGCGTACGTCTCTGTATATGATCATCATCACCGTCATGTTGACATTTAAACTCAAACTTAAATGCCAACAATGAAACTACATTTGACAGTAACAGTTATTACAATGTGCTGCAGTGTATTAGACAGAAACAAGTCAGCTTTTACTTTGTCATTTCCTCCTTAACCTCTTAGTAACAGGACCCTTGGTAAATGACTTGAGTTTCCCCAGTGTTCTGCCCCGAGTGCAGCTGTTTGAAATTTAGAATGATGATGAAAATGACACTTTACAACACTTTATATTAAGGTATTTACATTTAAGGAGTTGCATATTAGTAGCATATTGTCTGTTTATTAGTCATTACAAAGCACTTATTAATGCCTTATTCTGTCTGACAGTATTCTACAAAGACTAGTTTTCCCTCCTAATCTGCTAATTACTGCTTATTGATTGTGAATAAGGATGAATCACAATCTTAACTTTTGCTACATGCTTTAGCTATTACCTAAATGCTACTAATATGCACGCTAATGAGCAACTAGTTAATGGTGATTACCTTAATATGAAGTGTTTTTTAATTGCTCGTGAAAAAATACACACTCTTACTTTTCCAAGCTCATTACTTATCACTACACAATGAAAAATAAATTACAAAACCATACATGTGCAGAGTAAACTCCAAAGCAATTACTTAACAATTACTCCCTCTCTGTACCAAACTGTCCATAAAAACCTGAATGTGCAATGGATAATTTGTTTAAAACCAAGATTATCCTGTCCTCTCCATGTCTCGGTACAAAGCAGTGGCGAATGTGGTATAACTCATATTGTAAGGAAGCCCTTTCTCTGAGACGTTTTTGGTCAATTTCTCTCTGTCACAATGATGTATCCCCCTCACACAGTGAGCTGTGACTGTTCTCGCACTTATTCTGCAATGGATGCTCTCGTACCCTCGCAACAACAAAGCCCTGCTCCTGGCAGCATGAAAGCTTTTGCATTTTAGCCTTTTATTCGTCTTCTCCTGATTCTGATATATAGAAACCTGACAGTGAAGTGTCTCCTTTGCCCCATTACATATGTACACTATAAAATAGCCTATATATAGACTGGATGGAATATAGCAGACATTGCTTTTAACTGCTGCTGCAGATTTTCAACTCAGCCAGCATATTTGAAATGTTCATAAAAAATGTTCCATTGGAAGAAACGTCTCACTTGAAAATGTCTATTCAAGAGGCAACGGACATGCTCCAGTGACACATCTAACATCAGTAATACAGAAAAAAAAGTGAGTACAGGAAGAAAGTCATAAGTCATCAGTAAGATAATTTACCAAAATAAAAAGAACTGTTTGGCAGACTTGTTGAAATCTTCTACCTGAGATGATACAGATAAAGAGCAAGGTCAGCTGTCCTTTCTTCGCATTGATGCTACGAGTGTGCAATTGCTGTATTTTGCACCTCCAGGAAATTTCTTCTGTGTACTCTACTCATAATCACTTTTAATATTTTCCCTGGTGTAGTGGAGATAAATCAGTGCAAGATGTAGTGCAAGCATTGTGTCCCCCAGGAGAGTGCCAGTGCCTCTTGTTTAACACCGCATAAGCATAAAACTTATGTTGTGTTACATCTTTTAAACATGGCTCCAAGTGAAAAATGAAGTAACATACCATATCTGGCAATGTATAGGCTTGGGTGCTTTTTTTTTTGTTGTACTGCTTGGCCTTGTGTACAGTATTTGATTTGACTTGTTCATATGTGTTAGTGAAGGTCATCTTGCTTAATTTATGTAAAACATGTCAGTCAAAAGTCATCAGACATGTGATACCAATAACTTGTGTCTTGCAGGGCAGTTAGCAATTTCCTCAGCCTTAGTATTATATTCACAGCAGAGACGCCAGGATATCTGCAGTGAACAGGTCAAGGGGGATGATTGCAGCCTGACAAAAATACAAACCAGCTGTTTGATTTGCCAGCAGTCTAAAGAATTTGTAATCCAAATGGGCATATTGGAGCACTGGAGGATTGTTTACCCCACAAGGCGTGGCTCCTGACAAGTGTGGTCTCAGGCTTTTACATTTGGACAGCTCAGTCTAGGGAGGTATGTGGGCAAAACTCTGAATCCTGACTCAGCATTTTATGCAGTTTTATGCCGTTTTGTGTTCCAGCTTTTGTGATAATTGCTGTAAAAGAATCGCCACAATGTAACAATGCTTTGTTAAGCTCTTTTTGTTCAGCGGGACTCAGCGAAATCAAGATATTGTTTGCAAGAGAGACCTGAGAACAAATTGCTTACAATAAATACAAGATCACAACTAAGACAGTGCAGTCACAAAAAGGAATAGTCACAGATGCACACAAACACTCGTTACACTGTACAAAGTTAAAATTAAATGTAGTTATGAAATTAAAATAGGAGAAACTAAGACAACAGACAAATGTGTCTCTACCTTTAAACTCTATTGCCAGTCATTCCAGTTGAAAGGTACCATCTATTGGTCAATTCAGGGATTTTACAAGCATCAATGAAAGCAAACCTACACTGTGATCTGATGTCATGCTTTGAATTCAACTAAGTATGTTAAATATCTTGGCAGCTTGGAGAGTAAAGTGTGTCGGTGCTTTCAACATGCCAGAGCTTTTTCATCACAATGAGTGCGTCGCCCGACTTGAGTGATGACTCGAACAGCACTTGATGGCATCCAGTGGTTTAGGGTGGCAGCAGCAGTATCAAAACACAGTACAAGCTGTATCCATAAGCAAACATAGGGAATGAATTGTGCTTTTCTTTTCCTGTTTCTAAACAAACATGCTCAGTTGCAGTATGAATCCAATATGACTGATTGTTTTTAGTCTATGAGCAAATTTTCCATCCTGACTTTTAAACGTGCTGCAGCTCGTAGTCATATTTCTAATCACTACAAGCATACTAATTGCAGGTAAAATCTTCAAATCCCGTGGAAAAAACTGGAAGAAAACTAAAAACTAAGTGTGAAAAATGAGCAGGAACCATGCCCACAGACGTCTGCATATATATAGACACTCTGATGCTCGATATCATCTCAAAAAAGTTCAAGAAGTTGAATTAAGCTCCCCGCACTGGATGTTTGCAGCTAGCACACGCCGCTTATCTCTTAGTAAAATATCAGACACAGTAGACCTAGTCTGTCTTTTTGTACGGCTTTTGCACGAGCCTCGGTGAACAGTTTAATCTGAGCCTTGAACGCGGAGGGCAAATTACCTGTCTGCTTTATTCACAACACACCTACAGAAGAGTCACACTTACATTACGATAATTACAAAAATCCCACAAAAAGCTCTCTTGGTTTACAGTGCATATAAATCCAGTTTCCTCGCTTAATACTGTTATCATGCCTTTTCCCCTGCTCTCTCTCTCTCTCTGTACCCATGCAACAAGCTGTTTCAGTGATACGAACATGCCCCCGCTCAGGCAGATACAGTGGGACATAAATTATTCTGCCCTGCAGGCATGCAGCTCCCGAGTTACAGTGCATATGAGTAGATAGGATTAAGTGAACCCTATAAGGGTACAAGTTTGCTTTGTGTGTGTATTTACATATGATAGGTCTCTATTTTACATATGAACCTTTTACCTTGAAAAACCGATTGTTTAAATATGAAAGGGAATTTTTATGTGGGCATGTTTTTCTATTCAGATTTTCCCTTTCTTTGACACTGACATCGCATTACATGAAAGAAAAGAATAGAAGAAGAGAAAGCGTAAAACGAATCTTCATTTGGGATACACAGAAATATCATCAGGGATTATCAGCGTCTCAGTGTTTAGTACTCAGCTTTTAGCACTGGTGCTGGATTTGTCATTATTCAGGAAGAAGTGCAGCATTCAAAGAGCGCAGTGAAAAAATGAAGGTCAAGGTGGGTGTTCAGAGTGATTACTTTCAACACCGGTGGCCCGAGCTTGGATACCTGTATCAAGTTATCTGTGCAGTGTTTTTATTGCATAACTCTAATCATGATCTTTTGCTAACCTTTATAAACCGATTTTAGTGGCATTGCCTGAACCCAGTGCTACACATAAGCTGCCATTCATACTGTAGGAATGAACACTGGCAGTGAATTTGTTGTAGATATGTACAAGATGAACTTTATGTCTGATAAGATGAAGAAAAATTAGCATAAATATTATGAGCCTCACTTACACACACACAAAATATAATCATTTAAAGGGGTAATGTAGCTTATTTACAATATACTTTAAAAGGCTTCTATTAATTTGTCCGCCCTGGTACATTGTTTAATAGTTCATCACACTTAGCAAACATTTACATATGAGCGCTATAACAATAAATATACTGTAAATACTTCTACCAATGTCAGACTGTGGATT
This sequence comes from Holacanthus passer, assembly GCA_025331565.1. Classification (NCBI taxonomy): domain Eukaryota; kingdom Metazoa; phylum Chordata; class Actinopteri; family Pomacanthidae; genus Holacanthus; species Holacanthus passer. The sequence goes on along the minus strand of JAFREQ010000050.1, from coordinate 854,628 downwards.
TATTGTTCCATTAGTATAGTTGTCCTGTCTGTGTTGATTATGCTTGATAAAGTGTTCATGTTCATATCATCGGACTTCAGCGCATTATTTTTATTCTAAACATTTTTTTTTCTTATTTGATGCATGAGCCTGGAGCTCACTGCTCTGTTTTGCTGTAATGGCCACTAGGACTTGTCACTGAGAATAGACCAGAGTCTTGGGCAACCCAAAGAGCCCCCAGCCAAACAAGAGCCACGGGTAGAGAAGCAAAGCGAAAAAGGGAGTGAGAGATTGGGAGAGATAGGAAGCCGGCGGAGCAAGACAAGAAGAGGGAGGTGGGGTGAAACATGGGGCAAAGGGAGATGGAAAGACAGAGGGTTAGGGAGAAGCTGCAGTTCTTGTGACCTACCTTGGGGTTAGTGAAGTAAGAGAAGGAATCTAATTAATGGCTTTAAGAGGGCCGTTCTCATTGAAACTCCCTGTGGGTGATTACTCACCTCAAGGCTGTAGCCATCTCCGAGATAGCCTGTGTCCACGTGTGGCCCTCAGACACAGTCACACATGCAAGCCTCATCAAAAGTCTCTTTTGCTTATCTCATTAATTACAGTGCGAGCTTCATTAGCAATATGAGGCATCAAATGCAAGCAATTGTGAAGTGAAGCATTTTTTGTTATTTCTGAAATTAAAATTGTGCTTATTCGCTCTGGGGTGGAATGAATAAGTCTCACCCTCTTAATTGCAGAAAGCACGCACGGTTAAACAATATTCTATCAATAAATATGACACTAGTTAAGGCAGAACGTGGAGGCTACCCTCTGGGCATTCAGATTTTTTTTTTATCTATTAAAAGAGATGAGTGATGCTCAGCTTGAAATTAAACAAATCTAAACAATGGAGAAAGTTTGGTATTTTTAGCTCTCTTCCATTTTTGCCTAACAGCTGGTTATGAAGAGCTTTTTCTTTTTTTTTTTTTTTAGCAGAGATTAGTCAAACTCAAATGACAACTGAACATCTCTTGGCTCCTTGTACATCAAAGGGAATGTGTTAGGCGATGCTTTGTTTTTACCGACAAGTCTCATTTATGGTTTTGCGCTGAAAATCTCAGCCCTCATTACGAACTCTGGTATTAATGGAATATCAGCAAGAGAGAAGAAGCAAGCAGAAGATTTTTAGAAGTTCCAAGCTGACAAAATGTGTGATATATATACTGAGAGCAGATATGGAAAATGCTGAAATAACGAATCAATCATGTTGGTGGTCACTGGTGCATGAATCAGCTGGCGAGAGATAAAACATCCACAGGATCTGTTTGTCTGTCAACTGCTCATCGGATTCACACAGTGGAAAATGAACCTAGCTTAGCACCAGTTGGCCCAGTATTTCCCACCATAGTGTTTTGTACCTAATAGTGCTGAAAAGAAGGTCATTGATTCTTACTTGTTTAGTAGCTTGGCCCAAGTACTTTGCCCTCTAGTTAAATTGGCACAGTGTTCTAGCAAGGTGTTTTCTTTTAAGATTCACTGCAGAGCTTAACAGGGCTTAAAACACCTGTCAGCTCTAACTTACATAGTCCTGTAGCCGTCATGTATGTGCAGACGAGCACACGTCATTTTTCTGCTTCTCTGTGCAGCATGTTATATGCAAAAACATTGCGTGATATGACATGTAACTCAGAGGTTATGTATCATTACCCTCTCAGTTACATTGCTCATTTCAGTCCTTTTAACAGCTGTGCAAGTCACAGTGGTGCCTGACAAATCAAAAGCAGAGCAGAGACCAGACAGGCTTTTCTAGGAAAATCTTAGTGCTGGAGGTTCAGAGAGGCAAGATTCAGCACCAGACATATGCAGCAAAAAGCAACTCTAATGCGCTTGAATGTTGAATTTAGGCTTGAAAGTGAAGAAAATGGTCCGTCCTGTGTGGACTCTTGAGCAATAGAAAACTGAAACTAGATGCATTAGACATTTTTTTCATGTTTTCTTAGCTTAACTCAGTGGTTGTGAGAGTTAATGTAACGTAATGATGAGGCATGCATGACTCAGTGCTTCGGAAACACGCACCACATCCTCCAAGTCGATGGTAAAGATTTAATCAACTGGCAGGGAAGACACTCATACGTGCAATCACTTCTGGATAATATTATTGGGGACAATGACCCATCCAGCCCCGTACAGACTTCATCATCACATGAAGAAATGTACTTTGATGTGTACGAATAGAAGAATTTATTTTAAAGTAAGAGAGGCATTGTTGCTGCAAATAACATATATCAGTCTATGTTTGTGTGCTGCTGCCAACTAAACCATGACAACTGTGAAATGCAACTGCTTTTGAGCCTATGTGTGGTCTTGTAGTTGACATGCACTTACAAGTGCAATGGCAAAAAAAGCTAAATTTCACTGGTCCATCAGATCTACATAAACATACACTCAGCTGTGCCACGTAGCATCAGTCTGTTTCCTGCTTGTTGAGAACATGGACACAATGAACGCATCAGCTGTCGGATGGGCTGTGTGTTTTCTGCTACAGGTTCCGATATAGAAGATTAAATTCAAGGTCTAGACACATTAGATCTAGGCGAGTTTCAATTCAATAAAAAAGATGGTATTTGTTAATTTACGTGTACCGAAAAGTATACTTGAAATTTTATTAAAGTGCATCCTCACATTGTTATAAAATGAATGCAATGTAGCAGAAACTCATGGAAGAGATGAGTGGCATTAAAAAAAGGAAGAGGGTGAGTTTGTTCCTTTTTGTTATGAACAGAAAAACAGAAACAGCTGGATGGGTATCTGTCTGCAGGTCAGACTTAATCCCCTCAATAGCAAGTAAGACATTGAGACACACTTAATTTGTGTGTATGTGTGTGCTCTTGCACACTGTGTGTATGAAATGCAAGGCAAAATAATAAAATGATGGATTAGTGCCTTAATGGAGCTCTGACAAAGGAACTGTTTGTTGTTTTGTCTTAGAAATCAATAAAAGATGATTACATTAAGTTTGAGTTAATCACACAGTAACCCATCACCTCAAATAAAACCCGCCTTAACCAATGGATTCACCTGCTTGATAACTCCCAAAGCTGTCACCTGATTGACGGCTCTGGTAATAGACATTCCCTCATTCTGTTTTCAGTCACGGACTCATATACTCTCCTGTCAAGCTGTTGGATGCAGTAGGTTTTTTTGGGACCACAGGAAGATTTTCTCAAGACTACTTCATGTCTGCATCTGCAAAAGACATTGGATGACTTTTACCGATAATTAAGAATAGAGGTGTGAAGCAGACAGCGCTTTTTTGGGGATCCCTGGTTCTGGAAGTCCCATTCATTTTTCCCATTGACAGTGTTGACTCACATTAAAATAACTTCTACAGCTTGATTTAACATGAAACTCTCCTGTTTGAATCATCAGTGAAAACAGATGACATAACAAATGTGGTAGAAAATATCTGGTTCTTGATCAGAAATCAAAGGTACAAGCTTTTGTACATTTCAGGTAGGAGTTCACTTGACTCCCAAGGTGCATTTCAGCAAGAAATATCCAATCACAGAGCTCAAAATTCTGTCATATGCACAAGCTAAAGATTACAGTGAGAAAACTGACATCATAATCTTCCGCTTAAACCAGTTCACTTTTGATTTCTGGGTCACCTTTTGAATGAATTAAACAACTATGCTGTTGTCCTTTGACGTTCTTTCTCCGACCTGCAACATCAAAGTATTCTGAATTCTCTACCACTGTGGTTCCTCTGATTGGCTTCTTCTTCATGGTATCAGCAGCTGAAGTTCATGGGTGTTGTAGTATTTCGAGATTTCCATCATGCCAAAATATCAAATGATAATTATTAAAACTAGTTCTCATAGCATTGACCTATATCCAGAAAACTACCTATAATGACATTTTCTTTGTAGCTGACAGACTCATTCTGCCTCCTCTTTCTAAATGTAATTTACATTTTAAAAAGTCCTATATTCCAGCTGTAATTGTACTGTATTTTTGTCATTAAAGCCAGAAACAATGTTTTGTAGCGTCAAAGCCACCATTGTGCTTTCTCCTTTCAATATAGGACTATTTGATGCGTATAATGGCTCAAATTATCCATCTGCCGTTTCCGTCATAAGGGACAAAAACAGATTGATCATAAAAAATGAATGAGTGAAAATTATAACTTTCACTTCATTATAGACAATTATGTAATGATGACATGATGTTAGCTATCAATTCAAAATGGTAATGTCTGGCCTCATATTTAAAAAAAAACACTTGAATTGCAAACCCATTATCTAATCACAGTTTTATATCTTTTTGAAAGGGCAGTTAAGTGTAGAAGTGAAGTTGGAGAGACTGAGAGTGGTCTGTCAGTGTTGATCTGAGGTCACGCCAAGTTATTAACCCCTCCGCTTGAATCACTCTGTCATGGGTAAACAGCCAGGAGTAAATAATCGCACTCTGTTTGCCCCCTTCTCACCTCTGACCAATTGACATCTGCTTGGACAAACTTCCAGCTGCTTTTTCCCCCTTCTAAACATCACACACAGGTATTCTTCTAAAATAATACACAGTCATGAGGTCGTACCGTGAAAGTCTCGTGGGTTGTTTGTCGACAGGGCGTGCATCCATAAATCGCACCCCCTCTATTACAGCGCCTGTCCATACAGCATCTGACATCCTAACCAAGGGCTCTCCAGAGACACCTTCAGAAAGTGATTTATCATGAAATATGGATACAGCTCAAACTATAAATCAAAGTTATGATGTGCGTTGCTTAATAGATCCAGAATGAGATGGGGGACCGATGTCATGTTCCCACTTACAACCACCAAACTGTTCAAAATTGAATGCGAATCAACGTATTCAGTTTCTTTGAAAAAATTCTCATGTTCAAATTGCTGGTTTCTTAAAAAACACGTTGACTTCACTCATCAACTTTCAGCTCATGGTATGTTCAACGACACACAGCATTAGCATTAAATATGGAAGATGGCGTTCTTATCCAAAGCCTCTTACGATATCACTCTTTTAACCATTTTATACTGTAGTAATTGATCTGTAATGACCTTTTTTGCAACAAAAAGTGAACAAACATACTGAGAAAATATAAGAATTTCAGTGTTGATACCTGATGCCCAAACCAATAAGTCAGTAATTTATTTTATTTTACTATTTATTTTTTATTTTTTTACATCTTTCAGGACAGATGTCTCTTAAAGGGTCATAGACAGGAACATTTCTGGGATGTGGTCATGTGTGAATGGAAGCAGGGATCGAGAGTTGGGGAACTCTGTACAAGTAGTTTCCAACCTCAAGACCGAGTAACGTATCAGGGACAAGCACGTAAAGGGTTACGAACCTATCACAAGACTGTACGCAGTCTCATGCTAGCATGCGTGCTAGCTGAGGAAGCTGCTGCATTGGAATTGGTGCTTTTGTGTTTTTATAGTTGCTTGTCTTGTAGTTTCCTTTAGATGGTGCTGTTGTTCATGTCACACCTACAAAATTTTACATGCCGTTGTGAAAAATCTGAAGTAAAAGCTTAAGGGTCAGGAGTTGATGTAGGTAAAGTGGGAGTGGAATTAGCCTTCATAAAGTCTTCTGGCTGTCATGTCAATCTTCATCTATAGGAGGTTTAACTCTGCTCAGTCTGCTTTGGCTTTGTAATTGCTATTCCTTTGCAAGGCTGAATTCAGAATTTGGGTTGATTTTGTATATATTTCTATCTATATTTCTATCTTCTACTATCTAATAGAAAGTGCTTATATAGTTTTTATACAATATATATTATCATATCGTTTTTGTATGCATGTGTGTATGTTTTTGTTTGTTTGGGGTCTCAGACCTCCATCATATTGTAAATCAAACACTGTTTCAGATAAAAGCATACATAATAGATGTTTTGATTCTCTGGCACTGAAAATCTATATTTTGTGAGGTGTTAAAAATGAAAACGCTGGAATGAAAGACGGTGAGAAATCATTTTCCAAATAATTGAAGAACGATAAACCCAGTTATAAATACATGGGCAACACCAGAAATGAAACATTGATAAGCAATGTCTCATGCTCGAAGCATAACAACCTTCCCTTAGCCTCAATAGAAACCGGCACACTTTTATTGTTCGCGGTTGAAATAACAATAAACAAAACTCTGTATTAAAAGCAAGTGAAAGCGAAGTAGCTGTAATATGAGACTTATTGATTCTCCATATTGACCTTAAAGCCGAGGCGAAGTGATGGATGTTTGACAGGGAAATGTGAATAAAGAAGTGGCAGAGAGGGATGGTACCATGAAAATACCTCACATGCCCATGCTGAGATTTGCTTAGGTTATCCCGCACAGAGCCAGAGTCATATTTCATTTGATTTCATTCTACTTTGCTGCCTACTGAATGGAACACTAACAGGAGAGAGTGAGAAGAGAAGAGAGAGGGGAAGGGAGGTACCGTGACTGCGCAGTGCAAATGCAATGCAGGAGCTATATGACTGATAAACAGAGCCATCTCAATTGTGCTCAGTGAAGCGGTGCGATGATAACTGGATCATAACCAGATGATCTGGCTCCGTTACAAATGATCCACCCTCATTTGGAGCTGCACAAGCCTGGCCAAAATGGCTCCACAGCTTTTAAACGGTGTCTCACATCTTTCCAATTATTATGTTAATTGATGCATGGGCTGCTTAATACTTGAGAAATTCTGTGAAAACACTGATGCCCGGTGTTCTAAGGTAAGAAAAACAATTTAAATAGAATCAGCCGAGACACTCTGTGCCCTGTTTGCCCGGGATCTCGGTAATTTCTTGTTAACTCCTGCGTGGTCACATAACCAGATTATTCCCCATAGGATCATATGAGCTTAGGTTATGTAGTAGGAGTAAAGCCTGTGAGCTGAGCCACATTAAAGCAGTCATTAGGTTAATATGTGTGATGTGAAATGTGTAGGGAGGATGGATGGTTATTTATATAAGTGTTTCAACATGACTAAAATGTAAAAGGTGATTTACATGCATACCCTGCAGGGCTATAAACTTTTTTGCACTGGCAGCACATTAGCACCAGTGCTACCGAGGCTGAAGGATAAAATGTCTTTTACAAAGCAGCCTGTTCTGTTGTTTACTCTGAAACAACCACAGTGCAGTTCATCACTTAAACAGACATGTGAGTGGCAAAGGACATTAATGTTGCACACAGGACAACATCCAAACCTTAACAAGAAAATCTTTTCAGACATTGTCTTTCTTTACCCATGATGGTAAATATAGGGACATAACAGTTCTTGCTATAACAAACATCCATATATTACGCTTCAGTAAATTTATATTATCATGCAACACTTATATTAAATTCATATCAATCATACAGTGTAAATCTGTGGAGTGTTTTTGTTCTCTTATTAATGATTTACACAAACTAAGATGAGAAGTGGTGTAACAACTAAAAACTGGAATCCAAAAATTTCTTCCTTAACAGAAAAATCTTTTTTGATTATATTTGTCTGATAAATACAGATAATTTTGCCGCATAGACCAGTAAGATACACACTGTTCCTTTTATATTATGTTCTGGTTTTAAATACGCCCAGACAGATATGGAGCAGTTCAGGGCTGACATTTGAGATGAAAATATATGACAAACTATTTATATAATTCATTAATCATTTCAGTTACTGGTTCAAGTAAAAAATCCGAGCTATTCGCTCCAGCAAACATAATGATTCGACTCTTTTCTTTGTCATTTATGATAAATGTAAACTGAATGTCTTTAGTTTTTGGACTGGTAGTGGGAACAAACAGGCGACATTTTGGTCCCTGGGAAACTGTGCTGGGTATTTTTTCTATCTTCTGAGAGATGAACTTATCAAAAAGAAAGTAAGAAAGAAAGTAATTGGCGCACTCATCAATCATGAAAATAATCTGTTATATCTTTTGCAGCCTGAGATGCATTCGTACATACATATGCCCTCTATCTCTCACATACGTACATTACATACTGATGATGTGAATCTACTCTTGGAGCCATTTTAATTTCTTTCCTTGCACTTTGTTATTATTCGTGCATTTTTTTCATGAGTCTTTTGTCATCCTTGATTACACTCTCATTTTCATATTCCAGGTCAGGTCATTGTTTCTAAAATCAGTACTATTTATTAGACCGTACAAAACAGTGATATTGTTATAGAGGCCTTGTACGACACTGTCTGCTTGACAAATCACGGCTTATTTCTTAATCAACACCCTGCTGCTGAAAAAAAGTTTCCCACTTTGCCATTTTCAAGTGAGTCACAATGGATGGATTAATGAATAGATGCATTGTTTGATTGATTGCTTGGACAGTTTTATTGAATTCACTTCTGTTCTTTTAATTTGTCATCCAGTTATATAACTAGAAAATGTTGAAATCTAAATATTCTACAGGACAGAGTGCAGTACTCCTCATAGGCTTTGCACCAAAAAGGCTGTTGGCCCACCTGTCTCTTGTCAGCACTCAAAAGGTCAAGCATATTGAAACTGTGACCCTCTTCTCTAGAAGTGGCCTTTGGCTTGTAAAATAGCAATCACTTTGCAAGTTTTATTGATGGGAGAAAAATGGTGATATCGGGGGGGTGTTGGAGAAAAAGTTCTTTGAAAATACATTATACAACATTCAAAACATGGAAAAACATCCCATCAATAATTCTGACATCACCAGGAAAATCTTAATGATGTTTTGTTGGCAGAATGAAAACGTATTAAAGCAACGATGGCATGATAGCATCATTTCATTGTGAGAAATCTCAACACATCTCTAATGATAATGTCTTACGCTTTTGCTGCTCAGCATTTTGAAAACATTTCTTCATTTATTGCTACTTGCAGTGATTTTGTCCTTCACTTAAGGAACTTCTAAACCACTTAAAATACTCAGCCCACAAATAATGCTGAACTTCCACTGACAGATTTTTTAGTGTTGCAGCCAGACGGGCTTACACAGTACTTAAGAAACTGTTTTGAAAGAAAGCTACACTGCTGTTACCTTAAATGTTGGTGGATCTTGAATGTTGCCTCTGTTTTTGAAAGCTAAATCTGAACAAGCGTGCCCGTTCACTGAGACAGGCCCATTTGTCATCTTACAGTGAGGTTTCCCTTTATTCAAACTGCTCCAACATACAGTTTCTAGGCCAATACTTTGTAGTAAAGCTACTTATTTAAAATTACAAAAAAAAAACTAGAAACACATTATTATCTTTACAATTACATGTTACACAAAAAACAAAATTGGCTATTGGTGCCTTTAAGGAGCTTCTATTAAAACATTGAAAATCACAATATTATTTATGCTGTTAATATAATTATCCGTTGTTAGCAGCTTTATTAGCCACATTTTAGCACCCATGCAAAATGAACTAGCAGGCCACAAGCTGTTACTTTCTCCAAGTTAAAGAGAAATTAAAACTTTTCAGCTTGACTCCTTTGGGACTGTGATTTTGGAGCCGACATTTATGTTAGTGACAGCATCCCTCAACAAAGGAATCAACTGGCCTGTGCAACCATTTATACTTAACTAGTGCAACTTAATTGCTCCTTAAATGCAAATTGAAAATGTGCACTGGAGAGTTACAAATTGTAAAGAAAAATCCTGCGAAGAATGAACTAAGGACCAAGGTTAGTCAGGTTTTTGTGCGGATAATAAATCAGATTTATTCAGATCCCCACCTTTTGGTAACATGGCAGATGCTAATGCACAGAAAAAGGCTGATATAATGAGTGCAGCAGTCAGGCTTTATGATCAGTGCGTTTCTGTTTGACAAGCACATGTGAGAGCCATGTAGAGTTTCAATGTCACGCTCGGCGCCTGGTGGAAGCTGCTAGTTGTAATTGATGTTTCATAAAGGAGACATATTGTATAGCATTTCATTATGATTTTCTGACAAAAAGACACACAGGTGCATACAAAGTGAGTCACTGATGTAAGTAGAGCCTGACGGCCCTCTTTGGTGTTTCCATGCGGCTGATTTAATGTTAAATAAATACTGTTAAATCATGTGTTGACACATGGAGATACATGCACACATATATAAAAATGTACACTGCAGCCATCTGACACCATGTGTTTTCGCAGTGGGCATCTGGCATGTGTGTTTTCCCACATAAGCCACCAGTATTGAGGCTAAGGGAAGGCCTCTGCTGTTTTATGCATACAGGCCTCAGTGTTTGATAACAGTCTTATCTAACCAGAGATATAAGATATAGCTGTGTAGTGTACATGAGAAAAGCTGTAGCTGTAGGGCTTCAAAGCAGAGTTTTCCCAAGTTTACATCACTGCATTTTTGAATGTTATTTCTTAGGATTAGCAAGTTATTGTTATTCGTATGTCAATAGCAAAATAGGAGATGAGGCGCGTGGATGAGTAATAGACCTTCTTCTAATTCAGGAATATGTTAACCTGGTGTGTATTATTGTTATAAATCCAGGGGTCTAATTAGCAAACACACAAAAGGTGCGGTTAAAAACATCAGAATTCTCTACCAGATTTTTGTTTATTTTAATAAGTGTGATCAAACATTAAAAACTGATGTTAGCATACGTATTGGATTAAATTTTGTCTGAATATGCATGTTTATTGACTCAGATCTTGTGGGTGAATAAATACATTTCATTGCAGTTATTTTTTGCATATAAAGTTCTTGTTAAAGTTTTTTCCTCCAGGGTTAGAGTCAGGCCAGAGTTTGGGTTACAGAGGCTAAAGACATGCACCAAATAGACAAGCGTTGTTGAATTACTTTCCTTTTGAAAATAAGCGTTGGAGGACAGGCCGTTCGGACCAGCTGAAACGGATGAATTGCAGTCAGTGTGTTGACAGTTAATGTTTCTTTGCGTACACCCGATGCATACTGGGAGTCACCTAATATTCCTCTCATGAAAGATCATTTTGGAGTCAGTGCTGCAAATTGGAGAGTCAAAGTTGTGAGATTGTCATGAATCCCATTTGGTTACTTATTGTTTAGACACTCCATCACAATCCTTACAGGGATTTTGAATAGCTTATCCTGCATCTATTATATTCGGTGGATATCAATCTCCCACACTGGGGTTCAAGCCTAAAGGAAAGAAATATACAGCCTGCCAGAGCCTATCAGACTATACATTCAATCGAAGGGGCCCCTGAATGGTATCCCCGTAGATTTGAGGCAGCTATTTCTTTTTTGTATGGAGGGGGTCCCAGAGGGGTGCTGTGTATCAAGTTTGTTTTGAAAGTGATGCTTCCATTAGATGGGAGTCAGTCATCTGGTTCAGTGCTAACACTGGCAGAATGCCTGATTCAGCATCACTCTCTGGGCAAGTGCGATGGGACACTGCACCATTCAAAAGGGACTCGAGCAAATCGAATCATCCAAAACTGTAAATGAATTTTTATGGATACGTGCATTTGACATTGCAGGACTCAATCGTTTAAAATGCATTAGAAAAACAGTGCTTTGGCTAGTTTTCTCATTAATGATGTTAGTGTTGTCGTGCCTTGTTTTTCCCTTTTGTGCTTTAAAGTCACATAGTTGATTCTTTAGTTACATTTAAATTGCATGTGCTTTAATCTACAGTATCTACATTTACCTTTGGAGGCATTACTAACACCTCCTCTCCACTAGTCTGTGCTGTAGAGGAAGAATAAGGTCTGAAGGGGGTTCCAGCTGTCTGTCCCTCTTTGATATCACATAATCAGTGTGCATGATGTGGTGTTTGAGCCGGGGAATAAACACATTAATAAACATTATGCCATAATAACAAATTCAAAGGTGCTCACTGCTTTCAGTCAGGCCCTAATTAAAATCATTTTTTGTCAGTGTTTTGCATCCATTATTTTGAATTTCTGACCTTTTTGCCTACTGACAGCCAGTGTATCTCCTGATGAACTTGTGCATTATAAAAGCAGATTAAACCACAGTCTTTGTATTGTTGATTTGCATTGCATATATAATGGATTAGTATAACCGAATGGAGTCCTCGTGCTCTCTCTTATGGCCTATCTGATCAGGCTGGCCATTCAGCCAGAGCCCTTCCATTGCAAAGTCAGTTTAGACCAAATTGGTTTATTATGCCAAATGCGGGCTTATTCCATGTAGTTGTAAATTCAATAGATTTTTATGCAGCCCAGAATAGCTGGTTTATGCTAATTCAGCCTGCACATACACAAAAGATATCAAAACAAATTATGAGACTGAAGTGTTATTACTGAAACAAACAAGTGAACAGATGAATTCATACATTAATGCAGACACTGATGACCACCCTGAGTGAAAGCACTGAAGGTTGAAATACTGTACAGCTCTGCGACCATGTCAGCTGTGAGTCGTGGTCAAGGTCTGCGCCGTTGTTGACAAGAGCTACCTCCACAACCTTCTCCCTTAATTCCTCTCTTAAACTGTAAACTTGGCACGTTCTGACTCAGCACAAAAGCAAAGCCATGAAACAAGAATGGGAACACTCTTCTTCATGCCACAAGCTTTTCCACAAGGTCTGTGATGCCCAAAGATTTGTCTTCTATCAGATGTCTGTAATAGGTGCAATAATATAAAACGATGAACAATATAAATTTCAATTATGAGCCTTTCAGAGTTTCGCACAAGCTGTGCAGTGAACCACACATCATTTCATACAGCACACTGCGTTTTGTCTTACAAACAATGGACCAATCATCTCTCTATCTATAGCAATTTATCTATGTATCTACTATATCTTTCTGTCCCTCTGTATTTATCTGCATTCCTTTTTCCGTTATCATTGTCATCATTACTCTATTTACTGTAACCTAAGAGACTGTAATTGATTTCTAGCCTCAGTATTGTTTTTGTGAAATTCTAGACAGTGAACAAGAGAAACATACTTTAATGTTATAGTAAATGCAGTTAAAGTATACACTTATATATTTAGTGACATGCATACTTTTACAAGCAAGGTGATTTAAAACTAAGACATCAGAAATTAGTTTATGCCATTTACAGTGTAATGTTTCATAAAGCAAAACACCTATAGGTCAGATTTCAGTCAAGGTTTGTTCACACAGAAAGCAAAGTGAATTTCCGCCTCACATCATTCACGCGTGACCACTGGAGTCAGCCAATGTGCCACCTTTTCTCACGTTAATCGAAAGCTGGTTAGCAACAGATGGACACTGACCGTGCACGAGGGCGTCTGTGTGTGTTTGAGTGGCAGCTCAGCCTCTGAAGTGGAGTCATAAAGATCCGGGATGAGCACAGATTTTTCACTCGAGGTGAAACACTTTGAACTTCTGGGTCAGGTCATGCAGCTCAGGCTGAATTCACATCTTTTCACTCGTTCCATTAAGTCTGTATGCTGTGCTCTGTATTTTACACTGACACTATGTGCAATCGACATTCTTAAAGTTTGCCTTGCGTTCTGTCTGAAGAAGCAATAAGACTGTTTTTTATACTAAGCTGCCAAACAGTGTTTGCAAATCTCGAAAAAATGGAAATGTAGAAACCATTATTTTTAATCTTACATGTCATGGCAAAAAGTATGAAAATGACGTGCAGAACAAGTGGCCTAACCCTGATATTATGACCAAGATCAACTGTCACTGTACATAACTAGCTTCATTATTTGTGTCCTACCTACCATTTTGCTTACTTTACTTTAAAGCTGGAAACAGTTGCATGTATTGCAGTGACTCATAGTTAGTGAAGGTTCGTAATGCCAGTTGTGTTTTATAGCCTTGAGATTACAGGCATAAAATTAACCATTTTTTCAATGAGCTGTAATTGCAAAAGTGAAAGTGTAGGTTGGTTGTCAGAGTACAAACTGTGATACATACTGGGTCTCCTCTACAAGAATATCAGTTTATTCTGATTCCTGCTGTGACCACCTTTTTGCCCAATCTATAATTAAACTCCAACTTAAAAGCCGAGTGCTTTGCAAACGACCCGAGGGTGACGCTGACTTTTTGTTGCACTTTAAGTGGGCATTTATTAATACATGTCTGTGTTTTCACAGTTTTCAAAACACATTTTCATAAAAGACTTTTAACTTCAAGGCACACTTTCCCCTAAAAGGCTAAGGGATAAAGAAAAAAAGGCATCATGCTTATTGCATGAGAGCCACTTCTTGTTTAATTAGAGAGCTCGCCTTTATTTATTTACAAGGCTTTCAAGGGAGCATTTTCTGCAGCACATGATTTCCTCTGGAAGTGATCTGTAATTAAAAATATGTATCACACCTCTTAGTGTAAAATTATAAAGAGCGGGTGAGGTCCCCCCACGAACCAGAAGTTTGGTTAGAAGACACTCCAAATTCATGCATGCTCCAGGGACCTGTGACAGAAAGGATAGACTCAGAGCTTACAGATGTGTAACGTATCATCTACCTGCTTCTTCAGGACATTTCAGTTGTGCAATGCTCTTGATGTACTGTAATTGCTGGTCCCCGCGGGTGATTGCTTTTTGTTCACCTAAAATAGATTAGCTCGATAAAGGAAAAACTGATGAATCTTACAAGTTATTTGACAGTCAAGGAAACTGGATCAAATTGTAAGCAAGGTGATTCAGAGGCTCACACACTGTGATTGATGTATGTCAGAGGTCGAGTTTGCTCCCACTGCTTTTACCTGACATGGTTTTTATAAAATTCTCCTCAAAACGCTCGAGGCCTCTTATCTAAAAAAAAAAAAATCCTTTCATTTCTCTTTTGTATCTTCTCTTAGGCTGCTTGTGAGATTCTGCCCTCGTTGCCTTTTAAGATGGGCAGACATGTTAATAAGTTCATACAGTATTTTGCAAATGTGCAGAATAATGGTTTGTACTTTGTGATTGATGGAATAGCTGTGGATGTCATTAACAACTGAACTAGGACTCCATAGTCAAAGCCTGGCAGGATAGCTGAGTATTGTAGTCTATAATGGTGATGCACTTTAAGAAAAAATTCACATTCCCATTTGATGCATGCATGTGGCATAACTGCTTACACATACAGCAGAAACAGAATAACGTGTTCATCCCATTGGAGCCTTTTTCTTATTTTTGGTTTAATGTAAGTCCTGTATTCATTCACATTTTGGCCATGATTGACTTGGGACTGTTTGCTAAGTGCAGTCTTTCATTTACTTCGGCTCTCTGCCATTCAGCACTCTAGGTGGGTTGTGTAAGTCAGCTTTTGTATTATTATTAGTTTTGCAGGTTGGATGACTAAAACAAATAACTGAAAGGAGCAATAAGCCGCAAAGTAGAGTTTCAATCCTGTAGGCCAATTAACCATTTCACATAACTTGGAATTATGTCATTAATTGTTAAGATAAAAAAAATATTGATGCAAATATTGATACATGCATCTTTAACTTTTTTCTCCACTCGTGCCATCACGCCACAAATTCAATGTAGTCTTGCCTCAATACCATGAGTGTGTTTAACATAGACATAAAGTCTGTGGTGCTTTTTGTCTAGTGGCAATATTTTTTTTTCTTTGTGGCACATGAACAGTAAAAGTCTGCCCTTCATGTGCCACAATCGCCCTTATTAATCCAGCTTCCTGCACAGGCGCCGTGACTTCCTTGTCTTTAAAGACCAAATTATCATACTGGGCATTGTCAACATTTGTATCACTGAGCTGTATCAGGCCTTTGAAGTCAGTGACCCTTCAACAGGAACTGTTTTTTTTTTAAACATAGACAAAGAATAAGTGCTGCGTTTGAGGAGAACTTCTGACAAATTAAGTTATTTAAGGTGAGACAGTCTTTGTGTGGCCCTGAGGTAAACATTGTGTACATCATGTCAAGTGCCGGGCTTAGGTGCATAAATCTTTACAGTCATTTGCATGAATGTGCTGCAGTTATCTTTGCACTGCAATACGATGGTTTGTTTCTTTGGGTGATAGTAGAAAATGGCCACCCACAAATCATGTGTACGTGCAACAGAACAATACATTTGACTGTAATGGCATATCTGTTGCTGCATTATACTCTCTAAGCCCAAAGTGTCAGACTGAGACATGTTGTCTTTAAACTTAGACTTTATCCTAAAACTCTCACTTGGAAAGTTTCAAACAAAGTGTTGCTTTGGTTTTTGTGCCTCTGTGTCATTGACAGACATTTGTTTTTGGGTTGTTCGTCTGTTCTGTTTATTCTTGGGAACGCATCTCAAGATAGCTTTGAGGGGATTTCTTCAAACTCAGCACAAATGTCCACTTTGACAAGGATAGATAAACAGTCAAAGGACTGTGGTTTCTACTGTTGCTGTACAGTCTGATGGGCACAAACGAGCACCTGAAGCAGCCTGTTTTACACCTGGGTGAGATGATGTGGTGGCTGAATGAGCCGCCCATCTGCCACGACTCATTGTAGAGAGGGTGAGAGGGGTTATCCAAGATGGCTTTGCTTTTGTCCTCCATCCTTTTCTCTGCAACCAGCTGCCAATCTGCCAAAGCTTGTTGTAGAGGGGGTGAGAAGAGTTTTCCAAGATGGCTTTGATTTTCCAGCCTGATCACCGAGCCTTGTTGAGACCGCTGACCTCCAAACCTTGATGCCACCACCTCAGCATAAAGAACAGGCCAATGGCTACTACAGACTGATCTGCAGGAGCATGTTGCAAACACTGAAATATCTGAATATTGTTAAGTAGTTTCTAACTGAATGTTTCCCAGTAGAAATTATTCAGTGTAATCATACATGTCAATATAGTGACAACTTCCATTTTGCCAAAAAATACACATCTTTCATGAAATTGATTCAAAGTCTTCATTACATATAATATATGAGACTGGACATACATGAATGTAAACTGCAACTTGACTGGTTTGCGGACTCATACAACCACAAGGCAGTCATTTTAAGTAGTTATTTTTATTTTGGTTACATTCCCAAAGGGGGGAAAAAAACATCACAACACTTGAGGAAAAAAAAATAATTGCATTTTTTTTTATCATATGAGCGGTCAAGCTTGAGTAATGACTTTTACAGTAACCTGAAGATGTGTTTTTCAAACGAGTCTCCTGCTAAGTCAATAACAACTAAGCTTTTATGAAGTATCTCAAATAATGTGCTTTGAATGTCAATCTGGATTTAGCACTCTTAACCTCTATGTGTTTCTCCTCCTCCTCGAGATCAAACTGTTCTTTTTTGCTTGTTTATCTTCAGAGTTTCTACTCCCTTCAGCTCCTCTTTCATCTTACCTGCACAGTCTGCATATGTGACAGTCACACAGGGAGCATATGACACTATTATCTCTGAATAGTCAGAAACATTCATGTTGTTCAGTCAACAGAGTATCACAAGGTTTGAGTTAGAAGCCATTGTTTCATATTTCAGAGTAAAGTGTCCTATTGTGTCTGTATGGGGAAGTATAATTCTGACATATAATAGGATTTTGTGATAATATTTTCTCATTTTCAATCCGTGATTGAAATTACTTCCAGACTGTTGGTCAGCAGCTGCTATTATTACAGGTATGCATATTTGCCACTTCTGTCACCGCCACCAAATAACAGCATTTGCTTCAAACGCCACGAATGACATTCCATTAACAAATACATTTTTACAGCAGCTGACAAAAGACAATAGTAGCACATTGTACGCATGCAGAATATTTCATGTCAACATTCCCAACTGCTCTGCTTGTGATGCATAACACACTCAGTGGTAGAACCTCTGTGGGAGTGTGGGTTCAACAGACTGATGCAGGAATAACACACCGATCACAAGTGGCTAATGAGAGAGTCCCACACAGAGGCGATGTCCAAACAGAATCTGTGGGAGGTATCCAAAAACAGGCTTCAGGAAATGCGCTTAAACTTTGCTCATTCACAACATCATTTTCAGACATTACAAAAATCCATTACAACAGCAAACAAGAGGAAAACCTTAAAGTCAACAGCAACAAAACTGGTGAAAGAAAGAGAAATATCAAAGTGTAACATTAAAGGGAGGTCAAAATGTTGAAGCATCTCTATGAGAGAACATCTTTTAAAATTTATTTTAAGAAGTAGTATGTCCACATTTCAAGAGGAAGCTCTTAGGTTTGTAATTCTAAACTCGCTGAACGCAGATATTTGATCTTATTTTTGATTCGTGCAGCCGATAAGGATCCCTGGTGAAATTTTCATAGCACCACACCCATTCATGCAAGGGAAATACTCTTAAAATATTCAGTTTTTAACATATATCCAATGATGTTGACAGTTTTATATGGTGCTTTTCATGTCAGTTAATGCACATCATGTATTAGTCTGGACTACATCATATTAATTAATAATGCCATTTAAATCATCTTTGCGCTCTGAGGTTTACGACAGAGACTGGGGAAGTAAGCATTTTTGGTATTCAGGCTATATGAGGTGAATTAAGATTCAGAGCTTGCATAGTAGAACTGCGTATTAACCCGCTCTAGCTGTGCTGCTGTGTCTATACAGAGCTATTTATGTATATAAAACTTTTATAGATTTACCATGATGTTCCTACATTACCCACTCAAGGATTCAACTATCCCTTGATCCCGGAAATTCCATCTTTAGAGTAATTTGCAGACAAAGTAAAACTCCATGTTTCATTCTTAATGAAACACACAGGCTCAGTTACTGGCCCTTGCCTCAGTAATACATCATGTTAACTGGAGAATGAAAGAAGAATAATGGTTATGCCTGTTGCTGCCACAAATCTGGGGATTCATCAGTGAAAGCCAAGATGAATAGGCTTCCCCTCCTGACTTCAAATTTCTCTGTGATGGAGACATTTATCCACTGGCCTTCTTTTAACATGAGAGCTGCAGCTGAACTTCCGTCCCTGCGAAGCCACGTGCATCTTAACGACACCGGCCCTATCGTCTTAATGGATGTGATGCAGAGATAGCTTACTTACATTAAGTTATTAAAGTATGTCAGGGGACACGCAGACAGTTGACTCACAGCCACACAGGAGCAAACTGCATTTGCCCAGTTACCCATTGCTGCACTTATAGGAAGGCCAACAGATCTTCAGATACAGGATGTGCCTGTTAAAGATATCCAGATTTGGTTTGACGCCTGTGTTAGCTCAGGGAAGACAATTCAGAATCATGATTTATGTCATGAGGAGTGGGTAAAGCTCAGCCAGATTAAGGACCAAATGGTTAACTACAACCTAAAAATATCATAGAGTCACAGTAAGTGAACAACTCACAGTCATGCTCTGTTGATATTTTCTGGCCACTGACTCAAACTTTTGAAAAATGTTACAGAAAATAACTTAAACCTTCACAATGAAATGTCATAAATATGCATTCATTTATGTTGTGGTTTAAGAAATACTGCTCAAAATAATAATGTCACCAATCAGGTGCAGTTCAGTCTTGCTGTGCTGAATATGGTATGTTATGTCAAGGAAAGAGCTGTTTAATAACTTAATAATTTTCTTGTCTTTTAAACAATGAGCTTACACAGATGATCACTTGAACATTATCAATTTTGTTATTCAATAAGACCCATGAATTTAGGACTTTGCTGTTTCTATATTGACAATGATGCTTTGCGAAGAAAGTTGCACTGGAATTGCATAATCACAGGGCCATGATCAAAATAAAGGCGTTTTAGAATAGAGAGAAATGTAGGTCGTTACCAGGGCTTCGTGGCTAACCCCTCTTGCTTTTACATTTTTCCAGTTGGGAAACAACAGATGAGACTTTTCTCGGTCTTGAGAAGCTGCAGCATTTATTAACTGACACTCTGTAACCTAGACTGTACATTTACTGCCGGATTGACAACTCACTGCTAACCTTTTCAGCGTCACTTTCCTGCCGCTCGCTCGCTCTCTCTCGCTCATTCAGTCACACGCTCACTATGCACACACATTTAGTGCTCTTTCTTCTCAGTGTGTGGCTGTTTATTACAACAAGTAGACAAGGTTTGTTTGAGAAAAGGCTGCAGGCGGTAAGACAAAAGACTGAGGGGAAAAAACAGGAGAATTTAGGAAATAGTACATCAGAGCGCAGACGACAAGACGTTTCTCTAAGTCTCTCTGACTGATGAACAGACTGCAGTGTTTCTAGCTCCACCTTTAAGTCCTCAACAGGGGGTTAACGAATGAACCGGACAGAATGGAGTGCTTCTTTTGGTACCATCCACAACGTTTGACAATGGAATTGCAAAAATAACTGTTCTGATGTGTAACAAACTGAACTGAACTGAACTAAAGTGTTTATGGAAACAGAGGTGGTTCAGGTGTCAGACGGAGCCATTATGACCTTACATGCAAAGACTGTATTCGATTCTAGCAAAATAACATTTCAATTAAACCTTTATCATTCAGTTAGAATTGTAAATTACAGTTAATGTCCATGCCCTTTCCTATGCCTTCTCCTCTCTATGTGCTCTTTCTGTTTCTCTTTATATCTCTGTCCCACAAAATACGCCAGTGAGGCCAAGTGCTGTATTATGGTGAAATCACGATCTTACAATGTGACAGCAATAAACATGCCTCTTAATCAAAAGCTCAGTTTAAATTAGTGTATATTCTCTTTTTTAAAAATGATGGGTTGTTTTTTGTCGTGACAACCATAAAAATACAGTTATTGAGATTTACAAAGCCTTGTTTTCAACATTAGACATAATGTTGTCCTTACAAAGTCAAATCTCTTCTGTCTGTTTGTTGGATTCCTTCACTTTGTGTCATCTATTAGGGCCTAAAGGACAGATTAGACCATAGCTGTCCTCTCCACCAGTTTCCACCACTTTATGAGAGACAAAAAGGACAAAGAGATCTTGATGCAGATTTAATCCTGACTTGGTGACAAATTTCACAAAGATCACTTTTACATGT
This sequence comes from Holacanthus passer, assembly GCA_025331565.1. Taxonomy (NCBI): domain Eukaryota; kingdom Metazoa; phylum Chordata; class Actinopteri; family Pomacanthidae; genus Holacanthus; species Holacanthus passer. The sequence goes on along the minus strand of JAFREQ010000050.1, from coordinate 833,886 downwards.
TTATTTTCTGAAAATCAAAAATGACTGTCACACTCTTTTCTTCTCCTTTCCTTGACTTCACACTTGTGTTCATTCCAATTAAGACGAGAGTACTCCGGCATATAGATGAGGCGACTAAATATTTAATTAATAGGATGGTACATATACACACTTTGGGTGCATGCTGATGAGTTTGTTTATTAAATACCGCTGTTTCATTTAGAGAGCTGGAGGCCTCGTTTTGATTTGAATTAACAAGGGCAAGACAGGGCAAGAAAGGACTACAAGAATTCCTCATTTCATTGTCTTTTAATATTTAGATGACATTTCATAAAGGACAAATTTGTTTTAAGGAGCGCCCTGCCATTTGCCTGCTCTGAAATATGAATGCATAGGATTGCTGGAGTCAAAGAATAATTGATGTCATCAACATCTCCTGGCATGCACTGAAGCCACTGCATGTCTCCTTTATGCCATCAAATCATAGTTGCACTCTGCAACAACAAGCAGCCCAGTGGAGCATACACCACAGGGGTTAACTTTCACTGAAGGCACGAACGGCACCCAGAATACATAAACAGCAAAGTTATTCCTGATCACTCGAAGAAATATTAAAAATCATAATCACATGCATTTTTTATTAGGCTTTTGTAATTGGATATAGCAAAACTGTCATCCTTAAGGTATCATTTTGGCTGAGGGGGAAAGTAATTATGATACACAGAAAGAAGCAGCGATGGTTTTCAAAGCACAAAAGCCAAAGTCAGTGCAGAGTTTGATATTTTTGAGACATTACTGATGAACATGAAGGTGAAATTTTACCTGCTATGACACTTGGATTTGCTCATGGACAGCAGTCAATGTTTAGTGTCCCAGAGATGAAAACCCTGCAAATATACACAATAAGACAGGCTGGTGCACACTGATGGGATTACGCTGTTGTTGCGACACAGCCTTGTTAGATGTGACCTTCTCTTGGGCCAGAACAAAGGCCTTCACAGAGATAGATTATAAGACATTGTAGTGTTGTACTTAATTATGAGCATGACTGTTTTGCCTGTAAGGTCTGATGCTGTAGTCATGGAAGAATTATAGTTTGACATTGGTTATGGTTGAATTTCTGGGTGAAAATCCAACACAAACCTGGACCCCTTGTGGTCACCTAAAATACAGCAGTATTTTCTCGCAGAAGTCAGGGCAGTTCTGAGATAAAAGGATGTTCTTTTGTTAGCTAACAGGTGTGTTCAATTAGAGGGAATCACACTCCGCTGGTAGAGGCAGTCATGTCAGGTCTGACAATGGGAAGCCAGGTACAATTAGCATCAAATGCTACGTATCAACAAGTCAGATATGGCCACTGTCCCTCCACTGTGAAACTGCACATGTACTTTGCAATCAAAAGTCTCTCTCTTCTCTTACACTGAAAGTATAGATCGTGTCAAGTAGAGTTCAGCTCTGTAACCTGTACTACAGACAACCTACATTCTTATCTGTGTGTTTGTTTGGTGTCCATATTTGTTCAAGAGCTCTCAGGAATCTAGTGCTTTCTTTTATTTCCTAGTTTAAACAGGTCTATAACTTCAGCCCTTAGCAGCCATCTTTTAACCCTCTGTTAATGAAATAGAGGTGTAAAGTTCAGGCTCAAGAGTGCATCCACACAATTATTCCAAATCAGCTGGACTGGCCTTGATTTGTCCATAGGTGTGTGTGTGTGTGTTATTATTTGTGCTCATCTTGTGTTGGACTGGCACATTTGCAGCAGAAGCAGTATCTTTACACCCTCACAGTATGACATGGGTGGTGATCACAAAGCAGATGAAGGTTTTTAGATCCTGTAGAGAACTGTGCAGGAAGTTAAAAGAAAGCAGTCTGATACAGAACTTTTCACTTAAAAGCAAGGTTGCAGCCAAGAAAAGAAACACCAAGGCCCCAGGAGGAGGCTGCCAGTGTGCTCTCCCACACCAAGCACATCAGTGCTCTCATTAAAGATGTGTCGTCTCTGGCATCATTCTCTAGATGGGAGCACGAACATCATGCCCAGCAATTTACTGGCCAATAATTGGTAGGCGGTGTCTCTTGAGTCCATATTATTTTGGACTGCAGAATTTTAGTCTTTTGAAAAATCTGCAATTACAGGATATGCAGAGCATTCATAAGTTAAAATTGAAATGGCATTTATATAAACTGCTTTGAGGGGTTTCTCTGTTTGTTCTGACACAGCCAGGGTGATAATGCCGTAATTTCATGGCAGGAAGCCGACAGGTGATGTTTTTTTTGCTGCTTGTTTAGTTGAGGTCATATGATTAGAAATCTATTAGAAGGGTTTACTGAGAGGGCAAGTAAACATAACCACTGTTTTTGTGGTTCAGGCTTGGGTTAAGGTTTGTGTTAAGAGTGTAATTCTGTCTGTGAGATTAAAGTTTAAAGAAGTACAGATGAAACTTCAGTGCACTAAGTAAAGGCCCCTGTGGTCCATTAAGACATCCAATTTTTTATTCTATTTTTTTAAAGCTCAACTACATTGAGAGATACTTTGGATATGAACATTAAAACAAATGATATACATATGATTTTATACAACCCCTATTCCAAAAAAATATGATGTGTTAATTTGCAAATCCTATTTGACCATGATTCAATTGAATACAGTACCACGACACTATAATATAATGTTCAAACCAGTCAAATGTGTTGATTTTGTAAATATACACTCACACTCATACACTCATCCAAAAAAGACGCTACCGGGTTTCTTTTACAACTAACAATAAAATGATTATCATGTCAACATCTCCAAACTCAAAAATTCTCCTCCCTGCTCAATCAACTGGATGTTTTTCTGCAACAACCAAACCTTAGCATCAATTGCTTTGCAGCAGTGATTGATTCAATGCAGACTGTCAGATATGCTCCATTTACAAACAGTGCTGATTTGCTGAACAGTCGCTTGTGTTTAGCAGGATACAGCGTATTGGGAGATTGAAACAAACAGTCTGCCTCATGCATGTTTGTTGTTTCTTCCTCCTCCTCCTGCTCCTGATTTGTTAGTCCAGACTTTTTGGTCACCTTGACAACCTCCTATGTTGCAATCTTTAGTTAGTCTAATTAGGTAGGTAGGTAAATGGACACCTCTGAATTGTTTTACATCTTTAGTTTCATTTTCCTGTATTTTTAAACTGGACCTGGAGATTAATTGCCTATATCAGTTTTCACCTGCGATACCTGCAAGTTATTTTAGTACAGCAAAGTCAAATAATATCAAGTAGGTGGCTGTATCAACTAACATCATTTATCCACAAAAGCTTTACACACTGAGGCAGCCAGTCTGTGACCATTTCTTTCTCTTTCTTTCTTTCTTTCTTTCTTTCTTTCACTCTCTCACTTTGCACTGGGGTCAAACAGAAGATTGTATCAGCATGCTGCATGGCACAGAGGATTTGGACACTATTTGATTCAGGAGACCGCTAGGATCAATTTCAACCTGGCCGGCTCACTGCTTGGGTAGCTTCTGTGGCTGCCAGTTCAGGGCTCTGACCTGGATTACAATGCTCAATCAATGGGACTCAGGAATTTTTACCCAAAGCAAGCAAGAGATAGAAACTTGGTCCTTCAGCATATACGTACACCCATGCTTTCTCATGCTGACATCTGACTCATTTTTCATTCCCGCTCCCTAATTTCAAACCTCTGTTCTGCCAAGGGTGCTTGTCTAATTCCCCTGTGATATCTAACAATAGAAGCCCACATCCATCAGTGTGCACATATTTTACAAGAATGCATGTAGATGCCTATTTTGTCTTTTAGGTGGTTTGGGATTTGTCCAGAGTTGGCATTAAGGCTTTCTCTTTCATACCAAAGCAAACAGGAGTGCCACACACCTCAGTATGGCTGCATTATCATTAGGAACTGGGAGCAGTTGGAACCCTCAAACCATATGTCAGTGTGACAGATTTTTTTTGTTTGGCCCATCAAGTGGTCCATTACCAGAGATAATAGTATTTTTAAGCTCAATATTGCATTTCTCCATTTCTCTTTCTCTCTCCTCATGTTCGGCTGTGCAACCTGATGAACCTTCCATTGGTTTCTTCTATAGGTAAGTCACTGCTTATTTTTCAGCATTACTATCTGTCTGTCTGTCTGTGTGAGCAGCGATACAAGGTTGATATAAATTGATCTGATAGCCCTCTTAGTACCTTGATCTGTGGGATTATTGAAGCAATGCAGTACCACTCGAGACCAAAATCAATGAGAATGTACAGAATCAGATCAGATACATACTGGAAAAAAAAGACTGCGTTTCAGTTTGCAAGCATTTTTTTTAATCATTTCTTTCAGGAGTGAAATAGAGCATTCTAAATTTCAAGCAGCTTCAGTAAAGGGATTTAAGGAAGAGACTGATACGGCAGTAACATTGCTAATGTGGCTTTGATAGCTGATACCTGGTAATCAATTTGATGCTACTGTGGCAATTTATTGATTAGTTCTGCCCTTTTACGCTGCAGTTTGGCAGATTCAGTACAATAATAGATAATAAAACATAGTGGGAATATCCTCCAAAGAAATCTGACTGGAATCATGATACTCGTTATTGAGAGCAACCAACTGACATTTGATGTATTTTGTTAGATAAATAGACAAGTTTAACATAATATAATCAACAACAACATAATAAAAAAAGTAGTCTCTATTGTCAATATTTCTCTATTCAAATGTAGGGAATCTCAATTCATTAAAATGAAGCATCATTTACATTGGTTACAAGGAATCAGGTCCCTCTGCAGAAAGGTGCTCTTCAAACAACAAAACAAACAGAAACACACATTTAGTTAATTAAATGATAGTAAATTTCAACCCTGGATAAAAACCTCTTCTCTAACAGAAACATCAGTATTTATATGCTACATTGAACATCATGCTCCTTATGTTAGCACGAGTCGGAAATGTCAAGGTGTGAATCCGTCTGTGTGTACCATATTATATCTCATCGCTGCCACACTATCATTAGCATTTTAAGCCCTGCCACTCACACACTGGGTCTCTGTAAAAGATCTGAGGGTTCAGGTAGTGTCGAGTGCCTGTGGATGGATGGGTACTTTGAGGTAGACAGCCATGCTTTATGGCTCCTTGGTTTTGGAGTGGCAGTGCCAGAGCAAAGTGTGTCGGCACAACAATGATCACTCAGAGCCGCTGATGCAATCCTCGACATGCTTGCTTTCGTGCGCATGAGCACACGTGTGTGCGCAACACAAACACAAACCTTGTCAGTAGCTGACTTATGTCAAGTCAGATGGAATTAATGCAGCGACAGTTTTTGGGGGAAAAAAAACATTTGCTGTATGTGTTTTAAACCATTCAAGGGAAAAGTGTAGCTGGCGTCAGTGAATGATGAACACACTTGTACAACATGGCCATCGACACAGACAAGCACACAAAAAGACAGAAAGAGAGAGTCGGGGAGATTTAGTCATTTTCCAATCCCATCCAGATACTGACATAAAAAAAGCACTTCAAGACAGCCAAAGCTCAGAGTGTTGCAGGTGCTTTCTTTTACAGTTAAACTTTCCCATCACATATCCCTTCACTTTAAATAGGACAGAGGAGAAAGAAAGCAACAGAAGGAGAGGGAGGTTCAAGGACAGAAAGGGGAAATGTGATTGATCTAAAGGGAGATGTGTCTGGCCAGGCTCTCAACTATACCCCCCCACCACCACCACCAACCCTGTTACAGCCCATAGATCCAGCCGTCCTACCTAAGTCAGGGTGATGGAGGACCTTGTCTGCCTCTGTGCTGCAATGAGAAAAGAAGGGGGGGGGGGTGCAATTGTACAGGCAGTTCTGGACAAGTCTGGGAGCCAGGCGACACAGACAGTCACCTACCAAAGTAGAGGTTTCGGGGCCAAGTCTAATAATATTAGATTTTTACTTCATATTAGAACACATTACATAGATTGGTGCTGTAAGTGCAAATATAATTGAAGTTAGAAATAGTTTCTCAGTCATTAGAAGGTGTCTGCCATGAAAGGCAATGTGTGTAAATCAAAAGGTAGCCTATAATTTTGTCTAAAGGTGGTTCACTGAATTTCAAGCTCTATATTCAAGTCATCATTAAGGTTTTAAGGAAATCACTTTCCAATATCTAATATCTCAATTTATGTGTATATTTTATATAATTTATATGCATATTTACCTTCAAAGCAATACAACTAATATTTGTGGTCTCATTTCACCTTTTAATGAAAGAAGAGAGAGAAAGCAAGAGAAGGAGTTATAATGCTTAAAGTCCTTGAAATAGGCAAACCTGCTCCATTGACACTGAAATAATGGACTAAGTCTACCAATCCATTTTTTCTGGCAGCTGAAATACATGAAATACGTCCTAAATGGTCTGCCGTCCAACCACAAGTCATACATCTCAGGGATTCAAGCAGAATCGTTTACTGCCACAGTAAGAGTGGGTGTAGCTGTGAGTGGGAGTGGATGAGCAGGGCTGGGAGAACGGACTCTTGGGCTGCAAAGGGGGATGCCGCTTAACTCGTTTCAGCCCTCTCTCAAAATGAATGTGGCCGTTTTGCTCTTCATGGTGCGATGCTCCGTCGTGATGTCTGAGACCCCCCACCCCGACCCCAACCCCTCCCCGGGTGGCTTTGTGAGCGGAGTGCTTTACTGTGTGAGTGATTAGCAGGAGAAGGTGTTCTGAGATTTAACGGCTGCCGGCTGAAACAAAGGGACAGAGGAGGTGACCAGAAGAGATCATATGCTGGCACAGAAGCCATAATTAGGCAAGTCAGAGAAGTGAATGAGTGAGTGACATTCTCTAAAGTGTAGAAGGTCAGAGGAGGCTCCTTGCTGGCGGATGATGGCTGACTAAAGAAGAAAAGGGCAGCTCCTCTTTTGGGTGAGGAGAGAGTTTGGTCTGGCCGTGGATCCACTCCAGCGTGCCTCCTGGCCCTCCCCGAGGGAAGAGGATACTTTGAAAGCTCCTGGCCAACCTGTGGACAACCTTGGCATCGCTAATGAGCCTGATGGGCCTGAACTTCTGCAGCAGACTGTAACCCAGACAGCAGGCGAGCCACCGCATGATCCCTGAGACTGTTTACAAAGTGACAAGTGGCTGAGGTGGGCCTGCAGCTAAATCAGATGTGTTAGCCTCAGCCCAAATAACAGGGCCTTTATAACATAAGGTGCTGCCTTTATTCTTCCCCCATTTGTTTTTTTTTGCAATGGGTTCTTTGCTGCAGTTAAAGCATAACATTCAGAAATCATAAATCACATCAAGGGGAGTTCAAGCCTCTGTTTTTCTTGCTCTCCCTTGGCCTTTTTTGTTTCTTTTCCTATTCTTCTTTTTGCTCTGTTCTTTTGTCCTAAAATGAGCCGTTATTTCCAGCCCACAAGTCCTTGAGTAATCAAATTTGATAGATTTTTTCATTCATCCACTGTAAGGACTGCAGAGCAGAGAAATTCAAACCTAATATCGGCTGTGGATTCCAAATTCTGATAGATTACTTTTGGTTGTGATGTACAGCGCCAACACTGGATGTTGAAAGTCACTATTTACTTACCAAACTTAAGCACAATTCTACTTTTCAGGTGTCTGTAACTGCAAGATAACTAGCTTACAAAGAAACTGGCTGATGTGCAAAAACCTCATGTGTCTTTGTCTAAATCGCTGAACCAATTAGTTATAGTAGCATCACGAAGCTCTACAACTATGCAGGCTGACTAATGCTTGCTAGTTACGTTAGCTTATTTGTTATGCCAACGCTACCGTCGGCCATGCCAGTCACAGAGCTGTCTGTTTTGGGCCTCTTGCACTCTTAATGAAGCTCTTAAATTTTATGCCACACACATTCAGACACGTCATTCAACCCGATGAGCCGCTGGTCTTGAAAGCAACTACCTCTGCGCATATTGAGTCACCGTTCTCCGTGTGTGAGCTTCCATCTGGAGGAGAGGGCTTGTTGTTTTTTCATGCCATGCCTACCACATGTTAGCGAGACAGCTAATTACCAGTCAAGATCACACTAACACGTACAAACACACACGCAAGCTAATTCTCTCTCTCCCCCTCCTCCCCCAGTGTGCATCAGAGAAAGTCCTACCACGACGAGCAAAAGGAAGAAAAAAAACAATCCTCATCAATAATAGATGAGAAACTCCAGGTTCTCTCATACCAGCCCATGTGGTGAAACACATCCAGTGACACAAAATATCACAAATTTATGTGTTTTGTGTGTTTGAAAAACAATTATGCCGCAAGCTGTTGGACACTTTGTACTGTAGTAGGTGTAGTGGCAAATTCATGTTTGCAAGAATTAGCTTCACTACCTCTGCCTCCAGCTGTCCAGGAGAAAGAAAACAAAACAAAGAGATTTGGAAAAGTCCGAACACAAAAAAGAGGAGGCACAGGTAATGCATAAAAGAAGAACATACAGATCGGTCGGCTGTCACAATTAAAAGTATGAGATAGCTCTTCATTGTTAATGGAGAAGCAAATCTTCTGCTACTGGCAAATTAGCAGTTTAAACTTAATAGTGTGAACGTGGGCTGAAGATGTACATTGTTTTTCTCTGTTCAAAATTCTTTCTATAGATCGTTAACAAGACTAAAGTGAAGGGGAAAGTTCGAGGAGAACATAATGTCAAAGAGCTCATAGCTGCTGTCTGCTTCACAACTCTGGCAACTTAAGTTTCACAGCCCTTTTTTCATTATTTAGCTACACTGCAGCATTAGACCTGTTCTGTTCAGGCTTACGAAGAAAGTCGTGCCACTTGATAATACACCCTGGCGGTAAAACACATCGACACCTCGGTCATGTTGCGAGTGGAAATGTGTTGGAGTGGTGTGGGATTGGTGTGCAGAGATGTCTGCACAGTCTGTCAGAGGACGGTGGGAGCCCTGTTTCCACGGGAAAGTAAGGAACAACTATCTGACTGCTTTCTAGCCTTATACGGCCTCAGTGATCGGGTGAGGAAACATTTAGAGCTAAAAATATACACGTTTCCTGTGCTTACGAGCCATGAATGATGTTTCTGGCATCAACACAGAAAGAGGTGTTTAACAGCAGACATGTTGCTTATTTGCACAGGTCCCCTCTGGTTCCGGTAGCTTTAGGCCATCCCATCTTGTAGAATACAGATCTCACCTCACCTCTGCGTAATGACTAATCCAAAGTTGTTTAAATAGACATTGATGTTTGCAAAGTTAAGCTTGTTCGCTGAGGAGATTAAAATGCTGCCTTCAGTTGGTATTGGAGTATGTTTAATGTCAACTCCGTCTCTTAGAAATTAGTTTCATATAGTGCCTAATTGTTTTCCCAATTATGTTGTGATGCCAAGTTAAATGGCTGATTGGATTATGCTCAGAGCAAAGGTTTATAGAGTGAATGAGGAGCTATATTTTTGTACTGACCAAAGTTGCACGAAGATTGTGGTGGTTGACGGTCGTACAAAGCATCTCGACTCCTGACGGTAGTTCCGTCTAGGCAGCAGATGGTTAAAGTTAGGGAAAGATTGCGGTTTTGAATGAATGTTAATATGCATTGGGTTTCAAGCTTCAAGCCATTTAAATTTTTTTCTGTCTAAAACCAAGACCATGAGTCCTGTTGCCAACCATAAAATGTTTAATGAGGCTGTCGTTCCTATGAGCAGATATTGTATTACTGGTGGAAAACAAATGCTTGCTTGACAGACACGTTAATTAACATTTCTAATACTAGACAACATGGCCACATTTTCTTTAAATCAAACCTTTGCTGTTGTGCATTAATTGTACATGGATGTAATTTCGAGGAATGCCACTGTGACTGCTGCAAAATTCAAAGCCGCTGCCCTCTGCAAAGGAGCAAGCTTCAAAGTTGTTAAAACCACTTTTAGTGTCTACAGGGGGTGAGAGTTTGAGATTTTGGGGTGGAGTGGTGCTGTAAACCACAGCATATCGCCGAACACTGTGGGTGTTGTAAGTAAGTTTTTGACCTATTTCTGAGGCTTCCACAGCCGCCGTCTTTGGCTTATACTGTCTCTGTGGTTGCACATGTTCTTGTCTGAATAAGCTAACAAAGCTAATTGTTCATTCTTCTGTTCACCTCATAGTCCATTTGTCTACCTTTCACATTAAGATATTATTTACTGTTGAAAATTATATATATTACCATAGTTTTTGTTGACATTGTCACATTTTTTAATTATTGTTTCCTTTTCATCAATGAATTTAAGAAGAAGCGACATTCATTTTCAGAGCCAATCAGGTTCTTGTGCAAGTCTCATGCATCTTTGTTTATTTCTTCATGAACCCTATGTCAACTTTGTAGAGGTTAACTTTATTGTCTCAGAATTTTGGAAATGCTCATTTCATTTAATCTGACCTCAGCTTTTTTTATTTTCAACTTTGCTTCACAATCATATATGATGTATCATCTTAGGACACAGTAACCCACAATCTTCCACTACCACCTGATATATTATTTCCCAGTTGAGAGGCAAGTGGGTCCAAAGAGCAATCTGGACAGGCAGATTGTGGAGCTCGGGTGGTTCAAATTGGCATAGCAACCCCCTCCCATCCCACCATCCCCCGCAACACTGCCAGATTCTCCCTTCAAGCTTTCTCAAACTCACTGAATTATTGGCTGGAGGCTTGGGTGCAAACCCTGATTTAGGAGGCTTTTGTCTGTGCAACACTCCCATGAATATGAATATCATTATCTGCTGACATCAGGACACGAGGCAGATTAAAACACGATTATCCAAGCTTGTTGTTATTGTTTCAGGCAAGAGATTTAAACTAAAATTTGAAGATGAGAGAGATGAAATAATTTACATCCAGCTGTGCTGTTTGTTTACATGTCTTGGGGTATCATGGGCCTAGTTAGAGTTTGTGTACATGAGTTGTTTTTGAATCTCAGTAATTGCCATCCTCCTCCTCTGTGTTTATGACTGCAGTATTAAAATAATGACAAGAGGTCTCACATTCCCCCCAACAGGCCATACAGACACATGTGAACTTGTATCAGTTGAATAAGACACAACTAGGAGTCATATGCTTGTGGTCAAAACCCCTCAATACATAACCCATAATACAGCCTTTCAAGAAATGTTTGTACCATTTAACCCACAGGACCATGGCTCTCTGATACTACATACACACAGTCTGATCATTTACTCTCAAACACTGGCTCAGATGTGAATCATTTGGATTCAGGTCCTACTTTTTCCTCCGTTTCATGAGTTGGTTGGAGCTATCAGTTTTCTCTCTCACTTTGCCCCTTTGTTACCGTTTTCTTTCTCAACTTTGTCATGCACGCCATCGGGTCTGTCACAGACAGGCAGGTGACAAAGGTAATCTCGGAGCCTTTGACAGGGTGTCAGCGGCGTAGGCAAAGCCCTTTAAACACGGCCCGTCTAAGTTAATGGCGCACTCCGAGGGGAGAAAATGGATAGCCCGAGAGACAGAGGAGTGTGTTGACAGCCTAAAGCACAAGGACACACATGAGTCATCATGCGATTCTGACTCTGGTTGTTCTGACATGGGGCGCAGCAGGTATCTCAGATGTTGCTCTGCTGACAGCTGCAAAGAAACAAAAGGCTTTCAAGCTCATTTCCTAAAACCACAGCTTGCAAAAACAGTGATGATTATTGTTACTTCTACTGTTATGGAGGACAACTGTGGCCAGGACACAGTGGGAGGCTATAGTGATGTTGCCACCAATCAGTCGTTGGTGTACATCTCGAGTGACTGATAAATATACCCTAGTATTTTGTGAAGACATCATATTTTTCCTGTCATATAACACCATAATGTTTCGAGAATCAAAACAGACTGTGGAACCCCTTGTGCACGTGTGTACGTGTGCGTGCATATGTGTGTCCATGTTCTTACAAACAGCTGTGATACCCCCTGCATCCCCACCAATTTTCATACCTCTATACTCAGTTTGAACAAGTGGGTGCAAAGTACTGTGACTCTGCCCCTCAGGCTTTCTATTTATTTGTTTATTTGTCTATGTTCATTTCTCCTGTTCATGGCAGGGGCTGGGGAGGGTAATTACTGGTGTGGAACAGCAGGAGAAGAAGCCAATTTAAGTGTGGGCACCAGTGAGGTGTGAGGCCGGCCCCAAGAGGCTGCGGCTCCCCACCTGTTCCATTTAGGCCTGGAAGAGAAGAGGGGCCACTGGGGCAAGCCACACTATGGGATTAGACACAGCATTTGGACACACACACACACACTCTATCTCCCTGTCTCTCCCTCTGCAAATCAATAAATAATAACATGGGGACAAAAATGTTCCATCCAACAATATATTTGAGTGAGACGATATTTTATATTCTACTATAAAGAAAGCTGAAAGTCATTAGCTCACCATGCAACCAGAAAATCTAAATCATTACACGTTCAACATTTGTGAAGAAAAAAAACCCGGAATTGTATCTGAAATCCATCTCAGCTTGTTACCTGTTTTTTTTCTGTGATGCTGAGCATCATAACAGCTTAAAAGCTTAACACTGCAAACTGCACACATCAAAAGTGACAATAGTAGCTTCTTTCTTTTAAATGGACAGGAGAATGAAGAGGAGGTATTGTGTGGGAGAAATAAAGGAAAGTGAGAGACAGACACCAATTTATAGTGTGAGAACAGGAGTTAGAGAGGAAAACTTAACCACACCTGCAACAACCTTCCTCAGGAGCTCGGGGCAAGGTCATGGAAATTGTGAGTGTCCCTCCAGAGGAACATGTGCAAAAGAGAAACTCTGGAATCTGGAAAACTGATTCTTCTTCCATGATCGCTCCATTTCAACACCCGCTGAGAAACCCAATCACCTTCCTTCCACTTTTTTCATTCCACCTGATAACTCTTAGGGTGCTGTAAAACCTTCTCACAGCCAACTGCAAGACAGAACATTGAACCGAGATAAAGGATCTATTTTTTTAATCTCGTTTCAAATATTACTGGAAGATTAACCTCCCAGACACAAATATCATCTTTTTTGTTGACACCCTACACATATTAAGAGTCAGGAGTATCGACCCCTCGCTCATGGAGCCCCAGAGAGGCAATCCAACAGGCACATTAGCACCTAGCCTGTAGTCAGGAGTGCTACACATTGGCCTAATGTTAGTAACATCAGTAAGCCTAAGTAACTCCAGCTTCTTTACCTCCCTTCCACAACTGCATACTGATTCAAAGCTGACACTACTCTCAGTTGACATTGGCCAAAGGCACATATCCTGTCACAAACATCACAAATAATAGACCATACACTTACCAGTGCATTTTACTTTTCTTTTATCGGCAGTTTCACAAATGTCCCTAATCTGCCAAATCCAGCAAACACCCTGTTCCATGAAGGATTAGTTTGATGAGTATTTGCAAATACATAGCCTATAGCTACATTTATGGTTGAGGGAATGACGCTTGATGAGGACAGCATGCATGAGCAAATAAAATAAAATATTTTTATGTGAAATGGAATGAAATCTGTACTCAGTACAGTATCTTTGCCACAGGTGCAACACAAGGCGCCACATGTGTCCCTTGAAAGGACAAAGTCATTTCTGGAATAAACAGAGAGACATTATTGTCAGACAGCCACAAAAAGCTGGACACAGATTTCATTCAAACAGCAAAGACATTCAATTTCGTTCATTATCCAACCTCAACTCTATCGCTGATCACGAGTTCAGCACATGGACTCCAGCATGTGGTGGATCCTTCCTGTATTTCAAACAGGCTGTATAGTTTTGGTCATTTAAGAGCAACTTAAACTCACATCCATTCATTTTATTGAAATTCATGGAAACTAGCAAGTGCATGTAAGAATAAAAAACACCAAACAAAACTTAAAAAAACTTCAAGAATAAAAGAGAGACTTTGGTAAAATGGTGAAAATGTGTCATTTGTAGTACAGAATGTTATGATCTTATCTAAATATTCATCAGTATGTCAGTGGCAGTTATCAAGGTTAGATCTTTCAACTCAAATGGTTTTGTATCCTTCAGGCAAAGAATCTATCTTTTCAACAAGTTTGACTAAAACAACCTTTTGAAAACATTCATTAAATCTCTCGCAAATGAAAGAAAGATGATTTTGTTGGTCGCAGTGTGACCACAATGTGATATATGATGGAATCTCTACATGCAGTACATTCATTCCAAGAAAAACAACTCGGTAAACATCTTTTTAGATTTGTAACATTCTTGTAAGAGCATTCCCTTAAGCTTCAGTTCACTGATTTTGAAACAGCTCCGGGTCAGAATTTGGATATCAATTGGAAATCACCATCATTATGTTTGCAGGGTCTCTCTCTCTCTCTCTCTCTCTCTCTCTCTTTTCTGTTTCACACACACATATATGGGCATGCAAACAACCATATGGCCTTTGAGCCATATGTAAGCTGTTCTATACAGCCTCCTCCGTGCTCCAGTGGTCCTGAATTGGACGATCTTTCTCGTTTTTTTTTCCTCCACCTCACTGTGGATGACACTCAGACCACTACTGTCCAAGGTCTGCTGAGTGCTGACTTCGCTTGCTGCAGTTGTTGTTTATACCTCATCTCCACAGTTCTCATCTAAGGTCAGTTTAGTTTCCTGAATTTAAGACGTGCTTGAGGCTACGTGTAAGTGCATGTACAGTACAGGCTTCCTTAGTAATTCCAACTTGTGGTCTTTTGATGCTGAAAGAATTACCAGCTTTGACAGCAGTCTGCCTGTCAAATAGTCTGTCAAACATCAGGCCTCATCAACAACTCTTAAATGAACTGTTTTCTCATCTTTACGCTCACGTCTATGAAAACTGTCGCGCAATTTGTCAAAGTTACACGTGGTAGACAGCCCTGCATAGTTTAGACTCGCATCCTGATTGAAATTGACTCTCGTCCTTTTCCTGACTACACAAATACTTCTGCTTTAATTGCAGTAATATATTGGTGTGTCATGGTAATCACATTACATTTGACTACCAAATGGCCTCAGAGGCTGCACTCATCCATAATGTCCGATCCCCCAAAAGTGGCATTAATCAATCAGCTGTTCTATACTCACCCATACTCTGGAAAGCTTTGCCTCATTCATCTCTGTCCTCTGTCCGTCTCGTACCTTCCCCTCTCTCATTCTCTCTCAAACTCTTCCCACTGCCTCGTCTTTTGTCTTTCTCCCTCATCCGCTGTTTTATCTACCTCATCATCGATGTTCACGTGGGGTCCTCTGTTCAGGCTGTATGCCTGTTTCACTGATTTTGTGATGCCATACAATGTTAGATCCACTCGGGACTAGTCCTCAAAACTCTTCTTTGCTTTTTGCGTTCATCTTTTGATGTGCATGTTTTTTCTTTCCTCTAAATCTGGAATGCTAACTTGCACCATTGTCATGGAGGTTTTCCTTTTTTTTTTCTTTGCCTTTCATCTTCACTTGCTGCAGCAATAATAGGAGCAATCAGGGGACATCTCCTACCATATGTACAGTATATGCTCACGCTCCTTCCTATGAATAATTTTGGAATAACAAGATTCACCAGCTCCCTGTCCCCAGACACCGTGCCTATAGATCTATTTAAAACATTTTGCAATTCGCGGCTATCTCCAGTCGTCACCCATGGCAGTGTTTGTGTTTTTTTGTCGCCACTTTGTGTTGATAAGTAAATTCTATTTGAAGTAATTAGATTTCCGTAACTGCCTCCTTCTTCCCCCCTGGCTAATTTTAGAGAACATGCCAGGAAACTACAAAAGCAACAAGCCCCTTTTAAATTCCATATGATGAAAAATGCATACTAAATTTTAAATCATTGAATGCCTTGCAGTTATGTACAGTCTTTCCTTGAAATGCACACAGTCATTTTGGGTAAATTTTGGCACCAAGCTCGTGACATTTCTGCCACAAAAAACACATATGCAGAGATGCTAAGATAGAGAAAATGTCACTGGATGTGATCGTATCCACTGTCAGGTTTCAACCTAGACTTCTTCAGCCAGATGATCTCATCTGACACTCATCTGAACCCATCTGATATGTTATTTCACCTTAATACAACATCTACTTTCATTATCATTGCTCTATATCATCTTTATAATTGGAGCTCCTCTACGTCTCTTTATCTTTTTTTGGGCGGCCTATCAAACGGTTTTCACGCCCTAAAAACTTAAGGTGGCCCCAGTTCAGTCACTAACTTAGCAAAATGAAAGCACACATTAAAGCTAATAATCTCCTTTTAACGAGATAAAAGACATTGTACTTCTTTTGAGATAACATCTGGTTCACAACACATCTTGTCATCCAGCACTGTACCCACACACTTGTATTGTCACATTTGTCCTCCGTCTCAGGATTGACATGTTTGATGGCGGTTGGCAGATGCTGTCTTTCTACTCTACATATACTATACTATTTTCTTTTTTTTTTTTTTTTTTTTTTTTTTTTGCTATGAATGAAATTAACACCACTATACAAAATCAACGGCTATGTTTCCTTCATTAAGACTGTCATGAACATGCTTTATGATATGACTCCTCTGATATGCACTACAACAGGAATTAATGCAGACGATATTGAAAATCAATATTTGGTCAGGGGTGCCGTGTTGTGATGCGACGTAGCAAACTACAGGCCTTGCTTGTAATTATTAGTAGCTCGGCAGCCCCAGACTGACCCATGCAAATCCCCATGCACTACTATGTTTTACTGTCAGTGCTGTTTTCCTTTGAAGCATGTTTATAATAATATTATTATAGTCATATGAGTCATGCCACATGGACCTAAGGAATATTGCTGCCAGCAAATATACAATTCCTCACTGATTTGTATTGTTTGTTCAACCGTGAGAATTGATTTAATTCATTTGTATTAATGTGATAATTTATATGCATCGTTTTTGATATTACAGTATACACATAAAATATTGGCTGTATAAGTATATAATATGCAGATATATATATATATTGCATCAGGACTCTGCGTTGTCTTTCCGCCGAGGCCAAATCTGAGAACTCCCATTCTCCATATTTTAAGACGCTCAGTTCAAAGAAGGCGAGCTTCACACTTAAATAAACTTGAAAAGCTCCAAAGAAAGCTGTCGGTGCTTCTATCTGAGCGAAGGAGGGGAAATGCAGAAAAGAGGTTAGAAGGGGTTGAGTCACAGGAGGTGCAGAAATGAGGAAGAAAGGGATTCTGTAGATCTAGTGGGCAGAAACGTGCTGAGAGAAGTATTATCAAGAAGGTGTGAATGAGCGAACAAGAGGTGGAGACGGAGGGAAACAAAGTGAGGGTTGATGCTGCACACTGCTTATTGGTGGATCTCTCTCCTTCTCCAACTCTTTAATCTTTTCTTTTGTGCGGAACAGGCCTTGGGCCCTTATGTGATGCTGTACACCTTTAGTCAAACAGGTCAGTCGGACGGATGGCCTGCCACTGATGAAAGCTAAGCTCAGGGAATCACTGAAAGACACTGACATCAGCATTCACAGCACATTGAGGAAAGAAGGGAGAAAACAATTTCTTGTGACCTGTCATCTTGCTATCGTTGAAAGACATGCTAATGAAGTTGTGTTCCGTCAGCAGATATTTTTCTAGTCAACCAAAAGTGCCTTTCATGGTGTTTGTTACATTTATTTGGTGAGAATAGCATCCAGCATGTGTTTTGATTTCTTTTCTATGCTCCATTTCACGGTTACAAACACATGTTTGAAGCTGCCACAATGATTTTAGGCAGTGTCGCCCTGACGGGTTTTTTTTTTCATGACACTTCACTTGACACATGGAGCTTCTCTGTTTCAAATCTTTCTTTATGAAATTGCAACAAGGCAAGGAAGAGCAAGAATTGCACAGACGCACTGTCAGCTAGAATTCAGGAAAAAAAGAAAAAGAAAAAAAAAGCAAACTGAATCACGAGTGTGAGTGCATGTAGGGCCGGGATGTAGAAGCCCTACTTAAAAGGAGAGACAGCAGGTCTTGGAGTTGTGAAGTCGAGAGAAAAAGAAAGCAAAAAGAAAGCTTTCTGTTGATTCCATTGCTCTTTGTTTATCTTTCCACGCCGTCAAAACATTTTTTTTTTTACACTCTCTCCATGTCATCTTGAGGGAGGAAAATAACAAGATGTTCTGGCCACAAAGCGTCAGCAGTTCCCAGCCTCACAGCAGGTTACACACTAATCAAAGCGAGCCAGCAAAAGTCCTGGGTTTTTTTTTTTTGTTTGTTTTTTTGACCAAACCAATAAATGAAGCAACAGGGGAACGTCATCCTCCATGGGCTTATAAACCAGCTGTTTAGGCCCCAGTGAACTCCTGTGTACATGTGCTTCTCACAGGGATCCCCTTTATTTTCCATCTGATTTATTTGATCATATTACTTAAGCGTTTTTAAGTAATTCGTCCTCTCTGGGGCATATTGTCTTAAGCTAAACATTTACCGCGCTTTAAAATTATAGGACCACATCTGGCACCAGTTGAGCAACTCATTTACTCAGACGTCACATTTAAATCATGTCGGAGGCTGTTATCTAATTATCAGAGCGGGGGCACTGATATAGTCCCACACTTCCCTTTGCACAATGGTTCACTGAACTGGAACTGGAGGACTACAGATGTGAGGAGAAAAATTAAACGTTTACTAAATTATAAATGATATTTACGGGTTTGCAGTCTTCTTCCGATTTCTGCTGTTTTCACCTCAGCTGCACTCGCGCTCTGCCTCCTGCGGTTTTATTCTTTTATCATTCTTGCTGGTACGCCGTCACTGGCAGTGGCGTGCCGTCTGTATGACTATAGCAATAGTTAAATGATAAATAGCGTGCAGTAAATAAGCCATTAAGGAATAAATGAGCTGAGAAAGAAGTAAATACAGGAATATATTCTTGAAGCAAGATGCTGTTTTTCCTCAACAACATGTTTGCTTTCATTCTCCGTTCTGCTTTTCAACAATGTGCCCACCCCGATTCTCCTTTTAAACACTGACAGAGTGCTCCCCTTACAATCGAGAGCCGAGTCCATTTATTTACAGTGCTGTGGAAAACTTTGTGCATTTGACCATTAGCTCGACCGGTCTTCGCTAGAATTGGCAGAGTCAGTTGCTTTATTCCTTTATATTGTTCATATTTTATGCTCAGTGCATCAGTTTGTTCCTCAGTAAAGGAATTTTTAGCTCTTAATTATTTGCCAAATGTATTGATTTGATCATTACTGGAAATCTGTAGCAAATACATGGGCTGTCAGTCTCTGAGTTCACTGGTCTCTTTGAGCCCTTATTCTGACAGACTATTTGTGTGTGTGGTGGATGTGGATGTGTGACTGACATGCAAACTCATCTCTCCTGTCCCAGTAATGTGAAGATATCTGCACAGTTTTTGAATCAGTTCTCTTACTGTAGGTGTCAGAAATGAATCCCAAGAATGGACACTGCTGTTGGGTCAGTTTATTGTGCTGTGACGCACAGGTAAACAAGGATTGTTTGGATTGTGCTGGATTGTGAAAGTTCCTCTGATATTCAAGGTTGTGATGTCAGTGACATTAGGATGACAACACTGTCTGAATCCAAGCACTCTGTTGCTTTATGCCATCGTTATCTGTAATGGGGACAGTGTTGTGAGTGTAGGTGGCTCTTCAAGTGATTTCTAACGAGTGTATATACCTCCTTTAGTGGGTCTTACAAAAACAGTTGTTTTCAACCTGATTTCATCCTGGGTTGTAACAAACATCTTGTTTTTTTTTTTTTTTTCAAATGTCACAGTAAGCTCCACATATAGTAGGGCATGCTTGGGACAGCTCCTATTAATAATTGCATAGTTACCCTATGTGATTCAGAGATAAAGGGTGTCTAATCATTTTTCGCATTATGCTAATACCATGCAGCACATTATGGGAGAGTGATAAAATTCCTGGTAAGCCTTGCTAATCCGCCCTAGTGCTAAAATAATGATTGCTTTTTGTCTGCTGTTGAGAAAGTGGTCCACACCATGTGGGTCATGCACCGCCTGAAAAATGTGTATCTGCATGCTTCATTTTAATACCTCTCTCCCGCTGTCTCTCTCTCTGTCTCTCTCTCACTCTCTCTCTGCATCTTGCAATAAAGCCTATTTGCCACTATAAGTGAGCCCTGGGCATTTCTATTAACAAACAGCGTACGTACAGATGCGTGCACGTACACATGCAAACACGCATGCACACAAACACGAGCCGTGCTTCCCCTGCAACACAGCGGTTGTTAACTTTTCACAGAGAAATCTGCAGGAGCTTAAAAAGAGCATGAGAAGTACATGCAGGAGAGCAGATTGAACAGTTCTCATATGGTTATTTGCTTGTCTGCCAGTAGACAGCGTGCTGCAGCAAGTAATAATACTTGACAGGGACCCAGGGGCTTGTGTCCTGCTGCAGCCCACCACCACGATGGCTGCTGTTTTGTTGGCTTGATTGTGTTACTCAAAGGATCGCTGCTGTGCAATTGCTCATGTGTGACAGAAGGTAATACAAAGCAGCGTTCATATGCTGAATATTTATATTTACATGCATTTGCTCAAGACAATAGAGGACAGAGAGAGAGATGTCTCTTTGTGCTTCTGTGGCTTTAAATACGGGAGGCATCAGCAGAATGCCCCTAGACCATCTCCAGCCCGATAAGACTCGGTTTGGAGGCTACTGTGTGAGTAAGCAGGCAGCAGCACACAAAGTTCCAGTTGTTGCACTTAAAAATCCATGCGCGCTTTGTGGCTCTAATAATAATAAGAATAATGATAAGAAGAAGACGACATTTCTTTATATAGCACATTTCAAAACAAAGTTATAAAGTGCTTCACAGTAAAAAAAACAATATTAAAAGTGAATAAAACAAGATTATTTTTATTTTCTAAGACGTGATAATTGATAATATGATGATATTCCCTTCAATAATATTTGGTAATACTTCCGAATAAGACATGGTTGTAGTAGGATAATGGCAGTGTCCCCAGTGATAAAAGCCCAGCGTAAACACTGATCCTCACTGATACATAACATCAAAGCATTGTTGTTTTGAAGGAAATGAGAGTATATAATCTTAATGTAAATTGCCCCCAACATAAGATCAAAGCGCTGCTGTTTCCAAAGAAATGAGGGGGATATAATCTTTATGTGAATTAGCCCCTATGCACAAATCTGTTCTTTGTGGGGGCAGTAAATACATTTTGACTTGTCATTATACTTTCCCTTCATGAACGCAGCCCACATTATGCATTCCCTGCTCCAACTAAATGCATAATTAAAAATAAGCATCTCTCTGCATTTCAAACAATCTCCCTCTCATTTCCACAACCAGGCAAAAAAAAGGAGCAGCCTCTGCGTACATTAACCACTGCGGCGTTGTGGTGTGCAGCAGCTCGTGCACGCATGGATGTCTGTTGCTTTGATAAACATTAGACTGCACGCTATCGATTGCTCTTTACTCTGATTTGATGTGTGTGATGGCTGAGCCGCATCTAGCTGTGAGGGGGCTGCGCCACGGGCCGAAACCACAGACATCAGCAGGAACGGAGGCCCCACAGAGAAACAGGAAGGAATGGGGAAATGGAGGACATTTGCCAACTGGGAGGGCTAAGGGGGCAGACTGTTTAACAGGAGAATGGATGGGCTGGTGGTGTGGGGAGTGTGGAGGTGCAGCACTTGGAGAGGAAAAAAAAATCCTTTTGATGCAACGACACGCCTTAAATGTTTGTTAAATCCTTGAATGAGGTTGGATCTATAAGAATGGACGGATATAAAACGTTCCGAGGCAGAAGCATTTATAGTACAGTGCTGAGCAGCGGTATAAATAGGGAAACAACCGAGCCAGACTTCAGAGATTGAAGGAAGAAGAGCAGCATTGCCTCAGCTGCTGGTCGTCTGCCATCCATCAGCTCCCTGCCAGCTGCTAGGTTGGCATGCTCCAGGGGCAAGAGGCAGAGATAAGTGTTTGTCAGGTGGAGGAGGGGGGTTGTCATCACTGGTCATGCTGCCTTTTCTACCCACAGACATCAACAAATCTTCTGATTATGTGCTCTTAAAATGAAAGTGTTTTAGCGGGGAGCCTATAGCTTGAAATTGGCCGTGTGGCTGCAGTCCCTCTGTAATTAAGCGGGCTTTTGTGATAGTTCTCGCTCTACCCTGGCGAAAGATTATTTTTCTTTTAATCATAGTTGCTCCAGCAGGACCCCTCAGAGGGCTCTGGAGATGGAGATGTAGAGTGCCATTAGACTGAGGAGCTAAATTAGAGGTTTCAGTGGGCTTGAAAATTCAAGCATTCACTTAACTGTCCCATGCGAGCTGAAGCCTGAGCCCAACTAGGCCTTAATTATCCTTCACATACTCATGGTGGTACAGTGAAAACCTGATTGCCAAAAACGAGTGCGCGTTTCCTTTCATCTGTCCTGCAGCTGAGCCCAGAGGAGCAAGGAAAGAGTTTAGGACACATCTACAAAGTGAATAAAAACTGTAATTCACCTTCCATTTTCGGTTCAGTGTCCTAGAATTGTTGATCGATTTTTAGAAAAAAAAAAAAAACATATTCAGAGCCTCATGTTTTTCCAACTTTAATCGCACTTGGCTTTAAAAACTGTGTACTAAACAGAGATTGGATTATTTATTTTTGAAGCTTGCCAGTTTCTCACTTGCTGTTCACTGTCCAATGAATAGCAGAAAATGCTGCTCAAAGGTACTATTTTAGGACATTCAAAGAACCCGGCAGTGATGTTAACTATCTCCCAGCGAGGGCAGTGGGCTTGGAGTTAAGCTTGGCAGAGTTTATTCTGTCAATCATAAAGCAGAATGTGTGGAAAATGGCCTGCCAGCTCTTTCCTGCAGTTCCAGTCTCTCGCTAGCTACGAGATTAGCCGCACATACTAAATGAGTCTTCATACAAGTGCAAATTGCTTACACTGCATGAACAATGTGCATTTAAGTGAGTGTAACATATAATACAATCTGAAAGCCTCCTTACTTAGGACAGGGGTCTTTGGCTTGAACAAAAAGTCTCAGCGAAATGGAGTCTTCAAGCCTCTTCCGCTCTCGGCAGAGGTATTCAAGGACATATAGGTCCAGCTTGTGAGAAGTCAGTTACAGTACTTGGACTTCAAAGTGATTTTTCTTTTTTATGTAAATTGCATGGCGGTACTGTTGAAACTTTCCAAGGACTTGAAATGGGTCGGAAAATGGATTTCTGTGTAAGACAGCACAATGCCTCACGTTGTGTGTTGACCATGATGCAACAAATTTGGTGAGACAAAAAACATGAAAACAAAGTTAAATCTTGAAATGTGTTGAAATGAACTACTAATTAAGCTGTTAAATATTCATTACAATATCCTTAGTATTTAATCAGGAGGCTGAGAGAAGAGAATAAATTAAATTAAGTTAAAAAAAAAGTATATACGTAAAGACAAAATTCACAGTTACATCCTCGCTTGTGAACGACTGAGTCTTTCCAGGATGAACCTTTCATACCCAATCATGATACTATCACCTGTTACCAATGAACCTGTTTACCTGTGGAATGATCCAAACAGGTGTTTTTGGATCAGTCCACAACTTTCACAGTCTGTTGCTGCTCCTGTCCCAACTTGTTGGAAATATGTTGCTGCCATCAAATTCAAAACAAGTAGATATTTACAATAATCAATGAAGTCAATGAGGTAAATTATTAAACATATTGTGTTTGTACTGTTAATGTATATGTCAAAAAGGATTATCAATTATGAGATCCGGTTGTATTTATATTTTATACAGCGTCTCAACTTGGAATCTGACTTGTACCTTACACATGGATGGATATACTGTATATTAGAAGTACCCTTGGATATATTAAGGAGAACTAGATACTGTGTTCAAAGATGGTGCCCCATTCATTTCTATAAAAGTTGTGCGTGCGTGCGTGCGTGTGTGTGTGTGTGTGTGAGAGCATAGGCAGGTGCAGGATTTCTGCCTGCCTTATTTATGGCGGAGACTTTTAGTTCCTATTTTAGTTCCTGTCAGCACATTTGAGCTGAGTTGACAGTCCAGTTTATCTTCCTTTTGGCATTATTTATCTGGGATTCAATGGCGACTGTGTGCAAAGTAATACAGCAGTTGATATGATGAGACACTTATCCCTCCACTTGTGCCCCTCCCTGCTCCGGACAAACACTCACAGAGAATGAAATCACAAACAGAGCAGCGAGGGAACGGGGAAGGCCAAAAACATAATTAGGAAAACAATTTGTCTCTCTCTATTTTCCTCTCTTTCTCTCTTCGTCTCTCTGTCTGTCTTCCCGTCTCTTTCTCCTTCTCTGTCTCTCTCATCATCTAATATCTCTAAAATCAAATTGCATTACACTCCACTTTGCTGGTCATTTGGTACCTTCAGGACTGCCTCCTCCGCTGTCCAACGGAGAAAATGGCTAATGACCCATAGTGTATTAATTGAATCATTCCTCTTTGGCCAAATCATTCTGACAATGTGACCACAAAGTTCCATAATTGCTCAGAATGGCACCCTTAATTCTTCTGAGTGTTACTGGTGCTACTAAGTGGCCGACTGAGGACGGGGGGCTGTTATGTTCTCATTTTTTTGGATCTCATTGTTACAGTGACAGAGATGTACTGCACTCTATATGTATTTATGTGATTTACATTCCTGATACCTGTCTGCATTTATATTTTAACACAGTATCATATAATAATGCATGATGGAATATTCCTTTACGTCATTTATCACCGTCTATGTGTCTGTATGCCTCATTCACATCAGGGACATGGATCACTTATGCATACAATGTGCTAATAATGAATGTGTTATGCATATATGCGCATAGATCATATAATAAGTGTAACACAGTGCTGTTTCAGAGCTCTGGTGGCTTTTTACTCCAGTGGCGCTGCTGCCAGTAAGTTTAAGTTACAGGCTCCAGCACAAAGGCTCCAGCACAAATAACAAATGAGTTTAGTTCTTTATTGTCCCACAAGGGAAATGTAATTAGGAGACAGTATTTTATGAAAAGACACAACAGTCATTAAACCCCCTGAAATGTTTTTTTTCTGGATAACATTAAACATTTATGCCTAAATATGAAATAATCAAAGTTCAATTATTGGTGAAAATCAGTATTTCAGGTGTTACGTAAATGATGTGACTTAAACCAAAGATTGCATGTTCATAACTCAGCAGCTGATTGAGATCATGTTCGGAGGGCCTTGAAAAAACAGATTTTAAATGTTAATATTAAGACTGTTCATGTACATAAGAACTTGTGATCAAACCCAATAAAAATCAGTTGTAGCTTATTTACCCTATAGCTTCCAGGTAAAAGTCTAATTATTGCTCCAAATGTAAAAACACGATCCATCTTAAAAAGCCATTTGGCATCTGTGTCTTCTTATTTGCTTGTCTGCTTCTTTTCCTAGTTGTGAGCAAAAAAAAAAAATTGTGCCAGTGCAGTTGAGATATGCTAATGGAACTTTTTATTTCCCCAATGCACATCAACATGTTTCAAGTACTTTCTGAAATCAAGTGATGTTAAAGTAAAGAAGTGGTCTGTCTTGTATTTATTATAAGGGAAATTCTCCAAAGGTTAAGTTTTTTCAGGTCACTGGCATATTTTCCTGTTTGTTTTAGATACTTTTAGAAACATAAGTACTCAAGTTACATTCTGTGTTCTTTCTTCTACATATATGTGATTATATATTGAACATAGTTTCCATGTCAGCCTGCTTTGATGTGTGGTTTCCACACAATTAACACTTCATATAAGCACTTACAGTATGTGGTGAAGAAGTATGTTCTCTTGAGTTAGCAATTTGTCCTTGTGCACACACATTACTCAATTTGTGCTCTCAAATTAATAGTTTTTGCTTTGATAAAGCTTAAACTGAGACTGATGAAACTTTATGTTCATGTGACTGAATAATCAGCTCATATATATTTATTATTAAATATACCTGCTCTATTTGAAAAGAGCCTAAAGATGACTTCTGCTATGATTTGGCACTCTACAGATAAAATTGAATTAAAACTGAATTGAAAATATCTGTGACCAAAATTAGTCAGCATTTTCACACATGACGTGACAGAGCAACTTCATTAATTATGTTTTTATTTTATTGAGGTAAAAGGCCAGACTCTGCATATCACATGTTACCAGCTTGTTCCTCTTGCCAGTGAAATGAAACATAATGACTGTGCCTATTAGTTTGAAGCTAATATGATCAGCTCTGCACACACTTTTCTTCAGTCTCCAAATTATTATTTTTTCTTCACTGACACCTCCCAGGCTCCCTGGACTCCTGCTGGATATCAGTGCACATATAAACATGTATCAGACGTCTGCTTATGACAGTTTGTCATCACTTATTGCTGGAAATTTGTTTCACATTTGATGGGGTTTTAAAAGCTTAGCATGGAGCCTGGCAGGCCTAGTGTTTGTTTACATGTTAAGTTAAAAGTTTGCAGGCTACAGTATCAGTTGTGTTGGAGATGTGTGCTGAGGGCATGTTGGGAGCAGGCCAGCGAGCTGTCTATCTTTTGTCAGCCACAAAAGGCTGTAGGCCATAAATCACTATCAGAGACAGAAGTAAATGATGTATTCACTCCACACACACAAGTCATTCCCATGCTTCAGGGCTAAAATGTAAACAAGTATGATTCTGTATTCAAGTCAGAGGATGCAAATGACAGGCTGCAAAAGAAGGACAAAGATATGGTACTTGGAATAAATATTCCAATGTAGCACAAACTCCAATAACAAACTAGAAGGCACTCAAAATGTATTCCTCCATCAAGGCCATGCAAATCCTCTTGATTGGTTATTTTAATAATAGAAGATGTTTTGGATTTCTTTGTCTGTATCTTGTTCTGGATCTCAGTCAAAATACAGATCGTGATAGACAGTCACGCTGAGTGGTTGATGGTTGGTTTGATTTGGTTAAGAGTATCTAAATTTCATCTAGGATTACAGTTACAGTTACAAGTATGCAAGGTGTAAAAATTGATTGACTGACTTAAAACAAAAATAGCCAATCTCTGCAAAGCAGATATATATAAAGATAAAGATATAAAGATATTCTAAGTCTTGCCTAGTGATTGGTCAAGCACCAAAAACACAGGGTTTCCCAAAATGCAACTGGATAGCATTTTCTGTTTGACCCTGACATCCAGTTTGTAACAGAAGTCTAATTGTGTTAAATTGTTGAGGACTCCTAAAAGATCATTTCTATTAAGATATTTTTTTTAAATCTGGTGATAGAGATTTTGATATAATCGCTCTTTCCCTCTCTCATCTGTAGAGTAAGTGGTTTGCCTATTTAAATATGGTATGCAGTGCAGTTCCTCTGTAGTGATTGATGGATGAGGCGCTTGTGTGTGTGTTCATACTGTAAATGAGTGCCTGTGTCTTCAAGGACCCAAATAATCAAGCATGGTGCAACATGTAGAAGGTGTTCATGGCCATTGATCTAAGAACGCTCAACACTAGGTGCAGTAGACCCTATATAATTGCATAGATTTTTTTTTTTTCCCCCAACACGGCCTCTTTTATTCTGTCCATACATTACAGTACATTCACAGCATGCATACGAAATATGCTCCAGTTTACATAATAATTAAAACTTTATTGATTGTGTTGATTTATCAAAGACTGCGAGTAAACTAAAGTGAAGCCAGCGTCTATAGGATGTTAAATGTAATAAAATAGGCGAGTGATATATGAGAAATGAAATTGTATTGGATTTTTAAATTATAACTACGCGCAATTCAATATCCTCGCTTCTAAATTATGGCCCCACTTAACTTGTGTTACGAAACATCAGACGTGTTTTATATTCTTGCTCTATTTACTTTTGAACAAGGTTAGATTGCACTTAGTAATGGAACACACCGCCCACCCTGACAATTAATGGCTGGGGATGCAATGGGTGGGAACCAATAAAAGTTTATGGACTTGTACATGTTGCAGAGGCTGGTTAGTGGCTCTTGTTGGAAACAAGGACCCATATAGTTTAACGAGCTCATTATAACAGAGGCGTCAGGTATTAGCTTGTGTCATATCTTGTCTCTCAGGGATGGGTCGAAGAAGATACAGACGCTTTGGTGTTAACAGTCCTGCAGGTCACACTCACTCAGAGATGGGCTGTGATTTTATTAACGGAGGAAGAGGTTTAAACTGGAATTGTATGCGTGCAATTGGTTTCAGTAAGAGGATATTCAAATTATGCATATTGTGGCTTATTGGCTCATAATTGTGTGAACATCTGTTGCATCATGTTCAAAGGCCTCACACACAACTGGCAACAACAGTTAAAGTCTAGGTCTGGTCATTTTTGCACTATTATAGTTCATGCTGCTTTAAGATTCACAAAACATGAGAACAAATAAAAGGTTACAATAGTTAAAGGAATACTTTGACAACATAGAAATATTTGCTTTCTTGCCAAGTGTGAGATGAATACCGCTCTCAAGTCAGCTTGGAAAATATGAAGCTACAACCAGCAGCCTGTTTCCAGCAATAAGACAGCAAACAGCTAACTTGGCTCTGTCAAAACACAATGCCTACCAGCACCTGTCAAGCTCACTAACTTACATGTTATATCTCATTTGTCCCTGGAGTCTTGTCATCCACGGTGAGTTTGTCAGGCAAACAGTGGAGACTCCAGGAAGTCATTGCACCCTGCCAAGAAATAGTCTGGCACTTCACCCCCAGAAAAACCACTACTTGTTGTTATTACACATTACAGATTAAAAAAGCAAAATATAATATGTTAATTAGAGAGCAGATGGTGGTAGGTGGATTACCTTTAACAGAGCCAGGCTACCTGTTTCCCCCCGTTTGCAGTCTTTATGCTAAGCTAAGCTAATCATATTTACTCCTCAGACACGAGAGTATCAATCTAACTCCCTGCAACAAAGTGAACAATGTGGAACTATTTCTTCAATCTGCACCGTTCATCCTCTAATGGTGCCATCGCTCATCATCATTTTGTCCACATCAGTGCAGGCTGATTTTATTTCAAGTCAGAAAGATATTTTTAAGGGAGACGTAATTTGTTTTGTTTTTTTTATTATAAGGGAGCACTTCACCTCACATAAGTGTTAATAAAAGAAATAGGTTTGCAAGATGTTTACAGCTTTTTTTTTTTTGGCTTGTTTATTGCCTCAGATTTGAGATACCATACAGCTTGGGCTAAATATGGCTGTGCAAATCATCACTATGCATCATGGGGGGCTAGTTTTTCATCCTCTCCCTCTGTGTCTGTCTCTCATTTACTCTCTTTTTTATCTTTTCTTTTTTTCATATTCCCTCCTCCCACAAACACATACCTGCACACAGAGGGGCAAACACATTATTTCGGTCTCTCATGCATGTGTGACTGGATGAGTCTGACTGGTGTGACTCTACTGTAAGTCCAGCCTTTCAGTTTGGAGCCAGAGCTGCCCATGAATTGCAGCCCCCATCTGTATTATTTATGCATTTGTTTAGACTTTAATTAGTCAACTGGAGAGCATTGCCAAACCCCCAACCTCCCCCCCCAGGCAGAAAGGCACAACTTGAACAACTATCTACAATTCCCTATGGATGCTGACATGTTAGATTGCAAAAGCTGGTGGGCGCCTAATGGTGCTGTCCTTTCAAGATGTAAAAGCCAGAACGCAATGGATGAGAGATCTGGATTCTTCAAGACAAGGGTGAATGTGCAGCTTGATCGTGGTCTGCAGAGGCTACAGAGTCGATTTGGGTCCTCTCACTCTCCAGTCATCCGGCCTTCCCTCAAACGCTGCGTCTCGCTTTAACAGCTCCCGTGTTTGTGTGCTGTGACTTTGTGAGTTGCTGAGATTGTTTTCCCGATGACAGACAGGGAGATGCTAACGTTAACATCACAGCCCATCCCCATAAAAACGCACAGACTTTGATTGATGGCCCTTTTGGTTTGTGGGTTTGCTCAGATGGGCCTCCATCTGTCTCAGGATCCTTGTTGCCTGCACAGTGATCCTCAAAGGATGGTGATACAGCAATTATCATTTGTTAATGTCAGATTCTTTTTTTTCCTATTTTTTTTAAACTTTGTTTTCTAGCCTCACACTCCCAATTACTCTTTTTCTAAGAATCCACTTCAGTATTTATGTATTGATGCGATGCTGGCTGAGGTCATTGGTATTCATTCATTGACTTTTTTTCCCCCTCACATCTTCATTAGTAGCACTGGTCAAATGCCGTGACTCACAGCCCCTCTTGAGTTTATTTTATTGTTGTACATAAATACTGTCAGTGAGCTTTGTTCAGTTGTGTAGTCTGCTATTACAAAAGCAGCTCCAGAGTGCCCTAAATTTGCTCCTTGAACCGGGTCCGGACAGACGGAAGTCCCTGTGCCACAGCAGGTCACGTTACCAGAGGAATAGCCATGGATTCATGGGGATTAGGTTAGAGGCTCCACTGGCCTTTCCATCAATCATTCATAAGGAAGCTCAGAGATATTACACCTCACCGGTAAAAAACATTTTTTCTACAAGTTAACTACTGAATGTCATCGACTACAAGGTCGTAATTTGGTACTTCACAATGTCCTATTAAAAACAAGTAAATGCAAATACACATTTCCAGATGGAAAAGAAGACACTGAAGATTAATTGTTAACAAAGCTTTGTTAACAAATGGCTGTGTACCCCAAAAATATTATACTTTAACACTAAAAAGCAGTTTTACATCACATACTTCCATATATATACAAAGGTATTTACTATATTATCGTGCATCAGTTTCTTACAGTATCTCTACAAGGAATCAGTTGTTTTCAGCCTGATAACTATCAGCAGTCAACATCATCAGAATGAGCTGATCTGATACGGATCACTAGTTATTAATATTTTTGCGGTTAACTGACCTGGCAAAAGCCACTACTTTGCCTCATGTGTCCTCTGTTCAGTTACTGATGTAGAAGCCAACACTCCAAAGTATTGAAATATCCAGCGCTGCTCTAGTGATTCATTACTTCTTGTTAAACTCCATCACATTCACCAACTGTGTGCTGCAAGTCTCCCTTCCCTCCGAATGCCTCCCTCACAGAACAGCTTTAACGATCAGATCATCAAACAACCATATTTACATCTCTTTCACACACCCAGTGAAAGTGCCAACCAGAATGACATCACAGTTGTCGTTATTAATCCTCCTTCTCTAACGACACTCGCCGCAAACTTGTTGCATGTCCAATCCAATGGCGTTATTTCTGCCGTCACTGCCAATGCGGACATACGGGAGTCTAATGCATCCAAACACGAATCCTCCAAAAGCATTTTCACTGAGAGCTGAGAGGAGCGAGTTTGTCAATTTTCTCTGTTTGCTCTGTTAGCTCAATGCATGCTAATACAGGCACCAGTGCTTGCTGTGCACTATCACCTTGACACTGCCTGTCTGAGTGTATCTGGAGTCCCACTGTGGTGAACAGCACAGTCTGTGAGGTGGACGCAGGGCAGCACAGGTGGATCAGGTCGTATTTAACTGACATTTACTTGTTTGCCTTAAGTATTTTATGTTCCTTTTCGTCTGACCACCACATCTTGATACCACCATTCAAGTCATTTGTAATTACTGTCCTCTCCTTTTACCACGAGGATCTTCTTTACTGATTTACAGTCAATCCCTGTGTTGTATAATACATATTTACAAATGTTATTCTTAACTCATTTTAATTCATTATTTGACCATAGAAGCTGCAGTGCACTATTTGTTGCTGTATATGCTCTTAAATGTCCAGTATCGTGTCTGAAAGCATTGTTTGAGACAAGAGATTTAAGGTTGTTTTGTACCCTGCTAAACATCAGATGGTATAAACTTACTCACCTGACATCCATCCAACCCTTCTACCCCACATGTGCTCATTTTACCACAGTTGAGCCTCTGCGCTGAAGAAAGGCACCATGTTGTCTCTTGACTTACCTTTGAGAGGAAGTAAGAAATGATAAGCAAATGTGCTGCAGCGCATCATATCACAGACAGCTTTGTTTTCAAAGCCAGTAAAGAGAGAGGAGCCTGCATCATGTTCCATCTCCAGCAGCTCTATCAGCTATGAATGATGCATGTGTATACAGGCTTATTGAATAAACTCAAGCTCAAAGTGGATAACACTCCAGCGCGCTGCAGACAGTATAACTGCTGCCGTGGACATGAGGGATGAGGATAAGGGATTTGTCTCTTTGTTTCATTATACTTTATTCATCTTGCTCCTTTTGCATTTCCAAACCGATTCAGACCTGCTTCCCTCACTAACGGCTGCAGGTGACTGTGTTAGCATTAGGCATGTGCAGCAACAAAAAGTCCTCCAGCTTCACTTTTGCCCTTTTTTCGGCAGGTCCTTAAGGCCCAGTGTGTGGGTGGGACTGTCAAGACCTGTTACCTTTTGCAGAAATTATGCCTATGAAAGTTTGATGGGGGTTCACATAACGTAAATTGTTTTGGTCATTGCTTGCCTCCTGCCTCCTACACTGAGCAGCAGAGAGGTGCGTGTCTGTGTGCATATTTCTGTTGGTGAAATGCCACAATCTCATTTTCTTTACCAGTTTATTCCTGCTGAGGTTCACTAACACAGTCTTAAAATGCTGCCATTCACACTTCTGGAGACTCTGTTTCACTTGAGGAGCATGACCTCTTTATGATCATATGCTGTTGTCATGGGGAGGGGAATGCAAATTCAGCAATGAAAGGTTCAAGGTGACGGTGTTAACTGGAACTTCCTGTTTGTGTATGTTAGAGTGTCTCATTATCCTCTTGGATGGTAGCTTCATAATACAGCTGGTTTGTACTGCAGCGCACAGCATAAGAGAACATGTATATATGATGACAGCACCATACCAGCTCCACACCGATATACATGACCATGTATGTATGGATACAGTTCGTATGAAAAATGAGTACACATTCATGTTGAAGGGCAATGCGCAAGATGGGGAAACTGCGGAAGATGCAATTTCAAGGCTTCCACTTTCCATTAGGAATGGTAAGAGGAGATAAAGGTTGTATTAAATAAACTCTTCCCCTATCAATTGTAATGAGAAAACAGGAGAAGTATGTTGATGATGTCTAGCGTACATTTGAGAAGGGCACCACACAGACCCTTGGTGCGGCGGGGAACGCTGTCAAGAGCACCCATGGCCTAGATGATGAATCGTTCCTTTAACTGTGACCGATGCTGCCCGTTTTCCTCAAACAATGGTCCAGTGTTGCAGGGAGACGGGGATGTTGACTACATAATGTCAAGTGATGTATTATATGTTGGATAGCAGCGGGGAACATGCTGTTTTTACCCATCTTCTCTGACATCTGCAGAGGTCAAGATCATGAGAATTTTCCTCAATTGGTAGCTTTTGGAATAAAGCCTGGGGCGCCAGGCTGCAGTTGACCCAGTAGGTCAGTAATTCCCTTCTTTTGTGAATGGCTACATTTACTATCACTGTCCCAAACTATTGCTGGTTTTGTTCTCAAGTCAGGCATGATATATCCACACAGTGATACAGTGTGTGGACGGTTCAAGTCAAAACTGCAATTTGAATTCATGCCAACCTCAGACAATTGGCTCACTATTTCCTTGCCAATTGTAATTTGTTCAATAGTTCAGCCTTTGAATGGAAAAAAATCTTCAAATTTAACTTGATATCAACAATTTGTACTTATATTTTCTCCAAAACATCGGCAATCAAGTCTATTCAAGACTGTTCTGATGTATTCAATAAACTAGAACAAAAATTGCAACTGTTTTTTGTAAGGACAAATTGACTTTGTTTTCAATACAGCATATTTAATATTTAAAGCATGTAAGTTTATATATCACTGTTGAAACATGAAGCAATGTTATATTTGGGGAATTATTTGTTCCACTTTTACTCGTTTTTACTACAGTATTTAAAGTTAATTAATGGTTAAATAAAGTTTATTGCATTGCATTATTTACTAGTCCTGGTGATAAATTAGGATTAATGATCAAACATACCTTGACTATTAAAATGTATGACATGATGTATTATTAATAATAAATATTCAGCATGAATATAATAGTATAATATAGCATCCATAATATAGCAATATTTTAAAAATTATACACATTTATTATAATAAATATATCAATTTTTTATTTATTATAATTTAATGATACCAATATTAGAATAAAGATTGAAATGATTGATTAAATTAGACTAGTTTTCAATAATATTCATAGTCAACATATGATGTAAAATGTGCATACACAAAGCACTGTGTTCTACAGAAGGTTACTCTGGTCCGATGCCCTCTCTAACATCCCAGATTACCATGAAATAATTTGCCACAGCTGCAGATCTTATCAATATAAACTCCAGATGAAATTAAAAGGCAAAAAATGAGCTGTTGCCACACCCAGATCGGACCCATGAGGAGCTAGTCCTTTATCCACACTTTTCCATCCTTTCTCCCTGGCCTACGCTTTTTCATTACAGCAAAGGAGGACAGGATATTAGTCTTCCTCAAGGGCCGGGGGAGCGAACTGTTAGTCACAGAGCTGAGAAGTGTTGGCCATAAGGAGATGATATGGAGCAAGAGAGCCACAGAGCTCAGGGTGGGGTTGGGGGTGTTGGCTGAGTAACGCGGAGCTGTAGACGGATCTGAAAATGAGGCTCAGCGTGCTCCACTGTTAGAGGATTTAAAATGAAAGATGTGAGCACAGAATGCTACTTGGATTTATAATTGTTTACCTCTGATGTGACATTAGTTCAGCACAATCCTGCAAAGTGAGGTCAACATGATCAACGTGTTTTTGGCTACTGTGGTAAATGGTCAGAAGATCTATCAGCAAACAGATCAAAATATTACCTCAGAATATTAACTTCTGCACTACACTTTGAAAATCACTAAAACTGCAATGCTAATACGTTATATGTGCTGAATTTGTCCTCTTGTCTGAAACCATTAAAATCACAGTTTGCTGTGATTCAACGATCGCTGGCACGATGCAAATGATCTTTCCTCACCTCTAAGTAAAATATGAGTGGCTCAAAGGATTTAGAAAAGAATAGAAAAGAATAGAATAGAAAAAAGGAGGTTGCCCACATGATCATTTATTTTAATATTGTGATTTATAAGTTATCTTTCGTGCATTAAAATATTTGTCAAGAAATCATTTCATATTGACTATACTCTGAAATAATGATGGCACTAAAAGCTTATCCTTTCAATTACAGCCATAACCCTGATACCCGTTGTCTAATAAACCAAATGAATGATACTGTTTTTTTTACAGTATAACAGTATGCACCAACTGACCATTAGTCTGTCTCTTAAGGCTTAAATATGACTTTTACCTACAAGCTAATGTAGCAGACAACCAGAGTGGTGGTTTAGTTGTAGAATTCTGACCTGCCATGCAGGAGGCCGGGTTTGATTCCCAGCCAATGCAATATGACATTTAGGAATTGTTGCTTAGTTAGCATATTAAATAATATAATGATAGTAGCTTGTGATTTCAACTGTTCAGCATATGTATGTTTGTTAATGTCTCAGCCTTGTTAAGGAAATAACACTCAGCTCAGGAGGTAGAGCAGTTGTCCACCAATCAGAAGGTTTGGTGGACAACCAGATCCCTGGCCCCTGCAGTCTGTGTGTCCTTGGGCAAGATACTGAACCCCAAATTGCCCCCAATGGCTGTTCCATCGGCATGTGAACGTATGTCGCTTTGGATAAAAGCGTCTGCTAAAATGAAATTGTAGAGGGACAGAATGTCAGGGTGACATCTGTTTGTATAAAGTCTGTTACTTTGTTGAGACAAAAATGACTTAGCTTGTCAGAAGTTGATTATTAGGATATATACGGTTTATAATGTCTTGTGTTTGTCATTGAAACATCAGTACAATTAGACTCTTTGATTGAGTCTAGACTGGTTGTTTTTCCCGGAGAGAGAAAGCAATATATTAATGCATATGCTTTCCATACAATCAGGCTGCCTGTTTATCTTCTTGTCTCGTTGCATGTGGGATTTTGTGTGTGTGTGTGTGTGTGTGTGTGTGTGTGTGTGTGTGTGTGTGTGTGTGTGTGTGTGTGTGTGTGTGTGTGTGTCCTGTGGGGGGGATGGTGGACAACCTAAAAACTGAAAGCAGCCAGGGTGACCTAAATCAGGAGAGGTGATAACTCAGAGAGATAGCTGGAGATTACCCAGGGATCAAGAGGCTCAGTGGCCTCTCAAACAACAATGACTGGAGAGCGCATCCCTCCTCACCACCCCCTGCAGAGACCCTTATGGCTGGTGTGGACCGAAACATGCCAGGATTCTCCATAAAAGAGATTTGTCATATGGTCTGCTGCTTGTTGTCTTGTTTTCATAGACAAAGAAGCGCCATGATATCGCTTAAAATGTCCCCGAGAGACAAAAACGCTCTAAGCTCATTTTGTGACTATAAGATGCTTTTTGTTGCTGTGCTTTAACGTCCAGATGCAGCACTTATTGGTCCTTTTTAAGGCATTATGCTGTAGAATTATAGGATTTGTGGCAGCAACAGTGTCTGAAAGAGCGATGTTTTTTTTCTCCCCCCAACAATCATTTAGTAAATGATTACAGCTATTGAATTACAGCCCTGTTTAATGAAATGGCTTTCGTGATTTGATTTTGAGTCATGTGTGTCCACGAGGCCAGGAGTCGGTACGCGTGCGGTCATGTGACTGCAGGGGTGCATGTGTTTCAATGAGATGGGCTAAGCATTAATTCATGATTGATTGATGAGGCTCCTACACTGTGGCCAATAACAAGCCCATCTTCTTTCTCTCAGTATATCTGAGCGAGTGTGGGATGTGTTGCTGCGTGGGCATGTGAAAGAGGGGCAAGAGAGGTTGCTCACTGATTACTTTGTGCTTTGCTTCAGCCAAGGAAATAAAACCATTTATTCAGGATATTTAGATACGTCTTTTCCATCCTCAGTACCATCACCCTTTTACACCTTTAAAGGTGCCAGAAACAGGCTATAGGATGGAAGCTGGGTGAGCACATAATGGCCATAATAAAAACAACAGGATTTCACCTGAGAGAGAAACTCAACCTGTGTTTTTATATGTTTTAAAAAGTAAGAAAGCTGCAGCATCTCTAAAAAATCTTTTTGTCACCTATTTGCCACACAATTACTTTAATAATAATAATAATTTACAGTATAAAACACACTATGGATTTCATTATGTGCCATTCTTAAATACATTTTGAGGATGACGCAGGGGGATGTTTGGTGTGGGTCCATGCTTGAATGTACAGTAAACTGTGAAGGGGGGGAGGTAGCTTGCTCTAGGCGATGCTTGTTCCGGGGACCATCTGGTTGTATTGGATTTTGGCATTGCTGAGTCTCTGTCCTCCAAACCTTTGAATTGCTCTCAGCCTCTATTGTTCCTTCCATCTCGCATCAAGGTTACAACTAAACAGTTTCACTATTTACCTGCATAATGTTTCGCTTTGCATATTTGTTCATTATAGCTTATTAAAATGCACAGGTACAAGAAAGAATTCTGTTTATGAATGTCTCAATGAAATTCATGCATTATTAAAAGAAACCACGCGGAAGTCATTATTCACTGGAAAATGTAAATGGTTGCAAAGTGAGTTTTAATGATTTTTAGTTTTTGTTGTGCTTTTTCAAGTTCAGTTTGAAATGACTAATTTCAATGGTGGTCCCGAATGTGAGCTCTTTAGTGTCTACCTTTAAAAAAAAGTCCCCTTTACATTT
This sequence comes from Holacanthus passer, assembly GCA_025331565.1. Taxonomy (NCBI): domain Eukaryota; kingdom Metazoa; phylum Chordata; class Actinopteri; family Pomacanthidae; genus Holacanthus; species Holacanthus passer. Next base: position 796,245 of record JAFREQ010000050.1, on the reverse strand, counting down.
CTCAAAATCTGCAGTTGCAAGCAAACAAATAACTTAACCTGCAAAGACAGAAAGAGTCTGTGAACGCTCTGCTAAATATATGTATATTAATATAATGGTGTCAGACACGCAGGATTGTTAGAAGAAAGTAAGACGTCTGCCTCGGTGGATATTATGATGGCATTTCATTCAACACTGACATAGATACAATGGGTTTATTTAAAGAGAATCTTATCACTAAATCCACTTTTTGTGAGTTAATAAATTCCATGTACAGTCACTTTATTCCACTATCACAGTTTATAGTGTTAATTGCAAGGAAGTTATTTTCCTTTTTCCATAGATAATGATATTGTCTTCTGGACACCAAAAAATATTCAATTCAATTCAATTCAATTCAAATTCAGTTCAAAAAAACTTTATTTATCCTCAAAGGCCAATTTAAGAAAGAAATATTTATTGAATATTGAATATTTAAGAAAATATGTTTAAAAAAAACAAAAAAAAAACATGTAATCTGGGACACTGGGACACAAAATCTATGAGGCAATGTCACATTCATCAGCCACTACCACCCCCCACAACCCCCTATCCATGACATATATATACAGAAATACTGAGAGCATGCAACTGAGAGTAGTAGTAGTAGTATTAGTGGAAATATTACAGTAGTAGAACTGCTACCTCAACTACAGTGTTACAGTGCTTGCGGTAAATTTACACCTTCCTTACCACTCATTCATATTCCGTACTCCGTCACTCTCCAACTCTGCTGCATCCTTGCTGTACTAAGCTAGCAGTTAAAAGGCCCTGAACCATGGCCTTGAGCTCACTGAACCGCCAGTATAGACGTTAAAGCAAGAGTTACATACATATGTAGCTGCAGTCCTTTCAATTCTTGATGGCCATCAGATATCCAGGCATCAAAATATCTGAAAGGCAACAGCTTAGCCTGCAGCAACTGTCTGACAGAGCTCGACAGAGATGTGAGTATCAAAGCATATTGACGAAAAACGATTTGAGAGAGCACCAAACAAATTCAAACGCTAATCAGTCTGCAAGTTCCCAGCATGTATTTGTAATGTATCCAGGTTGGGCATTAGGAAAATCACAATTGAGACCAGCCAGAAGACGCGCAATAGACTGTGTAACATCCGGTCTCTTTACTTTCTAAACGTAAAGGAGATGAGAAAGTGTCCTTGGAACAGAGAGGCGTGGATTTAAAGAAGTGGCTGCTCTAAAAGGAGTTCATTGAGGTTTCCAAGCTGCATGCTTAAGAGTGCTTTAGAGAGTTGAATGAAGAATTTTGTGAAAAGGCATTTATATAATGTGTGAACATTCATGTGAAGTTGCTCAGATTGAATTGTCTTATTTTCATTTTCGTTCTTTTTATATATTTGAAAACCTAAAAATGCATCAATGAGGTCACAAGGTCATGAGCTAAAGGGCTCGGACTGATGCCAGTACCTGTTCATACTAACAGTTGATAGGATGGGATCTGTGTTCCCTGTTGGCTCAGGTGAAATCAAGTGTGGGAGATGCACACTGTGTACCACACGCTGGATACTGACCCCAAGGTTGAGACTTTGTATTACACCTATTCATTCACCAGTACTCGTAGCTGAAGCATTGACAGTGTAGCCTGTTTGCTGTTTGTTGGAATCCTTTTGATCGTATAACCAGTGGAGCTAAATTAGTTTTCTACAAGTATGCTCTTTTCATCGCAATCAAGTTGCGATTTAAACTCTGGTGCTGTCAGTTGCCCTGCACTTATTATTTGGATTCATCTCTGAAAATGGATCTTGATTGATGAGATTAAAAGCATCAGTCTTGCAGAATCTTTGTCAAATTTATATTTATCACTTCAAAGCTACAGGACGAACTATAAGTGTATTATATATCCACTGACATATAGATGACATGATGACCTGTCGCTTTTTTATATACAAAATGACATATTTATCAAAGTAAATATTCAGTAGTCACTGTAATTTTTTTTCAAACTGAGCCCAGTATATTAATAAATTACTAAAAATGGGAACATTTCCCGTGTGGGTATATTTCCCTTTGCATTGCATTGTCCCTTTCAGCTTTATGACAAATGGAAAGCTGTTGGTAGAAATCTAACAGTACATGTTTGAAGGTTCTTGCCATTTTTATAGTCAAAAACAATCCAAATATATTCATATTGCAGGCACGGGACATTCAGAAGACCAAAAGATTAAAGAGGACCATATGGCAGCTTTAAACAACTCTTGAAATGGCACAAAACTGATGTTATGGATCTATTTTTTTTGGGACCACCTGTCATACTTCCACATACAATTGCACACTCATGGACACACATGCAAGGCCAAGCACAAAGCACACACCGGACCACATACTTTCTCATCAAACATCCTCCCATTGTCATCGCAGACCCTGGGGTTTCATTAGTGCCAGCTTTAAAACAACAACTCTCATTCCCACTCCCACACTCTAGTCCCAAATGCTTTCAATGGAGGAGGAAACAACACTTGCCTGAAGGGTACATGCATCTGAAATTCCACAAAAAAAACCAGTGTGATTTACATTCTCTGCTCTCGTTTGACTGGCTCTGCTCACAGTTTAACATGGTCATGATCTACCTTTTTATGCTATTCTAACAAATGCACTGCAGTAAAGTGACACTGACTAGTTGTGCGTGTGCTTATCAAAGGTGAGATCACAAATGTGAAATAAAAGCCAACTTGAGGACCAAACCCATTGATTTCATGCTTAACATTTAGGGACAGACTGAAATGAGAGACTTTGGTCTGTGCAGTGAAAGCAGATGATCACACCGGACACCTTTTTGGCAGCAAACTCTGCCTTTTGTAATTGTTTTCACTGGATCTGAGGGGTTTTGTATGCTGCTTATGCACCCCAGGGCACCACGCTTTTATCCACTAAGCACACCTTGCATGTTTTTTTAGAAATGCCCTGAGCATCCCAAGTTGAAAAGTATTCAACTGAGTGCAGAAAAAAAAAAGTCCTACGTCACCGCAGCTTTTTTCTCTGCTGTCTGATCAAATGAGTGGCGCTTTTTTCTGGTTTTCTTCTTCTGCAGCAGAGTGACTGTTGAACAGGGAGAGTGAAAAAAAAACATGGTCTCTGCCCACTGTTTCAGCATGAAGGGAAAAAAAAATCACAATTAATGGCATCAGATTTGCAGCGTCGTGACTGAAGTGCTGTTTTTTCCCCTTTCAATTCGAACGACATTAACTAATGTGATAGCATAGAAGTGGACGGCAGCTGACTTTGTGGTTGCCTAGCAACAGTATTAAGGACGCTTCCAGGGCCAAAAAATAAAGGCAGAGGAGACCACCGAATGTTTCACTATAGAGCATATACAGCATATCCAGAGGTGTTTAGTGTTTTTCACACTATACTTTACATATAACCCTCCTATGTTGATTTTTGGTTATTTTGCAGGTTATTTATTTGTGGCCATAGATTCACCAAAGATTACCTTATTAAAAAGGAGAAATGTAGACTGATTAAATTCACCTAAAAATGTTGTGTTACAATATGTTGTGAACTCTTGAAATGGGAGGCAGTCCTCCCCAGGGGGTCTCCTCAGGGGAAAAAGAATATTACATTAGTTATTACGCTAGTTATCAAAATGAGATCACATAGAACAGTGTGTGATTTGGTTAAATAGTTAGTTCAGAGATACAGTAGTTCTGGGGAATTTTACTGCTTTTGCCACTTTCCCAGAGTCACAACCTAATAAATGCCTGAGGACGGATCTTTTTTATGTATGTGGTGTCATCTGAAGTTATGTCAAACAGCAATATTAGGCTATCTTGGCTCAATTGTTTAGTGGCTATGGGATCAAATAACGTACTCATGAATTCATAGGCAGTAAAACTAAGAAATTGAGGCACCTGGAAACTGTTGTTGTTTTTCTCTAATTGTTGTAAGGGCATATACTTCTACATACACTGCTTGTGCTTCAGACTTTGTGCAGCGTGTTGAAAGTTTTCGGCAAACCTTCAGGGACAGCGTATCTGGAGTGATCAGACATTTTACCATTGGACAGGGGAGGATGAGCTGGATCCAGGAATCCCAGCCCAGGAGACTGACTTATTCAGTATTCTGCCGATGTGTGATCCTGACCTTACTGTTGCATGTCCTTGGTGCATGCGGAGCGCAGCAAATGCCTTTTTGGGGGATTGCATGCTCTAGCCCATTTTAATGTGCCTTTTCATTCTCGGCATACCATCACTAAGCCCCGCAGCAGGGGCTCAGAGCAACCATTTTGATTATGAGAATGATTGAATTAATGCTGCTGAAGTTGACACTTAATGGATTATGGTGGTCAGAATTGTTAAAACACATGAGGCAGATCTGTGTAAAGACATCCTAAACCCCTTTATTTGTCACACTCCCGGGGAATAGGTTTTAAAGTCTAACCTTGCTAATCTAGTGCAAAGTCTAACCTCTTCAAAATAAGGTCTTACACAAATAAACAACAAGCATAAGGTGCTGGATGTAATACATAAAGTGTGCCTTCTCTGGATTGATTCCAGCTTGTCAATGGCTCACTGCTGTGGAAATCCGAAGTCGTCAATATTAAATCATTGCTGTTTTCTTGAGTTAGAAACCGATAGAACGGCTTATTGCAGCAAAGTATTAGCAAAGAATACATTTTTATACTCTTCCATTTTTTATTGCAGTAACCATTTAATCCAGCAGATCTCAGGTTGCTTCTTTTTCCTTTTTCATGTACAGTAAGCAATAAGCATGGATGGTTGAACCAATCTGTGTTTCTCTCTTGTTACGATATTTTTCTGACCATTACCCTTTTCTTTCAACACAAACAGTTTACCATCCACCACTGTTTCTGATTCACCGAGCACCCAGCACTTGTATCAGCCTGTGACTTTCCAGTTCCGTAACCTCCACTGCAGCAGTTCCAGGCAGAATAAGCACAGATGTGCATCCTTGTCATTATTGTTTTCACGTACAGTAAAAACTGCTATATGTTTGATTTTTATCTCTTTTCATTTCCTTAAACGTGATTTTTTTTTTGTTGCCTCTTTTTGTATTTTTCTCTTCAAATGTCACCGAATCCGAACCCTGTGGCGGGAGATGTGTTGATATACTGTACTTGTACCGTATGTGTCTGTATGCATTAGCACTTATTTTCTCCCTTTTCTCTGCACTCCCACAGTTCAGCTGGCGGTTTGGGCTCTATCAGGCAACCTTTTAAGTTTGCACAGTAAATGAACAACAGTGAAGATAAACAACTGAGGCACAGTTCTTTTTGAATCACACCTACTTTCCTCTTTAATGATGCAATGCGAATCATTCTCATTTGTCATTAACATACTTGCTGAAAAACTGGAACCAATCGGAATCTGTGATGCATTAACTCAACGCAGTATAACTGTCATAAAACATTAGCTTCAGTGATCTGATAGTAAATATATTCTGTTCAAAAGGTTCATTTTCTTAAGGTTTTTGGGTTCATCTGGAGAGCATGTTTGTGCATGAGGAACTTTGCTATGCAAAGCAGCCAAGAGGGAAAATATTGGCATATTGACTGAAATGCAGCGAAATGTTGTAAGGTTGACATTCACCATAAATTTACTGTGCATTTCAATTCATTCAGCCCTAAACTGTAAACCACTGAGTGGCATCAACGACAAAACTAAATTTAATGCTGATTACTTTTTTACCAGCAAAAAGAGAAAAACCTGTCAGCTCTCTTTAGTTTTTTTTTTTTTTTAAACCTATGTCACATTGATATTTAAACATCCAGAGACAAGACCCCAATCATGTAAAGTATAAACAAGAAATGATAAATACAAATATATATACATACAAACAATACAAATATTCAGCTATCACCTCCAACATTTAAATAGTATGTGTCGATGGAGAGGATATGGAAGAGTGTGGATCACAGCGTATTCATAGTGTGTAAAAAAAAAAAAAAAAGAATAAATAAATGCACTGTCAAACATTTCATAAGCACTGTTAAACTCTGGAGGGACTCGTCTGTTGCCATATGCCAATATTTAAAAATATGCATCTCTCAAAACTGATTTCATCTCGTGTTGGCAAACTGACACGCAGGTATAATATATCGCAGTGCATCTTACACATTCACAGATGACTGACGTCGTGGGCAGATTTCTAGAATATCTCATGACTAATAATACAGCCGCTATTTTCAATGTCACACTTTATTGAAAGTCATTGTGACGGCAATATCTGTATGTGCTGATGGTGGGATGCATCATCGAGGATCATTTATCGACTTATGTAAGACAGTAGAAAAATGGAAAGAAGTACTGAGCCGTTTCTTTTTTCACCCATGACCTCTCAGATTATATTGTTCACTTTTAGAAAACAACTGGCCTCCAGAATGAAATAACACTATAATAACACAATATTTGTCATTAACTGTGCTGCAACAGCATAATGGAGAAATTTAAGTCATTTCACTCGCATCAATCACTTTCCTTCTCCTGTTTGTGCAGAATGACAATTTCACATTGTTGAGCCTTTATTCCCGTTAGTTTTATATTATTTATATTAGTAGGAGTGGTGGTGAATCTAGTGGAGTAAAAAATACAATGTTTCCCTCCGAGTTGCAGAGTAGAAGCATAGAGTTGCATAAAATGTAAAAACTCAAGTACAGATACATTTAGATGATGGTTACACTTGAACATATTGAGGCACCTGGAAGAGGTCAATAGTGCAAACATGGTTTAGACAAATAGCAGCAGTTTGCACAGATAGCATTCATACCTGCGGGCTGTTTAGAGTCTTCAGTCTATTTGTATGTCTTCAGAATCTTGAGAGAAAATCATGCAAATCATTAAAAAACTCATCTCAGGAAGAGTCAACAATCAAGCATGTATCCGGTGGCAGGCAGCAGCTCTAACCAGCCGAGCACTTTTCTTCTTCAGTTTGTATGAAGCCGTAACGGCATTGATGTGATCAAATCCAAACATCTGGACAACACCGTTCGAGTGCACAGAAGCACAGGGGGGTTATAAACTTATATAGACTTGTATTGTTGTGCTGCTGGTCGGCAGAATGAGACGCCAGTGTCACTGTCGGCCGTCACAGTTTGGCTCGTCAGCAGCCTCCCAATAAAATGCCGTCTTTCTGTTCTCCCTCTTTTCGCTGTCGAAGTCTGTCGCAAGTTAGTCGTTAAACGCACCATCAGTTTAACTGTGGTACTGCAGCCTCTCCGGCTTATGCAATGCAAACACGCCGCTGTAACCACAGGTTGGCGAATCTTGCGGCAATCTGTTGCACTTCGTGTCTCTGTGATCTCAAGTTGAGTGAAAGCTACAGCTGAACATTCCTGTTTTGATGTCAGAAAAAAAATTGAATGCAAAAAAAGTATAAATTCTAACAAGCCCTTTCTTTTCTCTCTGTCTCTCTCCTGGCATTCTTTGTGGATCCATTGGTCTTCTTCTCTGCATTTAATATGACAGGTAAGTCCATCTTTTGTATTTATTTTGAAGCCTCTGGCCTGGATTAGCCTGTACGCATTGACTGCCACTGTGGGAAAGTTGACCAAAATTGCATCTTAAGTAGCCGCTGCACCAGGGATGCATTTTAGCACAATGGTTTTGTAAACAGTGAACACATTCCCTTTTGCTCAGCTGACACTTGGAGAATGGGGCAATTCCATTTATGCAGCCAATAGGCTACTGGAGAGATGCCAATCTGCCCTCACAGATAGGGAAGAGAGAGGGAGCAAGGAGAGCGGGTAGAAGAGCATTTATTCATCCTGACACTGATCAGATAAATGGGAAATGATAAATGCTGTCTATTTTTACTTCCCTTAACCTGCGTTAACTTTTTATTCAAAAAGAAGCTCCTACGGTCTTGCCGTGCCGTACCTTTGAAACGCTTAATCAAAGTGCTGTTTGGGATTCAGTTTTATTCGAGGTGATCTGACTCTGAATAATGAAACACGATGCAGTGGTCCTGATGACTCATTTAGCATAAATGGTGAATAAGTTGAGCTGATGTCTGTCTGCTGTACACAGTCGTCACATAGGAAGACAAAAATGGCATTGTTTTGAAATCAGTTCTCATTATGCATTTTTTTTATTTTCTCTTTGTTTGTCTGTTTGAGCTGAGTTGCTAGTGCCCACATCTGGCTCAGTGAATCTTAATGTTCATTCGGAGCGGCTTAATTTATAGTTGCTGAAAAGGCCAGGATGTTCCCTGAATGGCAATGTGGCTGATATTTAAGTTTGAGGAGGTCTGGGAGGCTCAGAATCAAATATGTTGTATTTGCTTTTTGTTATTTTAGACTTCATTATAATAGTTTTTTTTATAGTCACCTGGGTAAGACGTAGATTAGTACATTTCTTCTTTGTATTGATACAGATATGGACTTTAAAAGTGACTAGTACTTTTGCTATGTGGACACTAATTTACACAGTTTTCTTCTCTTCTCTTTTACCTTATTTCAAGAGAAATATTCCTCTATTTCAACCATTTATCATAGTTAGAATGTGTTGTTTTGCTTTTGCTCTAAGAAGATAAATTTGTCGAATAGTTAATGAGTTACCTAAAGCCTCAAGTATTTCCGATAATTACATTTCAGTAATGGAATGATTTATTGCTTTTGCACGGAATATTCTCCTATTCGGAAATTTCAACCATGCATTTTATTGATATCCTTTTCCTTGTGTGGGTGCTGGAGTACGTGTCATCTCATTTAATATGACCGTTTATAGGACGGCTGACACATGAGAAATAGGACTGGATTGAAAAATCACATGCATGCATGACCTGCAAGATCCGCGGCGCACGCATTTTAGCCTAAATTATCCTGGATTTTCTTTGTTATCTCATCAATTGCACCGGGGTCAATCTGTGAAGGTATGAATAACAATGAACGAATAGAACATCCTGAGTCCAGTCCTGGATAAAGCTTTATAGTTCCGCCACCGTAATACTCGCTGACCCACATCTGCTCTTATACCGGTTACATGGAGCCCCAGATGCAGGCCCAGCTGTTGCCGTGTATTATCTCACTGACTGACCCTGATGCTTTATGTTAAATGCAAGACAAAACATTATCGTGGGATAATCCAACCTAGCAACAGCAAGAAATTTAACTACAAAATACACTTTAATAATAATAACAATAATGATAATAATAATACTGACACCCAGTCCTGCCTGATCCTCTCCCACCCTCTGACTCACTGTAATGAATATTCAGCCACCAGCCTTGCCCCCATTCTCTAACCAGTTTCACCTTCCTCAGCAGACACCACTGCTCTACCAGCAGCACCATATGTATGTGAGAATAATGACTCCTCAGTCATTATTATTAATTCAGTGTTGCTTGAGTATGGTGCATGTAAATGAAGTCAGTGGGCGTACAGAGCTATAGGCTGCCTGGAGACTTTGCCTGAGTAATGAATATAATTTCAGTGACCTATTGGACCCGTGACTGTTTTAGTAAAGTTATTATTTTTACAGTACATCCAAGCAGAGGGTTGGAAAGTAAACTGCATGCTCTCCCCAGTTCAACATCCAAATCTATTATTTTAAAGGAGATCTCACCATAAAATGCGTGAGAGAAATTTACATTCGCTGCCCTCGTTTAATCGCCAGCTTGTACATGTAGGTTATGTAAACGGCAGGATTTCGTCCGTGGCCTTTATGGAATTCAGTGCGGCGATATCACATTCATAACAACGACAGCAGCAGGATTTGGAAGGAGGAAGAGAATTTACAACAAGAGGGAAAATGTTGTGTCAGAGGTTTTTTGGATTCAAAGATAATGTTGATGATGATTAGAATATTGATCCTGATAACCCACCTGTTATAAAAGAAGCAGTGGAAAGCCACCCACTCATTGTCATTAGTCATCACCAGCTCCTTACAGCCTGCTGCAGTACATGCTGCCACCCATGATTTAGCTCTCCATCCAGTTATGAGGGGGTGTTAAGCGTTTATTATGCAGCACAGTCTTAGTCCCAATGAGATGGCAGAATGTTGCCCGGTCGATACCCCTCACAGGAAGCCAGGTTAATTTATTTTTTAAGGATTTGTGTGCGTCTCTAAGGTCCCCCTCCTCTCCTTTTGCTGCAGGTTGTGACGCGAGCTATTTCCTAAAGATCTGCAGAGTGATGCTTTGTCACTGACACACACACATACAGCACTGCTCAGGCTGTACATGAACATGCACACACCATTTTGTATTGTTTTTATGTTATAGAAAGCCAATTTTTCTTCATGTGTTTTCAAGGCTCAAGACTCAAGGCCAGTTGTGAGTGCTCGCTGATTGATAGTGAAGCTAAATTGTGTTTATTAGGACCTCAGCTCGCAACTACCTGTACAGCTTGAGCCTGCGGGGTTTCTCTATTGTTGGTGTTTGACCTTTATTTCTGACCCATGCCTCATGTACAGAATGCCCCAATTTTTGAACACCGCACCCCCTGTGAATTTTCTCATTTCATTGCGGTGACCTTTACTCTTTGTGTCGGTAACACTACCTTCATATTGTGACTTCTCATCTCAGCATCGCTCATAACAATATAGTCCTGGACCTCATATGATTTCCAGGTCTGTTGTGCTTATTTATAACCACACATGTACACAAACGTATGTGCATGTGCACTCATACACCACATGCTCAGTTTTGCACACATAAGCTACGAGACATTAGCTTCAGACCTATTAGCATGTGCGGCGCACATACAACCGCTGTATATCCTCTGGCTGGCAAACAGCTGCGGCTCTGCAAAGTACCGAGCAAATGTCACGCTCTCCTGCACAACTGCTCTTAAAAGACACAGAATCTCACACTTTCTTCACTGACTGAACAGTGATCTGCATAAGACAGTTATGTTGACCACTAATCATCTCCCAAATCAATTATCAATTTGCATATAAATAAAACATATTGTCCTCATCCATCAGTTTACGCTTGAAAATGTGAAGGCGAGATGAATACATTTGTTATCACTTTGATCATTTTGGCTACCACTCATCTATATTGATTTTTACTGAGCGTCATCAATCAGGGCATTTATAATAGATGCTGTCTGAGAGCACATATCTCCCCTCAGGGAATTATCACCCCAGCCTTAGGTCAAGCAGAGATTTGATGTATTGTCAGTTAGATGAATTGATGTTTTTCCCTACATTTACTGTTTTATGGACAGAATGAGAGAGAGAGAGAGAGAGAGAGAGAGAGAGAGAGAGCAGGTAAAGGTGAGTAGGGATAGAGATAAGTCTAAAGTAGTTTAATGTCAGCCCTCAGGACCCAAAGCTTTTAAAATATTCAGAACTGTTCTCCATCACCTTTCGCCCTGGTTGCTTGTTCAAGAAAAGAGTGAAATGAAATCAATAGCGGTGCCAGTACTGGCCTCTATGCCAGGCATCATTCAATATTTATACAAATGAAGCTTCACAGCCTCAAATTTACCCAGCACTTTCATGTTTAAGGGGCTGTGAAGGACTCGGAGGGGGTGAAAATTCTAGACAGGATGTGAAAATGAAAGCATGAAATACATCTGTGTACCCATCACGGTGCCCTGCCGAACATACTGCAGTCATTTGCATTCACATGATAGGGCAGGTTATGATTAACAGCTATGTTCAGTCTTAAAGTGGGACGCCCTTGGTCCCATAAACAAGAAATGGATCATAAATCCCTCGTGGCAACTTAAAGCCATTATCACTCCCCTTCAAGTCCCCAAATAGCCAAAAAGTTTAGTGCTGTTGTTGCTTGAGCACTCCATACAGTGCATGCAGACTCTTATTTAGTTGGAGTTAATCACCCTGTTAATAGCCAAAAAACATGAAAGTACATTGTGGGTATATTGCTCACGCTGCACCTTTATTTTTCATCCTACATGGGCCACTTGCTCAGACATTGGCTGGATGTTAATGACTGATACAGTGTCCCTTCACTGTCACAGACCGCTGAGGTCTTTCAGATGAAAACTCATGATTCAGAGCCATTTGGCATGAATATGTGTGAAGACAGACTCCCTGAACACAACTGTGAGCAGAAACTCATATACAAATACAGAGACATGAGAGTTTTGACTGACTGATGAATTCCATGTTGAACATTTTTGATGGAATTTTAAAAGAAACCTTTTTAACTTATTGTTTGAAATCATACTGAGTCCATGTATTTATATAGAAACATGAATTGCATGTTAACTACCACTCTGCATTTATTGAATAATGGACTAAGAAAATAGTTTCAATTTAGTGCACTCAAGTGCAAAACACTGAATTCCCAGCATATCCTTCATATTAATAAGGATGATTAGTTTGAGATGGAATTTTACCTGAGAGAAATCCAATGAGCTGTGGGAAGAAGAGAAGGTAATTTGATATGTATGTCCCATGGCTCACTTTGTCAGTCCCTCCAGGGTTTGACCATCTAGTGATTACAAGAATTGACACAAATTTAATCAATCAGTTCTGAAAGCTTATAATTTGGTCCAATCCCTACAATATTTGCCCATTTTACAAATTGCTACCATTTTCGGCAAAAAATATTTCATTTCAGAGCCACTGATAATGAGCCCTGGTCAAATAAAACAAATCCTCAACCCTGGTAAAACATTTTTTTTTTCAGACGTATTATTCCCTGAGGGACCTCTGCACTTCTTCTCATGCAGGGCTTATTCCCCGGCTCTGTATCACCCACAACGAGCTCACCAATCCTCCTCTAACCCTACAAGAAGCACATCTTACCTGTTTTTCTGACCCTTTGTTGCATATCCATAACACCAAGTGCACTTCCAATGTTATGATAAATTTGAAGGTAACGTTTTGCTGTTATTGAAACTAATTATGTAATGATTGTCAGTGAGTTCTTAAAACATTTTTATTCCTGCTGACTTACAAGTTGTAAACATTATCTTAATTTATCGCAAAATAACACAAAAATGATGCAAATTGATGCACTAATTTTTTTTCAGAAAAGCCGCTGCAAATTCAGTATATTGATGTTGCCCCTGCTGTGGAAGTTTGCAGAGTATGGTGCACAATAGGTAAAAATGCAGCCACAGTATGAGAATATGCACACTAGAGAGCAGTCTGTTCCCTCTTTCTGCAGTCGTTGTGATCCTCCATCTCCCTTTCACTCCCCCCCAGCCCTCTCATACAACATACTGTTCATGTCAAAGGACCCAGGAAACACAACATCTGTCAGTGCACAAATTTACACAATGAACACCAGAGGAAAAAGGATATATATACACCTCAAAATGGCCTTGTATTCAACAAACATTTTACATCACATGAAAACAGTGAAGAATATTGTATGTGCAAATCTTCCTTTAAGCTGCTGGATAGGTTCTTCAATGATTCTGACACAATCCGACAATGTACTTTGATTTAAGTATGCATGGTTGATGATTGTTGCCTTCAGTGTGCTTGATTGAGTGAAAGGAGGCATCGCTTCTCTGTGAAAGCCAAAGAGTGAGAGGCAATGAGAGGCATAGCTTTAGATCTTTGACACTCTGCTTTCTTTACTTGGATGGTACACAAATAGTGATATAATAATATGAAAATATGCTAACCAATGAAAATGTAATAGATCATTTGAATCTATTCTCAGATAGGCAATGGGAAGGGGGAAAGAAACTACACTGACAGCGAGCCAACACAGTGAATGATAAAACAACAAATATGAGAGTTAAAACAGAAGAGATCTAAAATTCAGACCATGGATTTTACATTGGAGATGAGATGCAGATATCCCTCTGCCCCTTTTATTTTTTTTTGTATTTCATTTTATTTTTTTGGTTCGATACACTGCAGAGACGTGGCTCTCCAGTCCACGAGCGCAAAGACTGCGTCTATTGTCATTCATCCTTTCTGACAGCTTCTCACGTACAAATGAGTTTACTGTGAATAGCAATTCATTTATTTAAACATTTTTTGTAGTTTACAAAAGAAATAGATTATCTTGTCTCGTTTTTTTGTCCACACTTGCACTTCTTCTTTTAACATATTTTACACAGACTTTTATTTTTACATTTTAATCGAACTTAAACATGTTTTTTTTTAATATTTTAAATGCTTGTGAAATATTGTTTACCATAATACAAATGGTTTGTTTTTTTTTCTTTTTTTCTTCTTTTGTGTGTCCCCAGTTTCTTTTTAAACAATAATTAAATGTCCTGAAGTAGAAAGACACATTAAAGCTCAGATATCCACCCATGAGAGAAAAGCCAAAGTGCCCACAATGTATTCCTCTCTGTGTTTCTGTAGAACATCAACAGGTCCAAGAGTCAGGGGCCCATGATGCCCTGTGGCCTCGAATCAGCAGTAGATAGCAGTAGCAGTAAATCCACCGCGAAATAGTCAGCCGCATAAAGCGCACTCCTTCCACATCACAGTGAGACGCTGTGTAAAAAGTGTCCAAAAGATTCCTTTATTCCTTCTGTCCCGCAATATTCCCCTCCCCAGTGTATCCAAAAAATGGATTTACTGTATATCCAGATAATCACAGGTAAAGACGTACTCACAAAGCAGGGTCACACCTCACATTCCCGAGAAGGTTGCTGTTGGCAAGTGCAAGAGCCATATTCATTGATGATAACCAGAGCTCCCTCAATGTGGTTAGGTTTATAGTCAACATAGTACTCCGGTGTAGAAATCGCAGCCATCTGCTGCATGCTTTGCTTTTGCTTCTGCTTACGGCGCTGACTGCTAAAGCACTGCCTCAGTTGTCTTATTCCGGCTGGAAAGCACTTCCATGCCACATACAGCATGAGGACTATGATGAGAAAGGAAAAGATGAGTGCCATGGTGCCAGTCACCACCTTGTGGATCTGCATGGTGCTCTCCAGGTCATCATGGTCCACTGTGACTGTGAAAGAACTGGTGACCACCTCACTACCCTCACCCTCGTAGGGGTTGGGAGTAAATGGGCCCAGGAAAACAGAGCCTCCCTGGGCCAGATCCCTTGTGGAGGCATACAGGCCTGCTGTCGTTACCTCCATTGGGGGATCCTCACATAGCTGAAAAGCGTAGACAGCATCCAACACATCCTCGCCCTGTGCGGTGTCGGGGCTTGAACACAGCAGGGAATTGTCACGCTGGCCTCTGAAGGCACTCAGCCAAGAGGCCAAGGCACACACGTTGCGACTGCACTCCCAGTCATTCCCTGCCAGGGTAATGCTGTCCAGAGATGACCACGAATCCAGGATGTGCTGGTCCACAGAGGTCAACCGATTGGAGTCTAGCATCAGCACCTTAAGGTTGGGTGCGCTCTCGAAAACATGTGGCTCAATGTACTCGATTTCATTGGCTGACAGGTCGATCTTCTCTAAAAAATGCCATGTCCAGTCCAGTGTATTGACAACAATAGTGGCACGATTGTTGTGCATGTACAGAGTACGTAAAGAGATGAGGCGAGGGAAGTGGGCTAGGTTGACTTTAACTAGCTCATTGTGCTCAAGATGCAACTCAGTCAACTTGAAGAGGCCGGCGAAGGAGTTTCGTGCCAGGCTCTGCAGTTGGTTGTATCCTAAGTCCAGAAACTGCATGCTCCGGCAGTCTTGAAAAATCCGCACTGGCACAAATTTGAGAGCATTGTAGCGCAAATGCAAATTGGTTAGCTTTCTAAGGCCGTGGAACAGGTCAGGCTCGAGTGCCTGCAGCCTGTTGTATGAGAGGTCCAGGATGCGCAGGTTTGGGAGGGGCCTAAAGGTACCATTTGGCAGACTCTCAATCCGGTTGCTGCTGAGGTCCAACTCCTTGACCCGTCTTAGCCTGTCAAATGCACCCTCCTCTACAATGTCAATGTTGTTGTGATCTAAGTAGAGCCAGGTGAGCTGTGACAGACCAGCCAGTTGGCCTTCACGCAGCTCGGTCAAGTTGTTCTCTCTCATGGACAGGCCCATGGCACTGCTCAGATTGCGGGGAATGTCTGTGAGGTTGAGCCCCTCGCAGTACAGCAGCTTGCTGTCGCAGCGGCACAACCTTGGACAAACCCCCTCCACCAAGGGAACCGTTCTTAGAAAAATGCCCAATAAACACAGTATCAACCCAGGGGGCTTCTTCAGTGGCCACTTTAAGTACAGTCCAATTAGAAGGAAATCCATTAGCATAAATATCCAGGGATGCCACTGAGAAAATGTCCATTGAACCACTCTGGATATTATTTTTGCACTTATCACATCATATTTATCACATCTTATTTAATTAATTTAATGATCTCTTTCATTCCGTTTCTGTATTTTATCAGCCGACAGTGATTATATTTCTTTTATATTGTCAGCCGAGGGAGTCCTTGTCGAAAATGCAGAGGATAAAATGGCAAGTCTCTTTGCTTATGTTTGATATCAAGCAGTGGGTGGAGAGTCAAGGGGATGAGAAAAAAAACAAAATTGTCCTCATTGATCGATCTTATTTGAAAAGATTCCTACTCACCCCTATCCAAAAGCTGACAATCTCCATTCAGCGTCTCGCTTTGTGCCCCAACACTAATTATGTGCGAATCTAAAAAAGACCCCACTGTGGTACAAATTCTCCCCCCCTCCCTTCTCTCTTTTCAGTGGACACCAGATCCTTGGCAGGCTTACAATGTCTTAGTTCTCCTCAAGTGAAAGAGCCAGAAAGAGAAGGAATCCAAGTAGCTTTCAGCGAGATGGTAGGAAGTGCAAGTTCCCCTGTCTGCATGCATGAGCTCTGTCTCTTTTGCTCCTCCGCAGTCCTCTGCTGCAATGATCAGAGGGGAGAAGAGACAACCAGAGAAAGAAAAAAAAAATGACCATGAAAAAAAATCTTTTTTAAATATCTGTCTTGCTCTTTTCTCCTCCCCTTCCTGCTTAAGTTTCAGCAGATCTGTCACCACATATTATCGTCCATCTCGGGAAGCAATCACTGACTTGTAAGGTTTAAATCCATTCAAGCGGGTAATCATGCTTTCAGTGACGGATGCGAGGGAAAAAAAAAAAAAAAAAGGATTTAAAGAGGTGAACCCTGTTCACTGTTTTCTTGTGTAACAGTATTCCTTGTCATCTCAGTGGCTCATCTCCGTTAAGAAGCCGCTCGCATCCCCCCGGTGGCTCGCAGTTTTCCTTCACTCCCTTGCTCTCCGGGTGTTTTCTCAGCCAGCTGGAAGAGGCTGCTGAAGGCTGGTGCTGGTAGGCAGGCAGGGGCGGTAAATGTGGGAAGCAAAGGACCGCGCAATCCCTTGCAGCAGAGCAGTACACTGACAGCGCATGCAGAAGCACCTTCTGTTCACTGAGTGTCGTAAGCCACTCACAATTCAGAGTGCTCGCTCTCTTTCCCTCACTCCCTTGCTCTCTTTCCCTTGATCGCTCACTCACTTTTTCATGCTGCTCCCCTCCTCTTCCTCTCTCTCCCCTCTCCCCTCCTCGCTTTTCTCTTGCTGTGTTTTTCTCTCTGCCTGAGACATTTACATATTCAGAATGGGCTGGGCTTAAACCAGGAGCTTTAATGAACCCCCCCCCCCCTCGCTCTTCCTCTCTCCCTATCTCTCTCTACCTCTCTCTACCTCTCTCCCTCTCTGTCTCTCTCCCTCCTCCACTGACTGTAATGAATTGGGCCATATAATGTCTGCCTCCTTTGACGTTGCTGTGAGAAAGCAGTTTTCTGATTTCAGAGTTGCAAAATAACATTTATCCAATGGGGCACCATCCAGAAAAGGGTGGCCTATATTAGTTCCACCCCTAAAGCAGAGAACCATTTGCATTCCTATTAACAATCAGAGAGTCCACAAAAAAAGAAGAAACAATTCAATTAAAATTCAACACATTCCCTCCCAAGATCACAATTAAATCCACACAACACACAAAGTAATTAATTTCAGCAATGATGATACAATTTAAATGTACTCATGGTCGTGTTTGTATAATGATTTCAAATATGACTTTGCACAATGAAGCAATCTTTTCATGGTCATTGTGAAAAGTCTTGTGAATCAAGGCTCGGGTACGACATTCTTCATTCGATCAAACTGTCCTGTTACCAGGCTATCTGTGTCATTGTCAATTATTGCCAGGTCCTCCATTCAGAATACGGATGTAATTGCTTGCCACATAATATTAGCATAAAGCTATAACATAAATATTCCTCTGTGAAGGTCCGCTCTCGCCTTGCTTCGCACTTCTTTGGAATCACTCCTAGCCTTGTCATCGTTCTCCCATTAATTTTCAAAGACAATGAGCTGTGACAGGGCCTTACATTCCTCATATCAGCCAAGTTTCTAACCATCTGACCTTTTTTTTCCCTGCGTTCATTGCATTTTTACTGACAGGTGCCATAACTTTTCTGAAAAAGAAAAGGAGTCAAGAATGTACAGAAATTGGTTTCAAGAAAATTAATGAAAAACTGTTTTAATAATGCCTTTCACAATCCAGCCTTAGTAACTTGTATAGAGCCAAATATACCTGTATGAAATATCTTTTGATGGAGGAGGACAAAAACAAGATTTCCAGTATTTCATTATTGCAAACAAAAATATCAGTTGTTTTTCTTTTGCAAAGGAGTTACAGCTGGTTGTTTTTCTTTCTCGACAGGCAAGAGTTGACCTTTTCTAACATGTGTTATCTGGTTTACTGGTTGCGAGAAACCTTGTCCAGTTCTATTAACTAGAACTAAATATGATAATGCATTTTGTTTATAGAGAGCAAAGATACTCAAAGACGTTTTACATGACAAGATGAATAAAAGATCCCGATACATCATTCCCATTACGTCCAAAGTGGGGCTTGTAAAACTCTAGTAGGAAAAAATTGAGTAAAGGCAAGTGATTTGCGTCACATTTCCAGATGTTTGCCATGTCGCTTTGTCTGTTCATATGTTCTTCTTTGGCTGTCAATTACTTGTTGGTTGTGATGGAGCCGGTAGGATGGCATAAATATTAGCTGTAGAATAGCTGGCTAACTAAATCAAGGCTTTATTTACTGTACATATCAACCATATATAATCTAGTCTCCACCCTTCAGTCATATATGAATGTAAGAGTAATACATTAACAAGTGTTAAATAAGGAGAGTTACTTTCAGTGCTGTGGGCAAGAGGGTGGTTAGATGGTTTTTTGTGCATCTGATCAAGTCCCCACCTAGTGGTATAACCCATTACTGCAACAACACCACAGGCCTTTCTGACCATTTTAAGCTGTTGTCTTTTATCCTTATGCTGCGTATGTCATTAAACCGTGGCTGTGTTTATCTAACTGAGCTTCACTGAAAAAAATAGCAGATCAGAGGTGAAGATTTGTTGTAGATTTTTTGTCGTTGGCATTGGTTTTCTAATCATTGAATACATGTACAGATATCTTTTTGGATTACATAAGCAAGTCATGCAGAGCGGGTTCACCCATGCCAATGTATCGCCAAAGGCTTTTGTACGCAGCACATCAGAAATGTTTCCACGAGTGAAGACCACGCACACTAAATGTGCTGGATATAATGCAGTCCAAAAGTCTTTTGGTTTCATCGTTTAACAAAGAAATATCTCTCAATATTCAACTAATCAATACTGAATATTTTTTCTCTTCAGTTTTTCCTCAACTTTTTCCTTTTATTCTCTGTTAACATATTTCTCTGGAATCAGTTGCAAGTTGTAAAATGGAGCAAAAACGGGGTAGCATGCCTCTGCTTAATAGTAGCACTGCCCCTTGAAGTGGATCCTACTAGTAACCAAATCTTAAGTAGCTTGTAGGCTTTTTAGAAAGACAGATAAATGAAACAAACATTATCTGGCTGCATCTAGTGGAACACAGGCTAGCTTAGAAAATGGGGTGGGAGTTTGGCTTTCTATTTGATTACAATAATTATATCAACGAACCACAATTACCTAACAGCCCTGTACTTTGTTCTGACCCTGTCTGACACTCTGCAACTTAACCTTAAATACTGCATCCACCACTGGGACTTCACAGTGCTCACAAAAGCCGCTTAACATTTACGTTACAGGAAAGGAACTGACAGCTGTTGCTCTAATGTTGAAACTAAAAAGCAAAGTTTTGTTTTAATGTTATTTTTTTTATCTCACTTTTTCTTGTTTGACACATTGTTCTGTTATTTTCATTTTGATCAAGAGAACTCATTTGTAGTTCATGGACAACAAAATCATTCATCGCTCAGATCTACTGAAGTAAAGATGGTGAAGGGAAATGCAATAACACAACTCTAAGTCAAACCAAACATTTATGCAAGCTTCATTTGATGACTGGAAACATTCTAAACAAATATGCTTTTATTTTTAATTCAGTTACTGCATTTTACATGATCAGAGCTTTTTTGATTTTGATTTTTTAATTTTTTTTACTCAGTGAAGGTTTGACAGCAACTCGGTTATCTTGATCACCAAAGAAAGAAAAGTTGTCCTTCACATGATCTGGACATCTTGGAGTTGGAATCATCTCTGCCTCGCCTTTGCTATATTCCCTCTTAGCTGTAATGGATGACTACACCATCAGCTAATGACTTGGTGCACTATAATGACTTGACACAGCGAACAGGAGATGAGAGTATCCAGACCATCAGTTTTAAGACTTTAAGAGCTTTGGCTCTCTGCTTTGGAGTTAAGGTCAGCACAAGTGTGAGTGAAAGTGTGTATGCGTGGGTGAAACACACATGCCCACTGACACACACTCACATGAACACAGCCATATAAACAGATACAGCCAGAACAGATTGATGTTTGATAAGGGTATGGATTTTTTTTTAAATGAATAACCTTGAGTAACCTTTTTTTTCCTTCTAAATCACACACTTCCAGTTCAGGGTTTATGCTCTAATGTACCATCTGCCATATCGATCAATAAACCGGATGTTAACAAAATTATCCAGGATCTTTTTCATCTTCAGGAAGTAGTTGTGGCTTTCTTTCTGAAAAGGAAAGAAGAGCTTATTATAGCTTATTTTGTTATTGCTTAGCAGCTGATAGTGATTTTGAGCTTTGACTGCACAGTTTTGTTTGATGCATTTGAGAGTTGCATAATTTTCTCACTAATCACGCAACATTTTGATTTTAGAATATTTCCTGTCTTACATATAGACTATTTGTGTCTATCGACAACAGGGAAAGCATCAAGACTTTCAAAAAATCAGCTGTTGACGTGTGTTGCTATGCAGAAATTATATGAAAATGTGTTTTTTGTCCGGCCAATGGTTCTGCACTGCTGGCTGTTCTGCACTTTGTGAGTAATCAGTTACAATTAAGTAAAGTCAAGTACTACATTTGAATTAAATCAACGAGAGTGCAATAACAAGAAAACAACCCCTCACTGGATTCCCATCAGACCACTGCTTTACCTGTTTTGGGAAAGAGGACATTGTGCAACATCCTCAACATGTTGATCTTACTGACCTTCAGAAGACAAGCAGTCATGGGTCAGATGTTTCAGTTTGTGACAATATTTGTCTGAGGTTGCTACTTTTGTTCAAAAATTTTGTTGCATGCGAAACCAAACATGCAAAATTTAAATGGATTTACAAACTCCAAAGCATGATTTTATGTCCTTAGCTAATTATGTGATCGTTTTATTTGATAGTCTTGGGTAGTTTTTAATAATAAAATGCTTCGTGGTCGTGGCGTATTGTCGGCAGAATGAATTGATTTGAGGGATCACATAAGACTCAAAATTATCAGCATCTATGATTGCACTCCCATTATTTAAATCATTTATTGAATCAGAGGACGTCTGACTGTGTGAGCCCAACAAAACAAGGCAGATGATGACTAATTGGCCCGCCGCAGAGATAATGTTGATGGGCAGCTGAGGAAGGATTGTGGCGGGGGTCTGTGCAGACACTAAGAACACCGAGGGGCTGTCAGTGGTGTGGTGAGGAAGCAGCAAGAGATGATTCTCCATCTGCAATTGAGTGCGACCTCCAGCAGATGGAGGTTTCTCTCAGTTTGAAAGGGTCACCAGTGGACGGAGTTAACATTGAGCTTATTCATTTTTGCGATAGTGATCTTCTTTGGCGCTTTAGATGACATTATCCCGTTATATAATCGGCAAATGAGGATGAAGCGAGGAACAGAAGAAATGTGTTCGGACTCTTATCAGATATATGTCAACTAAATCAATGATGAAAACAGTGAAGGTTTGTGTTGGTATACATCCTGAGTCTCCCACACATTACAAAAAAACAAAGATCTACCGCTTTCCAACTTTCTACTGGGGCAAACAAAACTGGAAAAACATTACCATCTTCACTGGAGCATGTGACGGGGGAACATGGCTGTTGCTACAACTCCTTGAAGCATGTTTTTATGTGATGTAAAGTTTGCTTCAGTAAGCACGGTCAAATACCTAAACTGAGAAATCAATAGAACGCCATCCTCATTCTTTGCCTGGTTTTGAGGCTTTTTGTGTTGATGCGAGTGGAGAGAATTTATCTAGATGCATTTGAAGACTGGAAAAGTTCACATTATGTCCATGGCCATATGAACATGAGGATCTGTACATGCTGTATGCATCAAAAAGGGAAAAAAAGGAATAAAGAATCTGTATGAAAAGGCCAAAATGGATCAAGTAAAGAGAGCATGCATCATCGTTGGTAGGAAATAAACTGTGTGTGCAAATAAATCTGGGGGTGGCTTTTGGAAGCAGCATGATCTTAAATCGCCTCGAGTTTTATGTTTCTCTCCCAACACAAAAATAATGCTCTGCACTGTGTAAATTGGGCAGGCGTGATAAAACATTTTAACTTTCTTTATTGAACACAAGCCTGCCACGACATGTTTAAAACTTTAACTAAATGTTTGTGCGTTTTTCTAAAGCCCCCCCCCCCCCTTTATTTATTTCATGCCATCCTTCTTCTGAGACAGCTTGAGTTGTTTGGGCCTCTTCATCTTCTTAGATGTTACATTTTCACTTTTGGTTGCAACAGAAAAGCTTTCAGTGTTTGGTTGGATAAAAGACATTGTCGCTTCAAGGTGAGACTTTAACCCTCTCGGTTCTGTAAAATCCCAATGAAGCAGTGGTGATCGGTCTTGCAAAAGATCACTGCTGCATATCACTGAGTTGTCCTCTGCTTTCTGTATTTCTCTGTCTGACATATTCTAAACCACACAGGCATTTTGCACCTTGTCAATTTTTTTATTAAAGTGCATAATAGTAAGGGGGAAATGGAAATGGGAAAAATTATCCGTAATTATTTGTCCAGTGCTCTTTGGTTTACTTATAACCCACAAATTACTTGATAGCTCTGGTTTACACAACATAATATCAGGTATTAATCACCCAGTCTCAGTGATCGTGTGTCCACTGAAGCCTCCTGCTCTTGTTCTTAGATCAAGGTTTGATTAATTGCTGGAGTTTTCAGCAGTGCTCCTTTCCAGTTGTACTAAGCTGCTTGGTTTACTTGTGACCTCCCTGTTGCCTTGAACATGTTGTCCTTCTCTGTCATTGACATGGGGTTTTTTTATTTGTTGCACTCCTCTTTGTAAACTGAACAGCAGTGTTCAAACACAGCATGTGGGTGGCTGCATTTGAGATGCTGAAACCTCCACCTCTGGTCCCATTCTAATGTAAAGACTCAGCTGAGTTACAGAGATATTATTTGCTATTTGAAGGACCTGGCCAGTTGCATTAACATGTATGTGTTACTAATAAAGTGTCCACAGAGAATATACTGCATTTATATTTGTAAAATAAATAATAAAAGAAGTATGGAAGAACAAAAAAACAAGAACAAGTCATGCAAGAAAGGAATGGTGGTAGGTCGGTACATTTGGACATTTTGATATCCTTCTCCCTTGTGAACAAGGCCCTGAAATATCTGAATTCCTGCACTTGTGGTAAAAGTTTACTTTGAACCTAAACACCCACCCAAGATTGTGTCGGAAGTCCAGTGAAACCAACAGAACCACATCATCAACAAAAAGGAGAGATGAGCTCCTGAGGTCAAACTTTCCACTCCTTCTGACTTTTAAATAAAACAGCTGTCTTTCAAAATTTGTTTACCGTCCACACCATTTGACCCTACATTAATTATTTCACTTGTTACTTAACACCTGTTAAGAATAGTGTTAATAATAATTATTATCATACATATTATATTTCATTTGCTTAGAAATAGAAATAGTAATAGAACCGGCAATTATCAAGGTTTGCATGTTGGATTGCTTATGAGAAGAGACTGAACAGTGGAAGCGTGTGTGCATGTGTGTGTGTGTGTGTGTGAAGGACAAAATTAATATGGATCTAAATTGCCTCCAGCTATGTCCAATGCGAGGTGTTCCCTGTTGAGAGAGAGCCTTGCGAGAGGGAGACAGTGATTTTGCCATGTCACAACACAGAGCAGTCAGACTCTCAGTGTTGGACATGCTTTTATACAGAAACAAGATCAAAATTCTTCACCCGCCACCACAGATAGTAGAATTTTACAGCTACCTGCCACAGCCAGTTTTTCCACTCAGATTTGGCGGGTTGGTGTGTGTGGGTTTTCCACATATAGTATTTAATTCAATTATGTGTTTTAACATTTTTACTTGCGTGTTTCTTTATGTATTTCTGTTCTGGCTCTAATGTTTTTGGCTTCAGAGACTATATCAAACAGCGCCTGTCTGCCAAAGGAACTTTGTTCTGTTGTCAGATGACGCAGAAATCCCTCTGGGAGCCACCAAGCCTGTTTTCAAAACCTGGCTCTCTGGAGCAGCATGCCCCCACTTTTGATAGCCCTGACTACTCTGGCCTATTGCCTCATCCAGAGCCAAACAAGCCTCTACATCCTTCATGTGTCCACTAGCCTCTCTCATGTTGGGATGAAGCAGAGCAGAATACAGCAAACAGCGGAGCCTCTGATGCAAAAGGCTGAAACACTTGTAAATTTAGACTGAAAATTACTTGTGCCTTTATCCCTTGTGTCCTTAGTGCAAGGTAAGGCAAGAACCCTAGAACTCTGAATAAAGCTCAGAGCAGTCGTGCATTGGACGGATGAACCTAATACAAGGAAGGTCCTTGTGTTTCACATTTAAAGCTTTAAGTCCTACATCTCGAACCTTAAAAGGAAATTGTTTGAATAGCATTCCACACAGATAAAATTTGATAACAGTGCACATGCAGTAATTACTGTACTTGAAACTCTGTTTTCCTTCAAGCAAGTTTCTTTTTACAAGTTTGATTCAGCCTGTTTTTGCACACAAGTCTGCATCACTTTTTAATACATTTTTCGTACAGATACCACCATGCAGAAAATGTTTGGGGAGAGGCAACATCTTCCAGTGGTTAACAATGTTAATATCAAGAGGAAGAATGTTTGACAAATGATGCTAAGAGAAGAGGTTTGATATAAAGACTGATGCCAAGAACCTCCCTGCTGCTCATTTAGTGTCAGTGCCACAGCTGGTGGCGTACGCTGGAGCTCTCTTTCTCCTTTATTGATGTCTCACCTTCGTTGTAATAATTAGTTCCGTGATGTCCGAAAAACAGGATGACACTGAAATTCATTACATCCACAGCTGGGGGTGACCCAGGTCTCCTCAATATGTCTTTTGACTTTGGAGTGAACCTAATGAGACATTCATCATGTCACACTTCAGACCGACCTAAATACAAACACACAAAATATATATCGTTGCAATTTAATTGACAGATTACAGTATGAAATACAGTATGACAGCTCATTGCTTTAACAAAAGAAAAAAAAAACAAAGTCATATCTCGCAATATGACATACTTAATACTGAGAGTCTATTAATTATTGGACAAGTACTTCAGTCATGGCCTCATAATTCAAAACTATGTTGTAGTGACACACAAGATGCATCATTATTTTTGACATTTGATTAAAACAACTATTTTTTTTTATTTTAATTTTATTTATGCACTCCTATATTTGATGTACTGGTACATGTCATACAAGATGAAACTACAATTACTATGCAAAATGCTGCACAGGCCATTTAAATCATTGGATCTGTGCATTTAAAAAGCAGTCAGCAAACTACCAGTTCCAGATCCCAATCACCAGCAGCATTTTGACCGATTAATAAATGTTGAAAATCAGAATATCTCAAAATTGTTACAGATTATTATCTGGAGTGGATCGATTGTTTTTTTTTTCATATTAATGAGATAAAGATCTAATATTGAATAATACACTCTTCCGCCTCCGTCACATGCACCCTTTTCATGGAAGACATTTTGTCACATTTGAAAAAGAACAGCTGCAAATTTAAAAAAAAAAATGATGGCAGAATTTCATTTAGCTCCTTCAACATCAGGGTCCTGGTGTTGCGCACACTGGCTTATTGTCCCACTGTCATGACTTCCTGGGACACTGGAATAGAACTATTGTTAATGTTACCATTAACATTAATGTCATTACTATTGCTTTTCCTAGCATGACAAGGGAAAATGTCTGCAGTAAAATGGTCTGTTGAAAGACCTTTTTTTTTGACATTGTGACTTTTATTCTGGTTGCTAGAATTGCCTTGAATTTGTAGTGGTTAATTCTGACATATGAGCTTAGAAGGGAAGTTAAATAGGAAATGGCTTCTTGGTAAATTCGCCTTTAGTGTAAAGCACAAGTTAACTTGTTCAGCTGGGATATTTCTCTTGGTTTTCTATTAGTGTGCTGTAAGTCAAAAGTCGGGCACAGGGCGTTAAGATTTGATAGAAAGTACCATTTTAGTTCATTGCTTTACCATTAGAGACTCTACTAGTCAAAAAGTATGTGCACCAGGGTCACCAGCTAATTTTCTCTTCACCTTGACTTTCATGCAGCGCTTGCGTGAAAAGTGCATACACAATGTTTCTAAATGAAATCCCTCTACAAATATCACGAGGAACCACTGAATGCCTCCTCCTCTCGTCATACACACAAACACATCTGATAAACATCCTCAGACATTTTTTTTCTCCCAAAGCCTGAGGTGTAGGGTACTCTTTTGTACCCAGTAAGGTGTTATTCCTCTCAGCTCGTCGAACTAGCAAAGCAGTGTAAACACAGAAGCGTGTGCCCCAAGCGCCGCGCCTGCCCGCCGAGGAGCTGCTCTCAGAGACGGAAAATGCAGTCGGAGTCGTTTCGGAATAAACTACACTCGTGTTGATCTCAGTGAAGGAACGTGTCACCCAATGCGACAGTGTGGCTCTTTCATGTGTTTTTAATGGGTTTTGGATGACAGTGGAATTCGGTGGCACAGAAGCATATGCTATATCAGGCTCTGTCTACACAAGCAATATTTTGTAGGGTAATTAAATTTCAGGTTTTTGTCTCTTGAGGGGAATTGTTGATATTAATGGAAAAGATAAAATAATGCCAGCTTTATCCTTTAGTGCCAGGCTTTGCTTTGAGAGGAGTAGTCGGGTTAACTTCTATAACACTTGATAAAATGACATTGACATCCACTTAGTGGTTAAATACTGTAATCTGGTGCTCAAGTATGTGAGTGTGCTTGTGTTTGTGTGTCTGGGTGCATATGTTCTCATGCACTTGACTGTGTTAATTTACTTGGTATTTCTTGCCAACACAGATAAGATACATACCTCATTCTTTACCTCATTCCCAGTATAGATTAAACATTTACACCCCATATAAAGATATAATCATTCCTTGGAATAAAAGTGAAATAAATGAAAGTGGAAACAGAAAAAGTAAGGTTACATTATGCCCCAGCTAATTGTGGCCTGCTGGCTGCATTTGGTCCAGGTGGTGTCTAACGTAGTTGTCTCACAAATCAGTTTGTCATGTCTGTACAGAGTTACAAAGACAGTGCAGTAACACGGTAGATGTTAAGCTTTTAGAGCTTGTGAATGATTCATTACTGAAGTTATTTTCAGTCTATTACAAATGTAGAACACCTGTAAACTGGTCACTTCCTCACTATCTCTTTATTTCGGGACTGTGCACAAATATCTCGCTAGGATTCAGCAAGATATAAGAGGGATGTCCTTTGTGTCCACCTTAAACTGTATAAAAAGAAGTGGCTGTAGCCTCCGGGTCTGAAAATTGAAGCAGTGCTGAAGTGCCTTAAACCTGCACTCTTTGTAATGGCCAGCAGGGAATGACTCTACTGGTTGCAAAAACAAGTCTGATTGTATAGAAGTTTATGAGAAAATGACCTTACTCCTCGCTTGATTTATTACCTCAATAAATATTTTCCCTAATGCGTTTATGGTCTCAATCACTACTTTCAAGTCTTCTTCAAAACAACATGATGTTCATTTTGTAAAATAGATGATAAAGCAGGTTATGATGTAGGGTGTGGCTACCTTATGATTTACAAGTCGCTGCCACAATCTGTCAATCAGGATAGAGGCATAGCAATGTGTATCCTCGCCAGCTCCACCACCTCGTCCAGATATGGTCACTTCTGGCTCCAAAAAAAAACCAATATGGCGATGGCCAAAATGCCAACTCAAGACTTGGTATTCCACAAGCCAGTGAGTGAACGTCACAGTGGCTACGTCCACTTCTTTTACACAGTCTACGGTGTTCACACAAGGACTCCCAACAACAACTTTTTATAATGACTGAAGGAGGTTATTAAAGTTGTACTTTATTAATCGCCATGGGGTTGTTAGGCCAGTGCCTTGCTCAAGGGCGTTGAAAGGATAATTCCTGTTGCCTTACAATCATTTCTCTTGGTTTGTAATGAAATTAGGTTACCTGCATGAAACCTACACGAACAACTCCAGCCACTGAGCCATTGTGCTGCAGTGCAAAAGAAGTGCAGGGGAGTGTTTTGTCTTCTGAGCTTTTCATTTACAGATCGCAGTATTCATAAAAAGAAATAAAAAGAAAAAAAAAACAGTTTTACTGGCAAGCTGGAATTGGGCTTTTGGAATTTACATTACATTGCAATGCCTACAGGGTATTTCAGGGGCGAGTGTGTCATCGTTGTTGGCAGCTGGTGTTTGTTTACATATAGAGAAAATGACACCAGTGCTGTTTTTGGGTACACTTCACTGTGGATATTTGACAGGAAATGTGCAATATACCAATGTACGGCCCAAGACAAACTGACAGCGGATGGAATAACATTACTATTATCATGGCAAAAAACAGAAGTGGACAGTAAAGTTAACATGCAGAAGTTTGAAGATTTGTAGTACACACCAATGATAAAAATAACTTAACATTAACTAATGTGTTTTCTAAAGCATGACAATATTCTTAGACATGCTTTATTTTGGCAGATTACTGTGTGGTTGTAGTTTGAGTATGAACCAAATAGGTGTCATTATAAATTATTATACTTATATATCTTTTTGTTTAAGATGTCAAGCACCTACACACACCTATAACAAGCTTTATACAGACCACACGGGTTTAACTGTGAATGTTACTGAAACCATCACATGAAACCAACCACCTTGTTTAGCTCTGCTGGCTGAAGAGACAACCAAGATAAGTCATTAGTACAAATGAACCCATGCAAACCAGCATTATCTACCCTCCTACAGGCTGATCCATATCATGACATACTGTAAATTGACCACAGACACAATGTGCAGATAATTAGATCCCACTACCTATGGCAGGTCTTTGCCATGTGACGGCACATGATGACGCATCCCGGAGCCCAACGTAGTAGAAGTGAAAAATCCAATTGTTATCACATCATAAGGCCACTGGATTCAAAACTGCACCCTTGATTAAAACGCAGAGTGCTGTCTCTGGTAGCAGACAATGGCAGCTAAATCCTCTGACAAGAGAAAAATTCCCAGCCTCACTTCCTCTCACTACCCCAGCTTTGTGCCTGTGTGTGTGTGTTTTGCTGTGTCTGACTGCTTGAAAATGTTTTGCATGATTTACTCTCCATCCCAGTAATTTAAAACCTAGAAATCTAGAGCCCAATCAAAATCAACCTTTGTCATGAAATTGTTGACAAACTGCAGAACTCCTGTGCTGTGGGTGCTGCTTTGGTAAAATTATATGTAGCTAAAAAGCCTTAAATTCAGGGTAATAATTTTAACCTGCAGCATTCTTCAGTCATACTTGCCCTAGTAAAATACCAAAACCATCACTGAACATAATCTGGAAATGATGTGCAAAATTTCCTGATATCCATATTCTAACTATTCTAACAAATTTTACATTTTCAACCATACAGTTGACCAGACATTTTGAAGTGTGGTGTGTAAAGCGGACTGCATTCATAAGGGGTTGCAAGCTTCAGATTACTCTTTTCAGCCCTTTTTAACCTGAGTGACAAATCACAGCCTGCATCAACTGGAATCACTCTTTTTAAGTTACAAAGACCAGGAACTAGGAATCGACATTATTCATCATGTCATTCTTCTATCAGCTACTGTCTGGTGCAGCTGCCCACCTGCACCAGAGCCTTGTCTACCAGATGGGCCATGCATAATTAAGACGATAACCCTCAGCAGAGACCTGACCCTGTCACAGCATTGAAAATAAGGCTGGCCAGCCCAGGGGCATGCTTCACCCTCCTTGTGATGTCCACAAGTTCCTGCAATGCTGCTCCCAGACTACCCTAACTGTTATTGCCAGGCAGAGCACACAGTCGTATTAAAATGGCCAAGGTTTTCCAAGCACGTCACTGAATTTTCATAATGCATGTCCTTCTGGCTCTATTTATTTATTATATTTGTCCTTATTTATTTGGTTTGCTGGATAGAAAATCCCCCATTGCATTATACATTACTTAGGATATCAAGTTATGTTCTTTTGACACTGAGTCGTTATTGGTTGCTTTATTTCTCACCTTTGCTTGAAGAACATTGACACTAATATCAAAGATTTTTATACAGGAGATTTAAACAGTGATGTGATTTGCACTGTAATGACCATATCCAAAACAACAGCTAAAGCTGCCACTTTAAACATGACCACAGACACAGTGTTTCTGGTGTGTTTGGTGATTAAATATCAAGGAATCAAAGTAATTATTTGTGATTTTACAACACAGGGTTGCACAATGAAATGTAAGTCCATGCTATATACACATGGAACATATATACAAATATTTAAATTTAGAATAGAAATAAAGGTAAAATATACAATATATACAGTAATTTAAATATATATAATGTATACATATGCATGTATACACCCAGAAAGTCATAAGTCTGTATTGCTGTTTTTGTGTCTGCCATTAGCAACAAGGTAGAGTTCATTATATGGTCGGCATCTTAACATAAACATCAAAAACTTCCTCCATCAACTATGACTACCTTTGAGCACCAAGCAACATCCATGTAAACAGTCCACCTTCCCTCATCTTGCTGGAGTCTCGTGTTCTTTTTGGCGCAGAACACTGTCCACCCGTGTCCACCAATCAAGTGCAATAGCTTGACACGGGATGTTATGATGATGGAGCCAGGTCTCTGCAAGATGTGGGCACAGTCTCTGATTTCCTGTTGTCCCTTTTCGTCCAGTCCATTTTCCTACAATCTGACATTAGCCAGTAGTATGCTGGGCAGTGAAGCAGCCTTAGGTCCAAGCTGGCTTAGCGTAGCTCCTATCCCGGCTCTCTTCCCTCTCTTCCTGGGGCGCTCATACCGCCCGCGGCGGCGCTTTGGCTTGCTGATCTGGGTGGGTGGTTGGAAGATGCCGTTGGCAGTGATCGTCCGAAGGACCACTGCACTTAATTCAATCCCTCTGCTTCTTTTCCGATGCTGATGTTCATCTAATGGTGTCGTCACATTGCATATGCATTGCATAGCACATTGAGGTATTATGTCATACAGCTCTTGAAGTATATTCTTCAGCAATTGAACACTAATTAAATTCTGCATTGAAAACACTTGAAGAACACTGTGGAAATGTATACAGTCTTTATGGAAGCACTTGAAAGGTCTTTATGATGATGGATCTCTGTGGTGGCTATCAGTAACTATGGCAGATCTGTTCCTATGGAAATTTTTTGCTGCACCAGGCATCCCTTTTAATAGGCCAAGAGTTGCCGAACACACATAAATTAGGGTCTGTCGTATGTAAATAAGGGACTGGTGCGGCGTGTCCTTGTTTCCACAGCTGAATCAATTTATCAGTCTGTGATCAAATCAGTGCCCATTTAGATGCTGTGTGACAGTTTAATAAATCAGTTGTAGAAAGGTTCATATGTCTCTCCTAGTGCTTGAATCTGTGTTGTTTCCGAGATGGATTGATAAATGACGGGCAGTATTTTCAAGGGTGATGTCTACATGTCATTTCCTGAAAATATTGGTCGGACTCGAACAGCTGTGACCATCGTAGGAATACATTTTATAAGTCAGCTTAAGGAAGAGAGGAGATGTCCTTTGAAAAGACATCAATCCCCAAACACCCACCATGACAGTAAGTCCTATCCCCTGATCCGTCCTCACGCAGTGCACTTACATCATGTCCAGATATTCTGTGGCTTTACTGTTCCTTATTCCTTGTAACTAATAGCAACAACAACTCTGTTAGTGGCTTGAGCTGCTGTGTGTCTGGGCTGACAAAGCCCACATGAAAGGATAGTGGGAGACATAATCATTTCACCAGTTCAGCCAGCTCCAGCAGTCTTTGAAGTTGTTGCACCCTGGATCATTACAGCAAGGGAGCGTACTGTTTTCTCGCGCCGTACAGTATATCTGTGTTGTCTGTCTACACAGCGGCTGTCTCTACAGTGGGCTCAGCCACAATAGGCAGTAGGTACGCATGTGTTATCATGCTATCATTAACATGTTTTTATTTGATCCGCCGCTGGCTACTTTTTCGCTGTCAGACTTGAGGCCATTTTTTTTTTCCTTTCCCAAACCACCCTAATCCCTGATTAGTGCTACCTACCCACAGCAACGCACCCGGAAGAGCAGCTTGAGTCATCATTATCCTGGTTTACAAAAACATGCATAATATCCTTTATAGCCCTTGCTATCCCTGACAACCACCACCTTCACATTGATAGCAAAAGCGCTGGAGAACCCATTTGCTGGTCACATGTTTTGTGTAATATAAATCAATCTATTTTTTTGTGCCTGTACTGTGAACTCTTTGAAAGCACTGTCTCAGAGTCTCAACAACTGGTCTTTCAAATCTCCCCTCCGTCAGCATTACATCTAATTTTTGAGAGGCAGCATGTGAAAGACGAAATGGGACCAAAATGTTTTGGTGTCAGTGAAAAAAACTTGTTTTCTCGTTATTCTTTTCAGATTTCTGGAGCTACCTGGCTGACTTGTAATCCTGTGGCCCACACGGTCTAGTTAAGAGGTCACGGGGGTTAGTTTTGACAGATGCGAACAATGAGTGAAAAGAGACCATCAGAGAAGCAGGGATGGAGTGTGAGGCAAGGTGGATAATGTCTAGACACAACAAGCCAGTCTGTTCCCATTAATCTGTTCATTTTTATCATTCACATTTTGTTGCTTGAATTAATTCATGAAGTTTTTTTGCTCTGTCCTCGAAATGACATTGCATAAAATGTACCTTTGTCAAAGTGAGGAAGGATGAGAGTCAAAAGGTTTTCAAGTATCTACAACCAAATCCAGTTGCTATAGATTCAAACTTCCATGAATAACCACGACCTGGATGACTGAGAATCTTCTCAGATACCTTTGACATATTTTGATTAAAGTGTCCATCACACTGGAATAGTTCAAATTTGACTCTTTTCCTGTATCGCCCTTTGCTGTATGAATACCTGTGGAGGTGCTTGAGTGGGTTTGCTTGATCCAGAATGTTTTTTTTAATGTAAATACTATTGTGCTATGCTTAAAAGAGCATAAAATCTGTGTATTAAATCTGCATTGTATTGACATGACAGCCACAGCCAATAATCAGTGCATGGATGAGACATCATGAGGGTGTACATAGTTGAGGGGGTCTGGCATGAACATCCATTCATTTCAAAAGTACTTGAGAATTTGACCCTCACACTCAACGCTAATGTCTGGAAATCCCATAATACGTAACATGTCATTGTTTGGTCTGATCCACTCCAGAGGGGTGGAGAGTGATGCAATGCAGGAGAGAGAAAATGATGATGAAATAGGATTAAGTCTGCCGGTATTAGGAAACAGGTCCTTGAATTGGATTGACCTACAGTGGTCGTCCCTGTTGCAGGTGTTCTGGCCGATCAGTTGCATTTGACTCGTTGAAGCTCCGCACTTTTCACAAACGGCGTCGAGCATCTGCAGACAGCCGCGTCATGTTTGTGTATGCATGTATAGGCAAGTGTGTGTGTGTGTGTGTGTGTGTGTGTGTGTGTGATAAACCGACTTTTTTTCTGCTCTGCGGTGAAACAAAAGTACATCAATGACACTCAAACCTTCTTCTCACCCCATTGACTCGCTTTTTTTCTCTTTACCACAGTTCTGCTCTCACAGATATCACACCACTCTCTTATTTTCTCACCCTCTCTAACCTATTCTCAGCCTCTCCCTCCCTCGCTTCTCTTCTCTCCTGCTGCCCTTCCTTCAGTCACTCCCTCGCAAACTACTTGCTATTCAGTTCAGGGAGGCTGCAGGCAGCATTGCTCTAGCTCCCCATACTGCTGCTGCAGGACTAGACTTTTTTATCCCCTGCTCTCTCTCTTTCTGTCTGATAACCAGACATTTCCCCTCACTCCTTTTCTTATTCTCCTGAAACTATGCACCTAAAACCTTGGCTTTCCGCCCAACACACTTAATATTTAACCCTCCTCCCTCTCTTCATGCTTCTATTCTTAAACCCCTGCATCGCTGCGTGACGTCCCATTGCATGTAACCATGTAAACTGCTTTTCGGGAACACGTGAGGATCCGTAATTCAACCCGACCAAAATTACCAAGGCAGATTTTCATTGTTTTTTTCTTCCTTTGATGTTCAGGGATAGCATTTTCAAACCATTTTATCTCTCGTGATGACTTGGATCTCAGCCTTGAATGTATATCAGGACTTCTTCAAGTAGGCCAACCTGTTTTTCAGACTCCATGTAAGAGTTCAGCATCTTCACATGCTGGGAACATCTTCCAGGGATGCCTTGAGTATTTTATGGACTTCAGAGCCCTCCAACACCCTTGTTATAGTCCAGTGCTTGCTCTCGGAGTATGTTTCTGTGTTAGCTTAGTCACTGACTATTTTTCAGGCTGTTTTGAGATACCTTACTCCTACTGTAAAAACAGAAATATGGAGGTTGACAGCACCGTAATGCCATTGTACTGACTCTGACTAAGGGAGGCGGATAATAAAGTCTTTATGATGTCTGTAACCCCCCTCTATATGAAAAGGCTGTAGAAGGTCTGAATTTTCTAGAACTCGCTTCTGTCTGAAAATTCAACACCTTGGCTCAGGTTATGGCCGATTCCAATATTTACCATTGCT
Source organism: Holacanthus passer (assembly GCA_025331565.1). NCBI lineage: Eukaryota > Metazoa > Chordata > Actinopteri > Pomacanthidae > Holacanthus > Holacanthus passer. The sequence continues at coordinate 761,048 of JAFREQ010000050.1, read as the reverse complement.
TCTCATCTGTGCAATAACACTTAATGTGGGGTCCCCTAAACCTATGTGTCTGTATTTGAGGCAAAAAGATAAAAGTGTGAATATGAATATGCTCTGATTATGTCTAGCAATCAAACAAAGGGCACAGCAAGAAGAAAGACATGCAACTAAATGCCCTTTGCTGTGCATCTGTCTTTGTTTCTGTTTACTCTTTTTTTCAGTTGCTGCCACTGCCTCCGTCTCTGCTGCAGTTTCCCTTTCGTGCGTCCTCTCCCTGCCCTCACTGTTTCCCTTCATTTATGTCCAGTTAGATTTTTATTTGTGCACTTGAAACTTGTGCAGTTGAAATAATCACTGTTATATAAAAAACTATCTTATCCAGTTTGTTTGAAGCCGTCAGTAAGTAGCTAAAAAAAGCTCCACTGGGTAATTTAGATTTGCAACCCCCAGCCAAAGTCTGATGATAACAGTATGTTAACATATGACTCATGTTTATGACTCAGTTGCTATGGACCTTTTTTGTGTCCTTAATAAAGTCATTATTATTCTATTATTTTTATTATATGCAGAATGGTCTGACATGCATACCATTGTCATGCTCCCGGTTCAGTTCTGGTCTGGGACCTTTGCTGCATGTCATCGTCATTGGCCTCTTCCCATGTTTCCCATCAGTCTTTTTTAATGAGTCAGTAAAGTCAATGTTATTATGCTATTAATAAGCAAACATTGTAATATCAGGTATATGGTCATTAATCTTTGAACTGACCGTCAACAGTATAACAATGAATAGTAAATGAGTGTTTCATCATTTATTAGCATGTTATTGAAAAGTGTTGATTCATTTATTGATAGGAGCACACACAAGCGCACACACACACAAGCACATGCATATACACTCCTCAAACCTATTAAAATTCTGCAGTGGCAGGATGAATGAATATCCACAGCTCCTGTGTGGAGCCTCAGGACAGCCGGTACACTCCTAACCCCCCACACACACACACACACACCTCGCGCCGCTTATATGAGACCTTCACGTCTTTTCTCCTCTCACACGGTCGCCCGTCGTATCTGTAATGGTGCCGTTTGAGCCTGGCACTCTCCTGTAAGTTAGAGTTAATGCAGCTGAGAACGACACTGCCTGTGGAGGAGCCGGAGTGCCTTCTGGCACAAGCTCTCTTATGTTTAATGGGTGATGCCGTTTGCTTACTCCTCTCATTACACTGGCTCATGTTTAGACTGTGGGCCTGTCACTGGCTATTAGCATCTGTGGTCAAGCAGGCCGTAGATGAGAGGAAGCATCTGGCTTATCATCAAGCACATCGTAAGTCAGAAATGAGCAATTTGTTTAGGATGGGGTAAACACAGAATGAAGGATTAACACCCCATGTGCATGGATACATGGTTAATTGGTAGATTGATGCAACACAAAAACAAAATCCGGAATCATAAAAATTAAAAGTATAAACTGATCGGTACAACATAGTATTGTAGTTTTATAGAGGCTAAATGCACTAGAGCTGATAAGACTATGATTGTTTATATTTATATTTACATAGACTTTTTAAAAAATAATTATTTGGGGGTCATATTTATTAGCCTTTATTTGAGGTGACAGTCAGTGACTTAACAACAATTTAATCCATATGTTTTGTTATATCAGTTAAGAACTCAAAGCAATGATTTCTGGTAATCCCGGTGAAAAAAAGTTTGTTTCTACTTTGTTGGTAATAAAATAGGCTGGATAAGCATTCTGTGCTCACAATTGTAACTGATGTGTACAATTTGTGAAACATAAAGGATAATGAGTTACATGTGGTGCACCAGGAGTCCCAAGGACAAGAATTGAGAGCCACTGCCTTAAGTCATTATCATGTTCATTAAACCTCATTAATAACAAAGAGAGTTTGGTGTTCAGACCTACATGCGTGTCTTTGAAGACGTTGCATAAACACCATGAAACTCATCTGTTAAAGATCCCCTTCACTCAAAAATGTGTTTTTCTTGTGTGTATGCCCCCTAAAATGTCTGACCTTGACTGTGCTGACTTGTATTTGTGCAAAGTTTGTCACTAGGGAGGTATTTTTACATTCCCCTAGTGAAAGGGGAGATGTCTGTAGACTTCACTAAAATCTGAGATTCTAACATACCCCAGGCAAACTAGATTTGGTATTCCACAAATTTGAAAGCCAATCGCTGTCTAATATGCAAACACTGCTACTGCCAATGATTCAGTTCCCAGGCAAACTTTGTTTACTGTCAAGATAAACAGATATTACATGTAATATAAAAATCCAGATGGAATATATCTGTCTGCAAACTTTGAGTAGACATCTGGTCTATAATTGCATAATAACAATGTGGACACACTGTAATATCACAGTAGCTATTATTATATGTTACAAGCTAACAAACAACATTAAAGATACTAACTGTACTCAACATGTCTGACTCCTCGGCTGAGTTTGGGTCTGACTGAGAATTAAACATGTATGGCTGAATCTCTCCTATATCTCTCCAGCCATCTTGATGCTGATCTTTCACCAGTCAACCTAGCATAAGCAGGGGCAGTGGGCAAGGCCTGGGACTCATAGATTTCTCAGCGAAGTAGATGTGCTTCCAGCCCCTCTTGTTAAACTAAATATTAATCATACAGAGTATTTTTACATACTGTAAAATGTGTCTGGAGAGGAACTTTAATCAGTGCCAAGAACACAGTGACAGAAGCGACAACATTTCTTTCCCTTTTCATTTCACTTTTATTTCCTTGTAAACGTCTGCGTGAAAACTTACAGTATTCAAGACAGTCACAAAAGCACGAAAGCCCCGGGAGGCAAGGTGTAAAAATAATGTGTTCGTCAATGTCATCCAAAATCCTGTGTACAGTGCAATGCTGCTCACCAATCTGCAGTCCCCAGCTCCAGCATAACACAAATGAAGGTCAAGCAGTGTCTGCACCCCGGCCGCATGCTTTCTTGCCGGATCAGCTTTGGGATCAGTGTCGTGGGAGGTGATGGTGCAAAAACAATAGCAGATAATATTCAATTTTTGAGTTGTTGCAAACTGTAATCCAGCATTGACAAGAAATATTTCTTACAAGTCATACCACACCTACACTTTTCCTTAGTTAGTCTCAATCTTCTCTTCAGATTTTAAGATGTACAGCTCAACAGATAGATGATTTTTTTTTTTTTTTTAGTAAATAAAGAGCAAAAATTGTTTGTTGCTTGTTAATAGTTTGCATGTTGTCTCCATTTCTTTATGGGTTTCCTCCATTTTTCTCCCTCATTTTAAAGACATGCAAGTGATTTGGAGACTCTACATTGTCTATAGGTGTGAATATGAGTGTGAATGGTGTGTGTTAGCTCCGTGATAGACTGACGGCCCGACCAGGCTGACTGTACGCTGAGCTGAGACAGACTCCATCCCCCAACCACACTGCATGGGATAAGCAGGTGTTGATAAAGGATGAATGGAAAAAGAAATAATATATAATCTTTCTTTTGATCCTTGATCCCCTCAGAACAATAACTAGCTAACCCGACGGTTTAAACATCTGTGCCAGACATTAGAAACACACACTTGATTGCAGGTGTTCTCGAAGTTTTGATGACTAAGTGCCAATTTAGCGAGGCAGCATATGCTTGAGGGCCGCAGAGGAAAACTCATGAACTTGTCGTAGGATATGTGATTGGTCTCATAATGGCCTTTAACATTAAAAATTCCTTGAGCGCTGAATACACCTATTTGCAGATAAGGCAGATCACTTCATGTGTCCCCTGAGGTCTGAAGTCAGAGTTCATCCATTTTTTCTACAGAGGATTTTTTTGGGGGCTTTTTCCATCTCCCTTAAACATTAAACTGCTGAATTGTCCACTGGAGCTACAGCACGAGCATTTCTACGAGTTGTCATTCTCAACCTTGCAGACGCTTGTTACGGGGCTGCGGTTTGAAGCAGAGGCCATAAGCATAGTGCTGTATTGGATATTGAATACTGAAAGGGAAAGTATTGATATGGAATGATTAAAATGAAATGCACACATTCAGGGGTCACATATAATGAACTTTGACAACCCCCTGCTGCCCTATAAATGCTACTCCTGTGCTTCAGCATTGAATTGTGCTTGCACTGTCTGTCTATTAGTTTGCCAGGGGGTTATAATGGCTATAATGAGATTATGAGATGGCATCTATTTTCTCTACTATGTTGCTCTGTCATCTCATTTAAGGAGAGGAGAAAAAAAAAATCTAATCTGAACCATTCATCTGGAAGTATTTTTTTTTCCAGCCGCAGGCATTGCTGCGTGTTTTCCCTTTTCAGTATCCTGTAATCAAACTAGCTGATAGCCACCGCTGCACCTCTTTAAATTCCACTTAATGAGAACAAGTCAAATTGGCCCATCTATGGCACTACAGCTGAGGAAGCACAACTTATCTTAATGAGGATCTAGCTACCCATTATCTGCTGGTAACCCGACCAACATGTTACCACCATTATCAACCCCCACCCCGGGCTCACACATTCACAAACACTTTCTCACCCTCTCGTTATCAGCTTGCCTTCCCCTTTAAGCCTGCTGCAGACAGTGTAACCACATTGGACAGTAATTGTACCTCTCGCTCCTGCCTAATTGAATTGACAAGGAGCCGGAATTGATGTCATTTAACACATTGATCTTTGGAGACAATGAGACAGAATGCCTCGTGCCCCCCCACCACCACCCCCCTCTACCCCCACCTGTCCTCTATTTTCTTCACTCTGATTCATCTGCCCATTCCTTTGATTTGCCATGTTATTGCCTATGAGGTACCAGATTCATTCCTCACTCCTTTCACCATCCATCGGCTTCAGCGTCTGCCTGCCATTGTAATTTTTTATTGCGTCTGTTTCAGGGGAGGTGCAGAGACATGGTGATAAGAAAACAGAATTTAGTTCAGTTAATGAGTGAATGCTGTCACCTTTTTCTTTGGAAGACATCGGAGAAATATTGATCAGCTGCATTTTTATTAAGACTGGTCATTCGCTTCTTGGCAGAACTAAAAGCTTTGGACATTTATTTGCATAATGATCATAAAAATAGACAACAGTCTGGATTGAGAAATCAAAGAAGCATAAGATAAACTGTATTGTTTCCTAGCCAGACTAAAAACATTGAGTTACAAATGGATGTGCTACTTGTATTTGCTGTGTGAAATAACACCTACATTTGAGCCCTAGCTCTTATTTTACAATTCAAAATAACTGGAAAATGGAAACCTATATACCTGAAACCAAGTGCCACATTTTTTCTGACACTACCGCAAGTCTTATTCCACCATTACAGGGTCTGAGGTGAGAAATGCAGTGAAGCAGTTTGCGCTGCGGTGCACCGCTGAATTACACGACTTACTTTGGGAGGGCCTGAGAGAGCGAGCGCGCTCAGGGCCCTCAGCCGTTCCACCAGCATGCACCGTACACCAGCCGTCTCCTGAGTGGGCAACAACAACTCCGCTGCCACTGCTTCCATTACCCCGCACACTAGATGCTTATTTTCAGACACCCTCCTCTGTCTTCCTCTCCCCAACTGAGAATGAATGAGAGCACACCGGGGGGTGGAAAATAATGGATGGGGACAGTTGGGAACATTGTCTGCAAAACACCACGGGGACTTGTGTTTACCAGAAAAACCGAACATGCACATTCCATTATGTGGCAGTCAAAAACTGAGCAATCAATGCTGCTGTATTGGAGACAATTGAATCAACAGCCAACTGTGTTGTCAAGCTTTTAATGGCTGTGAATGAGAGAGCGCAATCGTTCGCACATACAGAGCACACCTGGATGGGAATGGAGCGAAGTCAAATAGTTTCCCAGATAAACACTGTAGACACATAAATACAATAATGTGACTCGGTTCGTCTCTCGCTTTGGTTCTCTCACACACACCCGCAACTGCGCACACACGCACATCAAAGAGCACAGTTTTGACCAACCCGGGTTGAATATGAGCCTGACGCATTGACTAACCTATGATTCATCACTGTGGACTGCCTTGTATATAAAGTTTGTGATGGGGGAATCATGCATAGCATTTTTAATTGGGAGTTTTATGTTTTGCAGGAAACTCGACATGAGCAATACATTTTTCATTGCATGTCGGAGGAGTTTTGACATATCGTATCAATCACAAGATATATTTTTAGCAGGGTTTGCCTTGTAGACTTACTGTAACTGTCAAAAGAGCGCTGCATTGATCTTAAAGATGCAAGATTACATAAAGAGCCGTAGCGTTTATAAGAAACTCTTCTCAACAGTAGGTACTGCTCAGTTGTCAATAGGAGCTCAAAATAACAGGTGCTGGGTTTTGTCCCTTTAGACTGACATCACTGTGCTGTTCTAATCTCCTTAACTCAGATTAAAGGGTTCAGAGTTTTTGAGAAATAAAACAGCTGGGATTTCTGATTCCAGAAAATGAATAAAACACACACACACCGATTTTGTTTATCAGTCTATTTATGATGTGAATAATGAAAGGGTTGTTTGTGTCACGGAGAGCCTGACCAGTTTCTGAGTTATACATAGATATATCTGAAGTGTCCTCAGAAAGGTTCCAGTTAAGCCCCTTTTTATTTTTGGCAGTGAGCATCTTTAATCCCGCACGTCCCTCTGGTGCCTTAATGACACATTAGGCTCTTTAGGCAGCACAATGACTAATGTTGTCATGTCCTCTGCTTTGGCATAGAAGAGCTTGTCTGTGCATGCACATCAAAGTGTGAGTGCCTGCATGAGTGTGTGGCGCATAATGGAAGGCAACTGAATACAATCTTCATCTCCCCTCCTCCGCCGATGTCAGTCAACAATTGGATAAAAGCCATTTTTCTGTATGTTTCGTAATACGACTTAGTAGACATGTTAGGGTCAGGTGCTTATTTTCCTTGTTGAATATGGGATTGAATCTCAGACATATTCTTTACATTATGAGTGCCTCCCTTTCAGTTTCTCCCTTTTCAGTTTGGTGCAATGCTCCACAAAAAAAAAAAAAAAAAAATGACTGCATGGTGTGATTGCTATTAGAAGAGGAGGTGACTAACTGTAGTATGAGCTCAGAGACAAATGGCTCATTCCTAATGTTTAACATCCATATGAAAGAAAACTCGTGCTATATGAGCCTTGGCCAAGGGCAAGCCAGCAATACATTAGAGAGGAAAGGGAATCATATCTGTTTTTATGGCAACAGGCTCTTTTCATTGAGCGGCACTTTCACATCAGTGACTTTGCACACATGTGAATTCCCCACAGAACATGCTCGCATCATAACACACGTTGAGCTTGGAGTGTGAGAAATCCAAACTGAAGAAAATAGCTGAAAGATTGTGGTTGTTTGTCCTCAAGTTGGCACCTCCTTGAACGTCTTTTGTAAGACAGGAGAAGAGGCAGTGGGTTGGGACTAGTTGTTTTTAACTCCCAAAAGTGGTGCCTGCTGACTGATATTGCAACTGCACTGAAAGTTATTTGCAGCAGCTCAGGTAGTCAGTGTCACCATGTCATGGGTCAGGGTTTACAGTAGCAGCCCTCCCTCTCGCTCTCACTGTGTGATCAAAGGCATATGCAAAGCTAATGTGGAAACAGTGATTTTACAACCTGATAGTGACCATGCCATTGAAAGTGGCAATCAATGTTAACCCCGGAGTGAGGTGGGTGTTTGATGGGGTCCCATTTAGTTCTTTGTGACACATAGATATGAGTCGTTCTCTTCCACTCAATTATCAAAAGGGCAGGACAATAGTGCAGCAACACAGAGATAAGAAAGCACATTTTGTGTCTCATTAAACAGGATAACGACTAAATAGCCCTTTTGCTTAAAGCCCTGTTGTTTTGGACTTGTGGTCAGTTTGCCTCAAAGAAACCCTCATTGGAAACAGGCCTGGCTGAATGGGAATCCATGTCAGCAGGTATGTGTTTTCTGCAAAGGCTGATGAGCATTTTGGTTGTTTGCCGTCATGCTATGCTGGGCAGAACTGTCAAATGGTTGCCTGGCAATGGCACGACTAATTTTGTATGCTGGTATTGCTTTGAGGGAAGATTGCTGTGTCGTACAATCTGTTGATCATCCTGCTAACCTTTTTTTTTTTTTTTTTTTTTCTCTGCAAAAATATTTGAATAAAAGAAGCCGCAAGATATTGAGTTAGAAGATTTGTTGAATCCAGAAACAACTTCATTGAAAGGATAGTTTTATATTTTTATGTAGCATAGGTTTCAAAAGAAAACCACACTTCTTTTCATTTGTCGCTTGACAAAATAAAAGGACCGAGTAATTAACATGAATCATTATTTTATAGACCCTTTGTTTGAAGTGTGATACCTTTTGACATCAGCGTTGATTGAGTGTACCTGAGGGAGGGTTAGCAGTGCACTCTTTAGCTGTGTCCTAATTCCCTCAGTTCTCTTCACTTCTAATATTGCTGTTGTTGTCCATTCAATACATTTTACTCCTGCTTATTAATACTTTCCTAAACAACCATACTATATAGTCATCAGCACATCTCAAATTCCACATTTTCTATTTTCCCTGCAGTCAGCCAAACCTCTGTCTTAGAAGATATATGGACTGAGCATTTTTGATGAAGGTTAGAGTTTCCTTTCTCCATTATTTTCATTGTAGTTTTATTTTTGTTCCGGTCAGGCTGCTTTTCCAAAACTGTGATACCCCGAGTCTTTGCGGAGGAATGAGGGAACATCCTTTATCACGCTGTGGCAACCTGTTAAGTGCTATGCAAATATCTGTTTAATAAATTAGTGGCAATACTTAGCATTTATCTTTGTAAAAGTCAGCCTTTATTCATAAACAGTGCATTCAGAACAGTCCCATTAAGATTTTACCACTTTCCACTGCCTGAGACACACATGTACCCATTTCTCGAGAGAGATCAGACTACAGGATCATTTATATGTGTCCTGGAGCAGAAATTATTCACTCCACGACACTGACAGCATCTCTCTAACCTTCAGGCCAATCTTCCATCCCAAGTTCGATAGTAAAAGTGGAAATCTTATAACTGGAGTGGTATAAATCACCCCACTCCTCTCCATGGTCTCTGAGCAAAAACAGTAGAGCTTGTAAGTGGTAAATGGGGCGCCAGGGTGGCATAGCACAAAGTGGAGCCTCTTCCCTTGGCCAGGCTTTTCAATGAACACAATTGGCGGTATTTCTGCATGAGAGACGGCAAGAGCTCCTGTCCTAGTATCTGTCTTAGCGACTCCTACTGGTTGGTCGGGATGCGTGTTAACTGGAGAGCAGGTGGAACCTGGACTAGCGAGAAGCTCCGTGCTGCTCTCCCAGTGGAACTCCCCGCTGTCAGGTGAGAAGAAGCAGCTGGTGGCTCCGCGTGTATCAGGTGAAGCACATGGTCGTCAACACCCTCCTAAAGCCACCAGTAGGAGTTGGCAGCGACGTGAAGTGCAGCACACAGGGGAATTGGCAACAACTAAATTGATACTTGCCAGATAGGCTAGTTGGGAGATAACATAGCGAACGGTTTGAGCCATGTTTCCACTGACTCTGGTCTAATCATCAACATCATCACAGTACGTGTCGACACATGTGCTGTGATTAAGTGTATCTTCATAATTGCCAATCTGCATTGAATATATCCCATAAGCTTTGTTGATGTTGCTTCAACAAGGAAATACACTGTGAAAAGTTGCAGTTGTGATGACATGTATTTTAACTTGTCATGGTATTTTTGTTTCCTTTCACAGACTGGCAGGAAAGAGAAAGGTGACCCATTGAACTCAGCCATTGATAAGATGACTAAAAAGACCAGGGACCTGCGCAGACAGGTGAGTACATGTTTAATGGCACATCCCAACCCCTCTTTGAAACATTCTCTTCACTCAAATGAAGATTTTATTACTTTAACATCTCAGTATTTGTTTTTCTGAATGTTATAAAATCCTATGACAAGACCAAAACCAACAATGTGTTTGTCCAACTCTTAATATTTTCAAAAATTATATACAGTATATACGTACATACATTTTGCAGAAGGCTAATTTTCTAAAACAGCTGGGCACTGTAGTTTTTAGCAAACGTTTCTCAAACAAGAGAAGGAGGTGTATTTGTTGGGGTCGATGTTCAGCGACAGATTCTGTGCTCTAGTGAGTGTTCACAGTAAAAAACTGAAATAAAAAAACTACAGTGCACCAATGTTCATCTTAATTAGGGAATGTGTCACAAAGTGGAGCCTTGTAGCTCATTGACATGCTTTTAATGTTTTTTTGTGCCACAATTAAGGTCTACGGCACAGAGCCATGAGCTACAGTATGTCAGACCTTGGCTGCAAAGGCAACACTTGTTAGTACTGTACGTAGACAGACATCAATACAGCATTTATCAGGATAAATCACAGAATTTGTGAGACACAGGACCAGAGCATGTACTTTACCAAGCCTCACTGGCATCAAAGCTTATATATTCCATGCTTATAAGGGATCACGAGGGTCCATTGGAGACTTGAGACATGTGACCCAGTGCAGGTCAGCAGTAACAGGGTTAACAAATAGAAATACACATACAACTACAGGACACAGGAAAGGCCATCACACAGTCTCCACACCATCAGGACCAGCAAGACTCCAAGAAAACCATCTTACTGTGAGGTACTCCAAGCTTGCATTTTATTTGCACATTTGCTAGACATGGTGAACTAAATACTCTGTGTCATTTTAGAGAATAATCCAAAGTATTTCAGGATTTCAGTGATATTGATCCCTGCTCTACTTTTGATTATTCAAGCTCTGAATAGTTGTATCAGGGAGCTTCAGTACACTTACCCTCCACATTCCAAAAACTGCCCTCCAATAGGGATGAATGAGTACATGATTCATGCTCTTATACACAATGTCAAAACTCAAAAGCAATATTGCTTTCTTTTTCATTTTAACCAAAGACAAGATTAATCTGGCCCTCCACTCTTGGATCTTGCAGAGCATGAAAAAAAAAAAAAATGTTTACCATACTTGATAAGACACTCATTGAGTTCACATAAGTGTCTGTTGACACCTCTTCTGAGGTGCTCTTTCACTTCTGATTAATTAAAACTCAAAATCTCACGACTTCTATTACACATCCTTTAGTCGAGTTTGGAGAACATTTGAGTGAGTCTTGCCCCAGAAAAAGCAAACCCATTTATAAACCATCAGGACATCAGTTGTGGTTCCTGAGCACAGTCTCAGTCCCAAACAAGCCTTTCCTGTCATGCAGTGCAAGATATTTTTTTTTTTGCAGGAGAGGCACTCACAAAATTGACAATAGCAACTACCTTCAGAGAGTAGCTGCGGTTGTGTCCTCTCTGACCTCTTAAGACCAGGGGATCATTCCAGATGGGAGGCTATAACTCTCCCTCCCGTTGGGCATTTGGTGGGGCTGCCTGACAGACTGCCAGACGGTACTCACTCTGACAGGATGTTCTATTGACTCAGGGGTTGGCTTGACAGAATAGGCGGTCTGTTTGAGCTTTGAGTTTAGATGGGAGGGCAGACTCGCAGCACACATGCAGGCATTGCATAGCGCTGTGATACTGTAATTATGTCAAAACGTTTTGAATTTAGCAAGTCAGTGGCGCCGTGTAGAGACACAAGACCTTCCTGAAGGGAGGAGCGCAATTGTGCGTTTGAGCATTTCTGTCTCCGCCGTCTCCAGTGTGAAAAGGAGGGATCAAATATTAGAGCAGACAAGCACAAATGACAGACAGCGTTTGTGAAATGGGAGCAGGTGAGACTGAACAAGCCTTGTGACAACACCGCCAGAGAAATGCGGCATTGTTTTTTTTCTTTCATGCTGTTGTGTATACATACAAGACAATGCTAAGCTGTCTGTTATCCAGGGCAAATTCAGTAGATGTCAACCATGTCGTTCCCGCCCCCGTTTTGTTTTCTTAGTAAATGTAAATTTCCACAACGCTACCCAGTCTGATGGAGACAATGCGGGGTGGCATAACTATGCAGCATTCTGTGTCATACAAATGTTAAAAGAATGTTTGACTACCAACATGACATTAAAAGTACGTCTTCCACCCAAACAAGATAACTCCAGAATGTGCAAGCAAATATTGAACCAACCTTCATGACTCAAAAATTACAGCCTGGCAACCTGTTGTTATTCCTGTCTCCATCCGCAATGATTGCATGATTGCGCTTTATTTAAAATAAATATTAATCATCTGTATCTCCTGAGACCTTCAATCACAACTGAAGTGTATATTCAAAACCATGCCCCTTCAGTCATAAATTTAGCTTCTTGGCAAGACTAGTACAGTAACAAGTACATTTGTGCATATGTGCACATAAACACACACACACAGACACACGCAGAGAGACACAGACGGGGAGAGACAGAGAGACAATGTGAAAAATTAAAAAGGAAGAGATTAAACATAACTCAAGTCAGCAGTCTACACCACAGGCTCTTTGAAGACTTGACCATGCTGCTCAGTGGGACAGCACTCTGAAATTAACATATGTTCTTGCCAGCCAAAAAAAGATAAACAACTCTGTAAGCACTTTTTATCACCTGACACTACAACATTACATCAAGGCAAGAAACTGCAATTTAGCAAGACCCTGTCTTCGCCCTAAAACTTCATCTCCATAAGTCAGTGCCCTTTATGCCTTTACCTGCCTTTTAGCAGCAGGTGACTCTCTGTTGTTCTGTTGTACATCTGCTGCCGGCAGCAGCGGGGCTTCTTTCATGTTGACCCTCTGGGCCAGGATGGAGGCAGTAATGATGGTGGCAGTGATCATTTCCCTGCTATGCAGTGTAATTTGAATTATGATAAAATAACAATATATTGTGCTTTTCACAGCAACAGTTCATCAATAATTCACAAAACATAAGAGATTTCAAGACAGGAGATAAATAAAATGCGATATTTTGAAGTAATGATATAGGCATATATAGAAGCAATTACCACAAAAAAGCAAAGCACAATTTCAATAAGAGAATGGCAAGTGGAAAAACTGTAAGCTAATTTTTTTTTTTTTTTTAAATGAACACAATTGTGATTGAAAATAATAGCTATGGTCACCTCTGGTCCGGAGGCTGGACCTTGGTGAACACAAAAAAATGAAATAAGCCAGTATCCAGTGAAGGGAGGCTAAAATAAAGGTGATACTCCTTCAATTGGTTGGAAGTTTTACTGCAATTTGCACAAACTGCAGGCGGGAGAGAGGCTCATGAATGAATAAATAACATAACAGGTTATCATTATCCACCTCAGGCACAGGGGATTAAAAATGTGTCATTTTGGAATTGGTCAGTGAGGAAAGCGAGACTGTTTAAGTTGAGCATCAAAACAGAGTGCTGGGTTAACAAGTAGCACTCCAGGCTTTACAGCTACAGGCCAAATAAACCAAATACAATAATACTAGTAATACTAATAATAATCTAGTTGAAGTAACATATATTAACTTATATAGATATGTGGCACACTGTTGTCCAGAAATGTATATTGTATTTGTGCATAATATTGAGAAGATGAAGAAACAAAGAGCCTAAATCTGATCCTTGCAGACCACCGTGAGAAAAATTGCCAGAAGAGGATACAATATTTGTTATAGCAGAAATGCTTAATTGGCAAGATCGGATTTCAACCAATGTGGGAAACTGGAAACTGAAAACCATTTCTAAAGATCACTGAGAAGTGTGTCATGGGCAACTATGTCAAGTGCTGTAGTGAGATCCAATGGCATCAGAACAGGGCACTTAGCACAATTGTATTATGCTGCTCAGCTGAAGAGAGTAACCTTTCTTTTACTGTTTTTCAAGGCAAGAAATTTATTTCATTATCTTTCACACTGCTGAAGCTGCCAAAATGTTATTTGTGGTGCTTCTTGAATTCGGTGGCACATGAAAGCGGTTCAAAGGTGAATGATGAAATGATAGTGAAATATTGATTTACTAATACAAGTCAGTTATACTGTTGTTGATCCATTATAAATAGTAAAAACAAGGTTTACTCTAATTTAATTGCTTCCAAGTATTCATGCATTCAGCTTGAATGTCATTGCAAATGTCATGCAGATTTGACTTCAAATAACTGCAACCACCATCTTTACTTAAACTTAACCAAGAGTTTTAGTTGCTTGAACATATATTGCAAAAAAAAAAAAACTAGGTTTAAAAAATGTTTTAAAAAGCTATTGTGATCTGGGGTTTTGCTCAATACTGACTTTCTTGTCTGGAGATAGAATTGTGCTACTTAATACTTCAACTCAACTCAAACAGGAAAGCTTATATCACTATTGTAATTTTGGTGAAACTTGGAGGGATATCTTATTTTGATCCTGTGTTCTGATAACTACAGAACTTCCTCAAATCAAGCTGCACCAACTACTACTCCTGACAAAATACTGATTGTCTTGAAATGAAGAGACCCTGAGCCACACAGTGTATCGAGTAGTCTTAAATATTTACATGCAAATTTTCATGCCTAGAGATGACTGATTGAGCCTATATAGCCCCATTACAGAGTGAAGCCAACACGCCCATAGAACCAAGGTTATAATGTCACTCTTCGGTTCACCATGTAAATACAAATTTAATTCAAATTTAACATGAAATCAACTGAGCCTTGACCTTATTTTTTCATAAGAAACTTAATGTGCCAAATGAGGTGTCTTAACAGATCACAGGACTAAAATGTCAAGGCGAGCTAATGAGTGATCCTAGCATCCTATAGCTCAGTAATTAGCCAACCAGCTCAAGCTTGAAAATCAGCAATCCAAACCTGGAATTTGTTCAGGAAAGATGTCATTTTTAAAGTTCAGCTTATTCACAGACATAACAAATCAGGAATGTTTTCTAAAATTCTTTATTAATGCTTTTAATTATTAAGTATGCATCTAAATTTACTGACCTGTTTCATCACAAAAACACCAACTGTACTTTCATTCTTGAGCCTGAGATAAGCAACAGTATGTTGGAAAATGAGGCCTCATCATTTTCCGTCATTTTCTGACTTAAACCCTACACCAAGTCCTGGAATCAATCCAGACTGTGGTTTCTCCCTTGACTCTGTCTGTGCTTTACCGAGTCTGAGGCTGTTCATCAAGCCTCCATTAGTGTTAACACATAAATGCATTAATAGATAAGTTAATGTATTTGAATCAAGGCCTACGCTTACTTAATGCAGTAGATGGTCCTATATCACTTGAGAGAAGCTGCCTCTTTTGTATAGCTTAGTATCTCGAAAGTCGAAGACTGGGATGGCGTCGGCCATCACTCACTTGCCGTTTTTCCACGCATATCAGAAATAGTTGCTTTTCAAAAAGAATGATGCTGTAAAAGTCTGAAAACTCTGTTTGTACGAATAAAGTGCTGTTGAGTTTAGGAGTCTTTGAAACATGGAAAGCAGTGAATGTTTAGGTGAGGACCCTTGGAGAAGAGGCTCAGTCGGCCTCTCTAACTGACAAGAACACGGAGTGTTTTGTTCAGTTTCATAATAACGGAATAGGTGTAAAATGTGCACTTACTCAATAGATATAATGCCCACATTCACAAAAAAGAAGTTACAACACATCCATAGCTGCCACGAGGAATAAATATGCTTTAGCCTCTGGTCCATTTTGAGAGTTTGGCACTGAGGAAGAGCTGATGAAGAACAAGCACCACAGCCACTTCACATCTCACTGGGTTTTTTTTAGCATTATCTTTTTGTACATTTTGAGATGATTTTTGCTTTTAAAACCATGATTGCAATCATCAGTGCAAGTGCAGCTTCCTTTTTACTAGAAATAAAAAGAGAGTGAGAGGTGGACTTGGCTGCAGGGCAGGTGGACATTGCGGAGGGCAGGAATTTAAACATGTTCAAACCTTTGCATAATTCTGAGGATTTAAATAGATTTCCTCCTTGAATTAGCATTCACTAGGTAACCAACCAATGACAAAGTTGTTGGAGATGAGCCATGTGTTCTACCCCCTGTCATCCTGCCTGTAATGAATGCATCTGTCAAGTCATCTCTCTGGGCCGTGTTTTGACTGATGGCTGATTCCAGGATTCCCTATAGCACAATGCTTCACACGTTTTTTTTTTTCTCTCTCACTTTCTCTCCCTCTCTTTCGGATTTGGGATGTTGTAATCATTTCCATTTCTGCGTTGAGTTTGTTGATTAGTGCAGCTGTTCATTGTTGAGGGTTGTCATGTTAAGGAGGAACAGCTGCCACGAATCTTGTCAGCTGTAAATCTTTGTTCAGACTAACAATTCAAGATTATCTGTGAATCCTTTCGCGCTTCTCCTGCAGAATGTTTTGAGGCTACGCATTAAAGTTTCATTAGCTATATTACTGCAAATTCCCTGTTGTCTTAGGATTGGAAAACACACATCCATTTTTGGAGGCATCACATGATGCTGGCTAGACTTATTAACATGTAAATATATATATATATAAAAAAGATGAATGTTTGAATGTGAATTTACCCAACTCTGCAGTTCAGTTTCAGCTCATTGTTTTGGTTTTATAACCTGCAACTTTTCTGTTATGCTTCACTGTCATTGCTTTCAACAGTATCAGTTCCACATGCAGCAGGTAACTGTTTAGGTGCATACAACGAGTAAACTACCTGCCAGCACCAGACAGTAGAAAGAGACAGGTAGCAAATAGCTGGTCACCATAGTGGATAGTTTATTTCTTGCAGTAGTTGTTAGAGACAAAAAACAAAGCGAAAGGAAGAGTGAATATTGGATTTACATTCTCCGGGTAGCCAGAGTCATGGCTTCAAATGAATGCTAATGTTGCTCTGTATCTGCTTGATGTGTAAATGGGCAACCGTTTGCTAACAGGTTTGCTTTATCAACTTTATAAGGTGATAATATGTCAGTGTTGCTTTTACAGCTGCCAATGTTGCCAAATAAATCTGTTAATGCCTGATTGGACATAAATCCCAGTTTGTGGAATTCAAACAGACAGACTGATTATATGGGAATATTCTGCAAAACTCCACATTCAATGGCAACATATGTGCTCGTCATCAATTCTAGACAATTCTAAGTTTATCAAGGCAAGCTTCAGTTTCACAATCGTGCACCCTTGATCAGAATAGGTGCCATGGGAGACAAAAGCTTTCCTAAAGGCTTGGTGTTACTGGTGGTAAACAGTCTGATAATCCTTGACTTTCAAAGTTAGCAAGGCTGCCAGCATTCTGTCAGTCACTACAAACACTAATTTGGTCAATAGGTACATATTTTCAATACTATGGCGCATCTTTATATAATGAACAACAGGTACACCCAATTACATGTTTCGATCATATAATCAGAATCTAAAAAAAGGATCGCAGTGGATGCAGATGATCAGCAGTCACTGTGTCATGAGTAACATCTGTTAGTACCAGTTCTCCTTTGGGAACATAAACACTCCAATGTAAAAGCAGCATTTATACACCATGTCCTTGTTTCTAAAACTGGATTCCCCCGGCTAGTGTTTTTTATTTTGCAGGACACATTAAATGAAAGCTCTGAGCTGAGGTGTCTAATGTGTTTGTCCTTAGATTGTTGATGAACAGTCAGTCCCTCTTTCCCCCTTTCATTTCTCCACTCTCCTCTCACTAATCATCTTCCCATGCTCCCTGATAGATATCATATATGAGAGCTATTACTTAATTTTTGATTTGCTCAGGCTGTTTCCCCTCAGCCGTGACTCCAGCCGTTTATGGTGTGATTGCTCTTGACATTTTAATAAGAAACTTTCCTGTGCTGACCCTAAGGTACCCACCGCTATGTGTTCTGAATCACAAGTGAAACATGACAGGAACCAAGATGCAACTGTAAACATTCAGAAATCCAGCACAGTGTTCCCTTTCAAATTCAAATTCATGGCTTCCACCCTTTGCGTGTGTTAAGACTTTGTTGAATTGTAAACAAGTCAAGTTGTCCGAGTTTGCCTCTGAATGCATGTGTGTACACATGATAATTCTGTCTATATGTTTGCAGTCCTTTGAACATGAATTCATTTCTTTGCTTTGAGTCACATGCCGATCATGCGACAGTTTTCCTTGTGCATCTGTTTCTGTGACAGAGCAGGTGTCTAATCCCACAAAATGCAAACATTTTCCCCATTAAAAAGCAAATGCGCCAAATTAATGCTTATGTTATCTTTGAAGATCACACAGACCTCCCACTTATGAGTGAGCAACACATGTATTTGTCTGTGCATCATATTAATTATGTCACAGAGCTTCTTGTTAGCCACTTCAGTATCAAATGGGATTGGCTGCTGTTAATTTTAGCTGTTTCTCCTCTGTGGATGGCAAGAGTAAAGAGACGTACAGGATAAAAGGGAAGATGGAGGGATAAGAGGAGTCGGGGTGCAATTACAGTACACTGTATTTCAGATTATCAAAATTCAGGGCAAAGCCTTAACAACCATTTCAGCAAAATCCTTTACAAAGTTCCTGTCTTTTTTTTCTCTTATTTAAAAGCACACGGATCCATTAAGGAGCTCAACTCCATATTCATTCATTTATTAATTCACTCACTCAGTCACAGGTAGCCTGCCTCCAATTGGCTCAATGAACCAGAATCATTCAAATGTCTCTGCCATACGACTAAACATTGATTATGCACCTATTGATCTCCACTATATGGCACAAGTGGGTGGACGCACAAACTAATTATGCTGACATCTGTACGCATATTACATTATACATTACATACATTATACATGATACTAGTCTTTCCACAAGGTTTTGCAATCTGACTGCAGGGATTTGCTCCCATTCAGTCACAGGAGCATAAATGAGGTTGAGCACTGATGTTGGGAGATAAGGCCTGGCTCGCAGTTGACCTTTCAATTCATCCTAGGTGTTGGATGGTGTTAAATGGCAAATGGACTGCATTAATATCCTCTAGTCTTGCCGTCTTTACGACGACAGCCAGCATTCATCCATTCACACGCATTGGTACACTGGTGGCAGAGGCTACCATGCAAGGTGCCACCTGCCATCAGGAGCCATAACCATTCACACTCACACGTTCAGTATCTTGCCCAAGGACACATTTAGAGGTCAACTCAGGAAATCATTTCTGTATTGACCCAATTCATGAAAGTACAATTTTGACCTTGGAAAAAGCAGCTTTCAACCGCATCTCATGAACCTTGTCAGCCTTTGCGTGTTGAAACCTGAAGCTCCCCCCAAATTGTTGATGCAAAGACGGAAGGATACCATTATCTTAAATATCACTTCATCTTGTAGCATTAAGAGTTAACCTAATTGAAATTAAGAAGCTTAGCCTAAATCATGAAAACAGCCCAAATGTGTCCGCGTAGCCATCTTTCAACCTGTCTGTCTGTGTATCTGTCACTACAGCAGTCTTGGCTGACTGCTGTGTTTCATTTGTAGCATTTCTCCTCAGCCTACATGCTGCCAGCCAGAATGCTAATAGCAACCCTCCTGGAAAAATAAAATCTATGGATGTAAAATGTATATCAGAAATGAAACTCAGGATACAATACCAACACCCTTAACGCCCATAACATCAAGTAATCTCGAATATTAATATGTAAAACAAAAACCTGTTCATTCAGAGCTCGAGCCATCGTGGCACTACACGACCGGGGAGACAAATAGCTGCCCCACTAACTTATAATGAGCACAGCCTTGGCTATCTATTGGAATTCCAGGTCTATTTCCTTTAAGTGTTAGTGAAATACAGAGGGAGTGTTAGAGTAGAGACGGTGGGGGTGGAGCATGGAGGGGGCCGAGATCTGAAAGATTGAAGATGGATTTCTGTGGGAGTGGTGTGTGGGCATTAGAATGCTGATGGTGCAGGAGAGACTGCGACTTGGGAAATCACTCGTCTGTATCATTTCTCCACTCAAACCCACCGTCAGAATCAGTTTCGCTGTTGGGCATTCATGAGTATCCTGAGGCCTAGCGCTCTCTTACACATATCCCATGCATATGCACCTGTGTATGCCATCAACTTGTGATTGCTGCACAGTCACAACAACAACAACTTGCAACTTACAAGAATCCTTCTACCCTGTAGATGCCAAAAAATGATTTCCACACCCAGATCAGCCACTCCATTTTTTTCTTAATCTTTTGAAGCGCCCGAGCCAAAAAAGGCTCTGGTTCACTCAGCTTTTTATTATTGGATTCAAATCAATCCATGTATGAAAGAGATAATGTGCAAAGTTGAAAGCAGGTTGCCATTAGAAAATTCTATAAAATTGTGTATTTTAACCAAGATCAAGTAAAAGTAAAAGGCCACATATGTGGTCATCTTGATCCTAGTCGTTTTAATGTAGTATAAGTCTGACAGTGTCTGTTAATCTGATATAGATTTACTGTATATCCTAGTCTGTTTTAATGTATGTTACCTGGTATTATGGTATTTTCTGCCCTTGCTATTTCTCATATTTTTTAAAAATCCCGTTGTCAAAGTCACAGTGAGCTCAGTGCTAATGATAGAAAAACACATGACAAAAACTCTCCCCTACATAATGATGCTATACTATAAGTGTAAGAAAATAATGTACTATGCCATTTTGTATGACACAAAATGATACAAGATGTGGCGGACATCAGTAGCACTGCATTCCTGACCCAAGATCCAAAATTCGATCTAAATATTTCACCACTGTGACATTTTCTTACAGCTCCTCCGTTTTGTTGATGCATTTTACATCACTGAGCATCCTGGATTTCACTGAACTACTCAACAGTCAAAACTTGGTTAGAATTAGTATTAATTTATGACACAGTGATAAGCTGTGGGCAAGGCAATTAATTTTCCACATTCAAAATGCAGCCCCACTACACTCCATTACTTTATTTACTGCAGTAAAACATTGGTGAGGTAATCACAGTTCAGGCCCAGCCCAGATCTTTTTTTTCCTGCCTTTCCCCAGACTGATAGTGTGTTCTGCCACACCTTTCTCTCATGCTGCAACAGCACTAACATAGTGTGAAGATAGTTTGGGCAGTGCAAGATTTTTATCCTCTCTGATTCCTCACCCTTTCCACCAGGTGACAGGATGGCAAGGTTGCACAATTGCACTGATGCTAGTCTGCTCTCTGCTGAGTGAAAAAAGATGCGATGATCACGATTCAAAAATGCCAAAGTTTATCAGCCTTTCAGAAAAGCTTGACGTTTTTTGGTCTTGCATTGCATCTCAGTGCACATCTCATCAAATCAGTGATCCAGGATACTAGAGTTGTGGATAAAGGAGTGCTTACAGAGAGTGTGGGCTTCAGGTTGTTTACAGCATTTGCAGACCTGTCATGTCCACTAGACTGGTCAAATCTAGTCTCTTTCCAGAGGCAATAGTGATGGATTATCTGCCCTCAGGAAGGCATAATTCACCATTGTTCTCCTCCACTCTCTGGACTGGCAATTAAGTTTGTAATTGCTGCAGGTTATTTAAGTGCTGACAGCCTTACATATGATTTTTTTTTTTTTTTTGTGGTTAAATGAATTTTCCCTTGTCAGTCAAAGCTATTAGTCTCCTCTACCTTCTCTCATGCTGCTTAAACATTTTTTAATTCAGGAATATGGTCACAATGTTTGCTTTACATCTAATTACAGAAGATGACTTGCAAAGTCAAACAAATGTCTGTCATTCATGTTGTTAATTAAACACTTTTCACTTTAATATCATTTACTCTATATGTGTGGAGAAGTGATAACTGAACCCACCAGGAGAGATTTTTGTCTGTGTTAGCACACTCATGGGTGGTGTGAACACAATATATGCTGCTTTATTTGTACAGACCTTAATTATGTTTGATACTGAATTTGCATTGCTCATGATGACGTGTTAAAGAAATGTGGATGGATGATTTAAGTACTTTCAGTGGTACAGCTGCTGTTACTATTTTTTTTTTATCCCGCAGAAATTAATATAATTACACTATCACAACAGAACAATAACAATAATGTATTGAAACAGTGTATTCAATTTTAACTAATTGTGTTAATGATTATGTTTAGGGAACGATCTAGGATTACAGCATTTTTGTAGTGCAGAAAATTAAAACTAATGAATTAATGATGGACGCTTTGAGACTGAAAGTTGCCTCAAAACCAATGAATGGTGATGCTCCATGTGCAGGAATCCACTTTTTTCCCCCCACAGAGCGTTCGTGTCTGTCCTAGTGCTGGTCTCATGTGACATACTCCCTCTTTGTGGAAGATAAAGGGCTTGTCTTTTGTGGTTTCTATACTGTTCCCTCTAGCATCTCATCAGATATCCCAGTGAGTAGCTTCAGGGTCCATTTACTGTCTTATAAAACAACCAGTCCCCTGCCAGTTTGGTACAAAACGATTCCATAAACAAAGATATAGTAAGTTGCAAGGCCTGCCCTAGTAAAAGGCCTTATGGGAAAAATGACACCTTACAAGCAATTTACACTCCTGCCCATAGAGAGTTCACCTCCTCTTTTTCATTCTCCCTCCTGCTTTACCTCTGTCTCTGTCCTTCCACCCCATTATGTTGCTACATCATATTCATTACAATGCTAAGTGATATGTAATGATTGCCAAATGTAATACAGTGAAGTCATCTGCAATATTATTAATAATATGACCTCTTCCCCACCTCTCTCTCCTTCTGTATTCTAGTTGAGAAAGGCAGTGATGGACCACATCTCAGACTCTTTCCTGGAGACCAACGTCCCTCTACTGGTGCTCATTGAAGCGGCCAAGAGTGGAAACGAGAAGGAGGTCAAGGAGTACGCCCAGGTGTTTCGTGAACATGCTAATAAGCTGGTGGAGGTCAGTCATGAATTATACATGGAGGCACAGACATGTAGCCACATACATACATCATATAACCACATCTATTCTCATTCGCCAGTTCAGAAATTAAAGAGTTAAATACGCTAAGAGCAATGTAGGTCAGGTCACCGTAATGGTGCCTCAAATTAAGACTTCAACCAATGCAGCCAGTGCAATAGAAACTGTCCTCATTAATTCGACAGGATTAATTAAAGACAGAGCATACGTGTATGTCTAAAGGCTAAATATATGTATTAAAAATAGAAATAATATCTGTAAAAATATTTTTGATGGTTTGATATTATTTGATTTGAGTAGTTAGAGAAACTGCAACAGAGAACGCCTACAGGGGGAAAAAACATATTACACTGTACAGCAAATATGTGATTAATTTAGAAATAAAAATAAATTAAATCTTGAAAACAGTCTTACACAACACACCTTTGTAGACACACACACACACACACACACACACACACACACACACACTTTGCGTGCACATTCTCGCTTTCACTAATTGAATGCCATACAAATAGCTTTTTTCCCAGACTGTTGGGGAGATGTTATGAAATTATTTTCAATGTGTAGCAGAATCAAGGTACACCACGTTTCAAAAACATGTTCTTCTCCTGAACTGTTTGTGCAGAAGTTTGTGGCTGAAATCACATTGCAAACCACAACTTGAAGCTTCAACCATCATTGAGTTTTATTTTAATTTTAGAAATAATGTGCTTGGCATGCAGCTCGGCTTGCAGTGCTCAGCAGCTTTGAGTTATGTCGCTGCTTGCAGCTGGAAAATAAACCTGTGTCTTTTTTCCCTTCTGTTTATTGTGGTGATGCAAATAGCCAATCACAGCTCAACCTTACAAAAATGCTGTATTATTCCTTAAAGTCTCTTTTAGACACTCCTGGATGTCAGCTGAATCTTTGACTGGCTGATTCAATTCCATCAATTTTTGACTATACTGTGCATGTAGATTGTGTGACAGTGCCTTTTTTTTATAAATAATTTAAAATGTGCACCTGAGATGTCACACACACTAAATGTCCCATCAGCAAATGTACCCAAATATGCACCTGCCTGCCACTGCACCACCTTTCCAAAGGTGAACAAACAATGATCACAGCAACTGTAAATAAAGCTTTCAGGTGGATTGCTTTTTCGCACTGTGTGTACCTATATATCATGGTGGGTAGTTATTGTTTACCTATGTGAGGCCACAGGCATTGACATTGGCATCTCTTGTTGTCTCTTTCGGCTTTGTTTGCTGCAAGTAGTCATACAATTACGCTATGAAGAAGTATGATTCCCACTTTGAATGCTAATTTATTCTAAAAAAAATTGAGATGCTGCGGCAAGAGTCACTGCCACTGACCTCCGTATGCCAACAGGACAGGTAAATAACTCAAAAGGTGCCACTACATATTGAGAATTTATGCTGGCAGATCCAAAAAGTGTTTTCGTGTTATAGGATCGCCGGAGCATGGGGACATGTAATCTAAGGTGGGCCATTGCAGTGATGGCTCCTCAGAGTCACAGTGTATCTTCACAAAGCGTAAAGAGGTGATATGGAGGAACAGATGATGTGTTACTCGGGTCAGCTTTGTGCTCTTTTCAGCTTCAGGGGTTCGGTACATTTCTATTAAGGTTCATACTATCTCTTGTTTTGTGTTTTTGTGATAGAGTTTGTTTCTCTTACCCCGCAGTGGGGTAAGAGAAGGCCAGTGATAAATTTCCTCTGCCCTTTGGTGGGTGTTGCTTTTGTTATCATGGCCCTTTAACAGGAGCCTTTAGAAGCCTTTCTGTGGGCCTCTCTTAACATACCGTCACTTAAAAACAGCAGCGCAGCTTCCTTTGACATCAGCTGAGGGAGTGAGTGATTTGTGTGCCCTTTTGGTCTTCCCCAGCTGTTTGCTGATGAGGGAGGATCTGACTGATGCTACAATCAAAATCTGTCCTTTGCATCCCACAATGTTAAAACTTTGTTTGCCCAAGGACATTTTAGGTAGATGGGCTGTTATTTTCATGAAGGAAAAAGGGGGGGAGGTGTTGCATTGCTCGTTGGCCTGTGGATTTTTTAATTTGCTCTGTAAAGCATATGGCAGCAGTGAGGTACACAGCAATTGTTTGTATGGAGATGGAGTGTAGACTTCCAGTTGCACAGCCACTGAGCTCGTCTTAGTGGCTGTGCAACTGGCTTATCACAAGCTTGTGTGTTGGCAGACATCAACTTCAAAACAAAAGTGCAAATTATTTATTTAAAAAACTGACTCATGTGGGTTTAATACTATTCAACATTGTGAGGAAATATACCAATACTCAGAGACGGAATATGGTGCATAATCATCTCTTCACTTTACTGGGTGCATTTTCTCAACTGCAGACTTCACATAAGGACCATTTGTCTTTTTGTAGCAACAAATTGGTAGCAACAAGACTGAGATCTATTCTTCAAAAAAGATGACGGGTAAAATGGTTTAAAAAAATTCTGTCTTATACATGTGTCTTCTCAGGCAGCAGCATTTATAGCCTTGTTTAGAGGGATGTGAGCGGTGATGATCTATAAAGGGTTGTTACTACAACCATGTCCGTTCATCTGATGTTACAGCGAACATGAGAGTGAGAATCTGGAGGAATAAGAGTTTTAAGGTTTTGGGGTACCACAGAGACCGTCTCAGAGTCAGTCAGGGCGAGGATGCTCATGTTAACAAGATGCAACATTCCTTTGGTCCACTCACGCCTCTCTGACTCACCTGTTGCATGTTGCTTCACAGTTAGTTGGGCTGGTAACATATTAACATCAGTGTTATCCTAGGGGTTAGAGTAAATGGGCTTCACTCGAAAGCATGTTTCTACTTATTGGTCCATAAGTCAGTGAAGACTTGTTGCAAGAGACACGTTGCTGCCCCTGCCCTTTACTAAGGTAGAGCTCTGCAGGGTTAAATACGTAACTGGCAGATCATACTGTAACTGGCAGAGCAGCACACGCGTACGTATTTCAGTTTCATGAGATGATGAGCTACTCCATCAATTAATTCCTATTAGAGGTCTCCAGCTGTGAGCGTAGCGTTACAGTTATAGTGTCTTTTTTACCAAGTGATGGAAATGAGTAATCAGTGTGGTTGGACACGAACTAAGCTTTTATACATAAAAAAATTAATTTTATTGAACAAACCTATTAAAAGAGGTTCTGGAATCATGATTATCAGGAGTTCATCTCATTAGAGTGTTTTATACTGTAAAACCGTAGATTCACAAAGGAGCTATTGAATGTGATGCTTGCTTGTTAAATGTAATTTTAAACCATGCAAACATTATAGAGAGAGGTGAGGAATAAGTGTTCACCGCAGAAGATACTTTCACCAGGTGTTATGTGCAGCATTATCTTACTTGTAAAAATATCATCCATCCTTCTCCTTAACATCCATGTTATGTTCCTTCACAGTCATTGTCCCAGTATAGAGCAAAGAATGTTTAAATCATTCCACATGTTGGCAAATACAGAGCAGAAGCTATAAGAAGGTGCAATGCAGAATTTTATCCTTTAATCAGGGTGAATGAGGACGTTACTGTTCCTTGTTATGCTAAATAGCTGATATACTCAAGGCTATCCTATATACTTGGCAATATCACTGTCATTGCTGTCATCATCATTATTCGCGCCTTCACAGACACAGTCATCATAACCGCCACCATCACAATCCTCTAATATATTAGGCTAATTAACATCCTGATCAATGTCACTGCAGTCATCTCCCTGATGTCAGGGAGGAACTGTCTTAAGCCATTAGCCTGGAGTTTGGACATGATCAGCTTTATCAAAGTAAAAAAAAAAAAAAAAATGTGCTCCTCGTCATGTCTACTTTGTCATCCTTTGATTTTGTTCCATTTGGCTCCACAGTATACAATATCTCTCTTTTCTGCACCATTGTTCTCTGCTCACCTCTGTGAAGAGCCAACTTCACCCCGAGGGCTCTCCTAATCACATCACACTCATTATGCCATCTTGACCAGCGACATGAAACCACTAATTATTAAGTTGAGTATGTCATTGGCTTAAAGACATGTAATGGATCTGTAAAATGTAATACAATGAACCTGCAATAATCAGAAAAATGTCCTCCCACATTACATATTTGCATTAGTATCGCTCACGTCTTCTTGTTTAGATCCATATTCATAGAAACATTTGCACGCTCAACAGACTAACTCTAATCCTTCTGTGCAATGTGGTATTTTGGCAGACAGACAAAAGACTCTTGTTCTGCACCTGTAATGCCCATTCGGACAATCTTTATTTCTTTGGAATTGCAATGTTTTAACTGAGCTCCACACAGAGGTTTGAATATTTGAGCTGTCTCCATTTGTGGTGGAAAATGGGTAAGAAGTATGGGAGCCGTGTTAAAAGTTAGGAAATAGAGATCATACAGAGAGAGAGAGAGAACTAGAGAGCTATTATTTCTTCAGTGTTAGGGAAATAAAATTGTGCGTATCTTTATATCATTGGCCTATTAACACAGGATTTTACAAATTAATTCCCAAGGCTTACTTTAATGAGAAGTATCTAATCCGAACCCGTCATCAATGCAGACATTTTTCCAGTTTGAAAGACACAGCAGCAAAAAAGTCCCCTCTGTTTCATACGAGCCCCTTTATACATGCGTCTATGTGCAGAAATGAATACAATTCTAAAAGGAAAAATATTTATCTGAAATATTTCCCCATCTCATTTTATCAGTCCGTACACTCAGTATTTCACAGGTGAAATTAACTGAGACATACTGAAGCTTGAGTGTTGAGGCTCAAGAAAACTTCCATCTTCCCTTTTCCATTCATAACTTCTGTATAGCCTACCCTTCATTGAATCATCTATTTCCCATTTTTTAAAGTATAATCTAGATCATTTGGCTGAGAAGTATCATAGCAGTTATCAATATTTCAAGTCAACTGCTCAGTTCTGGCAGCTATTAGTCCTTTTCCCAAGACAAGTGAGAAATTATCACCTAAAATTATTTAAATGATTTGTTACAGCAATATTATAGATAGAACATTAGACTTTTAAACTTTAAATGTGAAAATGTTCCTTTATTGAAGCACTCAGTATAAAATGTTCTCTTTTTTATATTCATGAATTGATTGTGTTGAAAATATATTGTTATTGCTAAGCCAAATCCAACAGTATTATAGAAACAGCAGAAACAATGACACAAAACTAGAAGAATCCACCCCAACATAAAATCCACGTATCCTCATGTAATAGTTACCTCATCTCTAAATTAAAGACTCCCTCCGATGAAAAAGATTTTAATCTTCTTAACATGTTCATATGGTGTTTTGTTTATGTGCTACAAAGACATATCATGAGTGAAATAAGCAGTCAACAGCTCATCTGAGCATTTCTGCCTTGGAACTGCAGTGCACCAATGACAGTCTCAGAAACATGGAGTCACACAGCGATGGTTTCATACCTGACATACTGAAGGAGCCAATCCTGTGTCAGAGCCGGTGTCAGAGAAGGAGCCAGGTGTAGCTACGAATCGGTATTTTGCAAGATAAGTTTCACTATTTTCAGAACGGTGATAGATGTGGTCTGTTTTCAGTTGCAAAGTTGCAAAAGGAAAGATGGTGAACCTTCATCCATTTCCAAAAATCTGAAAAAACGACTTTGCAGTATTCATTTTCTAGAGCACTGTTTTTTATACAAAAAAAGATGCATTTTTCCAAAACTTATATTGAAGCCTGGCGCTGTTCCTTCCTATCCCGGGGAACCAGTGAATACGAGCCAACATGTTGGTCAACTTGTACATTTTTCTTATGTTTTATCCGCTGACTGTGTCCAACAAATCTGCAGTGTGCTAGATAACTTTGGCCAGCATTATTTTATATGGCTTGGGGATGTTGGGCCGGCTCTTAGAGTGGGACAAAAAATATGGAGACATACAGGTAAACTTGGTAACTGAATAAAGTAATTTATTTACCACAAAATAGTCCAAACAAACAGATAGATGGGAGGAAGCTCCAGGGAGTGTATGAGTGAAAATGTGCTGCATGGGTGTGGAAAAACAAAGAAAGGTGAGAAGATCTGCCCCAGGACTGGCTGCTGCTCTGCCTCATATGCATGGAGCACACCGGGCCCAGGTGTGTCCCAAGCAGATGATTTAGCCCCTAATTAGGTTTGCAGCCCTGGAGAGAGAAAGCACTGCAACGGCAGAGTGAACCAGATGTCACAGTTGATGAAGAAAGTTACGACAAATCTTTCTCCAAACAGTGTGCCGGATAGCTAAGCCGCTGAGTTAGATGACGGCTGCAGTATATTCGTTACGATAACTCTGACAGAAATCTTCACATGACCTTGCTGTTGTTCAGGAAGAAAGCGTGTCATGACAAAGGCTGTTCCCTTAAACTGTTAGTAGCAGGGCAAGGTAATTAAAGTGTGGAAGAAGTTTTTCTTGAGGACTTTCTGCCAGAAAGTGCCATTTGAGTTTGATGAGCACAGTGGAAGGTGAGCAGGTATGCTCAAGCAGATGGGTGGGTGGAGATAGAGGCGGAGACTATTTGTCTATTCATAGATTCACGCATACTAAATGAAGGTAAAGGTGTAGAGTTACATCTAAGCAATTTTAAGGCATGAAGAGATTTTTTTTTTTGTATGGAAGAAAAACTTCTAAATATGTAATTTTGATCAACAGAGAAGGAGCTTTAATCAATGCCAGAAGAGGAACTGGAAGAGTCCAGACACACTGCATTTGTATCATTTACCTCTCACATACAAAGTTCATTGACCATCATAACACACGTACGTGGACACAGATGAGTGACGGTGCTCATACACTGCTGTTCATCAACTCTGTATAATTCACCATTTGCATGCAGCTGCTTTGAGAGACTGGAGACGTTTATCGTAGCTGAGGACTGATCAGCAGCAGCGTGTTTAATTATTGATCAATTTTGGGAAGGGATGTTGAGCAGAATTAGTATAGTGGAGTTTTTCCTCCAGGGAAAAGTGAAGTTTCTGACATTATAACGTGTTTAATTTTAGAATGCAGCTTCATTTGTCTTGTATCTATGTTTACTTTTAATGTTTTGTTTTGTGATGCATGTGTTGTGTGTATTATGATGTGTAGAGGACAATAATCTGAACAAAAACTAAAAGTCTAAATACAAATTAATGGTGCAACAACAAATCCTGATCTATTACATTGATGCACTCTTGCAAGAGCTAAACTGATCTTTACTACTCTACATCCATTCCTCCCCTTCCCTATTATATCTATGTGTCTGTATATATTTTGCAATCTATTTCTTTAGCATTGAACACCATTCAGCACAGATGTATAATCACCATTCCTCAGTTTTCACTTCCTTATATCTGCCTCTTTCAATGAGGCTGCAGGCCGAGTTCTCCATTAAATTAATGCTGCCCACACCGATATGTTCTTGTTAATTCAAACACAAGATGAATATCCAATCTTTTAAAGTTACCACGGTTCCTTTTTATTGCCACTGCAGTGGGAATGTATACGTGCCAGCAATTCTTGGACATCTAAAGGACGTTACGCTCCATCACTATTCTAATGTCAGAATGACATTAGAACAGTTTGCCTCTGACCTTGACTCCATCTTGGAGCCTTCCTCTTGAACAGCTGTGGTGTTATGAAGGACACTTATATATCTGCTCAATCTCTAACGGGTCCTATATCTGCAATGCTTTCTGCAATCAAGAGCGGAATTGCTTAATGGGAAGACAGGTCTTTATTGTACATGTGTGCAGTGTACTATGGCTGATAAGGTGGCTTGGCTCCTATTGTTGCTCTTTACAAGCTCTGTTGCTTTGTATGTTGTTTATGATTAACCCTCCTTGTAGTGCTTTTGTACTCGCATTTATTTGAATCTTTTGTGAATCCCTACTGTGCACTCTTTCGAGCCCTTCTCTTAATTTACTTGCTTTTTTTGATAGCTGAATTTTTCATCAGTAATAAATATTTTTATATTTTGTTACAAATTCTGCTGTAACAGGTTAACAGCTCGAGCTGTAAATGCACTAATTAGTTACAGCAAATTAATTTCCTATTTCAGGAATGAAGTATTTTGTGTGTGTGGTCTCTGAGCTTTCTCCATACATAGCTACATTAAGCTAGGCGGTTCACCTCACCTTCATCAGTTCATTAGCTTTGCCTACTTTGGATTTACAGCACGTTGACCTTACTTTGGACATGAGCAGAGTCAAGGGGAAAGACATACCCCCAGTGATTATGCATGATCAATACAAAGTTAAATGTAACCGATACTGAATTGGCCTTCAGGGCTCAGCGACATGAGACAGACTGCAGCAGTAAATATTATTCTGGGCCACTGCATTAGACACTTTACTGGACAGTTAACTGGGAAGTAGATGGATCGCTGCTGGAACAGGTCTATTTGTGATGACCTGAACCTTTAGGCCGACATTAATCCTCTCTTTACATTTAAAGTTATTAGCCTCAATGGAAATCTGCCTTTTGGAAGATGTAGCCACAGAAGTGCGTAGACAGATGCATCACACTCCACCTAATCCACGTCAGGTATCCATCCCATGTATTTTTACATGAGCTCACAGCTAAAAAAAAAAATGTCAGTATGAAAAGAATGCAGACATGCAAACGTTGTCTCGCAGAACAGACTTTGGATTCATCCGTCATTTGGATTCTTGCAACAAAGCCTGTGAGTGAGTACAGAACTGTTCCTTCATAAAGCATTCACTTTCATTTTCCTTTTGTTTTTTAAAGCTCTCGACCATATTAAAGTGTGAAGTACAGCGGTAAATAACATGAACAAACAATGGAATGGGTCAAACCAGGATCTTTTCTCACTGATCCACATACAATTATCCACAATGTTAAAGTAGATATATTCATTCAATCAAGTGTCTCTAAGTACAGTATGCTACTACACTACAGCTCAACATGAGTGAAAACGTACCAAATTCTATGAAACATCTGTAAAAGTCTAAACAGAATTAGAATTATGTCGAATGAACCAGTGTTGTCTCTCAAAGGCCGTGTGATCGCGAGGCTTCTTCCGCGCTTTCATTTTATTTAAAAAACTGATCTTAATGGTGTTAGAGTACTCTCAGGTTCATACAACTGCCTGCACCTTTTTTTCCCCCCCGTGAAACCTCTTTTCTTTTTGTGGTCACCTCTGTGTAGTTGAAATCAGCTCAGTGTTTGAGAGAGAAGCTCTGCTCGTCGGTGTTACTTTTCATACACTGTCCGGTCTCACTAGAGGAGATGGGAGTTAATGCCATTGTTTACCATGAGCGAAACAGAGGAAGAGCACATATTACCACAACAAAGAGAGGAAGACTGTCTAATGGGAGCACATTGGGTGGATCTACCTGGTGCTGCAGGTGCTTTTGTATAGGCAAAGTTTTGTATCCCTATGTATCCCTGTGGTATTGTAGCGTGCAGTAGTTCTACACAACCAAGCGGCTTATGTTCCACGACTTTATCTAGCACTCGTAAGAGCCTCTGAGTGTTTTTTTTTTTTTTTTGCTGGTGCTTGTTCCTTATGCCTCTCAGTGCTTTTCTGCCCATCAAAGATATTTGGTGGACACATACCTGAGTTTCCTACACATTGCAAGGTATGTCAGAACCGAAAGTGTACAGTCAATTCAGTCCATTAGAATTCAGAGACAGAATTGTGAAGTGGCATAGCTGTGAGGAATGGTACAAAAGGGATTTTAAAGTATAGGTTTAAAAAAAAACAAGCACAGTAGGCTCAGGAAATGGAGGGAAAAAAATGCTTCCAAGACGCACTGGTGATTGACCCAAGCTGAGCAAGAGGATCCTCGGTCAGAGACTGAGGTCAAGAGAGTATAATAGGATATCTCCAGAGACCAGGTGCAATTTTGGAATAAGTGGACTTATGTGGCTTCTTCCTGCAAGTCCAGTAAGGCATTTCTTAAATAGTATGAGATCAGACGACATTGGATAAAAAATGATGACAAGCATATTTAATCACTGACCGGCTCCGTGATTGTCTGTATTTAACTGGGAACTCAACTGATGGCAGAACTCAACAGATGTTATCTTGAGTCCCGGATCATTAAGAGCCGTGTAGTGAGATAGAGTCGCCACACGATATCATTTTACATCAGAGGTGTTCAAACGGTGAGACCAGAGAGGTGCAGGAGAGTTTAAGGGTGGAAGTGTGTGATTTGTTAAGAAGTGTCGGTTAATGATAGTGTGCAACCCGCTCCACAAAGACCAGAGATTTTTTTAAGGAGAGTGGCATTTGAAGGAGTTGTAAGATGGACCTGAGGGAAACTGAGGCCTCATGAGCAGCATTCATTGTAAAGGCAGAAAAAGCCCAGACTATTGTGGAAACGTCCACACGGGTGGTGAATTTAAAGATGTGAAAAACATGTTTTTTTTCTCCTCCCAGTTTATCCCGAATAAATAATGGAATGGTTTTTTTCAAACGAGAAATTCATCAGGCTACAGGTGGAATGTGTTGAAGAATTCTTCAGCATAGAAAAATAACAGTGGCAGCAGCTTTTCCACGCGGTTGCTCTCTGTCTTGATTTAAATGAAAACCGACTGCTGATAGGCATTCTGTCGGAATAAAGAGAGGTCAACAACTCATATTGATGCAAG
Source organism: Holacanthus passer (assembly GCA_025331565.1). Classification (NCBI taxonomy): domain Eukaryota; kingdom Metazoa; phylum Chordata; class Actinopteri; family Pomacanthidae; genus Holacanthus; species Holacanthus passer. The sequence goes on along the minus strand of JAFREQ010000050.1, from coordinate 727,675 downwards.
TAAGTTATGTGAATATACAGAATATGCAACTTCAGCGAGTGCTGCATCGTTAGAAAACAGTTTTTGTGTAAAGAGAAAGCTTTTTTTTCAGTTACAATTCAAACATAAGTGTTGCTCTTTAAGTAAGCCTATAAACCTTCTCACCTTGACTGGGACTGAACACACACCCTGTAAGCAGCTTTGTCTTTATCAATTACATATTAAGATTTATATTGAAACAGCGTAAGTAGGTGTAGGAGAAAGTTTACCAGGCCAAAAAGATTCAGTCATCAATCTGAAATATTAGACTGAAACGGAAACATAAGTAGATCCATCCACCAGCTCATGTCAGATTTCTTCCCCCCAGCGGTCATTACTGACAGCAGAGTATTAGGGGTGGTCTTAAGGTGATGAAACTTTGATGTATGGTGATCTGATCAATACTGCTACAGCCCACAACCGATAAGTCCCAGTCAATGGGAGGATAATCACTTCTTTTTCCCCAGTGTGGCAGGACTGTGGCACTGTGGCCTGCACCGGTGGAAAAGTACATTTAATCAAGTACTGCACTTGGGTACAACATTTTTTACTCCATTACATTTATCTGACAGCTGTAGTTACTTTTCAGATCAATCTAATGAAATGCAGTGCATTGTTAAAGATTAAAGCAATGGTTGGTTGAGTTGTCATGTTACCTTTCAGACTCAGTCTGTGAGTTATTAGCAGGATCAGATGGTTACATTTAAACAAGTGTCCAAAGCCCACAGAGGTAAAACTATTCAATATTTCACAAAAACAGAAAAGAACAGAGGAAAGTCCTAAGGGTGAAAACATCTTTTTTTTTTTTCATTTCACAACTTAGACTCCAGATTTATCTTGTGTCCCTTTGGGGCCCCTACGTTGGGAACCACTGGATTAGATTAACTAGTTCAAACCTAATGCTACATATATATTGTTAAATCATCATTACCAATCTAATAATGTAAAATATATCAATCATAGGGCCATTTTTTAAGACTATTATTTTTGATACTTTCACATTTTGCTGGTAACACTTCCGTACTTTTACTTTATCACAATTTTGAATGCAGAGCTTTTACTTTATTTTTACATGCATATGTTGGTACTTTTACTTAAACATCTGAGTGCATCTTCTTCCTCTGCTATCCAGCACTACCATAAGTATCCCACGTTGCTCTTCAATTTTCAGTGATAACATTACAGTTATCAAATGAACTGAAATAGTCTGACAGGTGTGGGTTGGACAAAGCTGTGTGCACATAGCGCCTTCCTGCTCTTAAACTTAATGACTAATGTAAATTCAATATAGTTACAAATATGAACTGTCCTCCTGCACAGGGCTGCCAGCTGAGACCATATATTGTATCAGGACCTGTTGTTTTATTGGACACAGATCACCCAATGACATTCAAACAACAGTTTTTTAAAAGAAAAATGCAATACCCACAAACAAATCATTAAAAACACAATAAGCCTACTGTATACACAAAATATAATTTGTTGAACTTTGATTCTAATAATATACACTGACATTTGTCAGTTTTCCCTCTTGGCGTCTTTGTTAATTTCTTTGTGACTCACTCCATGAGTCTCCGAGGGAATTGGTCATCAGCCCTTACTCTGAAGAATTACAGCTGTGCCCTAGGATGCAATCAAGCAATTCTTTAACCCCGAGCTGACATTTCTCTTCTTTGTGTTACATCTCCACCATCCCTAAAAGGGGAGAAAGGGAGATAAACAAATGGAAATTATCCCGGCATCAAGCATGTATTCACAAAAGACTGCTCCCAACCCGCCCCTGCAGGCTTAAGGGAGTCAACTCAAGGGTCCATTATCTCTCACAGAATGCAGGAATTGGTGGCAATGTCTGTGTGACACATTTTACCAAAACCTTGCCCAAACAAATTGCCATGGAGCAAAGCTTAGCTCTGAGACAAAAACAAGGTCAGCATTCCCGCTAAGAGCCGAGATAGCTCCTATAAAGGTGCTACATGACAAGCGGCGGCGGAATTCCTGTCATGTTATTCAGATATGACACTAAGTGGATTACACGAGATTAAGAATGACAAAAGAGAGCGCGAAAGAGGAATAAGACTTGGCATTGCACCATGCTTCCGTGCTTTGAACAAGTAGACTTCCTATGGTAATGTGATATATAGGCCAGTATAAATCCTTAATTATGTCATGTGCCCACGGGGGCTTAGTCATATCACTTTAGTCGTCCCATAATGCATTTTTACCTCTGATTCATGTATCGTCTTCATTTTTCCAGGATTTGAACACAGTACAGTGTCCAAAGTGCAGCACATCCAGACATGTCCCCTTTTGTCTAATGTCGAGACTATACATAAAAAACAGATTTGATCTCATTAGTCATGAAATGATTAATGTTCAGTCTTCATTCTGAGGACAGAATCATTTCTGAAGATCTAGTGAGGAAATGATTAGATGATGACCTTGAACTTGGTGGCGTGTTGTTGAACAATTCATAACAAGATATTACATTTGTACAGTTGTGTTTGACCTCTATTATAGATTAATCAGTGGGGAAAGCACTGCAAACAATAACTCAACTAAGCAATGCAGTCACTTTGTATTTGAACTTGGAAAAGCATGGAGAACATTTCTGTACACACATTTAAAGAAAAGTACATTGGAGACAAATATGTTCCCTTGTTTGTGCACCAATCAAATATGGACCTAAGTCAAATATTGAGCCTGTAAAGGGCATCAACAATTCAGCATCAACAATTCAGTATCTTACCATCATAACTGATCTAATTTAATCTTCATATATCAGAAGTAATAATGATGATAAGCCCTGGGTGTGTGTCCTTTCTCTTATAGATCACTTCTCATCTTCTGCTCTTAAAGCACATCAGGGGAACAAGAAATGCTAGCTCTCAAGCTCACGCTGGAGTTATTACCCATCAGGCCAAAGCCTTCTGTTCTTGCATGCTGTGAAACTTCAATTAATGTCTGTTATTTTATTCTCAGTGAGGTTACAGAGTGCATTACATTACTCAGTCCTTCTCACATAAGCACACAGTGTACGCACAAATACATTCAGCTTCTCAGTGAAATGACAACAACTAGGCAGATTTGATTTTTGTCCTGAAGCTTTCTGCAGCTCTGACTTCAAGCATGAGGTCGTGTGAAGATGGTGGATGTGTACGACAGCGTCTCGTTTTTTTCTCCTGCCATTAAAATCAGAAATGTCGAAACAAACAGCAAACATCTACAACTGATAACATACACACAACGATGGCATCAGTGGCTATATGAGGCAAGGTTTTATAGTCACTTGCCAATGTAGGATTCATTATTGTGCTCCACCCATATAGTGATCAGGACAATTTAAAAAACGCTCACTTGTCTTTTGGGAAACACTCATGTCTAATTTTGATTTTACGAGCCAGAATGGACAAGGATATAAGCTAAGGTCCATTCATATGAAATGGATCAGCAGACAACCTGCAATACCGTGTACGCACAGAATAGGCCATAATTTTCAATTTTTCTCCTCTCTTTTTCATTGATGGAAAGACCTTCGCTAGCCATCTTTTGTCTATTAAAATTTATCATCCATACAGCTACTGTAATGGATGGTGAGGAGAGCACATAGAACTCTCTGGCAGCTTATTTCAAAGTGAAAATTGACTCTTTGTACCCGATGATGGATATTTTTAAAGAGAGATCTTAAACTCGATGCTGAGAAGGACCAGCCCGAAGACAGATAAATGAAAGCGCTGGCTGACAAAAGAAAACATTTTTTTTTTTTTTTGCAGAACTGGAAATCATTTAGCCTACTGTGCCAAATACATCGCTGTTTTCAATAACAACTTTAGCTGAAGAAACAAAGAGTGCTTCAGAAGAGATTTCAAATGATTTCCTTTTCAAATTGGAGCATTCCTCCACAAGAGAGGCCTGCCCAAATCTATATTATTAGTTTTATAGATTTGACCACGAGTGTAGCAGTGATTGTCTGAAAGCTTAGATTGATTGGGGATATTGACTGCTCCTCCGGTTCCTCACTCAACCTGTTCACCGTCAGCATTGCTAATACACCAAACCAGGGGTGTAACTCTTTTCCTGTGGCTCATCAATTCAACGACCTCTTTATAAAAGGGTAAATTAAACCACGTCCCACAGCCATTTTACCTCACCGACAGCAGGTTAATGGCTCATCAAGAGTCTGTTCTCTCTCCTGAAACTGATCTTCTCATTCTCGTGCCTGCTCGTCCTTATACAGCTCTATTGATGACATTGCGCCGCGAGTGTGTGAGAGCAGGCGTCCACGAGTGTGTGTGCACACTCACAGGTTCTTGTACAATTGTGTCCACTTATAAAAAAAATTAAAATTTAGAGCAACAAGATGCCAGCTGGCAAGCGACCAAGCATGGTTTCAGTGGATGGTTGAAGTCAGAGAAGGACAGACAGAGAGAGACCTTAGAGAGTGGAGAGCCACAAACAAAGGGGTCAGTTTTCTGTCTTCATCATAACCGAATTGTCCAGCAGTGGCTGTGGGAGGTGTGGGATTATGAGCAGCCGGTGCAGCAGTAATGAAGGACGTCTCCCAGAAGACACAGATTGGCCATAGGCTCCTGACGGACCGGGGGAATTGGTTCGAGCACACAGGTGAAAGAGAAGAGAGGAAAATAGAGATCACTGCATATTGCAAGGTACAGCCAGGACTGTGTGTTGTTGCTCAGATTACTGCACCAGGCTTAAGATGGCTTTCAATTTGTGAGATACGGGAAAGCTCAAGGGAAATTTAGGGGAAAATACGTCTCGGCTAATTCTCAAAAGCACATCACACGCCACGAAATTCCATATTGCAAAGCTTCAGATTGTTTTAAACCCTGTATCGAATTTCTGAAATATCCATTCTAAAAACAGGAAGACAGCTTAAAGGAAGAAAACAGGAAGTGGTTGATTTGGCCGTTTTATCTCTACATATGTCAGTGGGTAGATTAGGTCTCGACCTCTCTGAAATAATTTTGGAATACGTTTCATCAAGATTCAGTCACATGTGGGTCATTTTAGCAAATTTGAATTGTGTAGTTCTGATAATAAAGTTACATACAGAGAAAGATATTTTGAAAAAGAAACAGGTTTATTTTCAATACTATTAAATTTATCAGGACTTTTTTTTGTGCCAATCCTGATTCTGTGAAGAAAGAATTTTACTGAACAGCTTTCATGCAAATAAAAATACAACAAAACACAACATTGCTCTTATAATGATTTCTCTATAACAAATATGTGTCATATTTTAAAACAATTTATACAGTTTATGTAAAAATCTGTTTGCATAATGCGGGAACACATTGTTTCAGATTCAAAGCTCAACACAGAATTCTGACAAAAAAAACAAAAAAAACAACACATTTTAATCCCGTACATGAAATTGTGTGACTTGCTCCTAAAGCCCAGCCATCGAGTCACAGCTTGCAGCTATAACTGTTCATCATCTTCCTCTGACTCCAGAAGCCATCGTTAGCTGTTGCCAGACTTCTCAGCTGTTGGGAAATAGTTTTTTTCTGTCAAAAGACCTAACTTGCCCTGCGTAGGCATTGATTTGATATCGCCCAGGTGCATCGGAGTGAGCAAGGGTGCCGATGCCTGTTTGGAAATAACGATATAAGGGACTGGGTACAGTGAGTTGAAGTTCCTGGAGACACATCTTTGATTTTTAAGCACAAGCTACTGTAACTGCTGTTTCATTAAATATGCCTGAAAAGGCAAACACATCAATGGCTGCGATATTTGTTTTTCAAACTAATCCTCGATCTGTCGTTTGCCAGCCCCTTTATGTTTTGCTTCACACATTTACGTAATTATTACCTTTCGCCTCAGCCTGCTATATGGAACTGGAACAATCCTCCTCTGTGATGCGACTGCAGAATAATGAACCGCTCGGCTCCTACCAAGCTGGATTGCATACGCGGAAGTGAAACAAATCTCGGAGGAGCTGCTCCACAGCCCCGTCTCCCCTTCCCCGAGGTGGAAAGCCCTAGTTTGAGTGTTCACTTACATCATCAAAGGGCCCCTCTGTCTCATGTAATATTAACATGTGCTAAATCAGTGGCAAACAGCAGCAGCAATGTTTACACAGCATTAGCACAGGCTTGCAAAGCCACATAGAGAGGGGCTGTCTTTGTGTTGAGAGATTAGGAGGCTCTGACGCCCATGGGAGGCGGCGAGATTATAGTATATATGGGCTCACTGTTTTACAAGGTGACTAATTTAGGGAGGCTGCATCTGTCCTCTTTGGGACTTTTTGAGCAACTTTGCATTTTCATTTCTCTGAATGATTTTAAGTTTTCTCATAGGTGCACTTGTTTCTTCTCTTTTTGTTCTGTGCACGAAACATAGAAATGACAAGTCTTGCATGCTTGTGAGGAGGACAGGTAGAAACTGTGTGGGTGATCAGGAGAGGACAGGGAGGGACATTCATCTGTAAGCTGTTTGACTCTTTGACACCGGCTTAAATCTAATAATCAGAAAGCTTTCGAGGTGAAGTGGGCTGTCACCGTGAAGTCAAATCTGCTGGAAATTAAGTCCATTAATCACATAGTGCTTCATTTGGCCCTTTTCTATATACAGCTCTGAAGTGTGTCTGTGTGGGGGAGTGAGATAGAATGGGGGCCTCAGTTGGGAAAAAAAAAAAAAAAAAAAAAAGTGAGAGAAAGAGAGAAAATGTTTGGTGGTGCAGAAGAAAAGCCATCAATTCTCATTATGGAAAATAGATCATCTCTCCTAATTAGAGCCACGGCTTTTTACCACAGTACAAATGCCGAATAATGCAAGCTAGCGACGGCAAGGCGCCACCCACCGCTGATTAATTAGGTGAGTGGATAAAAACCTACAGTATAAGGAGCCAGTGATTTTGCCCCAGATAGCTTATTGAAGGTAAAGCGCAATATATTACAGGTCAAGTCCTCTGGGAAAATATATATGCGGAAAAATATCCATTTCCTTTATGATGTGCCTCTTATGAAACACGACTGCCCTTCTGTTAACTAGATTTGTCTCGGTTAACGCCTGTGAAAGGAGCGACAACTGTAACTCGCACCTTGCTTTGTTCAATGGCAGTGAGAGAAAGAAGCAAAAGGGAATTCAGGAATAAAAACAAAGAAAGTTGTAGTTAGGATATATGAAATAAATATGAGTCTCTGGTGGAATCGTCTGCACATCAGGCAACCTCACGTTGCGTCCCAGGGTTAAAGTTTGTTTTTCAAGGATTTAAACAACGCCTGTCCTAATCCCTCCCCTAATCACCATAACAATTTGAAGATATCAAGTAACACACATTGGCATTTGTTCAATAATCATGAGACAATAGAGTAGATGGGTAGAGAGGGATTTGTTCCTTGTCAAACGTGGAGTGACAGGTTTGGAGAGGAAGGGAATTTTGGCACCAACAGAGACGCATCGCTCGAGCGAGGAGCACTATAGATAATTGGGATCTTCCTTTTTAGATGATTAAGATGGTGTTACAAATTTGAAAAAAAAAAAAAAAAAAGGAGTAGGCAGGGAGGGGGGTCATTAAGGTAAAAAAGTTCTATCCTCATCCTTATGATGAAATATTTAAAGTCCGAGAGATTCATGTAACCGCTAGTGAAAGCTTCTCAGCTAAAAATTGTAGCACAGGAACATTGATTCTGTAACTACGTTATAGATTCAATATCATCTGTAAACATCTTCTCTCCTGTCACTTCCCACCTGCGACTGGTCCCAACATCTTGTGCCCTCTGTTGTTTCTAGTTGACCGTTCATGTATTAACCTGTTTTCAGGGCCATGTTCAGTCAGGTCTGTGAAATTCGTGACCACAGCTCTTAACACACCACCATGTCTGCTACTGCTGTCGATTTTTTTTTTCCCTCAATGAAATAAATAAAGCAGGAACATAAATCCAGCGAAGCCCAAACAGGACATATACCTAATTTCATTTCCTTTCTTCTCTGACCCAATGTAGTCTTATCTCTCCTCTCAGCAGTTTTTGTGCTTTGTCTATTTATTTTCTCTTCTCCATTTCCCAGCTTCTCTCAAGACTTTAAGGCAGATAAGTTGCAGTTTGTTTAGCAAAGGTCACAGGTGAAGAGAATATCTTGGGCGAGGTGCAAGGAAAGAGTGAGAGCGCGACAGTGCGGCTCAGGCCTAAATGGACTCATAATGCGAGCAGAACATTGCCTGGTGCATATTCATGAGGCAGGCAGGCGCAGCTCATCACACTATCTTTGATCCAATTCATAGAGTATGCAAATGATGTGTGCACACAGAAGCACACAAGGCATTTCTCGCCCTCTTGCTGGCTGCTCAGATCATCAGACCGCACCACCCAGAGTTAGCCACACTAGCTCGCTCCTGCACAGGATGCATACAGCACACACAGCTTACTATCTAATATCATTAATTTAACTATAAACTGTTCTTTTTTCATGCACAATATATATATATAATGTGATATATTGTGTGTTGCGAGTGTAATATGTGTGTTATTTTGGGTTCATTTGATCCATATGCATTCACTGGTCTGATCTCATTGCATTAGAGGAAGCCACGGGGGGGATCGTTTCACATGTCGCTAAAACGCTATTTGACTTGGAAATCGAGGAGTAGCTTGGAAAAGCAGTAGGACATGTGAGTGCATACATCTGGGTGTCATACAGCTGTTTCACACAGATGTGATGCTGGCTGTGGGCTGATGTGCAGTCTGCTAAGCCATGAGACAATTCAGGCTTCAATTCTGTCACGCACACAAGTGAACGCACATACACACCGATCATGAAATCATGCAGCAATAGTTGAGGTTTCACTTGTATGCACATTATTTCACTATGTGTTTATGCCTGTGTTCACTCATGTGTGTATAAACGTATGTGTGTGACAGATTTTCATTCATGTTTACGTTCACAGTGTCTCTACCTAAATTCGAGTTTGAGTTATGGTCTGTGTAGCTTCTATTTTTTTGTTATCACAGTTGGAATAGATTAACATAAATTTGTTTGGTGTCGCATACAAAGAACCGGACACTGCTTGAATTCGACAGTAGTCTGGATAACAAGGCAGTAGAAACAAAATATCTTCACCATTATAAAAGCCAAGGTGAGACCGTCCCTTGCACAACGGAAAATTGCCACTACATATATTGCTGCAAAGCCAGTTTTTTATGGCACACAATGGTAGGTGGATGACAGCATTCACCTCCCTAATGATAGAGCAGAAAGAAGTATTTGCAGGGTCAAGGTTACCTTCTGTATCATTGTATAAGTTAAAATGGAGCCAGAAGTAAAGCCACAATATGTTTATTTCAAACGCCGCCTGTTGCCGTGTAGGATGGCAGCAATTCAGAAGTTCCCTGCAAATGGAATAAAACTGCAATTACTCTTTCCCACTGCAGACACACAGCAATGCATCACTGACATGGTACCGGCTTCTGTGTTTGTCCTTTGATTAAAAGCCAGAAATCAGTGTCACTGAATGTTAAGCTTTAAAATACACAGAGAGGTATGCACACATCTTTCTGTGTATTTTGTACCTCAACCCAGATGTACAGATAGTCATTTTCAGATTTCCTCTTTGATACATTGGTAATGACATTGAAGTGAGGCGAGGTTAGTGGTGGAGATATTGGCAGCTTTTTTTGTAATATCAGATAATCATAGCTCTATTTCTTCATAAACTGTGGCCACAACAAGTGAGATGCATGTTTTCTGCAATTTACATCCCCCAAAAATGTGCCTCTGTCATCAATTCATGTAATTGCTGACATCAACATGAACAAAACAAAAAAGAACAAACTTTGATTGTAATGTCTTTCTCTGCTCATAATTACTGTACCTGCAGTAGCAGGCAAACGATACGGCAAGGTAGAGATTTTTAATCCTTGCCTGTCTGTCTTTCAGAATGGCAAATTATGTTTCATTTCGCTCTTTGTTCGGTCAATAATGAAATACTGTATCAGCTCCTGCTTTCTCCGTCACCATGGCAACAAGCATCCCCCTGGGTAATAAAGCAGAAGAACACTCAATCAAGACTGAGTCATCCAGGTGGGAACTGTTTTACCCCAATATATGTTGAAATAGGCAAGAAGGTTTTTCCAGGGGTGTTTCAGACCCTTGATCGGGATCCAGGGATTATTTGTGACAAAGTTGATTTCAAAATAAACCCCTGCTTTTATGGTTTATAATAGAAGTTTGAATTCATTCCACAACATCAAATATAAAAATGTGTTTTTATATGAACTGAGCTATTGTTCAAACAGCTTTTTTTTTTTTTTTTTTTTTTCAATTTAACCCTTTAATTACTGGACAGCTTTGAGGTGAGGAGAGAGAAAAAAATAATAACAAAAAGATATTTTAGATGCTTTAAAGGTTCAGTTATGGCCTTCAAATGTATATGAATGTAGATACCTGCAGTAAGTGTTTGCAGCATTTTATTCTTTTTACCTGTAAGTCATCTTTTTTTATTTCTATCTTTTAATTTTTGGAGCTTTTTTTTTGCTTTATTACAACCCTGATTCAAAAAACATAAATGAAACACAATGTGATAATTTGCAAATCCTTTTTGACATGTACTCAATTGAAAAAAGTACAAAGACAATAGATTTAATGTTTTACCTCCTCAACATTGATTTCTGTAAATATTTTAATTCTTATTCCGAATTTGATCCCGGCATTGTATTTATTTGACACTGAGTTGAGCTGAAGAGGGTAGTTCCTGTTGCGCACTCCATTTTATTTATACCGATCATTTAAAAAAAAAGCCTTGGTCTCACATCAGCTTTTTATTCATTCTTTTTTTTTATATATATTTTTTTTCATTCTGGCAGAAGGTTGCAAGGTGTCATTTTCATTACATGTTTCATAATGTATGCCTTGTGAAGCTTTTGTCACAGTAAATTAGGGTAATACAAATAAAGTTGAATTGCCTTGACCTCGGGGGGGTGAGAGAACAGCTTCCTGTCATTGATAACTTCAGTCATCGCCAGCGGTTCTCACGGGTTTATGCAGCAATGTCACACCCAAACAGATTTGTTCCATCAACTCTTAATGTGGGTAAAAATATTTGGCAGTTAGCTTGACTCAGAGTGTCACACATTTAGTTAAGAAGCCCTGTCTGCTCTTGTTGTGTGGGAGGCCTATTTTTCCACACTGACCCCATGCTATTCTGGGCCAGCAGCTCTGCTTTTTGACAGCCAACTTCTGGTCGCTATTTCCCCGGAGGTTAGGCTGAAGCAGACATCTCTCCTATGAGACACTGGGCCAACATACACAGAGCCTGTGCTCCTGCGGACATCAGCGGGCAACACATACGCCACAGAGCACTGACATTCCCACAAGCGTCAGATGGAAGGGGATGTTTCTACCTACTCCTGAGCTGAGAGCAAATCATAGTCACCTAAAGCTGGAATTAAACTCGAGGAGGCGCCATAGCTGTGCTGCAAATGCATCTTGAATAGCTGTTGATTTGTTGTTCCATGCAGACTGTACCTATTGACATTATGGCACTGCTGCAAAACGAGATTTCAGTTTTGTGCATTCATTCTGTCAGAAAAGTAGTAATTATGTAAATTCTGTCTTGTTCACTTTGTGATGCAGAGTGGTTACACTAGCAGCAAAGAGAGGGTTTGAGCTGGAATGGCTTTCATGGCTAGATGATGAAGAGCTAATTTGTCTAGCATAAATGAGAAAGACAAGCTGATGACCTGTTGCAAGTTGTCAAGCAGTCAGTCACAGCTCTTGCTGTTTGCGTTACGTTCTTCAAGAGGTGTACATTGGCTTTGTAGACAACGTTTTAAAGGTGGCCTTTTCAGATTTGGTTTATTTATTAATTTGTCTTCTGATTTCATGCATCTACAACCAAAAAGTTGGGACAATGTAAACATAAATAAAACAGAATGTGATAATTTTCTAATCCTTTTTGAAATATACTCAATTGAAAACATTACAAAGACAATATATTTAATGTTTAACCTGATCAACTTCATTAATTTTTGTAAATATCTGCTTATCCTGTTTCAAACAAGTTGGAACAGGAGCAACAAAAAGACTGTGAAAGTTGTGGACTGATCCAAAAACACCTGTTTGGATCATTCCACAGGTAAACAGGTTCATTGGTAACAGGTGATAGTATCATGATTGGGTATGAAAGGTTCATCCTGGAAAGACTCAGTCATTCACAAGCAAGGATGGAGAGAGGGTCAACACTTTGTCAAACACATGATTGTATAAAGGACTCCGTATACATAGTTCATATGTAAATTATTGCATGTTGTTATTATATATGTTTTACACACCGTCCCAGCTTTTTTGAAATCAGGGTTGTAATAAAGATGAATTGTTGATGGGAATGTCACTTTCCTTTTCTCTCTTACAGGGTCCCACATTGTCACTCATCCTGGTACACTGATAATCACAGATATAAGTTCTGGAAAATCTAAGGACTATTTTGACAGGTTTCTAAATGCACTTCATCAAAGCCTTTATCAGCAGGCATATGTGACATCCTTCAGCAACTATAGACACCAGTGCAATATAATCTGCCCATTGTTTGCAGCAACTCTGTGTCTATTTTCTTTCTCCTCCTCCTTTGCTGTCATTGCCCCTGTTGCATTCATGCATAGATGGCATGCTAAGTGAAAGAGGAGCCAATGGGGATGAGCAATGCCTGCTAAGCTGGTCTTAGTCACGGGGCATTGTCATTAGATTAATGGAGCAGAAGGAGCCATCCGTTCTCTCTCCAGAGGGGAGCTTTACTTTTGGTGAGGTGGGGAGGAGGAAATGAAGGGGAGGATGTGGCTCAGCCTCAAATGGAGGATGATTTGGCACTTTGCACCCCCCCCCCCCCGCTCACGCCTCCTGCTGATCTTGTGTAACCACGGTCATGTTCTCGGTGTGGCCTCTCGGGACCCTCAGGTGTCTAACATGGTCACTCTGGATCCCCCAACAAATGTATTTCTAAAAATATTTCTTTTTACTGCACTTTCATTTCACCCAAAGCACCTTTAATCTGACCCAGCAAACAAAATACTGTGTTGCTCTGACATGGTTTCGTAGTTTGGTTTTATATTCTTTACTGTGCCTGTCGCTAATTATTTACTTCTACTCAGACATTGATCTAGTTAATTACTTTTGTGGAGTAGTAATCACATAGGTAAATACTAATTACATGTGGCTGCTTGTTAATATGTAATTGCTCTAAATATTAGTGCATGTTCAGAACAGATCTTTACATTTTTGTAAAAGTGCTTAATAATTACATTACAATTGTAAATACAATATTTCCCATTGTAAACGCCATGTAATTGTCTTTTGTACGGTCATTAACTGTTCAGTAAGTTCTTTGTAATTACCGTGCTGTCAAATGAAGTGCTACCCAAATGCTCTTAAAGCACAACTTCACCGCTTTGCCCACAGCATATAAATTCATATCAACACACTTCACTCAGTTTAGAATTCAGTTCTTGCTTCAGTGAATTAATTTTGGCAAGAGGGGCAGCAATAAAGAGAAAACATGAGGGGACTAAAGTTGCACAACAGTGTTAGCTGAAAAGAAGAGACAACTGTTGCCATGGCAAATAATCCAGAAATTCTTTGCTTTACCATTTCCAGCCAATTACCCCGAAACTCTGTCTCATCTGGGTGGCAAAGGTTTTTGGCAGAAGGTTTTCTCTCAGCTCTGATGAGTAATTTAGCACAAGTAACACATATGACTTTAAAGACTTAGCTGTTGCTGTGTCCTATTTTCACCTTTCCTGTGCTAAGCTGAGCTGTATTTCTGCAGTCACAAATCTAAAACATGCCCCTCACCCTCAGCTTGGCAAACAAGGGCATATGTTTTCCCAGTCCATTAACTGAACCAGTGAAATGATATGATTATCTGCCTGGTTGCCTGGCACTTCCGAGCGATACAATGCCAGGCTGCTGTGTTGCTTATAAATTGTTAAGCGACTGCATTTTGAATGTGTCTTTTAAGATTCTCAGTCATCCAGGTCATAGTTATCCAAGAAGGGTTGAATCTACAGCAACTGGACTTGTGGTTGTTGATACTTGAAAATGCCTCTCATCAAAAAGGGCTTCTTCAGTTCTAACCGACCGCTGAGGAGTCTAATGTTTTTACCATTTTAAATGTGATTAACAATGTAGCACTAGTTCATCGTGGGGATAAGAGTGTGTTGTTAGGGTCAAGTATTATCAGTGAGTGAGCGTAATTTACTTTATAGTGAGCAGTAAATTGAGATTGACACTAATGAATCATTACATGCATTTGTCCAAAGCGACTTACATCAAGTGTATCTCTCTTAAACAAATAACTGAAAACATGCTCAGTGCTACAATACAAGTGCTCATCATCTTTATGTGTCATAGCTGACTGGTGTCAGTGGTCCTTTTTTCATCTATAGCATGCAACACGTAGGATCCTTAGCAGCAAGTTGTGCACATGCCGTGGACACTAATATTTTCCTTCCATTGATGGAATTACTGTGTACTATGAAATATATCGTGCATACAGTTCACACATTTGTATTTGGACACTCAAATAAGCAGTAAGTAATTATACGGCACTACATAGTAAATAGCATTCAGTCTGCGGTGTGTTAGTCCCTGCTTTATAGTCAAAAACATGACTCAGAACTCAGAACACTGAAAAAATGCCAAACCAATTAGAAAGAAAACATTTTTGTACATTTTCTTGGAATTGTTTTTGTTCCTCATAAACTACCTTAGTTCCCCACGTTAGACAACATAATGTGAGAGAAAAGGGAAAAAAACAGCACCTGTAGGTTGTGATGATGGGACTGGCGAACAGAAAACAGAAAACAGAAAGAGAGAACTGTGGTGTTGAAACTGAAGCAAGTCAGCTGTTCCAACTGAGGCTCGTTCACCAATAATGCTATTGGTGTGTTTTCCCACAAAGGAAATAAGAAAGCACAAACATTGGTAATATGATAATAACAGTAATTAGTAATTCCTGGTAACATTGGAAATTAATTATTCATGGTGTCAAGAGTAAATGTCTTGTCTTGTCCCTCAACATCTCACCAGTCAGGGCAGAGTTCAATTCATGATGATTAATCTATCTATCTATCTATCTATCTATCTATCTATCTATCTATCTTGTATATTGACCAACTTAGTAGCTTTTAGAAAATTGAACCATTTCAAGATGAGTTCGATCTGAGAGAAAAAAAGCATGTTTTCTTACTGGCAGAGAGACAAGTAGTCAGCTCATCTGTTTACACTTGTTCAGAATGGGCAGTGATACAAAAGCCGGTTGGTGTCACCTTTACATGAACAGTTTTTATTGGTTAATAACAGACCTGAAGAGCCCATTGAGATTGTAAGTATGATCAGGATGTGTACATAAAATCTAAGGTGTTAGTTTAGGTTCATCTGTGAGGCCAAAGCAGACAGACTGATTTTAAGACAAATATCTAGTTCACACAGTGCAGCAGTAACACCCCTGGGACAGCAGCTGTGAATCCGCCCTGATGGTGACTCCCACAACCTGCCGTCTGTTATACTGCCGAAATAACCTTAAACGCTACAGGCTGGACCCCAGCTGGTCACAAGGCAACATTAAGGCAAGCCTTTCCTGAAACTGTTTGACGACAGCAACACGTTTTAATGAGTTCTTTATGTGAAAGAGCATTTTCAAGGTGGAAAGCGAAGGGTGAGAGCATTATTTACTGTGGAAATGTCCATACACGACTCCCCAAGGAACAGGATCCCATAGATCCCATAGCTTAATTACACCAATCCTAAATTCACTGAACTCACAATTTATAGTTTATCATTGCTAAGTCTAAGAACAGCACCTGTAACACACTTGGTTTCTGGGTTCACAGTAATTGGCAACCTAGGGCAAAAGTTATGTCTGCTCCTTAATGAAGTAATTAACTAAAGCCATTGCATCAAAGGCTTGTGGTGATTGCAAATTTGATTTTGTCTGGTCACTGGCTCCTTAGATCTGATGCAATTCATTAATTATTTTGGTGAATGCCCTCTGCCAAAAAGTGTGCCAAGACATTACTGTTATAATCTGAAACACGTTAACGGCCTTTTGTAAAAGTGACATCGATCAAAGATGTGCAATGCCACTAACACTCCCCCTGCAAAAAGTCTGTCTTCATAAGGGCAGTAAAGTGAAAAATGAAATGTTTACAATAATTTTTCTTTTCATCCTAATGTGGCCAAAATTCTGCTGTATGAAGTGACAGGAGAGGAAATTATCTGAAGACAGAATGGCTCGTAGAAAAAAGTTTCCACATCTCCCTTTTTATCACTTTTTTCTTCTGTGCCCTCCGTTTCACTGTTTTATCGCCTCACGTCTTTATCACCGTGCAGAAAAGTCGCTACGCAAAATACACAGTGCACTGCAGTGGACTGTATATCACCACAGAAATTATACTTATAAAACTGCTCAAATACCAGCAAGAGCTTAGGTGCACGCTGCATTATACATGAGGTGTTATTTATTAACACCCCACTAGGAATAATATTCCAAGATGGAGGAGGACTAATGGCCGTCGGGATGGACTATTTTAATTGCTGTTAATTCTGCTCACAGCCTGTGCCATGATGGCCTTTCACGTCTTCACACTTCCCTGTTCTCACCTGAGAGAAAATCACACAAGCATTAATATAAAAGCGCAGGAATCAATGTGACATTTCCACCGGCACATTTAGACTTCCTAAGATACAAATACGCCAGACAGATCAGATCAAAATGTCCATCTGACGCATCTGGGCTCTCTGAAGGAGTCATATGTTGTTTTTTACAGGACTTAAATGCAGAAAACTTGGCATCTGTTCAAAGAGAAAAGTAGGTGGCAAATTATGTGACGCTAATATAATCAATTACATCAGCTCTTTCATTTTGCTTTAATGTATGAGTTTCTGATTTCAGCATCCGCAGAGGACATCTCTTGCTGGCAGATGGAAGGATGTAAAGCCGGGGTTTTTCATGCCCCTGAGCTGTGATGTTTACATTTGTCTAACACGCTTCACATGTGTATGACACGGAATGAGTAATTATTGATTCTTGTAAATCGTCAGTGCCACCAACTCCTGTCCCTGCTGCTCATTTTTTTAATTTCATCTCTCTTCGCCCATCCCCCAATTTAAAGGTTGAGGCATTAAGGGCCGACAACCGCTGACCTTTCCCACTGCGTGCATCTATTATCCAACAGGACTAATCACGCTTTTCTTGTGCCTTAGACAGATGTGAGGAGGCAGAGGGATGTGAGGTGGAGAAATGTCAAGGTCTTGCCGTGTTCACATTCTGTCTGAGATTGGACTGTGGTGTTATAGATCCTTTGGATCAACTGAGAATCTAGTCCTTTATGAAACAGGGTGATGATTTTCCAATCTATGAAAGGCCAAATGCAACTAGGTTAATATAGATTATATCACAAACACGCTCATTAACTAAAGTTTTAAATATAGAAGCATGACATTTGTTGCAGAACAAATCTCGCCTTATAACCTGTTTTGCATAACGATGATTTTTCTATGCTTGCCAATCAATATAGAAAGGCAGCCCAAATAAGTACAAGTATATGTTGTAGCATTTTGCACTAACACCTACACCTTGAGCAAGGAGACAGTTTTGATGCCGCAGCCACTGTATCTCACGTCGTGCTGCAGAGTTTAATGTCTTGAAAATGGGCCTGATTTCAGCTGTGTCATTTTGGTTTCACTGGCCATTGAACTGTAAGTTGGGGAGGGAGCAGCAATTGCTGTCTGACTCTCGGCACTTTGTCATGGGTGCCACACAGGGCAAAATGATGCCAGCGTTTGACAGAAACTATCGAGCACTCAAATCTCTCTCCACCTTGGCAGTTAGACGTCTGCGTGTCTGCTAACAACATAAAACGCGAGGCCGGATCATGCAGGCATTTCCTGACAATTTTAGCGAAAAGCGGTGACGTCTCTGTTACACACCTGATTTAGACAGCAACCGATGTCATGCCACCAATAAGTATGCCATTCTTTACAGTACAGTGGGTTAAACATTTCAATTCCCCTGAAACAGTTTTTAAATAGCTTCTGTTGCAGAGGGACTGTGGAATGTACAGAGAGATTAAAAGAAACAACCCAGAGGTCCATTTTCATAATTATGTTTTGGTGCCAAGCCCGACTGCTTGGCTAGCACTCTTAGGAAGGGAGGGCGGGAGGGAGAGAGAGAGAGAAAGCAAAGAGAAATCAATACTTCAGTTGAAACAGCTCGAGCTGCTTTTTCTTTTTTTCTTTTTTTTTCTTTTTTTTCTTTTTGGAGGGGGTTAGAGGAATGAAGAGGAACTGTGAGAGAGACAGTCTGGCCCCTGTGGCTACAGTACCAGCCTGAGCAAAAGGCAAAAGATGTTGTAAGATGAACAAACTACTGTACTACCTACCTGGGTGACACAACTTTTTGACAGGTTTTGATAGGTGGTACCAACACCCCCTGTGCGATTGAGTGCTCGTAGCGAAATGAAGAGGAATCAGTCTGGCCGGCCTTTGCTCCTCGAGACCGGAGCGCGGCAAAGCAGCAAGACACCGAGACCAATAGCAAGTGTGAATAGTTGCCCTCTGCCTGGGGGGAAGTGAGTCAGCCATTTGTTCCCCTCTCCCTTCTTCCTTTAATGCCGTCATTCACAGCGACGCGAACAAGATAATCCAATATCCAGGACTCTAAATTGAAGCTGTAAGACTCTCATCTAGAGCATGTGCAGAAACACACACACACACACACTGCAGACAGACACACACACACACACACACACACACACATATATATCCTTGTCCCGAGTCAGTTCTGTCCAGCTAACTTTATGATTTGTTTATATTGCTTTCAATTACCTCTCTGTGTCCCTTGTTGAGCTCAATAAAATTTTATATTGTGGATATTATTCTCTAGGTGCCCATCCTCACTTCCTATGGCCTCCTTCATTAAGGCATTGAAATTTCAATGTAAATAAATCACATTTTGAAGCCTGTGTGTGGATGTGCTCACTCAGAGAAGGTCTCTGACATTTAGCTCTATAAAGGAGTGAACATGCAAAGTAGACGGATTGCGAGCATCTTCTTTTGTATTACATCACTCTCCTTTTGGGTGGTGTGTCCACGTACGTCTGTGGCCATGTGTATGCGTCTGTACTTGCCTGAACCGTGCAGTCATCCACCCACGTTGTTGTCTTATGTACGACTCCAACCTCTCCCTGCGAGCAGTGCTGGTTCACCTCCCCGGCAGCCTGCAGCAAATTATCATATTTATCGAGAAGCCAGCCACGGTATTAGCAGGAATACCTGATCCTCAGCTGCGGCTCCAGAGAAACGACCACTGTAAATCACACTCTGTCAGCCCTTCATGCAAGCTCAGTCATGGCTGTCACCCACACCATGATGTGATTGTGAAGGCCATTCTGTTTTTCTGTTAGGTTCGATCACAGCTTTGATTCAAAATCATATCAGCTCCAAAAGAAGAAAAACAAAAGAAAAAAGATTCCAGGGCAGCAATTTAGTTGTCTTAGTAAAAGTGAAAAGGTTATATTCCTTCTTCATAAATAGCTGGTAATAATCAGCTGCTAGAAGTGATGGGACATTACATTCTAATGAATAGTTATCTTAGATAGATAGATACTTTATCTGTCCCCGTGGGGAAATTGATTTGCAGCACGATCACAAGGTATTTCATCATATCATCGTAAAAGTCACCATTAGACATGCTCATACTCATACCCAAACACATACTTCACACTTTGCAACAAATTAGGTGTAAGGAGAAAAATATAGGATGTGCCAGACCAGCTGGACTTCCTTTGTGACCAGGAAACAGTGGTACTAGTGCATGGAGGAAAGTTCTTTTAAAAACCTCATGGCTTTTGGAACAAATTAATACTTGGAACTATTTTTGATGAACAGAATAATAATAGAATAATATTGTCATCCAGAGGGCAAGAATTCAACCCACAGTGTGACCAATCTGAAATATCAGCCCGACTGGAAAGTGACTTAGTCAGTGTTTCCCTTCAGTCAATAGTCAGTCAAACAAGCAAAAGAAATCACAGAACATAAAAATTAAGTAAACTTCTCAAAATTGAAAACCTTTCATGAAGTTCTCATTTGTTTATAACTCAACTACATCTTTAAATGTAAGAAATTGTGGGATTATGAGGTCTAAAATATGTTCAAAAGATAAATAGGCTAGAATATGGAATCATATAAGAGGCTGATATTTCTGAGTCACAGAAACTCCAGAAACAACATGTACATATTCTATAAAAGGCTTTGTAGGTTTGCAGGTATGGCATCATCAAAGTCATGGTGAGAAAAACAGAGGACTGACATTTTGTGAGCTTGGATTTTTCAGGGTCTATCTTGGCAAAGTGGAGTTATATCGAGCACCATGGGTTTAGCATCCCAGCTGGGTTCATAACACTTTTTGATTTAGTTTTGGATCTCAGATTTTAGTTCCAGTCTCGGTTTCTAGTTTCAGTCGAAGCTTTATTAGCATTATCAAAATCACTCCTGGAGTGTAGAATTAAAGGGAATTTCTTTTCTATTTTTTCATGTGAAATATGTTTGGAGTGCTTGATCTACACACACAGATGCTACAGACAGTACTGATAATATAATGAAAGGACCGAGATACGAATGCAAGCTCGACATGCTTGTCTAAATGAGCACAGCAGCACTCTGTTAAAAGTAGTCAGAAAGCAAGCTTAATCATCCAACCCACTGAGGAGCAGCATTAAACACATTACAGGGTGATTAATGTGGAAGTAATTTTTCAGTGAAAGAAAGTCAAGGCATATACCTAACTATAATCAGTGCACTACAGAGTGGATTGTCTCATTTCCTCCTGACTTCCACCAAACCCCGTCTGCACATCCTGACCTCAATCACACGCACCTGGACATGTTCCCATTGTAAAGGTTTGGTCAAAGGGGATGTGTACATTCGCCGGAGCTGACCAAGAAGCAGCTTTGTTAAGGATTCATTGACCGTATGAAATCGGGTCAGTGGACTTCCATGTTGCTATCAAGGGGCCTTTGTGGATGTCTTAACCTGATTTTTTTTTTTTTTTTTTTTTTTTTTTCCCCAAACACCTCTGCCACAGTTCAGCAGCACAGAATGAAAACCAAGGCTGTACTTACACTGATAAACGAGACAGAAAGCTTTATTTTCACAACAATTTTAACAACACTGGTCGTGATGTATAGTGGAACATACAGTCCCTGGCCACTTTATGAGGTACACCTTTACAATCTAATGCAATCCACATATTCCATTTTTTATGAAGCTTAGAATTAGTAGTTTTTGTCAGAACTCTCCAAGAAATGTTGATTCAGCTATATGTTTATTACTGAGGTCACAGTCATCGGTTTCGTTATACTGAACTACATTATATTGAAATGTGTTTCTAATATTTTTACCCCCTAATGTTTGTAAATGGGGTGGTCAAAACACTAGAAACTCTTCTCATTAGATTAGATTAGATGCAGCTTTATTGTCATTGCACAGAGTACAGAGACAATGAAATGCAGTTTAGCATCTAAACAAAAAAGTAGTAGAGTAATGTGCACATATAGATATATATAAATAACAGTGAGGGGTATATGTGAATGCACACAGAGTGACATGAATACTCTAAGATATATACAGCAGGTATATTATATATTTTGTAAAGGCAGAATTTATGACTGAGCTGTTTTAATTGGATCACATTAGACTTTACAGGTTACCTAAGTGTACCAAGGTGTATCTCTGTATTGTCCTTAGTCCTCCTGCTTTCATTGTGATTAATCAATGCTGCCATCTCGCATGTACTTTATATCCTCCTAAGAAGAAACACCCACCTTATTTTTAATCCTCTTGATCGAATACATGGGTGAAGCCCTGATTGTTCACCTGCAATCGCTGTTCTGGACTAATATAAAGCTGCTTGTACCTCAAAGATTCGGGTGTTAGAAGTAACGAGAGACAGTCTTTGCCTCTGTGTGTGCGCTTGTATCTGTGGTAGCGACTGCATCTGTATGCATGGGGTTGATGAAGCGGGGGTCTGCAGGAGACAGTGTGTGGAGGAGTGTAGGGTTGTATCCCAGTCAGCCACATATTAGTGGACCTGTCACTTAGTAAACAGTGACTTAAACTCATTTCCATTCTGAGTTAGGAAGTGTAGAGAGAACTCCTAAGTGCATTAGAGTCACTCGCAATTTGGGTCCACTTTGTCTCCCAGGCGAGGGTGGGTGGTGGGGGGGGGGGTGAGAAAAAAAGGTAGCACAGGGAGCAATTAAACAGCAATCTGTAATCAAAATGACTCACCAAGCCATTCCCCAATTTCAGATGATGTTGTATCCTCGCCATACAAGAAAAGAAGAGACTGTTTGATTAATAGTTTTCCATTAGAATTTGCAATATTAAGTAGGAAATGTAGCACAAATTAAGTTTGGCTAAAGTGGCATTCCTTGTTTCTCACTTCCCATGAACACATATGAACACATTAATGGCACTCAATAAGGGAAAAAAATGTCATATACAGGTTATGATGGCAGAATTAAAAAATTAGTCATCCGCCAATCAAGAACTACCTTCACCTGACCCAGATCCAGCAGACATTACAACCATTATCACGCTCACAAATCTATTATCTTTGTGATTTCACACTTTATTGTTTATTACGCTCACGGTCTGGCATGCCTTTTGATGTTGCGAGCCCAGTGGGCATTCTTCCTGAGGCACTCCTTAATAGGGATTGATTTTCGTAGGCGTGGTTTATAGCCGGTCACAGAAGGTCGTCGACTCCTGCTGCTTGACATCCCCTATAGACTTGAACTTCAGTCAACCTTGACATCTGGCGTTACCCGGTGTCATGCAAATTAACCTGTTTCTGTCACCTCCGGTCAATACGTTGTACATACAGGCATCACGGCCGGGAGCTGACAGCTCATGACTAAAACAAATAGGAGCACTCCTGCGAGGGCAGGCCTGTAATTGTTTCACAGTCTGCATACTGTATTCCCCTGTTACGTGTTCTGCTCCATCCATGGTGACAGGCTGATTTATTTACTGTGTGTGCAAGTGTATGTCGGCGCTCATGTGTGTGCACAGGTGGTAGAGAGGCCGAAAAAGATTTTTTTTTTTTTTTTTTGGGTGGTTTTGTGCGTTTGAAAGAGATAAAAGACAACCCTTTAGCCTGTGTCAATAAAGCCCTGGCCAACACCATCCCTGCAACAAGTAAACATCCAGATAACAGACTTTTAATAGACCAAAGTGCTTCTGTCTTACATCACATAACTTAAAATGTTATCGCTTCTTTCGCCGCCATTTTTCTGCTTTTCAAGTCCACTTCCTGCCTCGCCGGCCGAAGCTGTTGTGCCCAGCACCTCGGCTGACAGCAGCTCTATTAGTTGTTCTGGAGAGTTAGTAACTGAAAGGGAGATTTGTGTGGCGAAGCTGCTGGAAATGGCTGTCGAAATGGCGCAGTTTAGAGGGTCACTGACCGTCCTGAGCGAAGCAAGAAAGTCTTCTTCTGGCTCGGCTTTCCTGCTCTTTGGCACGACGCAGCACAGAGCGATCAAAGATTCAAAAATATCGGGAAAAAGAGTCATTTGTCAAAAGTTTTAGGCATTACATCAGGAATAAAGCAAAGGTGCAACAAAGAGGAGATTCATGGAGATAAACTGATTATGTGCATTGTACGCAGACAGTGTTAAATAGCAATGAAGAGAGGCTGTTAAGATGTTATTTAATGTATTACCATCCTTAGTGCTTCCTGGCGATAAATTTGAGGTTCTCAGTAACAACCCCCTGCCTAAAAAAATGGGGAAAAATGACACCATCAGATCTATTTTCAGTTACTCAGCTCCATTTAGGTGATTTAGATAGCGTACATGAGAATGCCCATCTCTCCAACTGCACTGGAAACCTTCATCAAATTAGAATTGAAGTGATTATCCGGGGCAGAGCAAAAGGACAAAATCGATAGTTCTTTGTTCGAGGCTAAAATGAAGAATGGGCATTCAGCAGGGATCTCTCTCTCTCTCTCTCTCTCTCTCTCTCTCTCTCTCTCAAACACAGGGACATGCGCACACACACACTCACGCACCTCTTTGAATTGCATATTCTGTTCCAACATCCTTGACCATATCAGCATTAAGCTTGCGCAGTGTAGTCTCAAACCTTCTGTCTTGGTTTTTCCCTCCTCTCTTTGGAAAAAAAACCCCAAAACCTCAAAGGAGAGACACTTCCTTGGATAATTGCAATTAGTAGTTTTGGCTGGATGTTGTAGTGCTGGCCCTGGCCCAGCTCTCCGTGTTGGGTAAGAGGGAGTGGGCCTGATGGGAATGTTTCCAACCTCCAAAAAGCCCTCTGCCCTTTTGCCTCCCGTGGGCGCGCTGAGGCAGTCAGAGGGCTGCTGGACCTGAGCCGGGCTAGAGATAGAGGGAAGCTTGTTTTCTACTGGTCAGGTACCACAACTGTACAGTAATTGGAAAAAGAGCTAAATGATAGAAGTGCCGCACCTTCTCGAAAGCCTGCTGCTTTTTGCTGCTGGCGACACAGCAAATGACACATAAACACTTCGTTGTTCATGGCAAAATGTCAGCGTGATGGTAGTTGTAGCTCACAAAAGTTGTATTAGAACAAATGCCAATACAAGTGTGTCAGTCAGAACCCAAGACACAAACCAAAGCAGGATGTTTCCCATAGCTGTAAACCATTAAAGTAAAAGGGGCTTATAACTGAATTTTAAACTGTCGTGGCTTAAATTGGCCACCCTTCTCCTTACTGGGAGTATTTTGCAGAAACTACACTGCATTCGTTTCAAATTTACTTTGCAAAGTCAAGGAGAAAATTGCAAATATGTCACAGCTCAATAAAGCTTCTCTCTATGGTTCACTGTCATGTAAAACAGTGAGTGAGTGCAGGCAGCTTCAATTGCGTTGAAATAGTCCCGTAAATTCTGCTTTGTATGTTTTTCAAATCTAAGCAGCCGCTCGCGTTTACGTTGAACGCAGACTCTCAATCACACATTTCTCTCTCTCTCTCTCTCTCTCTCTCTCTCTCACACGTGCGCACTTTAAACTCACACACACACACACGGCTTCACATAAAGGACTGCAATCCATCAATGTGCTCATTGCTGTCATGAGTAAAGAGACAGAGCTCTAAGCAAGAGTCCTCTAACACAAATTTGATTTACCTCAATTTGCCTCAAACAGTGACATGTGAGCGCTAGAAGTGCTAATATAAACTGGCACCTTTTGCTGCCAACAGGCATGTGTCTGTTTAGCTCAGTTTCAAAGCCCAGGCTCATGCTGAAATCTGATTTACTTAAGGATGGTATTGGATTATATGGAGTCTGAAGTTATGAAAATGAACTGTGAAGTACAGTGATACTGTGGAGAAATATGATGAATTCACATGGGAATACAGCAGGCTGTGTGTGCGGTCTAAAATGTTTTACAGCGCCTCCAATGTTTTCCACCTTCTTCAAGTGATTCCAACAGCCCCTGCTAACCAAACATATTTATGATGCACTGCATGCAGATACCACATCACGAAATCATCAATCAAATATAATTAGTTTCAAAAGACAAACAGCTGACGGATACATTTTGTAAGATATTAGTGCGGCTCTGCACAAAAATTAGCCTGAAAAACAATTCAGAAAATGAGATATGAGATAAGCTGTGCGTCTCCAATAAAGGAGTCAGGTTGGAAACATGTTATCAAGTACCTCGATAGAAAGAAATCAAAGCAAGGGTTGTTTCATACATAAAAACCATCTGGCACCTTAATTATACAATAAAGCACCAAGTCCCAGAATGATTTAAGCATGCTAGTCATGCGTCACAGACAAGCTGGAAATGTCAACCTAATGAGTAAGGCTTTCCATACACATATTGTGTGAACCTGACCATTTTGGATCTGAATTAATCCAATTAACTCGCAGCATCTGAGCGCTGTATTCCAACCTCTGCTGTGTCACTCCACTAAGTCGCATCCTTGACATGTGTGCCCTCTGTAGTAATGTTAATGCAATCATTTAGAGGTCTCTACCATCAGAGGTCTGTAAAAAAATATGTTCCCACACATTATCTGCTGGACGGACGCAACATCTGTGTCATCAACCGCTCATCCACTACTTCATTTTCTACCAATTGTCCAGCACAAAAATGCAATTGCCATTTAGGTCGTGGGATCTTTCTACTGCAAATGAGTGTTTGAGAAAGATGGGGCAGCAAATTGAGCTGACTCCAACCTTTGCTGCATTGTTTCCCCCAGCAATGATTTTCTAAGATGAATGTTTAAATTCCCTTTCCTGCACAGGTAGCAAAACAAAACACATCATGCGCTGTATTTATATACAGTGGGGATGTACCGTACACACAGTACCCACTTGAAAGACATCTTAATAATATTTCATGTCTATCTCAAAGCAACAGCCTGTATGGACAGAGTTTGTGTAATTGCTCCTCCTCTCCATACTGGCTGTGAAGAGATCTCACCCTAATGCGATTCTCATGTAAGTAATGAGGGGCCAAATCCACAGTCCTTGTGCAAAAATGCATTGTAACGTTAAGCTGGAGCTAATTTGAGGCTTCAGCTGCCAAAATTTGATAAATCAAGTGGATATCTTCTGAAGCTTCAGTCTTTTTAGTGTGAATTTTCCTCATGCTGTGTTTTCCATGTTGAGCTACAGAGAAGGGACAGATACACAAAGAAACTAAACTGAACTAAAATCACTGGAACTTTGGAAGACACCCACTTGATTTGTGTAACTCAGGCTGCTGGAAACTTACTGCCTTCAACTAAACATTAGGACGCATTTTTCGACATGATGTGATTTCGTCCTCATCGCTTACAACCCTGATCCAAAAACAGTTGAGAGCTGCATAAAACATAAATAAAAGCGCAATGTAATGATGAGGCAATCAAACTGTTTCACAAAGTCTTCCTGAGTCCATGTAGTAATCTCCTTTATACAATCCTGTGTTTGACAAAGTGTTGAACCTCTCTCCATCCTTGCTTGTGAACGACTGAGCCTTTCCAGGATGAACCTTTCATACCCAATCATGATACTATTGAGTCAAATTGAGTCAAAAATGTTGAGCAAATTATCACATTCTGTTTTATTTATGTTTTACACAGCGTCCTAATTTTTTGGTTTGGGTTGTACATTGCAAGCGTACTGGATTTCTTTGCAGCCAGTATGGACAACAGGAACATGGGCAACAATCAAACACTGCTTTGCTGTACTGTACATATAAAACATGTGAATGTTGTTTAAAGCCAGACTTGAACCTTTTCAGCGGGAGGGTTCTGAGAGGGGGAATGAGACTTATTTGTGCTTGTGACCTTCAGATGAAAAGCATTTGGCTCATTGTGACCTTTTTTTGCTTTCATTTCTTCAGGTGGCTAACCTGGCTTGCTCCATCTCCAACAACGAAGAGGGGGTGAAGTTGGTTCGAATGGCTGCCACCCAAATTGACAGCCTATGTCCACAGGTGAGGACTTAAAAAAGCTCTAGAACTCTACACAAGCACTGGGCCAAATGTTTTGGTCATTTTAAACTCTTCTAAATCCACCTCAAAGGGGTCTCTTTAGAGAGTTTTTAGAGTTTTGGAAAAGCTAGAAATGACAGAGAAAGAATCACAGTTGGCAGAATGAACGGAAGAGCTCTGAACAATGTGTAGGTGGACCTTGTAGTACTGTTTCTCAGGATGCAAGCAAAGGAGGAGGTTAAAATCGATCCATTGTTTCCAAGGTTAACGGTAGGCCTTATTCACACGGGGCCCAACAAGAACTGGAGAAATGGAGACGAGAGGCAGAATTTAAGACTCTGGATCCAACGTGCAGGACCCACCATGCACACCTGCTCAGACCCACTTACTCAGAAAACTTGGGGAGAAACCGTCTCCTGATACCTCTTGGCAACGCTCAACACAGACAGATTTTAAAAAACAGAATAGACACAGACTTTGTGACTGGGAAGAGGGAACAAAGAGGGGGTGGAACAAAGAGAAATATTTCCATCTGTTCTGGGTAGACTTAACAGCGGTCCCTTATCTTCACACATGCAAACACACACACACACACACAAACAAACACACAACCTCCACAACCGCCATGTCCGAATCATAGCGTCTCTTTTGCTGCATCAGATTAAATTAACTAAATCTATATCTAAAAAGCAAGACATGATGAAGAACAGGGAGAAAAAATAGGAAATGCTACTTCTGGTTAAAGTACACATGCCAGCTGTCGTAGTGATATGATTAATACTGCCTGTTCTTAAGTACAAGTCTGTTGATGTGAAGAGTCTCGGCAGGATGTAGCTAATCTAAAAAAAAAAAAAAAGAATATAGGGACATAATTAGCCTTTTTTCTATTCATGATTTTAAAATCCTCTCATGTGTTGTGATCTTTTTTGGCTTCAGGCCTAATGTTCTATCTTTCATAGATCAGACTCTTGAAGTCAAGATACTTGTCTTGTTTTTAGAAAAGATAACCTTGCTCTCTTAAAGCTGTAAAAAAAAAAAAATGGTACATCTTTTTAAGATTACTGACATGTTTAAAGGATTAGCCTGGTGATACAGGGAGAAACAAAATGTATTTCTTTTTTTATTTGTTCATTTGTTACCTCAATGCACAAAAGAAGAAGGGGCGTCCACTGGCATTTTTTTTTTCTTTGAGGGCAACCTGGGTGGCTTCAGGTGGCTGCCTATATGGCTTTAGCCGGCTCTGCCACAAACCTCTCTCATTATCTGAAATCTTTTAAAAACATCAGTGAGCCAAAAATATAGATTGACAGCATCCTTTAAAATAATCCAATAAGTGTTGTTGTTTACATACTTTTCGTTTCCTCTATGACAGGTTATCAACGCTGCCCTCACTCTGGCTGCCCGCCCTCAAAGCAAGGTGGCCCAGGACAACATGGACGTTTTCAAGGATCAGTGGGAGAAGCAGGTGCGCATCCTGACCGAGGCCGTGGACGACATCACCTCTGTGGATGACTTCCTGTCCGTGTCAGGTACGAGGGCACAAACTCTTCATCCATTTGCTAATTGGTCAAAATGATCCACATGTTCCTAATTTCTACCCGCTCACAGCCGAAAGGTTTTTTTTGTGTGTGGTAGCTTCAAACATCAAGTTTAAGGGTTTTGTCTGCAGTAGCTCGACGTGGAAAAACAAAGCAAATTGGATAATAACAAAAAGGGAAGTACAAAATTGAGAAAAAACAAAACAATGGAGCAAATCAGAGAAAACACAAAGTCAGAAAGCAAAACAATCTGAAAACAAATGACTGTTTGTTTGGCTTGAATTGTGGTTTGTTCCATTTTGTCTGTTTGTTTTATATACAATATTTGGCCCGACATCTCCCTTTTCTTTATTTTTATTTTCTTAGGATTTCGTGTGTATGTTAAAAAAAACTGGTAGCTCTTGACATGTACTGTTTACCAAAGTGTCACATGATAAATGTTCATTTCTAAGTAGTTTGTCACCTCGTCCCTTTCATTCAAATTTATGAGAGGTTCACTTTTGGTGCTCTGGTAAATTTACTGGCATGTTTTATAGACGAAAAAAGATGGTTAGATAAACAGAATTGTAAATTACAATGCACAATGTAATAACTATAAGCACACAATATTCAAACTATTCCATTTACAAGGAAAATATTTTGTGAAGAATTTGAATGTTATTTCTCTGAACTAGAGAAAGCCTTGGGTCCCTCCACTTCCATTCACCATCATTTTTTTTTTTTGCCTCTCCAAAGAGAACCACATCCTCGAGGACGTCAACAAATGCGTAATTGCTCTGCAAGAGGGAGATGTGGACACTCTCGACCGAACCGCTGGAGCTATCCGGGGCCGAGCCGCTCGTGTGGTCCACATCATTAACGCAGAGATGGAAAACTACGAACCTGGGGTCTACACTGAGCGTGTGCTGGAGTCCATCAAGCTCCTGTCTGAGACCGGTTAGTGCAACAAAGCTTAGTGGCACAAGGGGCTGCAGCTGTAATCTAATATGGTGTATCGTGAAGATTAATAAAGTATCCTTCACCTTTGTACTGTGCTTGCATCAAACATTTAGCAACAAGCCTTTTGGCAAGTTAAGCTGCTTTCATGAGGAGGAGTGCAACACACACACACACACAAGCACTTACATTAGCTTCCCAGTCTGGTCAGTGACTTATAGACACACCTTAATTGCCTGGATGCCTAGTGTCCCACAGTTTGGATCAGTGTCTTGGCTCTAAGACAAACCCCGGACGCCACCTGTTCACTCCTCTGCCACACTCATCCATTTTTATTTTTTTTCTTCGTCTTCTGTGTCACGGCACATTCCAGGAGACCAGAGTTTATCTCTGCGGCAGAGCAGATTCGGGGCCAACAAATGTCTCTGTCACACCTAAAGTGAATGTTGGCTCCCCTCAAATTTGACTGACTACTTCTCACACTACATGGGGTGTAAGGACACAGTAGGCAGGACAGAAAGTTTCAGTGTTATGCTGGCTTGGATCATACTGGATTGGATGTCTGAACATATATAGCTTTGGCTATATAAGGCATCATAGGCCACAAGAGCACATTATTGTGTGGAAGAAAATCTATTTATGCATCATTATCCTTTCAAAATATTAAGTTGTAGGCCGCATTAAAGGCTCCCTGTGGAGTTTTAGACCACAAGCAGCGTTTTGGAGCTGTTTTTCTGCGAGTGGGCCCCGTTTTGTTTATCTCTATATTAGTGCCTGACCCTGATGCATGAATGAATCCAGTGAGCCTCTAACGCTTACCTTGGGCAGCATATAGGTAGGAAGTGTCTACAACAGTGAGCATGTAG
Organism: Holacanthus passer; assembly: GCA_025331565.1. Lineage (NCBI taxonomy): Eukaryota > Metazoa > Chordata > Actinopteri > Pomacanthidae > Holacanthus > Holacanthus passer. The sequence continues at coordinate 696,835 of JAFREQ010000050.1, read as the reverse complement.
AGGAAATACTAACATCAGCGGCCGAGTTGAGTTAAGTTGAGTTTACTGGTTTGTGGTGCTGAATGATTGCAGCAGCGAGCACATGCAGCTCATACATACAAGACCTGAGGGCAAAACATGTGTCAGTGAGTCACCACCCACACTGCTTAAATCTGAACTGCACCAGTATACAAGGTTTTAAAGCTCCCACTTTTATTGCTACTGTTTAGTACAGTAATATTTAAAAAGAGAAGTGAGCTTTTGTCAATATCAGTGTGCGAGGTTGGGGCTATTTCCTCGAAGCGGTACGTACCAGTGCAGGCCCAGGAGATGATGGACTTGGAAAAGACTCAGTAGAAAACATTGGTTCACTCGTTTACCAAAACTGGTTGTGTTACAACCTCATATGTTGTAAGACCTGTTGTACAATAGTGTCCCTGAAACAGAAGTCAGTGTTTCTTTTCATTAACGCAGTCTTGCTTAAGGTATTATGTTAGTGCATGTTGTGTTTAGAAAGAGTCTAAACACAAGGAAGGACTATTTTCCTGAGAAACATTTTTTTTCTCTGTGAAAAAAGCTCCTTAAATCCGTTAAAAGTAGGTGCTAACATGCCTTTAAAAAGTGCACCATTATGAAAGTTATACGAAACAAAAACACAGGATGAAAGGAAATTTAGCCATTACTTGTCCACAAGAATCAAATCAGACTGCAATCCCACTTTTACACCAGCCAACCCCCTCCTCAGTCTATTTTTTCCCTCCGTTCTCGCCCATCCACCCCTCCCCCGTTTTCTATCCCTCCCATTAGAGCCCATTTAGCAGGGCGCTCTATGTATTGTTTCGCTCGTTACTTTCATCTGCCGGGATAATTGAGAGACACAATCAGCTCCCCTCCCCACTAGCTGATAAGTCACAAACAGCATTAGGTGAGTCACGTGTGTTCACGCTGCCATCTGTCTGAGCTCCTCTTCTGCAGCTCAACTCCATAATGGACAACCTACAGTACTGGTTATGTGGTATCTCATGCACATTCTGTCCTATTATTGTATAAGTCACTTTAGTTGATGAGGGTAATTACTTGGTGAAGTACAGTGGAAATATCTTGCAGACACTTAAGGTCAATTTCATATGACCATAACTTTGTCTCTCATATATCTAGAATATGTAATTGTGCTGCTGTTCTGTTAATCCTCCAAGGAGTATGGAGCTTGTTTCTAGAGTCAGCAGGACCCCAGAAACATTATGTCAGCATTACTGGGAACAACCAGTGGAGAACTGTTGATGTTGCAGCATCATATTGATTGCCCACTGATTCGTCTTTACTGTGTATTTGATTTTTTTTTAAGGAGCTAACATCATAATGTAAATCAAATGGCTGAAAATGAGGAGCGTGCTACCCAAATCCTTTATACAAAAGAGATTCAATAATCAATTTATCAATTTATGAGTACAATACTTTTTTCTACATTTGATGAGGTTTTATATGAAAAACTCACTACAAAAACATGATTGTTGAAGGTGAAACATAGCCAACAGTGGTCTATATGAATTATCTCAACCACCTACACATTAAGATAATATTTATACTGGAACCTGGAAGAACTACACTGTTGGCCTCATTAACACATGTTGTACTCAAAACATATATAGAAATATATAACACAATATTTTGGTCTCATCTCTAATTGAAGTTTCTCCGGTAACATATTACAGTGTGAATACATCTTCCCTGAGATAGTAGTAATGAAACAGGGCCACTGATGTAAAAATTGCATTGCATGTTTTAAACTTTTATTGAAACTTGAATTGAAATGTCAGATTTTTGTTATCTGGAGCATCTTTCCCCTGAATACTGTGAAGAGTTCATATTGTTCGCAGTGTCAGTTGCCAGATTTCATACGTCCACAGAAAAAGAACAGGTTCGGTGGGATGCAAGGGCAAAAGAACACAAGACATAAGAACATTACCAGTGTGGGTTGACTTCTGTCTTTGGTGCTGAATATTTCAACTCTAATGTGAGTTGAATAACTTGTAAATCTGTTCTTTCCTTCAAGAAGAAGACAGCATCAGTCGTTTCAGCAAGTGCCCTGTGGCGACATATGTTTATGTTCAAGTCACAAAGACCGTAGTAGTTGTGACTGGAGCAAAGGAGGAAGTAAGATGACATTGTTGAACACAGCCGGGATGGATGGATGTGTCAACAAAACATCGGATGATCGTTTCCGACCGACCATCCACATCACCACAACTGTTTCCTAACCTAAAAGACATGTTTATTATTCTATCCATGATGACAAAGGCCCCATAGTCTTGGCAACCAAAACTAAAATCTTTCCCTAACTGTAACAAAGAGCATACAGTATTTTAACCCAAACCACGATCTTTCCCTAAACCCTAAAAGTCAAGTTGCTATTTGTGCAACTTTGACACCAAAAATGTAGAAAATCTGCAACGTAGCCACATGAGAATGGCCGATCCACGCAAAAATAGAACTCACATGCAGGTTCTCCATCCATGGAACTTGTGAATCCAGCTGCATCTCTGCTGCAGTCGAACTGTAGCAGGAAACCCGGCATCAAACTGATAATAGCTGTTTTTAAGATGGCTGGCATCCTGTCTGCCTCCACCTTCAGAGCTGGCTCTATACACATGCAGCAAACAGGCGAGTCATGCCGGCTGCACGACCTTAAGGAGGACTCCCGTGTTAAATTTTAACGAGGCCTCGCACCCTCTCCATCGCAGGCGCTAATTGAGATGTTAAGGCGGGGAACCGGGGAACCGGGGAACCGGCGGCTGTGTTAGGCCGGTGTTTCATTGGCTCCATATTTCTCTTTGATGAAGAGCTGTTGTGTTTCCCCTTCCTGTTTCCCTCTTAGTGGTGGTAGTTGGCTTTTTTAGGGGCTACCATGCACATCTGATCTGGACCATAAAGCACTTATTGATCCTTGTGAACTTTTGCCTCCCTCGCCCCTCAGTCCTCGCAGGCCTGATGTCTATGGATTTGAACACAGTCAAGGAGAAATCTATAGCTGGGGGAAAGATGATTAAGTGTAGCTGAACAAAGGAAAAGGATATAGGACCACACACTTTTTAGAGGGTACTGAGTCCAATTAACTAGACTCTACCAAAAAATCAATAGCTGTCACCAAGGATTTCACTAAGCGATTTGAGCGGGGATTTTAGTGGAATTCATTGATGTGGTCCCTTTTTTTTCTCCTTTCCTCAGTGGTGTGCATGTGTAAAACAGCCATCCTGAGTGTGTGTGTGTGTTTGAGTCGGCTGTTTGTGTTTTTATTTGATCACTCCTGTGTTTACGCCCGCGGCCACTCATACAAACCGTGACCACTTACCCGTCTTTCTGACAGCTTCCACATTGACGCGGGACGCTCATCACGACTACCTGCCCTTTGACCTCGCCTCCATTCGCCCACCCCTCTTCCTCATTTCGAGTGCGGTCAGATTTACGGCCGGGCCAAACGCGCGCAGCTAAGGCGCACAACTCTTCTGTGTATAGCTGAGCCGTAGATTCCCCGACAGACAGTGCACACATGGGCCCAGGATTGAAGCGTGTCCTTGAGAAGAAGAAAAATCAATACCCTAATGGGAAAGTGGTTATGGCTTCCCTCTCTTTTTTTTTCTCCCTCTCTCCCTCCTTCTTCCCTGTGACACTTTTCTGCCCACAAACTCCCTGTGTTTAAACTAATCTTCTCCTCAAAAAAAGGGACAAATTTTAAAGTCGATCATTAATGTGGTGCCTGGAGAGGGTAGATTAAAAAACTGATATATGGCCTAAGTCAGTGTGCCATTTAGAGAGGCAGGGTGGCGTTGCTCCTTGTTATTACATCGGGGCACAGTAAATGGGATTTAGCCAGGGTTTTGCACTGAGTAATAACACACATGCTCACACTGCCACCCACATGTCATGCCTGTAAATCAGTGGATCAAGTGCACTAAAAAGAAGTGCAGCAGAGACTGAGGGATAGAAGTAAAGACACTTCATACTGTCGACTTTCAAAATAACAGCTCTCAGGACCAGACTTTGAGGCTGGCTCAACTTTTAGCATAAATATTGAGCATTTATTTTAAAAACTTTAATCAGACGGCCTCATCAGTGACGTCAATGGCCGCTAATATAAACAAGAAAGAAAGCTATTTGCATTTAAGGAGGAATAAGGCAGCGCATCAGTGCTCCTTTAATACTCAAAATGGTACAGAGCACAGTTGCTGAAGCAGATGAGTCACTCTTTAAATTTGTATCTATTGTTATAATGATGGGAAAAGAGGTTTTTTAGCCAGAATGGGAAGCAGATGGCAACCGCATAGCTTGCAAGGAGAGGAGGTAAGGTCTCTTAATCAGTGTGTAAATAGAGGTGGGAGTTACAGTAGGAGAGAGTGCTGATGAGGAAATTGCTTTGAGAGTAGCAGTGCAGTACGAGGCGGTAGGTGAAACATTTTAACCGAGGGTGTAGGAGAACAGAGCGGTAAACAGACTAAAAGCAGGAGCACTGAAGTCTTCATCTCATAACTATCAGTGTTCTCTCAGATTTCTCCAGAAGTTACTCCAAAGTTTGATATTACATTTTTTTCTGTCTTATTTGTACATATTTGAGGCTGTTTTGATTTTATTGAGGGAAATATTTTGCAATAAATGGAAAAAAAAATCTACAGTAGATGTCTTAAAAATAGGATACGACTTTATTGATCACAGCAGGGTTCACATGCTACAGCATCACAGAGACAAGCTAAGAGGTAAGAAAAAGAGATGACAGAGATGAGCTTTATTCTCTATATACATTATAATGCCTTAACATTTCTAAGTGCAAATATTTGTGCTGAAGAAATGCAGTAGTGCAACTCTGCAGCAATGCTGTGCGCATATAATAATATGTTACAACTTCAATAACAGGTTGGTTTTTTTGCGACAAGCTTTTAAAACATCACTGGCATTATCATTTATTTGCAGTTCTGTTACTGACCACCTGATGAATTTAACTGCAATATTGTAGCTCTGTTTTGGTTTCCACCAACTACTGAAAAAATGATCTGTTGTTGGTTTTTTTTTTTTAGCTGGTAAATGCTCCACTGTGTTTATGAGCTGGTCACTAGCTTTATCTGTCTGCCACTCAGTGCTGAGCTATTGTACAGTGGGGTTTTGGAACTCTTTTGTTAGTAAGACTGCGTTCAGTACAACAGAAACAATTAGCCGAAAGACACTAAAAAGCTCTATAGAGCTGAGTGGAACTGCAGAGACGGGTAATAATTCTCTATGGGTTCATCACCAAGAGTGGTTACTTTCACATATGTTCAAATCATGTTGTCCTTTATCAATATGAAAATATTGATTCAAGCTGCTGCACGCCATGCAGTACAAATACAACACTATATATTGGCATACATGTTATAGTAATACCATAATATACTATAAAAAATAATAACAATATTGTCGTAATATAGTATAACTATTAGGTCCTTTAAGTCAATGCTTGTCTCATCAACATGTCATTGTAATCAAAGGGTTAAAACTGTTTCCTCCCAAATCAAACGTTTTAGGGTTGAAGTCGTGCATCATGGTTTAGTGCAGGTTTTGTTTGTATATAAGCGCTTTTGATTTCACCTCTTGTGATATATCGTCTAAATTGAGCCGTCTTCACGCTAAATTGAGGCTTCGGCAACACAAACTGTGCAGGATGTGCTGTTTGGAGCTGGTTACACACCTCACAGGGGCACGCCATCTCTGCTGTGAGCTTTTGAAGCATCCATTGTACTTCCACAACTTCTCACTTAAACTATGCTTAAGCCTAGGGGGTGAAAAAAATCCATTCCTACATGGTCACATTTAATTCCCTTCATCATTTTTCAACTGGAATGAGTGAAATTGCTCCTTACCATCAGCAACTTTGCTCATTAAGAGCTTGGAGAACATTTAAATATTTCTATTTAAAACGCCTTCCCAGCAATTCCCAAAAGCCTATTTTACGCTTCTCCAGTAAGTGGATTAAACTGAATTAAAAATGAAAAGAAAAAGGGAGAGACTTTTTGTAGTTCCTTTTATGTTTGGTGAAATATAGCTTATGTTTTATATCAGACAAATAAGTATACTGCAGATACACCTTTAGTGCAAGCTGGCTAATTGATTTAGTTCACTCGGCATGTGAGAGAGGAGGAAAGTGTGGAGAATAATAATAATAAAACCACACTGTTGGCTGTCTGGTGGAGGCTCACCAGCCAAGCTGCCATACTTTATTTGTCTTTCCCCCTGTTTTTCTTTCTCCTATCCGTCTGTCCTCGTTAGACCTGTCTTCTCTCAAAAGGGTGTTGTCTTAAATCAATGTCTACTCTCCAGAAATCCAATCTTTATGTATTCATATTTGTTACTGATTATTTCAGAAGCGGCCTAGACATCTTTTTATAACAAATAAAAAAAGCAAAGTCCTTGTCTTTTTCTTTCTCTTCCTGCCTTTCTCTGTCTAAAATTAAGTCTAAATATATACTATACGTGTACTATTTATAGAAGAATGTCTGTCCAGTTGTGGGGTTAAAGGCATTCATGGTGTTTGAAAAGGCACCTATAGATGATACAATATGAGAACTGACCTTTTCTGGCTGGAGACAGTCTGTCCAGGTAAACCAAAGCTTTTGTTATGATAATGTGCCACAGTGCAGAGTCCATATGAAAAAAAAACACATTATTAAACTGTGCTTTCAATTATTTTTACTCAACAGGAGATTACGTAGAAAGGTAGCCTGCTAAATATTCACACATTCAGTTCAGTTCTTGAATATTGAATAATGTCTATTCACATTCAGCACAATTCATTTGAACACACAAAGAGCATAAAGCTCCTCCATTGGGCCTGGCCAATTGATACTGACAATAAAACCAACCATTTTTATGGTCAATGGGGACTTTTCTTTTGTTGCTTGGCTTTTGTTCGGCTCAAAAGACTTTGATGAATTTGTTTCTCTTCGTCTACATTGTGATTTGACAGGCTGAGCTTGCAAGTTAACGTCCTTGTGCTGTAACACCGTCTTCTCACAGGTTACACACATGCACGCAAACACATCCATGACAGACAGGACAATCTTCCTGTTGGGGAAGCTGAGGTGAAACAGCTAATTGGTGTGCAACGTGTGAATGGCATATTGTCGCTTTACACAGAGGCTTAGGGCAACGTCTCGCCTTTTCCTCAAGTGCACAGTGAGCAGACAACGACGCTGGGGGAGACCCTGCTGAGAACATCTCAACTTTGAGATGAAAAGGTTGTGATCATGACCTCAACTAGAGAAGCCACACGCTAATAATTGTGTCATTTCCCTTTTTCTAATTGATAAGCCGGCACCTGTTCTGAAAGAGCACTAACAAATGTGATACAGCTGACTCTCTGTCCTCTCTCTCTCTTACCTGTTTCTCCCTACAGTCATGCCCCGTTTTGCTGAACAAGTGGAGGTAGCTATCGAAGCGCTGAGCACAAACCCCCCGCAGGCCTTTGAGGAGAACGAGTTCATTGATGCGTCCCGTTTGGTGTACGATGGCGTCCGTGACATCAGGAAAGCTGTCCTCATGATAAGGGTATGTCCATTACCTCCTCCACAAGAGCGAAAGGAAAACACTCACCGAAACCCTCTGAAATGGTTTAAACCCTCGGCAAGAGTTCGACAGAAGTGAATGTGCTTGGAAACGCTGACTAACACCAAGTACAGTCGTCTATTTCCTCCATATATGTAAAATAGATGATTGGGTATTTTATGAATGTAGACAACTAAATAATTTATTTATCTCCTAGTGTTGCTGAATGGGCAGCCATGAGTCTGTGTTAAGGCAATTTTGTTTAAATTTATGAGACCAGTCCACATATTAAAACATTTTACCCTCTAATTAATAAGTTGAAAACATCTCTCACATTTTTTTAATAAAATATCCTGAGTCACTGGATTCATCCCTTGTGAACTCTTGTCACACCTGCCCAGTGTTTCCTCTCCATTCTCACTTTTACTACACATCTGTGGGTCATTATTGTTAGAGCTGTCGTGGATGATGGCAAAAAAAAATCTGCCCTAATTTAAAAGAAAAACACAATTGAAATCTAAAATTCAACAGAATTCCCATTTCAGATGTGGCACCTGTCGCACGATCCATTTCCTAAAGCTGGCGTAACATTTTACAGCATGTCATGATGAAAATGCTGCATAACAACCTGATACCCGCAGCTCTACCGCCTCACAAGCCCACCATGGTGTTACAGTATCTGCATTTTTCACCCCAACTGGCCCTTCTCTCTTCACCATGTAATTCATTTATTCAACTTTATGCAGGCTGGAAGGTTTCCCAGCGCAGCTCTGGAAAAAATCTAATTATGGAAAATAATTTGATGTTGGTAAATAATGTAAAACAGGCAGCTTTGAACTGCCCGGGACCAGCTGGCTTCATAATCCCATCCAAGTTCAGTTACTTTCTGAGGAAACAACTTGGAAGATCCTTGCTTTCTCTGTTGTTTAACTCCATCATATAGATAGCAAATGTTGGTGCCACATGTAATAGTTTTCCACGCACGCATTTTATTTTATTTTTTTTATGTCTGTGCTATTTTCCTCTCACTTAAGCCGCGTAATGGCTCCTTTAGAATTTTTACAGCACAGATCGTATGAGCAGTCGATGGATTAAGAAACCAATTCTCCACAGTGTTTAAAAATTGAGGCAGGTCTTGAGAGCAGTGGAAAGTTATAATGAAAGTTCTCGAAAACAGTTTTGTCCTGGCTTTTATGTACCCATACACACACACACACACACACAGAGCAGAGCAGTGCGATGGAGTAGCCGGCACTGGATACAATGGAACATGTATAAAATTGAACAGTGGTTGGAGACCAGCACCTGTAATATAACCAGTGTTTACACTGGCTCCCTTTCTCAACAAACTGACCTACAGCCTGTCTGACGCTGAAAGTTCAACTTTTACTGAAAGTTCAGAACTAAAAGCAGCTCTGCGCTGACAGCTGATTTTAATAATAGATCCATGAGTTTAAAGGGTTATCAGACGCCACAAGGCTGCACAGTGGTTTACAATGCTGTGAGACGGGATATTATCACAGTAGTAATTTTATTCTCCGTCGTGAAAAACAGCAGAATCACAGACAACAGAGCAATCTACCAAACAATATTGTGGGTTTATTTGCCCAGAGCACTTCCTGTCCCACCCACACTGTGCCAACCCTGTGGCACCATTGAAATGAATGTGCTAATGTCTGTCTTAACAAGGCCTAGATTTTGGACAGAGGAAAAAAAGACAACTGCATCGCTTCACAGGTTATGGACTAAATATGTTGTCACCACTAGTTGGCAGAATTATTAGACTGGGTGCAGCCACTGTTGAAATTAGCTATCATGAATGACCAGTCTCACAAAGCTGGTTAACGCCTGGCTCTGTCACCCTGGATTTTCTCATCCAGCTGCAAATGCATTCATATTGGAAGGAGGAGGGTTGTCGAGTGAACTGTATTTAATCAGACAAAATGAGATTATTATTTCCCATTGGGAGATTTTGGTCAGTACAGAGACTTAAATGTTATGATTTAGGGGGATAAAACAGGAATTCAGGAACATAACTAGCAAAACCAAGCAAAACAAATGATCATTCAGATAATCAGATAAATCAAAATATATACTAAAGAAGCTGTTGGCATATTCAGTAGAATAGACTGGTGGAATTCGAAATGAAGACAGAAGAGCAGCAGCATTGTGTAAGTTCAAAGTATTGGTTCCTGCCGAGGATAAATACAAATGATGATTAAAATGATTGAAGAAAATTATGCTTAATGAAGCTATATGTTACGAGAACATGGCGCAAAGGATTCATTAGGGACTAATTTTTCAGTGGATGTAGATTTGCTTTTCTCATTTCTTTCAAGCTCATCACCGCTCTTAATTAGGTTGTCATAAGTTGTTGTCATAACTTATATTTTATCTATACACCCATCCTCTTATTGAGTCCATTAGAAGATTTTCTATTCAAGTCATGTCGTGTTGAGCAGCGGCAGAATATGGCTGCAACAGGCCACAATGGATCAACAACTGTTGGGAATACTAAGAAGGAAATTCAGCACAATTACTAGCCTATGCAGGTACACAGTAAATTCCAGTCTTTATGGCCTTAGGCTGCAGTCTACTAGCAACCTGCTGTTTGTTAGAAGTCCTGCTTTATGGCCAGTGAGAGCACTGGTTTTGTGTAAAACATTTATTATAACTCTAAAATCAATCATCATGGAGAGGCAAGATTCTCACAGTCTATAAATAGAATAACTGTCAGTGACGGCAGTGTGAATGCAGGCCTTCTTTAAATGTCAGCATCATATAGGAATGATGACTGTACACATGCGCTTGTTTTGATCTGATCCTCTTCTCTGCAGCAGGTGAACAATCCAGCATATGTTATCATGGTGATGTGGCCCGGTTCAAAGTGAGCCAGCTTCATGAGATCAGCAAGCCTGTGTTGAAGCTAGCTGGCTAACCCGCTCATCTTAATTAGTGCTTTGTAGCAAGCAGAGAGAAATGAAAATGCTTATTAATCATTTAGTCTCCACTTTGAGCAGATGCAAAAAAAAATTTCAATTATATTCCGTTTTTTTCATTTGATGAGGGACGACTTTGTTTGGGCTCCTGATGCGTTTTGCAATTATTTAGCATGTTGGAGTCATGTTGTATAAGAGAAATCAAAGGACTGTCATTGCTTTTTAAAGAATAACATTAAGGAATTATAATGGCCACAAAGCACATGATTAAACATGAGACATCTTCAAAGAAAATAAATGAACATAAGATTATTGTGGAGAGACAGACTGTGCAAATATACACAGCGATAAGTCTCACATTTTCTTACAAGTTGATTCCTCTTTAAAATATGATCATAATACATGTTTTCTCTTCCAGTTTTTGCTTTACATTAGTGGATCCTGAAAGCCAACAACAGCAAACAAAATATCCTCCAATCCTTGAGTCACAGCTTGACAAACATATTTTAATTTTTACTTTTATTTTTTGTTAGAAATGAATCAACTAACTTACCATTGGCCAGTATTAGACAGAGTTGTTAGATCATTATAACCAAATTCAGTAGCATAGACTAAAAATCAATAAAATGAAATAAAAAGATGTCCTAATTCTACATTTTGAAATATTGCCACCAGTTCATTGTGTAATCTGACAGATGAGAAAAAGAGGTTTGGAAAAAAACTGCCTGATCAACTCACCAAATCTCCTGAGATCCTTTCCCTCTCTTTTCATTGTGCGTTTGATCTGCTGTTGAGAGAACTTATACATGTGTCTGTTTCAACCACGTCCAGAGAATAACGTCAAGCCATTTGACTTTTAATTGTGTGACATCTCTGTCTGCCATATGCTGGGTTTGGTTTGAGCTAAAACTCCCGATGAGGCTCTGTACAAGAACGACAGCACAGGAATATGCTGTCAGGATTCCTGCACAATGGGGCATAAAGGCAAAGAAAATTGCCCTTTTCAGCTGTCAATTTAGGAGTCGTATGATTTTTTTCTTTTTCAGTTCCTCTCTCTCTCTCTCTCTGACTGTTTGCCCGACTTTGTCTCTGTGTTTCTCGCAGACACCGGAGGAGCTGGAAGACGACTCTGACTTTGAGCAGGAGGACTATGATACTCGCAGCAGGACCAGTGTCCAGACTGAAGATGACCAGCTTATTGCTGGACAGAGTGCTCGGGTGAGTGGATGTTCATTTCCCCACTGTGCTGAAACTTCTTCAATCTGCCTCACATAAAAAAAAAAAAAAAAGGAAAAGAAAGTATTTGGTTTGAGTAAAAGTCCAATTTATCACACAAGTGTTATTGCTTCAGTAGTAGGCTGCGGTGCAAGTTGAACACCCACCCCTGTTCCCTGACCGTACTTGAATCGATTCGTCAAACAAGTTCCATGTACACAGCGTGGAAGTCCATTTAAATGATCTTAACAAGTGGGATTATTTTAAATAAACAGCGTTCGGGGATGACAGGTGTAAAATTGCAATCACAAACAAAGAAGTAATTACCAAATTCCCCTCAGATGCCAAACAAAAACACAATATACAGTATAGAGCTGTGCCAAGGCTTCAGTCACGATCACCAGGGTCTGGGCTCTTGTTGCACATTAGCAATTTTTCACTTGGGCCCAGCTTAAAGAACATTAAGAGGGTATCAGTGCATGCTCCCCTCCAGCAACACAGAGGCTCTCGCGGTGTGTTGCATGTTGAATGGATTGTGGATGGTAGGAGTATGACTTGGCCCAATGCCTCTCCCTGTGGCACAGGCCTGAATTATACTGCCTGAGTCTCTACACAGTCTGCACACTCGGGGGGGTAATGCACAAAGAAGAGAGAAATAAATAAACCCGAAACAGCAGCTTAGTGTTGCTAAATATATGTACTATGCAGCTATAGCCCTGATTGGGATTCCTTTTGATATTAGAACAACAAAAAAAAAATCAACTCAAGCTCTGCTAATAGGCGACCTTTGATCCTGTAAACTAGCTCAAAACACTGTGCATTAAAATGATAGCAGGTAACTGCTGCTGAACAGTAGCCACCGTGGCCACGAATAACAATAATTGGATAATGATTAATGATAATCACAGTGGAGCCGTAGTGGAAGTGGAGAAGTCATAAAGTCAGCAAAGTGACTCAGTAATGGTACTTAGGCAGCAATATGCCGGCAAAGTTTGTTAGCAAACATTAGCCACCGTAATCTGATGAGACCAACTGTAGCTGCAAAACACCCCAATGTATTGAATTGAGCACGGGTGTATTTTATTGCTATTGCTGTTTGCAATAGTATGTCTTATTTCAGAAGCTGTATATTCTTGCTTTAACGCTCTCCTGACTATTTTCCCTGTCAATACTTATCCTCTTGCAGTTTTTTAAGAACTGGCAAACAAGTGGAAGTTCTCAATGAACGCATGTTGCATCCATTGCATCATGGACTGTGAGAGCAGCCAACAACTCCTTCTTAAATCATGGGTTTTACAGCCCTTATACAGACCAATAATATAATATATACTAAAGTGTAAAATATTTATTTCACATATGTATTTCTGTACATATATACAACATCTCCATCCATGTTTAACAGTTAAGACAATCCTAATTGATATTGTGCCATTTAGATCTGATTTGATTTTGCACTTTTCTTTACTAGTCAAGAATGTGACAAACTAAGAGACGACTCAAAAAAGTTTAACACTGTCGAATCTGAAATCCAGCCATAAACAAAAAGAACAGACCCAGACTTTGGGTGCAGAAAAGCTGCTCCAGGATGCCTGTGGGGGTCCTGGGTGTGAAGTGCTTTAAGTTTGTTGTATGAATACTCCCACTAAGGCTCCCGCAGCGTAACATTGTAGGGCCATCTGAGCTTAGACGCACCAGCGCTGCCACACAAAAGGAGCTTCACAGCACCAAACTGTTCACTAATTTTCCTGGCATTCAACTGTGCTTTGAGTGGGCAGCTCTTCTTGGGAACAGTTTGAAGTAGCAGCATGTCCCTTTGTCATAACTTGTTACTGTAATACAGTGATATAAGGTGGATTAAAGCATGATGTGGCTGAATGTAATGATTGTTCAAGCCTCCTTAATTAGCAAACAATGCACTTGAGTGAGAATCGAATAAATGCACAACAGGCGCGTTATCAAGTGTGATGGCTCTTATTTGTGCATATTTAGTGCACATTAGCGTGTACAACATGCTTTATATCCGGCGGACTGACAAAGCCTCTCACACACTTAATTGATATCGCCTGTTTTTCCACTCATAGACACTGTTATGCCCTGAGAGACTAAACATTTACACACGCAGAAGGCAAGCGCATCCATAAAAGATGTGTTTGTCGTGAACCACTGGTGATCTGCCGAGTCGGGCCTCAGCCTGTCGTGTCAGGATAAAGCTTGCTGTCCTCTCACGGTCATGCCAAGTGCACGCTGGCGTTCTGTGTTTCTATTCAAACAGACAAGAGGAAGTGTAATCCATTTTCTCCATAGGAGCTGACATGAGCACACTGAGGTTTACAGTCATGATCCCTCCAAGCCTCTTCAGTGTGCGGGTATCACACACATGACACAGGCCTACTATCTCCCTCTCGCTGCCTCCGTCTCGCTGTCTCTCTCTTGCTCAGTGTAGAAAGAAATAAAATCAAGTTCAGGGCAGTCCCAGGGGCCTTTGTTCCCTTTGCCTTGCCTTGTGTGGTGCTCCACTTGTCACTTCTATTATACTTAGGCATAAAGCTAAGTTATTAGAGCAAACATGCATAATGAGAAGGCAGACAAACACACAGGGGAAGGAGGCCTGTACATAGTGTCTCTTTCTATTAGAACATGCAGACACAAACTCTCTTTCTATAACACACCACGGATAATGCACAGAGAGCTAAACACAAAGCCACCCCCACCCCCCCAACAACAAGACATACACACACACACACACCCACACACACAACATCTCTTAACACAGTGATTGGATAACACTGTTGATAGGTCATCCATAAAATTGAACTCTGAGTGTCTGGGCAGTTTATTTCAAATGAAACAAATTAAAGTCATTTCAAGACGCCGCGCTCGGTGAAGAAACCCGGAAAGCGCTCTAATCCCCGCAGACGTAGCCGAGTCGCAGAGTGTATTGGCACAGCACTCCCTCGGCCGGATTTGCCACTATGTTAAGCTCCCAAGGCCCGCTCCTTGTTGTTATCAGTAAAGTAGGGGAAGGGATTTGGGGATAAGTGAATTCTAGAGAGCAGGGGAGGAGGGAGAAGGGGAGGGGAGGGGGGGGGGTCTCCACCAAGTGCCTTCCTGCTCCCCTGACGTCCCAATTGGCTCATGTGTTTACCCCTGTGCTGCGGCTTTCCTTTGTGTTCAGAAGCCGTCTCTCTCTTCCTCCCTGACATTCTCTCTCTTTTGTCACACCATTTTCAGAGTGAATTTGAATACCAACCAAATCCCTCGCTCTCTCTCTCTCTCTCTCCCCCCAACCTCCCTTGATCCCTAATTTTAGAAGAAGGAATTTTCAATCCAAATTGTTGAGTTTCAAGAGACTTTTTGCTCCCTTTAGCTGTTTGGGAGAACAGTTCATCTTGGTTTAGTGCAGCTCTTACGTGCAGAAGACGGGGGGGAAAACATTTCGATTGCCATACCTAGCATTCGCTCTGATTTTCAAATTACACTCTCGATGGCCAAGAAGCATAACTGTACTTCCTCTTAATGGTGAACCTTCCATTTTGACTCCAGCGGCAAACTGTTCGGTGTAATTATAGAAATGAGTGAATAATTGATGCCTCAACAGTTGGGTTCAGGAATGATATGAGCAGCAAAGTCCTGAGGTCAAAGAGATCTGCCCGGTGGCACGGTGCACTCACCTGTGTCGCTATTGATTAGGCAGCAATTACAGTACGGCTTTGCCTACATTTTGTTTTAGGCTGCAGACTCAAGCTGACAGCACGAGCACCCTAACAGTGAAGTCTGGACTAAAATGCCTGTCTATCATTCAAACTGATTTGAATCTAAATCATCAGCATAAAACTTCATTAAAGTTAACACACAACTCAAGACGAACTCAAAACAAAGAGGAATCAAAGTTCAGCCATCCATGTTTAAAGGATTATTATGTGAGTGTAGAATATCTGTGGCGTTAACATTTGGCATGGAGGCTCTGACCTTGTCACTCCCCGACAAAGAAACACAGCACAGCAGGGAGTGTGGCAAGAGTGACAATCCTAACATCCCCCCTGGATTCCGAGCTTTGAGGTTGATGCCGGGGAGGTGGAGCCTTTTGAAATGCTGTCTGAGCAGCAGCGGTAGCAGCAGAGCTTTCGGGTGAAGCGGGGTGGCAGCTAAAGAGCGAGCTGAGCGCTGACAGCTTAAGCGTGTCGCCATAATCAAAAGAGTGCGTTGGATACATGTTGGCATGTGAGCGTATTTGGGTTGGGTCTGAACTATCTGACAAACTTCACAACATTTGTTTTGAGGGAGCTTTGGTTGAAATTTGGTTATTAAAGCCTGTTGGTCTTTCAGGACCGAATAGTAAATGAACCGATGGATGTATATTTGACTTGTGGATGTGCAGACATACAGTCGTTCCAGTCTTTTATTAAATGAATGCTGGTGCAGGGGCCTGAGTGTCAGTGCCTGCTGTGCGTGACCCATAATTCATAGCGACACATGCGAGCGCACCTGCACAGCGAATACAAGCTGCAACCTGCTGCAATCAGTCGCTCTGTTTTAAATTGTTTATTCCTCATTGTGCAGTCTAAATACATATTAACTTGGTATTTGTTTTAAATGTGAGCAGTGTTTTCACCTCACACGCTGTTTAATGGGATTTGCTGCCGCGCTCTTGTTTGTGTGCCTTGGCACCAGCAGCAGAGGAAATCTACACTGGGCTTGAGGGGGCTGCTTTTGCTTGTTTGTTTATGCCGTTCTGGGTTTTTCTCTCTCTTTTTTTTTTTTTCTCATGCTAACCACCATCAAAGCTCTTCTCACACAGTGATCAGTAGGCCAAAGCTCATGGACACATCTGTTGGCCTCTGATGAGAAAGTTGTGCCTCCACGCTTCTCTATTTCTGTCTATAATTTCAATTTTCTCTCTTTCACCCCCCGTCCTGTTTCCTGCTTATTTTCTTTCGAGGAATTTCAGGAGGATAAGTCATCTGTATTTTTTTGTTGTTGTTGTTGTTTTCATTTTCCTCCTGACACATTTACCAGGGGACATGAGTGAAAGTGACGCACTTTCTCACTGAGCTCACCCTGCACCCCCACACACCAGCTTTGCTGTGAGAGAGGGAATAAAAAAAGAGGGAAAAGGAGGACAAGGGCGATTATTTCATTAAGAGAATAGCAATTCTTGGAGGACAGTCAATAATAGATGAGGTTAAAAAACAATGGTGACTTTTCTTTTTTACTGTACTCATTTTCTCTGTCTGCCTCTTGAGTCAATAGAATCGACCCTAATGGAAACCAGGTTACTCTTCCTTCCATCTCACCTCCCTGACATAATGTTGAACAAATGCATTATTCATTCTCTGGTCTAAGAAGCGAGGTAATTATACATTTATCTCCCAAATAATACCGGGTACTTACTGCGCCTGTGACCTTGCCACAAGATTTATGCCATTTTGGACCTGCCCCCAAAGGCCGCCGAGGAAAAAAATGAAAGCAAAAAATGGATTTGCTCTTTATGGATATAAGATGTCAAGGGGTTTGAAAAGGTCCAGTCATTAAACGTAAAGTTTAGAACTTTATTTTGAAGCATTTCAGAAGGGCAGGGGTAGTCAGACGCCAAACTTAATGTTCAAGTTTTGTAGGGCGGATTAAAAAGTAGACTGGACAGAAAAAAATAGAACAAATGGTGCTACAGCTCTCCCCTTTATATTCCTCCCTTTATTCTCTTCTTCCAAAACTAATCCCTGTTCTTATTCGCCCCTTTCCTCATTTCCCTATCGTTCTCTACTCCCCAACCTTATCTCCTTCCTTTACCTAAATTCTTCTCCTCTGGCATTTCCCTCATTCTGAGCCAGCTTCTCACTATATTCAGCTCAAATTTAGTCCCTAATAACCTCTTCCTCCTCCTCTAATACTTTTGTTTCTTCCATGCTTCCCCCTGTTGCCCACAGGCCATCATGGCACAGCTTCCCCAGGAGGAAAAGGCCAAGATTGCTGAGCAGGTGGAGAGCTTCAGACAGGAGAAGTGCAAGCTCGATGCAGAAGTGGCCAAGTGGGATGACAACGGCAACGACATCATCGTTCTGGCCAAGCAGATGTGTATGATCATGATGGAGATGACGGACTTCACCAGGTAAAAATGACTCCACATATGAAGCAGCAACATTTAAATGACTTATGTAGCTATGTATGTAGCTGTAAACACGACGCTGATGTATTTAAGTTATTCGCACATCTAGCAGATACAAAAACTCCATAGGGAAATAACTGGCTCTTTAGCTGCCAAACGCTCCACTTTGGTCACCAACTAATTGTTAACTTTGTCTTTCTGCCATTTGGTGCTGGGTAGGTATCATCCACACTCATACATTCATTTTCATCCGTCCAGACAAGCATTTGAGCACCATATCAAAAATAATCTTCATCCAGACTAACTGGGCTGAAATCGCATCACATGACCATTCGTGTACACTGGCCTCCTGCACATGTAGGCGTTAGTAAATGCAGAACTGCTGCTTGCATAGACAACAAGGTCAGCAACACTTGTAATTTGTTATCCATATTGAATTAACCACTGTTAGTCAAGGCTCATAGATATATACAGGCCAATGTCGTTTGATTCCTTCTGGAAAATGGTCATGTGATATGGGTGTGATGATTCAGGAAAGGACAGGCTGTGACTGATGATAACCAATCTGGAAGCACGCGTGGGTGTCTGTGTCCATTTCCACCCATAGCCATATAAAGGTTAACAGAGGGTTTTCACTGCAAACAGCTGCCTGCTGCTTCTGAGAACAGGTTGATGAGAGTATGAGAGTGAATCAAAACACTATAAATCCAAAACTACGAGCTGAGAAAAAAGCTGAAAAGTTCTGAAAAGGTTTTGAGTCAGGTGATAATTCTCTGTGGGTTCATCACTTTGACCAGTCCTTTTCACACCAGGTAGTCTTTTGATCCGTCATTTATATGAAGATATTGCAGCAGCG
The DNA here is from genome assembly GCA_025331565.1 of Holacanthus passer. Classification (NCBI taxonomy): domain Eukaryota; kingdom Metazoa; phylum Chordata; class Actinopteri; family Pomacanthidae; genus Holacanthus; species Holacanthus passer. Next base: position 678,177 of record JAFREQ010000050.1, on the reverse strand, counting down.
AGTAAAAGCGACAACAAGTGGGATTGCTGTGAAACAATCTTGCCTTTTGCAATGCCCCAGAGCTGCAAACGGTTTTGTTAAAAGTGACTCAAAAGTGACCCAGACAACCTCTGTTTTGTTGGGACTACGTAGCGATGCTGTGATTCACAGATATACTGTAATAGATCTGTTTGCATTCAGAGTCTTGTCGCTTATGTTTACTAAGAGCCAGCAGCTTTCTCTCAATCTCCCCCATCTGGGCTCCATCAAGGAAATGCCGAACTGATGGTGGTCTGTCTCGTAGTATGGGATTGTGATCTGCAATTATATGGCTTGGAAGAAACCAAAAATAAAGAAAATAAATAGAAATCACAGCCATGAGTGATTAGTTATGAGTGATTACGGCTGTAGAGCTGTGACTGCACCGTTATTACTTGGCATTGACCCCAGTTACTCAGATTGGCATGAACAAACTGAGTGGACACTTCAGCTTAGCACTGACTAAAAATGAGACATCACACACTTATCTTAGCCACATTAACTTTCCCCACGCTGGCAAATCAAGAAAACACACCACAGATCACAGGCTCAGTTGTCGGCCATTATTTCTCCTTCTTCTTTCTCCTCCTGTTTCTCTCTCCTGATTCATTTTCGAAAAAAAAAACCCCAAAACTCTTTTGTTTCACCGTGCTTCAAAGCACATCTCTGTGACACATCATCAGGGACAAAGGTACAGTATGCTGTATTTATTTCATCCATCATGTAGGAAACCCTGTATTGTTGGTTGGTAGTAACATTCCTGTAATATTCCTCCTGCCAGCCCCAGCAAATTAGCTGCTGTATGAGCTGATGTGACACAGGGGTGAGCTCAGTCTTTAAAGGGAAGCTCTGCATGTCCTCTGCCTCTGCAACTCCACCCACATTCTCTTTTTTCTTTCTCTCGCACTCCTTGAATTTTCCCAGAGGCAAAGGCCCCTTGAAGAACTCCTCAGATGTGATCAACGCGGCAAAGAAGATTGCAGAGGCTGGTTCCAGGATGGACAAATTGGCCCGTGCTGTCGCAGATCAGGTAGCTTTGCAACTCTGCCCGTCACTGTCATTTTTTATCATTAGACTTTCTATCAGTCTGAAACTGGCTCCGACTGTATTGTCATGTAGCCGGCGGCGGAGCACATTTTGAGCTCGAGTAAGTGGGCATGGCCATTGGAAATCTTTAACGCGGGCATTGACGAGCCCGGCTGGAGAGGTGGGCTGTGCTGCCGCATGACTTTGTCTCCCAATGGGGCCAACACTGAGAGAGCAAGACAGCAGAACCAAGTTGTGTCTCTAATATAATTAGCTCTCAACCGAGGTGTTGCATTCATTATCAGATGAGTACCTCTCTAAAACACGCTGACAGGCCATTTTCAATATCTAATCAATCGCTGCTGTACCTAGGGAGGACGGCAGTGAAAAGAAATAGGTGTGTACGCTGTGTATGTGCGCATACAGCAAATGAAGTGGGAGGTATTTCAGAATGCAGCACTCCAGGTAATGCATAATGTTCTTCTTCATTTCATCTTTCTCTAATAAGCAGTGAGAATACACTTAGGCACAAGACTCACTGATTTATTAAGGCAGCCTGTTGTCATTGTAATTGCAACTGCTGTTAGCTAGCAAACCCTTGGAATAATTATTGTTGGTTTCAGTGTCGCACGCTGGGCCTCTTTCCAGTGCTGCTCGGCTGAAGAAGAAATGTTGGACCTCACATTAAAATTCACAGTCACAACAGTCACATCTTTTTCTCGAGTCCTGCAAACTCGCATGAGGCCTGCACGTGGGATCAACAACGCAAAGCTGCTTCACCTTTAGCGTCACACACCAGATTTATACTTAAAGTTATTTTGTGGTTTGAGATGTAGAGTAGATTTCTCTTTTATGTAAATGAGTGTGGATATCCATGAAATATTGATAAATGAATCCCACCTCTATAAAGGCTGCACAGTCCTCAAAATGTAACTTTAAACCTGCCTTGATTTGTGGACAGGGCCCGTGCACCAAGCTGTAAACACACTGACATATAAAACCATATCAACTTCTAAAGCCGACGTAGCAAACAGTGGCCTCTTTGCACATATAGGGATTCAGAGCAATGTAAGTCCAGTCTTCACTCTCCTTTACGCTCCGTTTGACCGCTAACTCCTGAGAAGAAAAATGTCTGGCTGTTTAGCTGCTAAATGCTCCATTACATTCACCAGCTAGTCGCTGCCTTTGTCTGTCTGTCATTGAGTGCTGGGAAGGTGGCACAGTTGGTTTGTCAGAGCTTTGCTGCTTAAGCTGCCTGCTGTATCTGGAAATGACATGATGATGAGAGCGGCAAGACTGGATGAAAACAGAAAGGTTGTGGGTCATTAAAACTGAAATAGTGAATAAGAGACACTGAAATGCTCCATAGAGCTGAAGGGAACATCATCACTTCAAGTGACCCCTTTAACATTATATCTAATCATTTGATCGTTAATGTAAAAATATTGATTGTAAAAGTTTTTTATCCAAATCCTTCAAAACACACAGAATTATTCAGTGTTAAAAAACATTTAGAAATACTAATTTGTGCCTCTGTCCGTGACCTACTGTTCTAAAAATTTCAATTAAAATATGTTAACTAAAAAAGAAAACAAAAAAAATGCTTTGCACTTTCTACTTAACCCAACATGGACAAAAACTCCTCAAGCATTCATCATATTTCCTGTGAAAGCATTTTATTTCTAAAATCATTTCACATCCATTCAGGAGCTGTGATGCTGCCCAGGGTCTTTTCTGTTCATAATAAGGAACATGCAGAAGTTCGATTAAAGCACACACAAGAAGCTCAGGGTGCAGTTTACCATTATACCAGTAAGAGATTCTTTCGACCACCTCCTGTATATTTTCTTTATCTCGTACTTTCTTGTGACAATATGTGACTCACGACAATCTATCGTCAAGCCTTCTGCTGTCGGCCCGGCTCACAGAATGCCTGTCAGTCTGAGCGGTCATAGAGCTCGCTAAGCTTTCAACTGACCAGAAGGCGTCTTTAGTCAAAGCTGGCACTGCTCTCCTCAGGTCGCACTGCCCTGCTCTCCACACCATATTGCACTACAGAACGAAGTTTCAGGCCACGAATGCGCGAGTCTGTCTGATGTGCAGTAATAGGCGCAAACAGAGAGATGAAAAGCAAGCGTTTCAGTCTGCATGAGCGTGTCTGCATGTTTCCATGTGTGAGAACATTTGTCCCAGAAAGCAGCTCTCAGTCTGCGTCACGGCTTGTGTGTGTTGTTCACAGCAGGATCTAGGACGGAAAAGACAAAGCAAGCATGAACTCGTGTGCTTATGTATTAATTTCTTAGCTCGTAGGCTGCCGAGTGCTGATCAGTGTTTAACAGGGTTTAGGTGGGAGTGAATCTGTCACATGGCAAATCACTGGCAGAGCCTGTGTCTGAATCAACAGTTGCTGTGATGAAAAGAGCAGGTGGCTTGCCATTTTTAATTCTCACTTAAATGGTTCCTAGACCAGTGTTTACTGAATATTCAAAGCCTTCTGTTACACTTCCAGAGACATCAGTGCTGTGTCAGGAAATAAAGAGGGTCTTGAGGACCTTTTCATTTCCAACATGTATTCGTTGTAAGTGTTTTCATGTGAGGCATTCGGGGCATCTGCTTGCCATGCTATTCAGTAAACGTAGCATGTTATCAAAAGTTAAAATGGCAAAAGTTAGCTTTTATCAAGCATTTTAATGGAATTACACAACAAATAACATAACCTTGATTATTTCTCTGTGTTCCGGACAAGCATTTTGCATTCGCGCATTACGGTGGGTAACCTGTGCTTGTCGAGAGCGCTGAGGTTCGACAGTGAAAATAAAGGCTGCTCCGTTGCTTTTAGACAGGTCCCTTAAGTAGCAAACCTTGTCGCCATGACTGTACATCGGCCCTATTGATGAACACGTGTGAAGCAGGAGTCAATTCTGCGCGGAAGGGCTCTTTCATAGTCATTTAAGCACAGCACTTGACGTAGACAAACCCCTCAGGGCACCTCACCCCATTTCACTCCAGCAATGCCTTTTTTTCTACTCTATTTCTCCCACTCCATTATCCCCACTCTGCTTTATTCTTTAAGTATGCCTCCTACAGACACAACCTAAATAGTGGATGGCAGCTGTGCAACATTAGGCCCAACTATTCTGAGCCGTACTGTACGCTGAATGTTATGAACTGCGATGGCATGTAACAGTGTGCATCACTCTGCTTGAGATGGATCGCTGAGTAATTCTGCGGCACCATCTGGCTTTAAATCTACCTGTGTTGGAGGTCTTTGTTGATGTCAGTATGTTTGTGTAGTTATTTTAAGATGAGTTATATAAAGTTCTTCAAACAGGAGTAAATAGTGCAGTTCTTGGGTTAACGGATTAATACTGTCGGCGTATTTGCAGCAGCAGGACGTGTTTATGTGGGATTGACTCAAAATAAACTGCAGGGTTTGTTGTAATGAAGAAACATGTGAATCAGTGCGACTGTGTGGTTCACTGATGTCTTCTCAGTAGTTTTTGGACCAAAATGGAAATCTTTGTTGGAATAAGTTTCTCAGACTGTGACTGTATAGACAATATTTGTTATATGATGATCAATTCATTGTTGTTTATTGGTCTTTTCATGTGATCTGCCTCATTCTTTAACTGTTCAAATGGCCTTTCCTGGTTTGTGTCTTTGTCCTTTCTTTCAAGAATACTAGAATACTTTCCTTTTGCATTGCACTCATGTCTTTCAGTTTGAGCATTTCTTAGTGTTGAAGGACTTAAATAACTTAAAAGTGTCAAGTTATTGTTTCTAAATGCTCTCAAACACATGCAAGTTTGAGGCAAAATATTCAGACTCGTAGGTTTCACTTGAGTTGTCACAGCGGAAGGCTCTGTCGCACTGAGTGCAGAACAACAAGAGCAAAGCTCCTGTTGCCTCTACTGACAGCAGTGAAACCAAGTGTGACTGATGTGTAATTAAAAGGTTTCTCTCTAAAAACAAAACTACAGCTCAACAGGAGCTGGCTGCAGAGGAGTCAGGACCAACTATCTCTAAAAGCTGAATCTGAAAAAGATTATTATCGCTGAGTGAAGATCTCTGGACTGTCAGCAAATTAGAAAACAGCTTTGTTTGTAGTTTGACCAAAATACATACTTTAGTTTATTCTGAGAGGTTTTTGAAGATTCTCTCTGCTTAAATCTGATATCATTTCTCATGATATGTCAGTGTCTCGCCCCCTCATGCCTTTAGATGTAAGAACTGTTTTAAGTATCTCTGGTTGCAAAGGCAATCATGTAAATTAAAGTAGAGAAGTCTGACCCATGTCGATGAGTTGATGAAAAAAAATACTGCAAAATATTAATGGCTTTCTTTCACTCCTATCATTTTTATTTGTCTTATTTGGTAGATAATCATGCTGTAGGTTTTGAGACTACTGTTCCCATTATGCTTTGGGGGATGCATTTGCTCTGCATTCAGTGGGTACCACTGTGGGCTACAACTAGAGCCCCATTTTGTAGCCTTCATTATGCCAAATGAGTTATTAGCAGTCCTGTTTGCAACGTACCAATGGATTTACAGAAAACTACAACTTTTATATGGAAGAAAACTGAAAAATCTGAGATTCTGAGGCAAGTTCTGGAGTTATAAGCATCTTTTTTCATTTCTAAGTAGATTTATTGGGCTTTAAATAAGTGGGAATACAAGTTAGACTTAATGATATCCTTGGAAAGTGTAAGTCACGCTGAATCTAAAAATATGTGTATGTATGTGACGCAAATTGGGGCAATTAAAATACTTTAAAAGACCATAATTGCCTCCTCGAGCTGTGTGTCACAGCCTCTGCTGCAGCTCCAACTGTTGACCGTGTTGGTGAGCGGCCAAATCGACCGGCCAGACAACACATAACTAACATCCCGTCGTTACTGGAACACCAGCATGCATTTGTCTCTTTCACCTCACACAGTTTGAAAAGCCCTAAATTAAAACACCACGTTCACCAAAGTTAGACTCATACGTTTGTTTCAGCTAATACTGATATCTGTCGTTAGAATTTTATGTCCAGTAAATAGGTTCCTAGTTAATTGAACAGGATGGAGCTGGAACTTCAGTATTTTGGAAATGGTATTGGAGCATTAATTAGGACAGCGGTTCTCCACCTGGGGGTCAGGACCTCTGACAAGGTGAAAAAATATATGATGCCATATTTCCCACTGTCACAATGCTACTCAGTAAGCAATGATCGGCTGGAATCTTGAGGCACAGCCATATTTATAACAACTGAATACTGGCTATAAGATGAGTTAGTTGAAAGAGCCTCTGATGAGTAGATCAAATCCACCTGAGTGTCATCTGAACACACACTTCAATGGAAGAAATACAACTATGGTCAGTACTATAAATTGGCTTAAATTTGATTGGTGACCTAGAAATAGTGCAGAATGTTAAATATTTCATCCTTATTATATACGTCATAAATTTGTGTGTTTTTAAATGTTTCTGAATCCTCAAACTTTCTGTTTACTTCCATGTTTATGTGAAAAGGATTTTCAATGTGCTCACAGACTTTTGAACCCTACTGTATATACATAGTTTCCAATTTTTTTAAAGAAATATTGGATACTTTCACCTCTTTAAGCTTCTACAAAATCCTTTAAATAAATCAATAGGACAAGAAAAAGCCACTTCATCACAAACATCCGCATTTTTACTATGACACCTGCTGTATTATGGCTATGCTACTGTTCATACTGCCTCAGAAATACATCATAGGGAGAGAAAATCCACTTTTCATGCTCTCACACCACTGACAGTCTCCTGATCTGAATATTTCAACATGACAGGCTGCAGCACCAGCTTTCAATTTAATGCTAATATGGCGGATTACAGATTCCCACAAATGAATTTTCATAAAGAACAGGATGTTTGAAAGATTTACATGAATAGGAACACCAGGTCACTTTTTATGTGCAAAACGCCGGATGAAAGAAGAAAAGGAAACAAGCGCATTAGGTAGTCACTGTAATATAATAGGTGGTTTCAGTATGTGCTGCAACACAGTCGTGCTCGGCGTTTGGTGGAGAGCCAGAGAATGGATGCGCAAATAGAAAGATTACCAGCTTTCTTCAAATAAGTGACAGGTGACAGCTGACATCACAGGGACTGTAGTTGTCCAGTCAGCTGGAAGATATATTGTGTAACTGTGTGTAACATGCGCTATTTGAATCTGTCATCTTCATGTCCTCCTTCTCTCTCTGAAATATCTTCCAACCATACTACTGGATCTGTAATAGACAAGAAATAAGAATAAGATAGAAACTGCCACAATTAAAGAGAAACAGCCAACATGGTGTAGTTGAAAATAAAACAACCGGCTGAAAAAATGACCATCTGAATAATTTTGGAAAGGTCAGACTCAGCCTGCTTATAAATGCTGCATCAGTGTGAGGTGTGACTTGTGTTTTGACAGACTGCCACACTCTGATAGTGTGTTGCCCTCATTTCAGCACCGGAGTTCACATCATCTTCCTGAATTATCCATCGGGAGCACGTTTCATTCATTTCTGGGCCCAATTATGTGGAAGAAAACAACGGAAAAAGAGATTTCTCACCTGATTCTCTCTGAATCGCCGAGGTCGGGAGGAGTCTCAGAAAGGCCGAGTAAAGTCAAACAGTGAAGCCACTCAGTTTCCTCGCTGCCCGCTAACAAATGCTGTTTTTCACCATCAATTCAATGGGCCTGGCGAAGTAATGGGCCATACAGTTTATTTACATCAACAGGGAATCTGTGGAAGAAATGGGCTATTAGTCAACTGTACAACAGGGAACAATTGTGTCATGTCTGCATCAAACTTGCCTGAGGCAGCAGCGTGTGTGTGTGTGTGTGTGTGTGTGTGTGTGTGTGTGTGTGTGTGTGTGTGTGTGTGCAGTGTGAAGTGCAGTTAGCAGTGATGCTAGCCAGGACTGGCGGTGCAGTGATAATGCCCGAGGAGAAGCTTCCCTCTGCCTCACTGGCTGCTCTATGAGCTAGCAGCTCCACCCCGGTCTGCATTCAGTTTCCACTCACTGACGAGAGGCTGGATGCTGGTGGCAGCTTTGCTCTTATTTAGAGTGTTGTTCAAAGTCTTACTCCGATGGCGGCCATAACTGTAAATATACATCAAGCCTTGAGTCGCTCTTTCCAATTCTTTTGTAGGTGAAAGAAACAAATGCTCATTTCATTTCAGGAGGCTGTTTTCCTCGCTATTTGTGACCGTCACCGAAGGGCACTTGTGGACAATCAATACTATTTGTCTTCTCAGAGAGCAGGAGGGAAGATAGGCGGCCAGGAGAGCTGCATGTCCTGGAGGGGGTATATTCATATCACAGCTCGTGTTGAACTTGCCACCCCTCCCCACCGGAGCCCACAAGACAAGGAAATGAGCTGTGCACGTCCCCACACAGTGCTGCTAGATGTCCTAGTTAAGACCGTTTAATATTAATGACTAGAGGAAAGGTGTTGCTACAAAATGATGCTCACGATGTTTAAGCAGCTGATGCAGTGTTCATAACCCACCGGGAGCTTAGTGGGCCATAGCTGACACCTGGAAAGCTTCCAGATGGAATAATAGCAGAAAACCGTGTGATAGCAGGAGACTTCAGGAGGCCGTCCTCGTATTCCCTTTTGGTTCATTTGTTGCTCTGAATGGTCGTTTTCTTCCCTGTTGAAGTAGCACAAAGGCCAGCAGGACCGGGTCAGAACTCCTGGATCAAAAAAGGACAAGAGAAGACAAGAAGAGGGACACGCGGGAGGCTTGCTGTGGAAGCAAGTCTTTATGCGTTTCAAAGTATTATGTCCATTCACTGGCGATTGATCTGTTTTCTTTTCGGGCAACAAGCTGTGACAAAGTTGTTTTATCTGAAATGAATCAGTTTGACACCCTGCAGTGTAACTCAACTTGCAACAAACCACCACTGGGAAAAAAAAAAAAGTTAAGCAACATCTTCCAGGCTCAAGAAATGTAATTAGCGACCAAAAAACGCTGGAACCCTACTGTTTTTGTTGGGATTGTTGTTCTTGTTTTCTGCTGTAAAACAGCCTCAACATCAGTCGACATGATTCCTTATAACCATCAGATTTGGAGAATTCACATCTCAAACCTCTTTCGGGAAACACCCTTTAAAACCAGATGGTGCCTCTGTAATAAGCAGCTTTAGATTAGAATGTGATAATTAGCTAATCCTTTTTGGCGTATACTCAACTGAAAACAGAAACATTATATTTAATGTTTTACCTCATCGGCTTCATTGATTTTTATAAATATAAGCTTATTCTGAATTTGATGGCAGCAACACGTTTCAAACAATTTGGGACAGGAGCAACAAAAGACTGTGAAAACACCTGTTTTTAACATGATTGTATGAAGGATATTACTTCATGAGCTCGTGAACCCTTCGTAAAACTGTTGCCAGTAAACAGAGTTTGTCTGTAAATGGTCATATTTTGTTTTTATTTGCATTTTTACACAGCATCCCAGCTTTTTTTGGAATGTATGTAAATAGGAAGTGAGACATAATTCCTTATTGTCACACATGATATGGATGATACGGCCAGAGGTGTGTCAAAGAATGTTAAGCTGCCACCACAAGGCCAATCATTAAACATCAGCCGTAGCTTCGATATCTGAAATTTCACATTTACGTCAGAGTGATGAGTCTTACAAATACAAATATCTGCCAGTGCCTTAAAAGTGGGTCAAACCACACACAGCTCCTCTGCAAAAGCCTGTGCTTACTTACAGCTATTATTCTTTTGTGTGTACTGACAATGTGTTTCCTTGTCCCTCTTTTCCATTCAGTGCCCTGATTCAGCGTGCAAGCAGGATCTGCTGGCCTACCTGCAGAGAATTGCCCTGTACTGTCACCAGCTCAACATTTGCAGCAAGGTGAAAGCTGAGGTCCAGAATCTGGGCGGGGAGCTCATCGTGTCTGGGGTAAGTCTGTCCATACAGAGCAGCCCACGGCCGGCCCCGCTATCGCCGATGCTCGGGATCTGCTTTCAAGCTTCAATCTTTAGACTTGGTCAATTTAAGACAATTTTTTATGCTCTGCTCCGCGGGTGGGCAAACCTTTTAGTTAAGGTCACGATGAAGCTTGAAAGAGCAGATGAAGGGTCGTGCAGATTAAGGCCGATGTAATTATTTCAGACTGATTACCATCTAATAATACCAGAAAGACGCAGCGCAGAATTTTTTCCATTTGTATCTTTCATGCCTCGTGAACCCTGTTATCACTGCTCAAAATAAAACCAGTCAATTATCCCATATTGCTTGCATTTGACATTTAACCTCTAACTCAACTCATACATTTGCAGCATATTCTCCATTTCAAGGCTTTCAGTCTTAATGAAAAATATTGATTAGTTTGACCAGAATTATCCTCACAATAATGTAACTCTCCTCTCTATTCTCTTTATATTTCTTTTGTACTTTTAGTAAAAATATAACAAATCCACCTGCAAAGCCAGTTGTTGATTATGTGACATGATGTCTTCTCTCTCCACATAAAACTAAGACGTACTCTGTGGTTGAAACACAGAGAAAGTTATTCGTGACGTCTACCAGCAGCAGTCAGTTGTAGATGTGAGATGGTTTTTCTTTTATGTTGGAGTTTTGTTGGAAGACAGTTCATTCTGTATCATCAACGTAACAATGTGGTGAACTGTGAACGTGATCATGGAATAAACTTCTTGCTGTCTTTATTGATTGAGCATTTGTATGTGTGTGTATTTGTGTACTTGTATTTTATGTAGTTTGTTTCATGTGAATGTTTTAATTTTTTATCAAACTGATCTGGTATCAAGTCTATTTTTATTAAATGTACAGTATACAGCACAAAATCATAAAGATGCCTTAGACAGCTTTTACATTATTTACAGCATACAATACCCTCCGTTCTCAGACCTTCAGATAAGGAACGACTCCACAAAACAAACTCTTTAACAGGCAGATAAAAAGGAAAGAAACATCAGAAAGAGCAACAGAGGAGGAATCCCTCTTCTAGAAGAGACAGACAGGCAGTAGAGTAGACATGCACGCCACAATTTTATAAACTTTACAAAAATAATAGAATTAAAAATTGTACACTTTCAAAAGATGCTGATATTTAAGAATTAATCTGTGGTAACACCTTCATGTTAGATAACACAGAAGAAAGCCTCTTATCACAATGACTTTAAATGGACAAAAAAAAGCATCTCTGAGGAGAGGAAAGGTGGAATCGGTTCATTCCTCCTGTTTTGTCTGTAAAGAACGTCCTCATTAATGGCCTTGGTATGATTTGTTCCTCTAATTAAAATCAGACTTGGCTTTTATCTTTTGCTTTGGGTTCGCTCGCATCGCGTGTTTGATACAGTTCTTCGTGATTTCTCAGGACTGTATTGTCGTTCGTCTCACATGAGATATATGCGAGCCCTGCTGAGATTTTAACCTTTTCATGATGGCCAGCTGGAGTCCGCTCTCATTAAATCGAAGCAGTTGACTCGTCTCAGTGTGAGGTAGGAGGAGGCCCACTGGCCCGCCGACCCTTAAATGTCAGCCAAACAAAACAGACGGAGACAGAGGTACACCTGACCCCTGCCTCTGCTAATTAAGAACTGCTAAAATAAGATGTCATATAGCGAGGGCCACGTTTACATCCTGCTTAATTGCCAGTTGCGGTGGAGACCTCCTAGGCGCTATATGTATCTAATGTGTCCTGTTGTTCTGGTTGAGTGCTTGTCTTTACAGGCATGTTGACTTTTTGGAGTTGACCCTCAGTGTTTCTCTTTCTTTCCCCTCCAACTCTCCCTGCCCTCTTGTAGCTGGATAGCGCCACCTCCCTGATCCAAGCAGCCAAGAACCTAATGAACGCAGTGGTGCTGACTGTAAAGGCATCTTATGTAGCCTCCACCAAGTACCAGAAGGTGTACGGGACGGCGGCCGTTAACTCGCCCGTGGTGTCGTGGCGCATGAAGGCCCCCGAGAAGAAGCCTCTGGTGAAAAGGGAGAAGCCCGAGGAGTGCCAGACACGCGTGCGACGAGGCTCCCAGAAGAAACACATCTCCCCTGTCCAAGCCCTCAGCGAATTCAAGGCCATGGACTCCTTCTAAGAAACAAAAGAAAAAAGTCATGCTTACCCAAGAAAAACAACAAAACATGACGGTGACAAGTTGAAGAAAAAAAAGTTCCTTTTTACATTGTGTTACCCCACCTCTGTTTGCCCTGTGCGTGCTTGGTGACACCTCAGGAGGACTACAGTACATATTAAACTGCCACACTCCGGCTCCTGTGAACACTGCGGGCCTCGTGGCACGCAGGCAGCCAGCGCACACCCCGACACTATTTATCGATCTTATTGTAGCTTAATATGTGAGAGCCAAAATGTGACACAAACACGAGTACTTTTGAAAATATGGGAGTTAAAAAAAAAAAAAAAAAAAAAAGACACATATCAAAGGAGGAAGAGCGGCATTTTAAAAATTTGTGGCAGTTGATATCCTGCTTGTATACACATTTAAACTGTCTGAATGGAAATCCTGAATGGTTCTGTAGAGGAGTTATTCTAAAGGGAATATATCAATGTTGGTATGCTCCCTCTTGATATTTTTTTTTTCCAATTTGAATGTAACCTGTAGTGCTAGGAATAACTTATGTTTAAGATACCTGGAAGTGTTGGCATCCAAGTAGTTTCCTTGTTCCTGATAATTATAATAATAATCCATATGGTGTTTTTTCCAAAGCACACTTATGGTCTATTGTATTGCCTTTTTAAATTCCATTTATTTAATGATTACATCACTAACTATGATGACCTTGATTGGAAGTTGTGTAGCGTATAAATATAGACAGAGAGGTTTGACTAGTTGTGGTTTGCTCAGAGAATAGAAATCCCTGCATACAGTACCTTTATATTCACCCTTCTCTAATAAATCCCTCAACTTGACTTTCAGGGTTTCACGTGTCTTTCTTACTATCACAGCTTCAGCACTCTGCAGTGTCCAAGTCAGTCCTATGTTACCAGGCTCCTGTATTCCCAGGGTTCCCAGGGTTCAGATGAGGGTTTTGATGCGAACATTGAACTGGGGAACACAGGACCCTGGGAACATGGGGTCTTGGGAACATAAGATTTAGGAAACATTTTCTGCAGTAGCTACGCTGCAAATCTGTGAGTGAATATTACAGTGGTGATGCCTTTTATTAATCTGAAGGATCTGACATAATTGTTAGACATTGCCATGCAAGACCTGCCGTTGAAAAGACTCCAGAAGAGAGAAAAAAAAATCTATTAGTACTAAAAGCTTACAAGAATAGGCATATTGATTCAGGTTCACACGTCGAGTCTCAATACTTCACTGTGACTTGTGATAATTGGTTTTGGGTCAGCAACGCTGCTGCTATCTCTGTGGTATTTTACCAGGTCCTCCACACAAAAAGGCCACCGCACTTTCCAAACTTAACAAAAACACAGGTCATTTTCACATTTAATGTTTGATCCATGCTCGCTGTCGGTCTACCACTTTGATCCAGTATCTCAACAACTATCAAAAGGATCGATATGGTCATGGTGTCCATAGTATGAATCCTGCTTACTTTGGTTATTCCCAGACTTTTTCTCTATCGCTACCAACAGGTTTAACACTTTCACTTTATCCAGTGAAGTACCTCAACAGCCACATAATGGATTGGCACAAAATGTGGTGCAATAATTCATGGTTCCCAGATGATGTATCCTAATAACTTTGGTTATTGCCCAACTTTTCCCTGTAACACAGCCATGAGGTTGAATATTTTGTTTTCAATAACAACTATTAGACGGATCTATTTAATGACCGGTCTAAGCTTCATCTATTTCTCATGGTCTCAAAGTTAACTGCTGACTCCTTGTCGAGGTATATAAGCCAGTATTGACCACCAAAGTCCCTGTCAATCTCTCTTAAGCCCGCTGAGTTGTTGAGGGGAAAGAAAGGAGGGATGGGGAAAGAGAAACGGCAGTTAGACAGCTGGGACTCAATAGAGGCCTGAAACATTGCCTGTCAGCAAGGCAAAAAAATCCCAGAATGCTCTGAGCTGTGAATGTAAAAGTTTGAGATCTCTAAAGGGACGGGAAAATCGTTGTGGATACTACAAATGTGAGGTTTATATCAGCTTGTCTGGTCTTTGGGAAACCACAGAGACCTGGCTGCAGCCTCTTTTCATGCCAGGCGATTCCAGTGAATTAGTCCGTTTTAAGAGACAGCACAATGCATTCCTTTTAGAAAGTAGCTTTATCAAAGCCCCTATAGGCACCACCGACACACCGTGCCATTATAACAGGGAGAGCAAATCAATTGATTGCTTAACACGACCTTGATCTCTCGTGAATCAAATCAAAACCATCGACAAGCATAATTGTCCCAATAACAGCTCACGGGACACTAGTTTAGATAATTCAATGGTTTAGTCACTGATAATGAATAAGGCTCTTTATGTATCCACATTGGGCTGCTAATGGCCGTTAAACACAACATGTGTCAGGCGTCCGTGCATCACTGAAGCACCCCGTGTTTAGGAAACGGCCACAGGAGAGGAGTTGTAACACAGCCTAGTTAATGACAGGATTAATTCCTGACTGTGGCGCTGTCGAACCAGAATAATCTATGTGTGTATCTGCTTCTGTTGTCCAAATAAAACATGACATGATGGCTGATGGCCCGTTTTCTTTAGAAAGAAATAATTAAAAAGAAACAATGATGGTAGCAGAAATACCAGTGCTGTGCAGGATATTAGGGCTTTGATTTGAAAGATGTCTTCATGGGATGTGCCGTATTAAAGGGATTAAAACAGAGTTCTAATCTAGTTAGACAAACCTCCCTCAGACCAGCTATAAAAATAGACAGAGAGGAAAATGACTTAAAAGTCCCCGAGGCAGAATGGTGATGAACAGCATACAACCAGCTGCTGCAATATGGTTTTTGGCTTTCAGTCTCTGGTGTCAGATGCCTTCTGACACTGAACACACTGGAGACTCTGCCATCTGCACAGATGGACATCAGCGCCGTAAAGGGACCTCTTTTATGACTGCGGTTGTTTCATAATGCAACACAAAAATTAAATCAGAGGAAGTGGAGTTTTATCATCTTTGACCTGAAGTCATAGTTGAGTTTCTTTTTTTATTTCTTTAGGCTTGCAAGACCTGAATGGTTATCGAATGAATGGAAACATTATATTTGGGAGAGACAGCTGAAGTGTCCTCTGCTCTAAATGAGGCACAGATTTTCAGTTTCACTTGGATTTCTTTATATGGGTGAAACATTTGTGATACAACACACATAAATAAATATTTTGCTGTGGAATAATGATTTCATCTTGGACCCCGTGGCACAATACTACTACAAATTCATTGCAGTTAGTTTTGGGGAGATGTGAAATGAAACCTCAGGCGTTGCCTCCTTTATTTATATTTTCTTTTAGCTCTTTTTGAATGTTCTTCCAGGAAAGGGTCAAACCTGTTTCGAATTCTAATTTTCTAAGGAAGCCTACAGCTGAGGAGAGGCTAGAAATTTCATGATCTGCTGGGGTATGCTCTGCAAAAGTCTGGGTAACACACACACTCACATCGCTCATTTGAAGGTCTTGTGCCAGCAATTCTTTTTGCATGCTTCCTTCAGCTTCAACTCAACTCCTTGAATGTGTCTGAGGAGGTCAAGTGTGCATGGCATTTCAGTGTGGCTGCCCAGATTCAGACTCCTCTGCACTGGCTCATTCTATGTTTTCAATCTGAAAATCCAGACTGGGAGGATGTAAATGGTTTTTGGCCGTACAGCCAATGATTAAAGCAAAAATGTGATCCTGGTAGACGGTTGATAATCTGGCCATTCCCCCGGCACAATGTCTCAATCTCTCAGAGGATGTGAAAAGGTCCCACTGGCACAAGGCTCACATACTCACAGCTGAAAAAAGTTTTTAGGCCCGGGCAGAGCGGCACAGCAAAAATTCATCCTCACATCAAAATGTTCTGTCCTAGAAGTTTGGTGACATGAGGGACTATTACTTCCAGGGCTTGTTGGTGAACTACAGTAGATCAGCCAACCAGGAACCCGCTAGTGCTGATCAGTCACAATGGATCCCCAAGCTTCTTTCTTTTTCTTCTGTTCTGTTTACTCCTCCATGCATGTTGTTCTCAGGATTATTTCATTCAATAAAGACGTATTGAATATGGGAGAAAAGAGCTCCAAGCCAAGAAGCTTGCTAACAGTTACTCAGTTTATTCATAAGTCATATTTGTAACCTCAACGTCTGTTTCATAACTGTCTGTTCTCTTCTGTGGAGAAGTTAGTAGTCTGCCAGAGGAGGATTAAATAAAAGTGCAACACAGCTAACAAGCTGAGATTCTATTGAACGTCTGACACCTGGAAAGAAAAATGCTAATTCTCTTTGAAATGTCTTTGAGATCTTGTATGCTTTGAATTTCTATTGTAATTGATTTTCTGCAGTAACTTTTCTGACTGATGTTTGCCATGTAGGCGATATAATAAAAAGCTTTGTTTTTATTAGATCGGCTGTTCAGCATATTAACACTTATTAGGAACGATAGACAATATTGCAACAGAGTCAGCATCCACACCTTTATGTGCATACAGTACTGTAGTTCTGGTTTGCAGTGACTGAAAGATGAGGGAACACAAGGTTCACTCTGATTCTTCTTGTGTTGCGATCAGTTGAATCAATCACAATGTTGATATATCAACCATATCACAAAGCCGAGGGTTGATATCAGACTGTTCTCTCTCTTTCTACAATATCTGTGCACGCCAACTTGAGTTTGATGAGGGAAAGACTGAGGTTACGGCATACAAACTCTGTTTAGGTTGAAGCAAATAAAACAATTGCTTCAGGTTAGAGAAACTGTGACCGAATGCAAGCTGCATCGAAGTCAGATAAACCACTGTACACACCAACCTCCACATCCTGACCCAGTTAAAGAGCACACTATTTCCAACATTGACACTGGACTTAAATCATCTAATATGAATATAATACCCGGGGATACTGGGCTGGATATACTTTATATACTCCCAGATACCTGAAAGATAGCATCAGACTGTCACACATTTCTTTGGCTTCTTGTTCTTTTGGAAATACATCAGCAGGCCTTTCATCTTACGAGCATTCTTGTGCAGATGTTTCTCATATGATCCACCTGATGTAGCTCTCCACCACTTTCTTACACTCCTCCTACATATCTCCACACATCCATTCTGTAATGAAGGACATGTCAGAGAAGTGTTGGAATTCGTATCTGAAGTCTGATGTCTGAAGCCTCTCAGTCGTGAAAGAAGCCCTGTGATTTTATTTTACGTGTCAGTCTGGTATGCAAACCAAAGCCCATCACTACATTTCTGAGGCTCTGCTTTTATAGCGTCCATAGATACAGCGTGTTGAGCAGGTGCAGGGAAAACTTCTGGTAGCTGGCTAGTACATGCTCCGTGCACTCTGGATGCTTTCAGAGGATGCTGCCTTGCTCGGGCAAAACCTCCCCAATTACTTTCTCACCTGGGTGGCAGTGATGGACAGTCTGGAGGTGGAGGGGTTGTAGGGGACAGAGGCCACAGCGCTGTCTCCAGGTGTAATGAACAGTGTAATGCTGGGTGAAGAGTTCGAAAGGGGACCACGGTCATAGTGTTGTGTTGACCTTTACGGTGATGGACAGTTTGGGGATGGGGGATTGGGGGGGACTGTTATTTTGTCAGTTTCGTTCTTGTCAGCGAAGGAGGGTGAGAGATGGGCAGTGTGAGTGAGGGGTAGCTCGCTGTAAGTGGCATCCCATTAGGCCTGTGTGTGGAGGTGGGCGGCCATACCTGGCCTTGGGTCTTCCTGTAACACCCACTGAAAAACAGGTTTAAAGAACGTTGACAAGACTGCAACACCAGTGTGCATGCGAGGTGTGTTGCTCCGTGCAGAGAGAGGATAAATAACTTGACTGCAATTTTTTTTAAATTCAATATCAGTTTAATATTATAAGAATGTATTAGAATTATAAATGAAGTGTAAAAATTCAGAAGCATATTAAGTCATCTTGGTTCAGTCACAAACTCAAGAGTTCACTACCTGTTTTCCACGTGCACTTGTTTTGACTGACTCTTCTTCAGTTAGAATATTTACTGTCTCATTAATGATTCAGTCTAATTGCAAAACAGATTTCTGCCTATTGTCTCTCTCTGTCATATCTGTTCAGTCACAGCTGCTAATAGCAGCAGTAGATCTACAGGGCAAAGGCGGCAGGAAGCTAAAATCAAAGGTATCAACACAGGTTAAGTTTAATACTTCATTCATCTAAAGTGCATTTACCCTAAAAGTGGGAGGGCACAGGTGTCTCACAGTGACAATAAGAGGAGTTCTGAAGAGGAAGAAGAGGACAAGCAGTTTGATTCTGACTTTGTAGCTTCCTTCTTAACCCATAAGAGCCCAGACCCATTTCACAACTTTCTGGAAAATTATGGGAGATATACCACAGACCAATTGGAGCATCATATTTATATATTATATATTATTTTTGTTAATTATGTTTATATTTATTGTTTTATATTAATTTGTTCAAGAAACATGGTCAGAACAGGTTAAATGTAATACAGGACGTGATATTAAAGCATCTGAACTGTTAAATGGGTTTTAAAGTACCTTTAGTATCAAAAAAACAAACTTTATGAAATTATGAAATCTTTCATTTTTGCTACAGGTCACACCACCATTCTTGGGGAAGTCATGTCACACCATGACCACCACAAGGATGTTTAGTATATGTCACTTAATGAGTTAAGGTCAAGCATAAAGCTGTATGAGGAAGAGATGTATCTTCAGGCTGCTCTCAGTGCTTGTTGTGTGTGCTTGACTTTGATCAGAGATTTCTTGTAAATTGAACTTTTTTTTGACAAAATACTTTAGTAAATGTTCTGACTAGTTGTTCATATCGCGTCATTTTCATCAGTAGCTGGAGACAAGAAATCATTTTTTGATCACAGATTTCTTGTAAATTGAGATAAGATTGAGATAAGCAGATCAATACCACTGTCATGTCTGTCCATTAAATAGAAAACTATGGCAGCTTTAATAACATTTCTTTGCAGAGCATGTACGAGATGATACTGAACCTAATGTTTGTGATTCTATAAAAAAAACCTCTCCTTTACATCACTACTGCCATGTAAATAACAGCAGCGTTTTCATAGGGCTCTGGGTTAAGTGAATGTAATTACATCTTTCCTTCAAGGTCGCCGCATTATAGCACTTATGAAAAGCAGGCTGTAGTAAACTTTAATCTATGTCTTCATGCACAAGGAGATTTCTTAAGTAATTAGATTAAACTTTTTCTTTGTTTTATCTGAAGGATCCTGGATCTCAACAAGGTTATGGTGAAGAGACGTTACTGATCTGAGATAATGTTATGTTAAGCTGTAATAAAAGTTGATGGTATCGAGAGCTTTACAGTATGTGACTGGGACACGGACAAACGATGCAGCTCGTTATTTTTAATTAGCACCACCTCTGCAGTCTTTTAGCACCAGCTTTACAGATTGAACTGCTGTGTGTCGAAACCGACACCAACAGCTACCAGTAAACACACAGCAAAACGACAACAACAACAAACAAAAATCTGTATTTCTGAGTCAAGATCTGCTTTTTTGGTTCTGTTTCAGTTTGACAAATGAGCTGAATTTGGGGAAATTCATGGTCAAGAAGCGATGAAAAAGAAATGCTCCCTTCAATGATCCCTTACCAGTGTTGTGCTTGTAACTGAAAAATAGTGCAGTTACTAGTTACCTCATTAAAAAAGTAACTAAATTACTGATTACTTTCACCAAAAAGTAATGCATTACTGTGGGTAGTGACTTTTACTTAAGTTACTTTATTACTTTATTTTTATTTTGAAATGGTAATGTGCCTATGGCTTTTACTTCAGCTTGTGTTGTGAACAGGCTCCTTGAAGTTTTTCTTTGGCTCACTTTCCATTTTTGCATATTTGTTGTCCAGTAGTTGAAAAAAGTTTCCCTGGCCATTTGCCAGCCGCCTGGGCAGGGTATCTTGCTGACCAGCTGCCTGAAAGCAGGTGACTTGACAGTAGACAGAGGCTGCGTATTTGCTACAACATGCCATGCTATTAGCTAGTAAAGTTGTCCCAGGGTCACAGGAGTCAGAGCCAAACTACTGAAATCCAGCCTTGGTTGCTTGGGTCTTTAGCAGCTAGCTTCATGCAGGCCTGTTGCCCAGGTGCTTTGAAATGACTGTTATTTGCAGTGGATAGAACCTTTGAGCAAGGACACAAGTCACATTTTAAGAAAAAAATATCTTTCTTAGCTTGACCTATTTCCTATCATCATGCATGTGCAAACATCAATGCATTACATCAGATACATTGTTGAGCATAAACTGGAGGTGTTGACCACGCATCTCTGCAGCTGGTCAAAATTAATTATTTTACCTACCTAGATAAAAAATAATGAAGTAACAAGCTTTACATTAACTGAAATTTAGTTATTGAATTGAAAAAAATAATGCACTAGAGTACTAGTTACTACCAAAAGTAATGAAGTCACTGTAATCCATCAGTCCCAACAAGGCCCCTGATCCACTACACCATCATCAGGACAAACTTTGCATTCTCTCATATCACAACTTGTAATCTATCCAGTACATTGTTGAATGTAAAAGTAACAGCTACATTAACAGAGACGATTATTAGGCTCTGTTGGAGGTCTGCACTCTATTGAACGCTTTCTTCTTTCATTTTGCATTTCACCAGATGGTACCTTAATGAGCCGAAGCTGTCACTGTTTAAACTACACGGAGCGAGGAACGGAGTGGCACAGAGTAAAATACCCTTTGCAAATTTGAGCAAGGTCATGATAAAGTGGTCAGCAGTCGCCCCAAAATGGCTGGAGAAACAGTTTGATTTATGTCCGTCTGTAATTGAATGAGAAAAGAGCGAGTGACCTCTGCTAAGCCTGAGCCTCATAAGAAAAATTCTATCAGACATGAGGGATGTGGAAGACTTATTTCCTTCCATCACCAACTATTATCGTCCCCACAACTATTAACTATGTACAATTAACATTAGCTTTCAAAGAGAGTGGACATGCGAGGAATCTGCTGTATTTACCCGTTGGGAGAAATGTGCTTTCACAGAGGTTAAAGAGTGAGCAGGAAGTGTTTCACTGATGAAATTTTTAACATTTCTCCGTCAAGTCAGCAGTTTTTTATGGGTTATTCAGCTGAAACAGTAAAACACAGAAAACTACTGATATAAATCAAACTATAATATATAATCACTTGTTTTAATGCTTCATCAAATAATGAGAATTTTTCTGCTCAGGCAAGGATTCACATGCTGAAAGCCATTCTGGGTAGTGGTAGAGCCATGTGGGTCTTTAGTGGATGGACTGACGGACATTGAATGTTTCCGCACTTCAAAATAAAATCATGAAAAATCAGCACAATATAACAATATATTTTGCCATAAACCAAAGTGTTGGCTGAATTGAAATGTTCTTTTCAAAATTTCATGACAATCCAAAACGTTTTGACAACAATAACAATAATAAAATGTAATATAATAATAATAATAATAATAATAATAATAATAGAATGTGTTTTTTAAGAAACTAAAAGCCTATTTTTTTCAATCTTGCTTTAAAGTTAAACAGGCTGATTGTTTGCTGTTTAGTTTTATTGATATTTCTTTAAGATGTTGAGGATTATAATTATAATTTTTATAATAAACATTTTTTTTTTCGCGCAGGTGATCGTTTACCTGACCGGAAGTAGATACCTCAAACACACCTTCAGTTTAGATAGGTAACACCAAAAATAGCCTGTAGAAAATGGTTTACACCGTTTTTTTGGAGGACAGATGCTGAAGAAACTAGAAGAAATAAGTGGAGGACGGAGTGAAACGCAAGACGGAAATCAACTTAAAGGACAAACATTAATCGGAGCTAATTAAGCTGAGTGGTTAAGCTAACACCTGAGCGGCTAACACATTAGCGGCTAACAGCTTAGCAGCTAACGTCCCTCAAGTCAACCTCCGCCTGCTCCATCCAGGTGTTACAGACTCACCCAGTCCGGTTTTATAAAGTTAATATGAGTTTATGGTTTAAAAACATTTCCTGAATTAGTAAATAATGTTTGACAGATGCTACATGTTGTTTCAATCAAAACCGTGAAGGACGCAGCCGGAAGAAGGATTTTAAACTTCCTACAGAAAAAAGACTCGTTCACGGCAGCTGGACCTCCTCGATAAGACTGAAGGGTTTAATCCTGAGATGGTGAATTTCTACGACTTGGTGAGTGTGAGTTTTATCATTATAACCACTGGCTTTGTTGTGTATCTGCTGGGCTGGAGATGAAGTTGTCTGTATCAGTTTGCTGTTCCTCAGTTGTGGAGTTCAACAGTTGACATCTGCTGTCAGACCTGGTTTTGACTTGTGTCCCATAGTGTCCCATTGTCGTTCATCAGCTCTTAACATGTGTGTGAACTTTGTTGCAGATGTAGTACTTTTTACTCTAGTACATTTATTTGACAGATTTAGTTACTCTGCATATTTAGATTAATAACACAAAATATGATCAATAAATACATTTTAATATATTATTTTAGGTTCAAATAAGATTATGTATAATTCACAACAGTAGTATAGAAAGTGATTAAAATGAACCCCATCTTCAATAATTATAATCCTATAATTTATTCTGAAAGGGGGCATTCTGCTTAATAAGTACTTCTACTTTTGCTGCTTGAAGAATATTTTGATGCTGGTACTTGTTTACTTTAAATGCATGAGTATTTCTACACTGTGGTATTGCCTTTACTTAAAGCTACTCAACTCTAGACAAACAACAGTTTATATTCAGTGTTACTCACTATAAACATAGTGTGTGTATCCTTGAGGTCTAAGAAACAGGCTGAATGCATTTCTACCTCATAAAATGTTTGCCGGAGCAAGTATTTAAAGTAATCCAGTATTGTATAGCTCCATGGTTACTAGTTTGCATCTTCCCCCTGCCTTTGTTGATGCTCTGCAGCATATCTCGACACACACTGAACAACATGATTACCCTTTTTAGTCGTAGTTAGTCCAGAAAATGACTTGTATAGGCCACAGAGGTTTTTTATTTGTGATATCTTTGGTAAGAATGTACTTGTAACTAGAATGGGTAGAGCTTGCACACCATGTATTAAGGCTGGGTTTTTACCACAGTGGTACCCATGTTTGATTCCAGCACAGGGCCTTTGCGTGCTCAAGGGCTGGAACTGTTTACATTCAGTCCGAAATATGGTGGCTCCAGCTCCCGGTCATACTGAAACTTCATCCCACAAAGCCTGAACTTCTGTGGGAATTCTTTAAACAGAGACCTAAAAAAATGTTGCTCTGCACGCTTTGTAAAACTCGAATGGCCTACCACAGCAGCACAACTACTATGCATGAGTATCTCAAAAGAAAACATCCTGGGGCTCTCCGACCTCAAAACGACAAGACAGCTGTGTATGTATTTGGACTATTATATTGAGTTACTGGGAGTCGTCGTTGTGTCCTTATCTGTTGTGCTTCAGACAAGAAGTCACTGAAGACTCCCTAGAGCAGATGCTAAGTATGGCGACGTTGCTTTCCAGCGCATTTGCAAGTTTTAAGCAGTTTCTTTATGTGCATACAGACCTATAAAACTAAACGATGTTGATTTCCATTAATGTTAAGCTGTTAGTTGGTGTAAGCAACCTTTTTTATATAAATAATACAAGTGCGTGTCTTGCTGTGTCTCAGGAAGAGGCAAAGCTGTGTGCAAGCTGTGATCTTTTCCATGAAAAGGATGTCAGTGTATGCACACACCCCACATGGCCGCTGGACTCTCTGATAGCATTCTCAACATGATTGTAAAGGATATGACACCCCTGTCCGTTGTGGAGGGTCAGGGCTTTCGTGTGATGGTCAACACGTTTTGCCCATGGTACACACTTCCCTCTAGGGCCCACTTCACTAAGCTGATGAAGAGGAAATAAGAGGAGACTCTTGACAGAGTGAAGGCCTCCCTCAAAACAGTCAAACAAAAATCACTCTCACCACAGATGCATGGACAAGTATTGACACTGAGGCATACTTACGTGTCACCTGCCACTTTATTAATGATGCCTGGGAGCAGCCGTCATGTAGCTTGACCACAATGCCACCTCAAGAGTGACATACAGCTAAAATGTTGCTGCTTGGATGGAAAAAGCAGCTGGGAAATTTGGTATATACATGTCACACAGAAAGGGAAGCGCTTCCCTTGGATCTGAAAGGTGATCAATGGAGCCTAGTTAAAGAACTGGAGCAAGATCTAAAGCCCTTTGAGTATGCCACTGTCTTCTTGAGTAGAGGCTTGACATCACTGCCTCCATTGGTGAAGGGCCTCCAGAAGTCCGCACAGGGCACGTGTTTTGAGCCCATGCCTGTCAAGGCTTTCAAGACTGCTGCAGCACAGGAGATGACTTCAAGATGGACCACACAGAAATCACATTCAGACATGATTCAGAGAATGTACAACATTAAGTTTCTGCCAGCAGGGGAGAGCAAGTCAAAGTTGAAGCTCTGGCACTGCAAGCAAAAAGAAGGGAGAGAGAGACACAGCAGCATCACGGTGTGGAACAGGATGACTCAGCAAGAGCCAAACCACCAGTTTCAGAGAGGTGACCAGTGTCTCTGATGGACACTTTATTTGGCTCAGATTCTGATGAGCACAGCAACAGTGAGGAAGACAATGGACATTTTTAAGATGATGATACTGACAGTGACAAGGTGAGGAATGAGGAACTGATATATTAGATATCTATATTGGAAATCGGCCTATCCCAAAGGATGAGAGCCCATTCAAACAGTGAAAGGAAAATGAAGCGAGGTTTCCCACCTTGGCCTTTATGGCAAATCATACTTGTCTGTCCCTGCAACATCAAGCTTAACCTCTTCTCAACTGCAGGGAACATTGTGACTAAGAGCAAGTCTTACGCAAAAGCATGTACACATGCTTGCATGCCTCCGCTGTAATGCTAACAGAACACTTGATGTCCCCTTAGTTTAGGGAAAAGTTCAGCATTGAGATCAGTGCTCATTCCTTTTGTTAGATTCTCAACGTCTTCATTCAACATTTCTTTTGAAATCTTACTCGAACCGTTCAACATTTCAGTTACTAATACATGTCCTTAGATCTTTTTTGTGCTATTTATGTCAGGCTGACTCATGGACTTTCATATTACAGATAGATAGCGTTTAATCCTTAGCACTTAATTTTGTAATTTGGGAAAATTCTATTTGTGAAATAAGTATTTCTATTATATAAAGGTTGAAAGATTAATGGTAGCAGTTATGGTTATTATTTATTGGTAAGGCAACCAAAGGGTTAATTAATCAAAAAATAATTGATTGCTAATAAATAATTAGTTAGTATAATTAGTTGTAGCCTTACTTGAAACTGAAATTAATTGACAGTTAATGAGGATGAGTATTGTATTTTTTGCCAAGATGACATGCAAAAATTGAGATAAATGAAAATGTATTCATGTATTTTTTTTTTTTTTTAATCCCAGCCCAGTTGCCCAGCCTGCATGTGATTATATGACATCATTTCCTCATTGAGTTACACCGCACTAAAATATGTACAGTCCATACAAGAGGAAATTAATCTAATAGAGCGCATAAAAAATGAGAACTCAACATTGCAGTAGACCTATGTGCATGTGGTCGTAAATATACACATACATTCGGCTACTTATACTGTAGATTAATATGAAAGGGAAATGATTACTGTTCTTTACATAGTTCTCCTATCCTCATCTCCTAAAGTGGGTATACTTGTCTAACTAGTCACACTAGTAGTATTTGAGCAGCAATTTAGATAATTAGTTTCAATAATGAAAATCACATTATTCATTAAATCCAGGTCATCCAACCACACAAACCACTAAAATTATTGTCTGTGTTAAATGAAGCGTACAAGGTTGTAAGAAAGCTTACAACACTGGCATTACACCAAATTCAGTGCTGGGACATTATTGTGCTTTTCCTTCAGAAAATGCATGTTTGATCCATTCGTGTAACCGTTCATATGAGACACATCTGTAGATGTCATTAATGTCACACTGGTGTTTCAGTTCTCTCCTGATGCTGAGTGTCTTGCTTTTCCTTTTAGGTTACTTCTCTGTCTCCCTCTTGCATTTTCTCCTTCATAGACCAACTGAGTGTTTGGATTAATGTCCCTTAATGTCAATAACATTCAATTAAATGCAGTCCCTAATAGAAATGCCTGTTTGCCAAAGCCAAGCAGTGACTGACCTGCTTTGAACCCAGGTTGGATGATATACGTTGACCCATTGAGATTGACCGCCAATGCAGGTTTACACTGCGCCACTCTGAAAGGGGTATAACAGGATCTATCCTGACCTAACTCTCCATTAACCTTACTGCTTATTTGAGCAGCGTGCGTGCTTTTTTAAGTTGTTTTTTTCCTTCAGAGACGTGCAGGGATAGTAATATCCTAGGGCTTTATATATCATCACATTAAAACAGACCTGTTGTGACTGATTCCATCGGCGTTCCATTAAAACCTTGCCAAGCCTAGAATCTAATTCTGAGTTAGTTTTCACAGCATGCTACTGTCACGTTAGCCAGTGCCTAATTCTGTCTAATTGAGTAATGACAACAACTCTGCATAGTGACACCTCCGCTGCAAGGTCAGTTCAAAGCGTTGCCAGCTTCACACAAAGAAACTGAGTCAAGCCCACTCGTGCCACAGAGCACACAGCAGGAGAGATCCACAAATCCAATAAATCTAACTGCAGGAACCAAACACACACATGTGCTGGAGTGCATACACACAGAAATACACTGACTGTAGCCTTGGTACAAGCCAGATATCTACTAGGGGGTTGTAGTGACTCCATGGTTGGCTTTGTATCATCACAGCAAGAAGCATTTGAATTTGATTCATGGCTTTTTTTATGTGACTGGCGTTTGCATCAGCTGTTGTTTGTACTGCTACTCCACGTGGTACTCTGGATTTATGTTAGATTTCAGAGACACTTGAGTTCACTTTAATGAGAGTCTCTAAATTGTTTATAGTCATGAAGTGGAATGTCTGCCTTTCTATGTTAGTCCATGTGTTGATCTAATCGCAGAGCCAGGTGCATTAACTCTCTGCAGGTGTATGACTAAAACTATTTGCATGCACAAAGACATAAATCTGAATATGCATTATTCTTCATCAGATTTAGATGGTGTCTTTGGTGAAGCTGAATGCTGATTTCCTCTCCCTCACTTAGCCTTAAATAGGTGTAGACACACCCCCAATCATCATCATTAA
The DNA here is from genome assembly GCA_025331565.1 of Holacanthus passer. Lineage (NCBI taxonomy): Eukaryota > Metazoa > Chordata > Actinopteri > Pomacanthidae > Holacanthus > Holacanthus passer. The sequence continues at coordinate 650,785 of JAFREQ010000050.1, read as the reverse complement.
ATGTCAAAAAGGTAATCCAGAATTTAGTTTATAGGGAAGTAAAAAAATGACTTAAATGAAAATAAAAGGATAAAATTTAACAGACAAAAGTTATCAATCCAAGCGCCCAAGAAAAAAACCATTACTGATCAGAATTAAGTTTATAAATGAGCGAACAAGTAGTATTTTACAGATTTCAGCATGGACTGCAAAAACATTGGGAATTAGTGAAATTAGCCAAGAATTTTAATAGTGCTGTTTTCTTATCTAAGTTATTTTTACATTGACTGTTACTCATCAAAATGCATTATGTGACTCCTTGAGTTCTAACAAATGAATGCATTTTCTTCCTGTTAAAACATTTTAAATCCAGTATTATTTACATTCTGGTATATCAACTTGCAGTCTTCTTCTTCCCTGCTTTTGTTTGTGCATTACTGCCACCTGTAGATCACTGGAATAATGTGAGACGCAACATCAGGTATTCTCTTTAAATGGAAAGAGTGTCTCTTACCGAGAGTGTTACATTTTGGGTTGTTTCTAGATTTATTGTTGCTAGCTAGCGTTTCCTTAAATCCGTTTGTAGTGTCTCTTTTAGAGTTAGTCAGCCACAGCATTGTTTAAGAAGCCCAGTTCTACCTGCAGCAGTTTCTGACGGCTTCTTCTTCTAACGTGTTTTACTGCCACAGAGGAAATAAACTCCCGATGAGTAAAAACGAGTCGAAAGCGTCTCCTGACGTCGGCTGCATAAATACACCGGGGACCACATCATCTGTCAAGCAGCCAAGAACTCCTGGTGTCACAGATGATAAGAAGCTCAAAAAGACAAAAAAAAAAACTGTCTGAAAAATGTCTGAGAAAATCTTTTTGACTGCTTCCAAGAGCCTGACAGGAGTGTGAGTGTGTGACTGATAAGGAACATAAAACCTATGTAATATGACTCAACGTCCCAATTGAAAAGACAATTATTCAACTTTTTGTCTTTCATACCTGATTGAATTGCTCATTATTTCCTTCGGATTTGTTTTTCTGCAGTGAATTTTAAATCTTCCTTAAAGGTTCTCTGCCTCCAGCTCAGTACGATTAGGCGAGATAAACTGTCTGCAACTCTTAAAGAAACTAAGAAGAAAAATGAACCTTCATACTCCACATGTCAACTTTGGCCCCTCTGGTGTGTCTTTGTTCAGGAATAATGAAACACACTGAAATGACAGGATACTCGGTTTACTTAAAGATTATACAACAGTACCATCTCACTGTTTGGCCATTGATGGTCTCTGTGGTAAGGATTTAGAGTACTTTGTTCATGCCTTTATAATTCCATTCCGGTTGCACTTAATAGCACAGTGAGGTGTTGTGAGAGCTTAGAGTAGGGCACCAAGGTGCTCCTATAACCATTAAAATGTTCGACTGCCCATTAAATGCATCTGTACCTTTTTGTAAGTAGCTCTATCCATCACTATTATGACTGGTATATTCTCAGGACATGGTGCTGGGGAGACTGTTGATGCTCAATTTAGGCTGAACACAGAAATATGGTCTACTTAATGCCATGTTTGACCACTGAAAAAGAAGCGAAGCAGGAATAGATGAAAAGTCATCGCTCATCAGTTTAGGGAACACTGACAAATCTTTGAAATTATGAGGCAACTGTTTAAATATTGATCCTGACAAAACCCCATACTGCACATTTAATCAAGACATTTCACTGTTACACCTTTACATGCACTCAAGCACTGCTAGGTTCACAATATACTGTATCTATGTATGTGCCAATGTTATAATTCAAATTCTAGTCCTAGAAATAGGGACTTAATTTGATACCGGCACAGAGATGCTGTATTGGCAAAGTGGGTGTTACTTTGTGTGTAATACAGAAGTTACAGAACTATGCATCATTTTTGTATTGGTTATTACTAACCCTAACCCTCTTATCATTTTGCTTTCACACATCTAAACCACCTGAAGCTCTCTTCAATATTAATCCCATAGAGCTAATAAACACATTGCAAGTCAAGGTGAAAATTCTTTTTGAAACTGTGCTTGACAAAAACATGACCACGTTAACTTCATTGGCTGATGTGTGCAACACATGCGTGGCATTCAGTAGTGTAGTGTTATGCTTTTATTTGATATTAACCCTGGAGATGTGACAGGAAACAAGGAGAGAGTAAGAGAGGGATGATGTGCAACACAAATGTTGTGGATCAAGGTCAGCTCCTCATCCTCTAGGCCACCAGGGCAAATACAATATAGTTTTTACAGTTTAAAATAGCACAGTGTACACAGTAGGTTTAAGCTTTTAGAAGCTGCTTAACAACTCATTCATCATCATTATGTCTTCCAGATATCATACAAAACAAATCATTTTGTCAGTTGTGACAATCGACCTTTTGCGCAGCAGACATTTTAACTTGTCTTAGTAGGTAAGGCAGAGGTGTTACTAATAACATTATCAATGGCCCTGTTCTATCCCAGTGTCCCGGTAAGTCATGACAGTGTGACAGTGAACCTTCTTGGACAACATCAGGACCCTGAAACTGAAGCGGCTAAATGGAATTCAGCCATCATTCATTTTATTGTTTACACCTGTGCTTTTCATACTGTGACATGTCAAAATGTCTTCTGCGAAAAGGACTAATTTACATTTTCACACTGCTTGAGTGAGGGCTCGGTCATGTTGATAGTCTTACCATCGTGCTAGTCTCTGTCTTATCCATCCCTTTATTTGTTGCATAATGCATTACTTCATTTTCTCCTGTGATTGATTATTGATTAGTTAGACCTAGATAGACTTTTTTTTTTTTTTTTTCTGTGAATTCCTCTGAGGCATGACACATCTTGGTTTATCTATTGTGTTAGACTTACAGGTCAAGATCGTAAAGATGAGTTGCTCACAGGGTCATGTCATACACACACTACTACTAATTAGATATACATAACAATAGAATATTTATCTTAGATTGAAATCAGTGTCCGAAATTAATTTTTTGACTCATTGATCGGTAGATGAAAAAAATCCACTGTCCAAGCATATTTTTATGGGCCAAATTGTATGTATATTGGGTATGACTTTTCTATTTAATTATTAAAAAATGCTGCAGCAAAACAACTTGAAAATGATCACAGAGGTACTTGCAGACTTGTTGTACAAGAATATTGTTGTGAATTGGATCTTTGTTTTTTTAATGGAATTTTTAAAATATGCTGAATGGGATATTTATAATTTTAGCATGTAAATATTAAAAAAAAATGCTGTAGTGAAAGAACAAAAAAGTCATAACAGATTTAGGCCTATGTATTTCAGCAAAGGCAAATAATAAAAAAAAAAAAAAGAAATGTTCTTGTTTTGAACAACCTTCGTGGCCATTCGATTATAGATTCATGAGTTTACGAGGTGCACTTTAATGCACCATGAAGCCCCTGTTGGTGCCCACGCGCTTTGCCGTACAAAGCCGTGTAGACTTCAGAGTTTATGAGGTGCACCTAAATGCATGGACCATGAAGTCCCTGTGCGTGTGTGTGTGCCAAACTCTGACACAGACAGCAGAGGACAAAAGCAGTGCCCCTGTAAATGACACCAAAATGTGGTGGAAACTCTCAATGTTGAATTTTATGGTTCAAACATTTACTCACCAGTGTGGCAGACAGCCTTCAGAGAATTACTCAAACATTTGGCGCTTGGTGGATGTTAATTTCAGACCCTAATTGAAAAGACTTGTTATTTTTTCTGTTCATTTTTTGGGGCAAAGTCTAGAAGAATTGTCAGACTGACACCTGGAGCTTTGCTTCCACATCCACATGTGATATATTCACTTACATGTCAAATATCTATATGTGACCTTTCACCATTTATGGTAAATTGGTCTATTTAAGCTAAGCTGCACTTTTTTTTAATGTTGTCTAGATACTGCTGCTTTGCAAAGAAGACTGACTATTGCCATTCTTTCTCGATTCTGTTCGATTGTATGATGTGATTATTCATCAAGAAACTCACACTAAAGGTTGTGTGAAAGTGTCCTTTTACTCTTAGAGGTTGAAAAATAATCAGCAGAATGACTTATGTTTTAATCTCATTTTTAAAAACATAAAATGTTTAGTGGGGATGGCAGTGCTAATTTATATTTCAGTCTAAAATAAGACAGAAAAGTAAGGCTTCTGTTATTTTCACTATGTTATATATTCAATATAAATTCCTAACTTGAGATGTTGCCGATGTCACCCTGAACATTGTTAGATGAGGACACATAGGAGACAAGGTTGAGTGCCTACATTTGGTCATGTAGTTGGAGCAGAGCCACTCTGCCAAACAGCATAGCCAGATGGAGTCTGCTCATTATTGAGTGATTGCATTTTTTTTAATCGTAACCACATGACAGTGTAAGTAATTGCTGACTTCTTATTTAGCTGTAAGGATAAATAAATGTAGTTATTTTACACTCTAAATACCTGATATCAAGTTGATATCCATGCACAGCATATTCAATGACATACAAATAAACAGTAAAAGCATGCAAATCTTTGGCATCCTCACTCTGTTTTTATTTTTTGCTCAGAATTTACTTACTTATTTCTGAACTATTATCTGGTAATTTTCCCATAATGGCTTTTTGTCCAAACTGGTTACAACTGATTTGTTTAGTCTACATTTTCCATTTGATCTCTGCCAGTTGTGGTTATAACAGCGTGCTGCGGAGATCTAAGTAGAATCTGTTTCGCACAGAGAGAGCCCTCCCCTTACCATCTTATTTTGATGCTATTGTTCCCAGTCCCAGATGTGAAAGTAATAGCTCTTCATCTCAACGACAGCCACTTGGTGGGAATGAGGCTTTTAAGTTCCAAAATGACTTAATGGAAAGCTAAAAGAAGACTAAAATTAAAATCATGGGATCTAAAGTGAAGCATTTTCTTCATCAAGTCAACCCCAGGTGTGTCCCTTCCATGGCCACGCATATAAATTGCAGTTTCCACACATCCATATTAACTCCACAGCTGTAGAGAGATGTCTGTATGCTTTGGCAACACTGGTGTATCTATTTCAAACAGGATTTCATCACTATTCGAAGTGCCATCAATGGATTTTGTCCCTGTTTACTCTGAGTCCCCCTGAGCCTCAAAGTAAATTGTACACAATGCGATGGACAATAACACGCTCAGAAATGTCCTATGGTCAGAGAGCAGCCTTTTCATGTGATAACAGGCTCCAGATGGCAGTGGGGTTTTCACACGTGTCTAGCCAAGTGTTTCTGACAGGAGGAGGAATATAAGGCAGCCGGTCGAGCACACCAGCACTAACCACTTCAAAATGGAGCCTTTCATCTCGCCAGCAGTCACTGAGACATATCATTCAAGGCTCAAAGGCAGTAGACATTCTGGTGCAGCAGACCAAAGGCCACAGACAGACAATACTCAGAACCCACAGGCCCACACAGTACAGTTAGTTTCTGTGTTTAAGACCTCAAGCTCTTAATGAATACACATAATATTAATAGATACATATAGTCAAGTCCGCAGTATCCTAAGGTAGAATTCACACAGACAGCTTTCGAAGCAGGATAGCATAAAATACTTTAAACGGCTCTTGTGTCTGTGTGTGTGTTTCTTGCTTTGCTCATTGCTTTTAATTATATCTTTTTCTCTTTGTTTCAAATGTTTTTTGGGAAGCAGGCAATACAACATGAGCCCAAGCATCCATCTTTATTTGTATACATGCTGTGTATATTTATATAGTAAATGTCACACACACACACACACACACACACACACACACACACACACACACACGTGTTCTCTCTAATCTAGGGAAAATAAAACTCTAGCACCCCTGTGTGATTCAGTATTGGGGTTTTGCCTCTGGGAGTGGCAAGCTAAATGTTGGCAGTGAGGTCCCTTTGATTTATAATGTGGAGTCAAATTGGAAAAGCTAGAAATTGCCATTGTCGCACAAATTGCTTGGTTACATTTTTCATTTGTGTGTGATTGTTTGTACTCAACAGGGAGCCATACTTGATGTTTGCATTTGCATGGTGTACATTCTGCTGAATCTTGCTTTTTTGGAGCTACCACCAAGACTCTGCAACAAAATGATGTTGATACAGGAGCATGGAAAAGTTTGTATTGATATGGATGATAAAATCTAGACATTTTATACTTGATATGAATAGATCTAACAGCCTATCACAGGGCTGAAATGAACACGACAGCAGCCAGTCAGTGTGCTGCCTGTGCTCCCTGTGTCTCTGCCCAGAACCCACAGCAGAAGGAATGAAACAGACTTTAGGATATATTTACTGGCATCAGCAACGGCAATGCTCATTATCCATAAGTGCAACAAATGGAGACAGTATGATCAATCTATCAAACACCTGTTGAGCAAGCAGAACACAGACTTGCAGAAATGTGATGTCTTCGGCCACTGAGTTTGTTTTACTCAGCCGTACAGAGCTTGTTGTGCTAAAGTGCTGAAAGTGAACTCACGTTATCCTCCAAAGCTGAAGAAATTGTTGACAAAAAATGATGTCAATTACATGAAAGTAGTCTGAATATCTCATGAGTGATGAAGTGCAGATTCAGACTGTCTTTAGAATATGCTGTTTTTGGTGCCAAACAAGATGTGAAACATAACAAATCTTTTCCGTCACCTGAACATGTAGCTACCATCCCAGCAACCACTCCATTGATTTAATAAGTTACAAGGCAAGCTAACTTGTTTTTGTTAAGGCAGATAAAGCATTTTTGCAAAAGTAAACATTTACGTTATTTAACGTATTATGTTAACACAAAGTATATTCAAAACTGGCAATCTGGCAGCATTATCAAATTATATGCTGTGATAAATACAAACGGTGATCAATATAGAAAAAAAAAATTCAGCTATTCAGATCATGTTTGAATGATTTCTGTGTAAACTGAGCCAGTGCTTCCCCTTAGAGAGGAGACTGGTGCCACCAGAAATAGAGAAGTAGGTTCAAATCTTAATATCATTTCAAATGTGTCAAATGCAGTCACCAGTGATTTTTTTTCTTGTAGCAAAAAATGTACATTTTTTACTATGCAACTATGTAATATAGCTGCAATTAAAGTGGAAGAGGGCAACTAGTGCCTGATGGGTATTAGGCCTTGTCAAATTGCCACTGAAACCACAGAATAGTCCTCTACAGATCTACTGTGCAAATAATGGTAATGATTAAAGCACAAATACAGATTCCACAATCCCATTCAGATGGAAAATCAGCTGTGTGAATAAAAATAGAAAATATCAGTCCAATGTAATTCTCAAGGATAAAGCAACATTACATTAAAAGGTTCTAAAGAAGCCCTTGAAATCCAGCCTCTTTAATCTATCGACCAGTATTGTGTTCATTTTCCTGCTGTACTGCAGCACACCCCCATCCTTCCTTCATTTCTCCGGATCTCTCCAGAGGCCTCCACTTCAGAACAAAAACGGCATTAATGAACTCTTTAGCCTGCGCAAATGCTTTCAGGGAAAGCAGAGTACAAAAAATACCTCTTAATGCTTTGTTTTTTCTCTTGATTTTCTAAAACGATCAGAGACAATCCTGAGTCACTAATTTCTGGCAGTGATAGGAACATTTTGACTGCTTTATCCCCACAGAGTTGAGGAAATGGCAAGAGGGAGGCATAGAGAGCAAGATCATTCTGCTTTGACTGTCAGATAGGGAGAATGGTGGGACTTGAATGAGCTTGGGGGCCCGCACTCTGGATTCTCTTTATAGCTCTGCCATCCCATGCAAAAAGGAATTTTGAATGTAGCTCCTACATATTTAATACACAACTTGTTTCACAGATGTTTCTCCAGACATTTTCTGCCTCATAAAAGAGGTTATATTATTTTTTAATAAGCCAACATCTCCTGTTGTCATGAGGATAGGCTATGAAGCCCATCAGGATTGCTTTGATGTGAACGTTGACAGATAGATGCATAAGCTGGAATGACAGGGCAAAGGGATGCAAACACAATGCTTACATGCAACTTTGTGTGTGGTAATGCATGACGTGGGTAAGTTCAAGAAAAGTCCTGCAATCACTTCTGTGCACAACTTAATAAACTTGATATACAGTTTATAAACAGGGGGGTGACAAAGTAAAGGAAAAACCTGGCAACAAATGCAGCTACTTCCACTAAGAATCACTACATAATACAATGAAGTAGTTAACATCCAGTCATGCTCTGTGGCATGTATAAACTGTGCAGGCCCAGTTGATTCTGATTTTGTTTAAGATGGCAAGAGGAAAAGATCTAAGTGACTTTGAAGGAGGGTTCATTGTTGGGGCACAGATTGCAGGAGCTTCCATCACAAAGATGCTCAACTGGCTCGTGTTTGAATAGGAACAGTGACTAAAGTGACATCTGCATTAGATTTATTTAGATAAATAGGTTTGTAAATTGTGATCAACGGCAAGCATTTGATGACCGTGATGCTCGTGCATTAGTGCGATATGTGAAGAGAAAAAGAAGAGCAACTCGTCCTCAGGTGACTGGATGTCAATGCAGGACGTGTTCAGACTGTGAGCAAGAGCAGTTAGACAACAATTACATGAAGAGGGATATTATAGTAGGACTGCAGTGCATAAACCCTCATTACAAAGATGAATGCACATTTGAGTGTAGTGGTGCAAAAACCAGGCACTGGTCTGCAGAGATGTGGGGAAAAAAGTGATGTGGTCAGATGAGTCATCCTTCACCATATTCTCGACAAGTGGACGAGTGCATGTGTGGCTACACCACAAGAACAGGCCTGAATGCTTGACCCCCACAGTGAGGGGGTCTGGTGGCTCTGTTATACTGTGGGGAGCATTTTGCTGCCATTGTTTGAGCCCACTTGTCCCCTTTGAGGGAAGAATCACTGCAAATCAATACAAAGTTGTTGTGTCCCCATCCATAAGGTACGAGGGGTCACTGAATAGTTTGACGAATCTGAAAATTATGTAAATCATATGCTATGGCTTTCACAGATCTCAGTTGAACACCTGTGGGAGATTTTAGACGAGCGTGTTAGAAAGCGCTCTCCACCACCATCATCAAAACATCAAATGTGGGAATGTCATATGGAAGAATGGTGTTCATCCCTCCTGTAGACTTTTAGTATCAATGCCAAGACAAATTAAAGCTGTTCTGGTGTCGTGATGGCCCATTGTCTTACTAGGACACTTTATGTTCTATTGTACTTTAATTTGTCACCCACCTGTATCTGAACAACTAAACAGAGTCCTCTGTGCTAAATAGCGATATAAATTAAAATTTATATATCTAGATATTTCTCAAATATTTTGTGGATTAATTGATTAGGCACTCAGCAGTAAATTAATCAACATTTTTGGTCATTTCAATTGGTCATTTAAATCACATTTCAATCAAAAAAATAAAATAAAATGCTGCTTCCAGCCCCAAAAATCTGAAGCTCTGTTGCTTAATTTTTAGGGTTTTCAACTGTTTGTAGGACAAAATAGTAACATAAAAATATTACCTTTCTAGCTTCTCAAATGTCCATTTTTGCTTCTTACTCTTGTATGATAAGGAGCTGAATATCTTTGGAACTGTTGATCTGACAATTTCCGTCATTTTTATAGACCAAATGATGAATCTATTAATTGTGAAAACAATTGTCAGATTAATTGATAATGAAGATAATCGGTATTGCAGCCCTATATGTGTAACATTATGATATATGACATGATACCATATAAGGCTAAATATGTGGAAATGTCAACAATTATACATTTCACAACATGTTTGAATACATTTTCCTATTTATTTACACTATGTGTGGAAAAAAATAACATCCGGGCATTCAAGTGCTGGTGATGAGCTGTGGATATCCAACCCGGCAGTTGAAATGCTTAGAGCCAGGATCGTATCACTTAGCTTTCTTTCCCTCACATCGATTTTTGTGGGCAACCAGAAAATAATAACCTGAATGTGTAGGCTGTGGCCTTTCTGTGTGCTTTCTGCATGTTAATTCCATGTACAGGTATGCGTGGGTTGTCTCTGGGTGCTCTGGCTTCCACCCACAGTCCAGAGCCAGGCAGATTTGGAGAATTGGAAACTTAAAGTGAAATTGCATGTAGATGTCAATTTGAGAATGAATGTGGTTGACAAGCTCAAGCTGTATCGCAGCCCTCGCTCAGTGTGTGCTGGGAGGAAGCACATGCTCGGGTCCAGGTTAAAGGGATTTATTGAAGATGGATGGTCATATTTTATAGCAGCTAAAGACAGTGTAAATCTCAAAATAAACAGACTCTCCTAAAGAAGTAGTTGAGAGTTGACATTTTGCTGGCTGAATGCTCCATGTAACCTGAAGGCTTTATGGATGGAAGTCTTGAAAGGGTTTTTTATATATCACTGAAGACACTCGACTTCACTTGAACCCTGATCCTCCTTTGTGTCTGTATTTATTTTATTTATTTAATAATCTGTATTTAATTTTGATGTTCTTCCCTTCATCACTGACTCTTTTTGATTTAGTGAATGCCATTGCAGTTAACAAGGACTAGGCTTTACTGAATGCGGGCTGAATCTCATCATTTTGTTTAATTCAAAACTCACTGATTTAATTACGCATTTTAACACACCGAATTGCACGAGGGTATTTTTAAAGAAATTTATAAATCCATTTATAAACCCATAAATAGCAAAAGCCTCCACACAAAAGAGCAGATATATGCAGCTTAAAAGAGAAAAAAACTTTCATCACCTTGTCAAAGCTGCAGTCACGGGTTTCTGGGTCTCTGGCTCCACTATTCTATGTATCTAACTCTTAAATCCTATTATACTTCCTTAAAGACTGGCTGCTTGCAATGAATAGGCCTACAATATACTTTTCTGGTTTTGCACAGTGGCCAATTTTTTAGTATGTGGCTATTCCTCTCACCCAGCTTGGAGAAGCCTTTGAGGAGCACATTTGAAAGTGGTGGAAGTTTATTATAAGCCTTTTAGCAGAGTGGATTCATGCTGAGCTGTGAAAGTGCTGAAGGAGAGCATAACAGGTCTGTCTGTACAGCAGCATCCAGAGCTCAGGAGTAGGTTTGATCGCTCCGAATCGTTTAAACTACCACGCTACATCTTCCCCGTGTGTTTTTAGTGAAAGAGTCTTCAGGGATGGAGGGAGTGTAGACAGCACTACAGTTGTCTCATTTAATTTCAGGATCTCTCCTTTTCCCCACTGTGGGACGAATAAAGGTATATCTTATCTTAAAAGTAGCTTGACATTGTCTCAGAACAGAAAATAGAGAAGATGGGGGCTTCATTCAGGAAACCGGAGTTCTGGGCGCAAGTCATTAACCCATAATCATTAAAAATCAATTCCACCAGTAAACCACCATATTGTTCTGAACCTCCTTTGCATAACACAGGTCTCACTAGCCCCAAAGCTTGAAAATCCATCTAAATCCTGTCTCCTCACTTTCATGAATGAAATTAGTGGGTGAATCTGGTGAATTGAAGACTCTTAACTTTCGCAACTGATCCAGTCAATCTATTCATGGAAATTCATGCAAATCCTAATATTTTGTACAGGATATAATAATGCAGTTAGAATTGGACCATGGAAGATGGAGAGTTGTCATTAGTGATGATAGGGGTGTGAGGGATTGTGAGGGAGGACCAGTGGTTTTAAAGGAGTTGAGGCTTCAAACTTGGATGTTTGAACTGTTAGATACTCCTGTTCCTCCTTTATAAAACAAGAGATTGACTATATTTTTTTGTGTTTCACTAGCATACTGAATACATGTTTGAAGCTTGTTTTTGATCGATTTGATAACAAATACTTTGTGACTTTGCTTCAGATTTGTTGTGATATATTATGTCAGTGGTAATAATTCAAAAATGCAGTATTATGTTAATGTTCTGGTCAGCCAATACTATTGGTTAAATCACTTCCTGGCTGCCCCTCTGTCAGAGTTTGTGTCATGTTCATGTGCACTGTAACAGACGTTAAATGTATTTTGATGCTAAATTGTATTATGGATGGTTTTTTCAAGTTTGTTGGTCTGTTAACTAGCTCTCTCTATATATTCTCTTTCTGTGTACAATGAAGATTTGTGGAGTTTGTAGCAGAAGGTTGCGCCCGACAACGTGATCAAGTTGAAATTGCATGAATAGTATTGTCTAAACTCGGTAGGAGTGACCGTCTGTCACTGTCATGTCATGTCTGTTGCTCTTGATCTAGTTATGTATGTTAAAAAAGGAGTCAGTGCTTTCTTCTAACCCATAGTATTCTAATGAATGTTAGACCTATTTGTCGCTGTTGGAAGGGGATGCTATTCTTTCCATATGCCTTCACATTATAATTCTGACTTGAGCTTTATAGATGATGAAATTTTCTTGCCACATTGTGGTAGTACAATATCAAATGTTGTCCTCATACAACAAAGAATAGTTTAATATTGTTCTATCTATTGTTAAACTATAAATATGTAGTTTATAGTAAGGAGGTTACAGTAAATATAGTTTATCAACAGAAGTAAAACTGTAGCCGTCCTTCTCCTTCTTTCCATATGTTGCAGGGTAAGCATGAAAAACTAACTTTGCTGTGTGTATGTCAAGACAAAGTTGACAATAAATGTAGGCATCTGTGTACATTCGGTGAAAAGTACATTTCTCACTTCATAGATGTGCACCAGCAGAAATAGACCTGGCGTGTAAGCATACTGGAGAGGTGAAAAGAGCTGATGATGGACATTGGCAGACCAGCTAGAATGGCAGCGGATCATCTCCGGCAGCCGTGACAGAGCCAGAACGCAATGCAGCAAAGCCTTTCCAAAGCCTTAATTGGGACAGAGCATCGAGTTATGCAATATAAAATAAAACTAACAACCATCATGCTAAGTCATGCCTCCCTGTGAAAGTGCAGATCTCTGAAAGCTGAGGGCTAAATTACTGTGGCCAGCTGCAGGTGCCTGGCACAGCAAGCTTTAGCCTCTGTCAGGGAGGTCTCTGCTCCTTATGCAGCATTGGCCCGGGCACTGAGCGACAGATTTGATTGGCTCTTACATTTGAATGCTCTGTGTCCCTCAGTCTCAGTTCCAACTGTAAACTGGAAGAGATGAATGACATGTGCCATGTTGATTCATAAAGCGGCGCTTCTGTAAGTAGCCATCGGAATTCAAAGCAGGGGGGATATCCAGCCAGCGCGGACATATCCCTGTCATTATCTGCACAATATGCTGACAAGATTAGAGATCCGGATTTTGTTAAATCCAGCTTGGAGTTGCATCACTGTCCTTCATTTACTGCAGAATTAAATCATGGTGCTGCTCTGACAAACTGGTAGACCAGAAAACTTTTCACATGCAAGCATTTCAGCTCTAATCTGTTGTAATGTCTTTATTTTTCTTCAAAGGAAAACATCATGTTAGGGCAAAATGTTTCGTCTTTGGTTCTCAGCCACAACATATGAATGAGCAAAATTGCGGTAGCTGTCTGACTGGCTTTCTTTCTAATGAATTAATCTAGAGAGCCTTCTGGGATGTAAAGATTGGACAAGGTGCCTCAATACAGTATGTTACCATGACTGAAATATACAGGTGGATGACTGTGCGTTGAGTTGCTCTTATTTAGCAAAAAAATTACCTTATTTTGAAGAAAATGTAGGCCTCTAATTGACTTTAGTCTTCATTGAGACACTGAATAGAGGATAGGACAGTAAAGCCAACTGAGCCTAAAGGATTTTGTTGTCTATTTAGGCCTCGTCCCAATTCTCTTCCTTAACGTTACCCTGACCTTGTTTCAGAGTCACCTTCCAAAAATAGATCTGTGAGAGGTAGCAGCCTAAACTCTAGCAGCAAAAGTGCGAGGAGCTGTCTTTTTAATTCTGGTGGTGTTTAATAGCGGGTTCCTTCCAGTTTAATGTTGCTGAACGGATGCTTTCCATCTTTTTTTCTTCACCTATTCAAAAGTCGTTATGAGTAGCCCTCGATGCCAAGCCCAGTGGAAGTGAAAGATTTCGTTGTGGAGGGAGATGGGCAGGGCTAAAATGCCATCTCACCGAGTGATTTGTATTGGTAAACCACTGTGTTTGACATGAATGGAATGGATAATCAAAAGGGGAAAGGTTGAAGCGAGGATGAGAGGACATAACTCTTTGCTTTATCAGATGAAGAGATAGAATAATGCTGTAAAACCTTTTAAACCAGATGTTTGCCCACTATACCCAACCCTTGATTATTTACCGAGTGACAGCAAATTCAAAGCTTGGAAAGGGTTCAGAATATAATTCACTTTTTCCTCTTTTTCTTCCTCTGGGGCTGCTTAACTTAGAATAACTCAGAAACTGGCACAGACTCTTAGACCTGGATCCTGCAGGCTTTCTTGGAGTACCAACATGTTAAATGAATCAGCACCCACATCCCAACGCTTTGTACATGTGGTACACCCCAAAACTGTGCAATCACTTTTGTGCGTATTTTATTTAAGGAGCTGAGGTGTTTTGTTATAATTTGAAGTCGACATGGTGACATCATGATGACATCATGTTGATGTCATGTTGACATCTTGTGACATCATGTTACCATCATGACATGTGACATGTCATTGTTGAAGTTTAAAAACTTTGAAATCCTGCCTCTGTGTGTGGTGGCAGATTCAGAAGCCGCTCAGTGGGCACTTCCGGCATAGTGTCTTTTGAGTTTACTTTTGCCTGTGGATGGTCTCGCAGGTGGGCTGCTTGCCGTCCACTTTATTTAATTTTGCAACGTGATTTATGTTGGCGGTCCTATACATATAGTATGTCTGTGAAGGTTCTCAGTCATCCAGGTCTTGGTATACAAGTGCAAGTTGAATCGAAGGCAACTGGACTTAGTGTAGGTTCTTGAAGACGTTTCACTTCTCAACCGAGAAGTTTCTTCAGTTCTCTGATGAGAAGTGAAACGTCTTCAAGAACCTACACTAAGTCCAGTTGCCTTCGATTCAACTTGCACTTGTATACATATAGTAGTTTCTGGGAAGTGAATATACTGTTAAATGTAGCTAAAGGTAAATACTACAGTACAAGAACGAAGGTACTGCAGACTGGAAGCTGCTTGTTGAAATACAGTTGAATATTGCTGTAACTTGCACTATATTATTATAGTTGCTGAGATTCACTTACAAACCAGTGTTAGCGTGTACTGAGTTGGTACTTGAAGTAGAAAATTATAAGAAGTACACCAGAAATGTGAGATAATTAAGATATAACTGTGAATACATTCTCTGGGATATTACGGTTGAATGCATGAATGTCACTCAGAGGAATGATTTGTTATGTTTGAGTATGTTTTTGTAAAATAAATATTGTAGATGTAATCTGGATGATGAACAGTGAACAGCGTGTCTTCATTCCTGCTGGATCTGTATTTTACAGATTTTTCACTTTCGTTGCTGTGGTACCATTCCTGGGACCCCTAACGCACATCACATAAAGTGTCTTATGTTCTCATCTTGGATTTTGACAAGCTAACCCTGAACTGGGATAACGTTTGTGAAGTGATGTCACCTGGCTGCAGACATTTGCTCCTATTTAACCACATTAGTGAGGTCAGGTCGTGATGTTGGGTGATAAGATGTGGGTCGCAGTCGTCGCTCAAGTTCCCAAAGGTTTTTCAGTATCAGCACGTCCAGCAGAGAATGAATACAGTAGAATCTGTGCACCGCTGTGTCGACTCCTGTGGCTTCACCTCTTGTAAAAAGAGATAACACCTTGTCAACAGACACAAACCTGAAGCTCAGGTCAGTGTACAGAGTATTTTGTCTGTTTTTCTCGTAGATGCCACTGTAAAACTCGAGAGTCGAGAGACATGACCGTCCCATAAACAGCGGCAAATGCGTTTTATCACATCACAACTATTCACATGTAATATAGCTGGCTATGTCCAATTTTGTGCATGTTATAATATTTCAATTTTCACGAATTTTACATTTTGCACATCATGCAAAAACAAAAAACTAATTAATTCGACATATTGTCCAGCCCTAGTTGGAAGCATACTGTTGTCTATCAATGTTGTTGTATGCTATAGCGTTAAGAATTCCCTCAAACTATAAAAAACCGCCATCTGAGAATTCATGTCAACAGTGTTCAGGACGAGAAAATAACACACATGGACCTCTTCATTACCCCCTGGATCTTCCCATCCAGATTGCAGATCATGAGCAGGGATCGTGTGGGATGCTTGGACTGCTGACCCACTGCTTACTCTCTAGCAGCATCTCTTGTCAGCTTGCACTATAAGTCCGTTTGAGTTCAACTCGGAACACAAGGACCGCAGCGTTTTATGAACTGTCATTACCCAACCTGTGTGGAATAAGTTTTCTTCTGGAAGTTCTATGAAAACTTTTAATACAAACCTGGGCTTGGTACTCTGGGACAAAGATGTTTGAGTTTAACCAGTGGGCCTTGAACTGTGTGAAGGCCCCTTCATACAAAAAAACATAATTAAAAACATCCATGACGACATAATGTTTTATTTTTGTTCTTGTCCCATTGCTCTGTATATGTCTTTATAAGAACATGTCTTTGTTAAGGGAGAACAACCTTTAGCATGAGCATAAATGATGAAGTAGATGAAGTACTTATTGTGGGGCATGTTTTTGCTTGGTATTGAGTCAGCGTGACATCTTATGTATACAATGTCATCCTGGTTCAGTAAGTAGGGCACTCAACAGGATCTAAGACTGTGTGTTGTGTTGTACTGTTTCTTTCAAAAGATCTTCAAAAGTAAGCATGTCTTTTTCATCTTTTATATTGTACATACAACATTTTTGGTTCTGAACACATACATTTCCTATTATTTTGGAATTATAATGCCATACATGTCCTATTTTACTTGGAAATGTATTGCATTATAATTCCTGAGATTATGATACACAAAAAAATATCACAGCCAGTTATACAATTTATTTGAAGTAATGAAAGTCTGCAGCCTCCACCTGCCCTCTTCATTTACTTCTTTCTTCATCTTTCCTCTTGGTATTTCGACAGGACATGAGTTGTGATTTGAAGCTGTTCATGTGCAGTGTAACCCTGCCTGACTTGTGCGCAGAGGTCATTTCCATCCCATCTGTGGTAGCTCATGAATTTCTTCCTTGTATTGAAGAGCCAGAGGTTGTCAAATCTGCCAGCTTCATACCATATTACCTAACCCCACGCTGAATTTCTTGCAGAAAACTCAGTCTACATCAATATATTATCGAGTCAATGAAAGCATGAATTTGTACAGATACAGAATTTAAATGAATATTTGAAAACACCACGTTTGAAACATGCTGCTCAGCTATCTGCATGCAGTGCTCAAGCCACTCTTCTTTTTCTACTGTACTGTGTGCTTTTGTTGATTCGTGCATATGCTACAGTTAGCCTTGGCCTCACAGCATCTCTCCTGTCCAAGCAGGTCAACACAACTGTATGTTTCCTATTAACCTAAAAACAAAACCCTGGTGGAATTGGAGTGAACAAAGCCAAGGCATAACACAATTTTCTAGTGTTATCTGTGCACATATGACTGCATACTGGTAGTGATAAAACTGGCAGCGCAGGGGTAACAGACATACAGTAAATGATAAAGTAACCCCACAGTCCCAGTATTCAGCTTAGAATTAATGATGTTAGTGTGAAAGTTGGGCTGGTGGGTGGTGCCTTTCCAGCTTCTAGTACAAATGTAGCATGTGAATAAGATTTAGCTGTTAATTGCTAAAATAAATACACATTACAGTTTCTGCTTGTAATCACTACAGTGTATATGTATGTTTGTTTGTTTTTTAAATCCAGATGGACTCTTGTGTCACATACATATATCCTGCACTGGATACAAAGCCTGTGTGTAAGTATTTTCAAGTAGAAAGCACCAGAAGAGCTCTCTGGATGGAACTTCTGAACTAGGAGGAACTGAACTAGTGTTACATGGGAAATATCATGAATTATCATGGTGAAAGTATACAATGCATGAAGACTCTAAAAGGTTGTCAGGTGTATGTTGGAATGTTAACAAGTGAAACAGTAGCAAGGAGGCACATCAGGCGTTTGTGATGTGCAGGGTTAGCCTGTGCAGAGACGTTGAGTCAGACATAATGCTAGATGAAGGTCAAGTTTATTTGTACTGCTGAGCAAGAAAGAAACAAGCATTTACAAAGATGTAGTGGCAATTTAACCTTAAGAACATAGATTTTTAAAACTTTTAAAACCAGATACTATTAGTGAGTAATTGATTAAAAACATAATTGATTTAAAGGTGCAAGCACTGTACATTTGGCAGAGTGCTGTCTCTCTCATTCATGTTCTTGTGTTTATGAAGTGCAGTTTGAATACTTAATCTGCCCGAGGGCTCACAAAGGGCAATATTTTTTTGTGTCTGCAAAATACATTTCCAGGATATAAACTCCATAATCCATTTTCATTAAAAGCATATTTAAGTATTTAAAAATTAATACTATAAATATGGTTGACGATAACGTCTAAATCTAGCACAATTCACTAAAATACGTGGTTTAACACATGCACATAAGATTCATCTCGCTGCAATGATATATGGTGTTGTATACCATTTATTATGCTGCTGCTAAGAGGCTTAACATCACTGCAATTATGAAGGAGCATCTTACTTTATCTTAGTATTAGGGATGTCGCATTATGTTTTGTCAGTGTTTAATGAAACCATTTTCTGTGTCTCTTTTTCAAGTGTGTTAGTGTGTGTGTGAGAGGGAGAGATTTAGACGTGAAGTGTGCATCTATGCATGTCCACATTTAGACGAAAGGCTCTGTGTATACCTGCGTGCTGTATGTTCAATTTCCTCAGAGGGCTTGAGGCTGTGTGCATCGGTTAGGCTTGAATGCTCGGCTCTGCCAGAGTCAGCAACACACAATGAGCTGAGGAGGGAAGGCTCCTGGTCTGTCTCCCCGGAGAGCACCTGTGGCTAAGGAGCTTGTTATTGATCTAAGTAGTGGGAGGAATGAGAGACAGAGGGCAAGCAGGGGAGCACCTTTGCCCTATCCTGCCCTCCAATGTCCCATCGGACAGAGCCGCGAGTCTTTATCAACTCCACAGTTCTCCTAAGTCGGAATGAAAAAACAACCATGGATGAGGAGGTCCAGAGTCCCACAAGGTCCAACGTTGTGTTGCTGGAAATCGAATTTAAACAAACAAACAGACAAGGCCTTTAAACAACCTTTTGTCAGCAGCAGTTTCTCCGAAGAATTCTAGTCATATGCAACTGTTTTGTAATAAATAAATAAATAAACAGCCAATCCTTATATTATGGGTTGTTTCTCCTTTTCTCTCTTTTATATAATTCTAAATTGAAAATCTTTCAGTTTTTGACGTTTGTTTGGTCAAAACAACCAATCTGAAGACATTAAACATTGCTTATTCCTCACTGCATTTATGTGCAAGTATCTGCAACACATGAAGGTAATTCACAGGTTTGCTTTTAAAACCTGTTTCTGTGGTTCGAGAGTAACATTTGAGATTAAAACGGAATAAGAAGACGGTGGCCTCTGTGCGCCTTTACTAAGCTCCCGTACAGCTTCCTGGACATGAAGTTCCACTGCTGCTCTGCTACTCTTTACCTCTGTCAGAAGGTTTCTGCATTCACAACAGTGCTGTCAGTGAATTCGCTCAGTGTCGACACTGACAGATGACTGCAGCTGCTGCTGACGTGGTGCTGATGGGTTGCTTTTGGTACGCTGGTGCCAGTGTGGACAAGGTGTTGGTTGAAGAACAATTTCAGTTGAAGTTGGTAGTTACTACTTAGGCAGAAAGACACACTTCAGAGTGATGGACTTTATGCAACATTTCACATGCCAACATGCCCAGAGAAGCTAAGAGCACCAACCATATATTCCTCCTTGCTTGTCCAAACAGGGTGACAGAGAAGAAGCAAAGGTACAGCAGCAAAACAGTCCTTTTGCCTGAGGACGAGTGGGTAAAGCACATGTTGGACAGAGAACATATCCACCCTGAGAGTGGCAATGTTGGGAACATTTGCTGTGGTACCCAAACTTAACCCTTTAGTAGAACTGGTCTAGAAAAATATGTAGAAAAATCATGTCAATGTTTTTCTTTGTCACTGTAACCTTCGCTAAAACACCCCTGCCAATGAGCAACCTCCACAGAAACAACAGTCACTGCAACCATTCTCCTACAACTTTTAAAAAAAAATACATTGCCGCCCATATTTGCATATTTTATCAACAGTAATAATGATAATGATGTAAAATGTTTACTGCAAATGCAAAATGTTCATGTTCAACACATGTTCAAAATATTCCCTTTAAAATTTTTTCCTCCCCACATTGTCATCCAAAGCTTGGTTAAGATTATTATGTTAGAAATGTAGACGTACTCAATCTACTGATTTACAGCTTCACTGAAATAAATGTAGAGGATTTGCCACTTGATGTCAAAACTGAAAAACCCACTGAATAAATGAGGAAATGTTTTCAGCTCCACAATATCACATTTAGTGAATGTTTTTGCAACTATGGGAGACCTTGACAAGCTTTCAATTTAAAAAATAAAATCTTTAAATCTTCATTTTGCAGAGACTGGAACAACACAGTGCAGCTTGGTGAATCTATATCTAAACGTTATTACAGATAACAATGAAGCACCAAACCACCAAACAGGCATGTATGATTCTCTTTGAGTCAGGGACAGAGTTTGTAAATATCAACAATTGGAGAAAACCTGTATGTACTGTGGTATTGTGCAGCTGCTCCTTCAAATCCACACACACACACACACACACACACAAAAAATACTCTTTAATTAAAGGATCCGTTGAGACTATTGACTCAGTAATGGTATATACGTAGCTGTTACATCTGCAGACACAAAACAGTGGAGGACTTGCTATTAGTACCTTTGAGAGTGTACACATTAATGTAAGCTTTTAAAAGATTCGGGATGGACATCGAAGCATTTGCTTCTCATTGTTGAATGAATGCATGAGAGCAGTGTGATCAAATAACCTTCAACGGGCTTAATTAAAGGCAAACGCATTCTGTGTTTCTGCTGAAATGTAGTGGTGTTGTATAAAAGGACTTGATTACTTGTGCAATTGGATGGGCGCAGAAAAGCAAATGTAACAGTGCTTTCATCAGTGGACACGAGTGGATGTCAGCATTCTCCGCTTGTGCTGATCTTGGTGGTGATTGTGTAATTACTACGTACAAATTCTCAACAAGGCTACAACAAATATGTAACTGGAACAGGTCAGAACAAACACAGGGATGATTGTGTAAAGGGGTAATGTTGCACAAAATTACCAAATTACCAGCATGCAAAATATGGCATTTCACTTTTAGGACTGTTCATTACTTACCTTATAACAAGGAAAAACTGAAAGAAAAAGAGAGAAGAGACAGAAATAATGAAAAACAACAAAACGGCTGTGGAAAACAAAATCAATACACGTCCCAACATTTCAGGAAGCTCCGTACCTTCAGTAGACTCCTGAACGAGGCCGCGGCCCTGGCACCAGAATGAAATGTCTGGGCATAAAGAAAGCTCTGACGGTGGTGTTTGTTGTGCAGCACCCTGTGTGTTTGTGAACACCTATTTATTTATGTGCATCCAGATTAGCTTTTTATTGAGCTCTCTTGCAGCGAGTAGCAAATTTCATCAGGAAATAGCTGAAAATAAATGTATTTGAGTAGGAATTTGGGTGCGAGGACTGCCGCCGTCCCACTTTGTCTTTGTTTGTCAAAGCCCCCCGACTGTGTTTCTACCAGAACTACAAAGTTGAAAGAATTTTGGTACATCTTTAATTTTCTTTTGACGTTGGGCTCCATACCTATTCCCATCCATGTCGTGCACGTGCTCTCAACCGCATACTATCATGTTTGTTTTTTGTGTGTTGTTTTACAGTAACACTTAGAATGAGTATTATTAATGGACAGGTTATGTATGTCATGCATATATATTATTACTATTGTTATTATTGTATCAACAGTAACCTTTTCACAATAGCAGTATGAAATATTCAGATATGTCTAGAGTGATTGATGTCAGAGGGTGAACATGCCCAAACAACATTCAAAATATTTTGAAATATTTTATTATAGTGATAGTTGAGCTTTATTAGTCTATGTCCATTGTTTTTTAGAGAACGCAGAACTTATATCTTTGACATTTTCTCACTGTTTACTCTGCTATTATTTGCTGCATTAAAAAAACCTCAGCTGTTGCTCCTTGACGTTGTAATTATCTCTGCCTATTGAGCAAGACCAGATACTCAATCAATCAACTCAAACTCAATCAATGGTTAAAGTAATCCTATAAGTGGTCATGCTAAGTATTTGCTGGTTCTATTTCTCAAGTCTGATTTTCTGCTTTCTGCTTCAGTTTTTTTTTCAGTACCTGTCCTGATTTATTTGAACCTTCCTTGATATCTGTTTTAAAGCTTGACAGCTCATTGTGTTGTAGAGAAAACCTTGGCTGGCTACTGCCGAGCAGAGTTCTTGTCAGTGTTTGAAAGAAAACCAGAAAACTTGGTATCAAATGAGCCTTCAATGAAAGCTGTATAGTACTTGTTTCTCAATTACTCATTAGTTAATGAAACTTGCGCATCAACCTTATCATTTTGTTTGACATAATTTTTTTGTGCTCTTTGGTTGGTGGGTAACTTTCAATTACTGAAAAGGTAATGAAGCTTGACTTCAAGCATAAGGCAAGTAGTTTATTATTTAAAGTCAATAACGTTCTATAATGCTGTTTATTTCAAAGCAGCTCCTTTCCTGTGTTGTCAGTGTGTGCCCCGTCAGCTCTGCCACCTTCCCTCCACTCACTCGTCACTTGCCCACTGTGCCCACAGGAATTGCTCTGTTGACTCAGGAGGTGTGGGAGGGGTATTTGTCACAGAGCAACTGTGAAGCTTATTACAAAAATTGTGAGAAGACAACATACACGCACACAATATTACCCTAGTTACTAATAAGCAAATGCATATTACAGCTGGTATGTACTGTTTTGCGTTGGATACATAATAAAGCAGGCTGATGTGCGATGCCACTATGTTTTCCAAATGTGCCATGAAAAATCTATGTCATTATGGTGTTCTACAGATTGTTGCTATTGCACTGCAGCACAATCTATCTGCAGACTCTTCTAGACTTTCTAAGCCTACATTTTAGTTGTTGAGATTAGCTTACTTACTTGTCAACCATTTCTTTGGTCTGTGATCAAACTGTGTGATTTCAGTGAACAACTTGTCAGATCTTGAAGCTTCTTGATGCAATCAGATTCAAATCATTGTCAGATTTGACTGGTGGTGATTAGCCACAAACCGCAACAGTCAATTGAAAACTGCACCAAGTATTATATGTTTATGTGCATTATTCTCAGTTTATACACTCATTAATATACTGTATATGTGCTTTTGGTGCATTTCAGCCATTCCCAGCTTCCTCATTCTGCACAGAGTAAATGAATATTTTAGAGGTTCATTTTTTTTGCCTCATGCCTGATTCTTTGAACAGGCCACTCGAGGAGGCAGAATTTTCAGATGCCAAAATAAAACACTTTAAATAGATGGAAATGAACTCCTGGAGCAGGGCCCGAGCGCTGATGAGATGCTCGAGAGAGAAGGACAGCAGTTTTCATGGAAGTACAAGCGAACAAGGATAGGACCTTTTCTCAAAAATAAGCTTATAAAACCATCTTCTAAATCTTTGAGAGCATTGTCCTTTTTAAAGAATAAACAAGTTACACATTCTTGTCCAGTCTTTTGCTTATTTTGTCTGTTTTAAATTCATTGAGGGTTAGCAAGAGAGAGGTGATGTCAGGCTTAAGCAAAGTTTACCCTAAACTAGACTCAAAGACAACATGTCTGTGTGCTCAGAGAAATCAAACTCTGGTATACACACTGGGTAAAAAAATCATAGCCTGCCAATGGAAGGCGAGTAAAAATATAAATTTATGAATAAAATAAATGAGTTCAGCCACCACTTCTCTACAGACTCTCATCACTGCAACACATAAGTTGATTGACCACGTTTTGTTTTGCATTGCCTCTTATGTAATATATTACTGTGCAGGCCTGTCACGATGACTGTTTCTGTTGGGCGATATATTGTCCCAGGAATATTTTCCAGGAATATGTTTGTCATTTATCATTTTATGCCACTGATATAATGATAATATAATATAATAATAATGTATTACACCCTTTCAAAGTGAGATGAACTTTTAATTTAACTCTCAGGTTGCGCTTACATATTAATAATTTGGCACAAATTAAGTTAAATATAAGTAACAACTACAACAACATGTAGAACAAAGTAACTTAACAAAACAAAGCCAGTTTCCTCCTTTTAGAGTGTCTCTGGACGGAAAAGGCATTTGTGTGGAGATTGTCCATCTACATTTTCTCCCCTGACCTTTTTGCTCTCAGTAAAGCCGGGTGAACATGTACTTACTGGGATAGAAACACATCAGATATAGTTTCCACTAACAACAACTGAACTCAAGTGGACAACAGTTTCCACTGTTTTTTAACTTAAGTCGACACACTGGCTCGTTCACTTTAATGTGCTCTCCTCTCTCATTCAGCTTAAACCATCAGCGCTGTGGAGGGCGGCTTTGGTAACCAACTCCATCTGGACTTCTTCTTCCAAACTTTCTGGCTGGAATTATGCAGTTGTGGGGAAAGACACCTATTAGCCTTGAGTAACGTGTTATCTTCACTTCACCTGGTTCACTGTTGCTGTGTGTGTGTGTGTGCGGAGGAGCTGCCTGAGCCCTGCCCACAGTGAAACTTTGACACAGAGAGCAGACGAGCGGACAGAAGCTGCACAACCAGACGTGACAGTATAACACGTCTCATTATAGTTTTTTCTGTCTTATATTATACTATATACTACTAAAATGTATTGGAAACACTGCTGTTTATTCTGGCATCATGTTGGAGAAAATGTTGGTGACATTCTGATGTAAACAAACACTTGCGTAAACACAACATGCAATATGGAGGTCAGCAGAATGATCAAGGTCAGGTTCATGTATTGTAGTGGATAACTTGACAATTCTTTCATTGACCTTTGCTGTCCACTGTCACCACAGTTATGCCTAATTTAGCCGCTGGTAATTGAGCCGGGTGCCTCAGAGGAGAATTTCATGCTAACTGCAAAGAAAGTCTGCAAGTATGTGGTGTCACATTACTGGAGTAGATCACCCTCAAAGGAAAAATGAAGAGCATGGTGGAAGTATGGTTAAAAGAAAATTAACCAAGACTGGGTGCGTCCCAGATAATTAGGAGAGATTGGCTTTTTTATGACAGAATCATTTGTGTATAATGTTTTTAATGACGACGTAGCTAATGCAGTTTTATTCGTCAAAAATGTTTTGGCTGCTAGTTTTTTCAGTTAACCAGCCATAGACACATGGAACAATAAGTTAATTTTGGACCATGTGTGCACCAGACTGCAGAACTAATGCATGCACTTCTTTGGCCAGGCGGTTGTGAGAAGTCATAGCCACTGTGTGTTGGATTTAAAGAAGTAAGTTATGACAGTGTTCAACTTTTTTTTTCTGGACAATCCTGTGTTTTATTTGTATTATTATTTTTACTGTGGCCCTCTGTGTCAGGCCCCCTGCTGTGCCAGCACAGTGGTCTCATTGAGGGAATGCTGATGTCGGTCTGAACACGACATGACCTCCCCCCCCCCCACATGCTCTACCAGTGTGTTCGACCTGGGGATACAGAGATGAATGGGCTTCAAGAAACATAGACTGCACTCATTTCCACTTGGACTGTCTCATTTTTCGACTAGAAAAACTCACACCAGCAAAGTAATTTCAAAGATGCTGTAATCATCTAAGAGTTCTGCACATTGATGCCTTAATGAGGAGGTGGTTTAAAGTGAAAAAGTTGTAATTGGCCAGTTTCCCCTCTCCTCCCAACTAAAAACACTGCAACGGTAATGGAGCCGTAGCAGTATGCCCAGAAAGCTGATGAAAGAATAGATTTGACTGAGTGAAAGGGTTGAATGACTGAATGACACATCTGAATGAAAGACTTGGACATACTTTTCACCTTCTAAACTCTGTGTTATACTTTTAAAACATTTTTTTCCTCTTTCAAAAGTTGTCTTTGGTTTCAAAGCACATTTTTTCACAGCCTTGGCTCCAGGCCAATGTGTTCACATACTTTGCTGTTACAGTGTCCTTTTGTGCCTTATGCGAGTAAAAGAATGAAGAAGAACTCCAACCATTGCAGTTTACAAATTCATCCATGTGCGTGACTGTGTGCTAAACGTGTTACATACTCTGCATGTGTGTGAATGTGTCCTTTAAGCTGCTGTTATACATTTATGCACAGTTTTTATGAGAAATAGCCATGACCTGAATGTTGTAAACAGCAATAATCTTGCCTTGAAGGTTAATGGCAGTGATAAATATTTACCCCAAAAATGTTTCTGCTGTGGGAGTTAAAATATGGCACTATGCACCTTGGATTATTTTCCACACAGCTGCACATTCTGATCATTAAAACGAAGAGAAGACTGTTCATCCACGATAAATGCGTGCGTTTTGACAGCAATGAACTGCTGAACTGCTGCAATATAATGGTTCATGTCCCACTGACTGCTCAGCTCCAAAAACATGGCTTGTGTAATGCATCATAACTTGTATATGTGGTTGCATTATACAAGTGAGTAAAAGGATGGACTGGTGTCTTATGTTCATTTTTATTTTCATTTTCACCTTATCAAGCCAGTTCATGCTGGAAAACCATGTATGCTGGTATGTTTTTTAAAGAAAATACTAGTTTGCTCTGATTATTATTATTATTATTATTGCTCCTGTTTGTTATGTTTGTAGTGTCTTGTAAGACCCTGCAGACTGGGCACCTTTTGGTACATGGCACTTACACACTGGGTACAGACACACTTATTACTGAATGATGAGTACGAATATATTTTACATTTCCACTGTTGCAGCTGTGGCTTTAAAACTGCTATAATCTGAATGTATGAAATGACTATGAAAACAATGTGATGATGTGAAAGACGTCACTTGTAATGATGAACCTACAGAAGCTTAACGGCGCTCTCAAGCAAGTTTCAGCTCATTGTTTAGTTGCTAACTGTTTTAGTTCAGTCTCACTGCTCTCATACAATCGTTATCAGCAAAAGTTCATCAAATCAACTTATGAAGCGCTGATATGTTGATATTGTGGTCACAGCTTTTTTCCTGAGGGGAAAAAACTGGCATATTTAAGTGTTAAGCATAAGATGCAAAGAATATGCTATTGTGAAATGATGTATACAAGGAAGGATTACTGTTACTCTTCAGATGCAGTGTTGCTTTGTTTCACAATGCAGTTGTACCATCGACAGTCTGCACATTGTGTATGTTCACATATGGGATGCGAGCTGCCACTACAATTACTGCAAATTAAAAGACATCACAAATGATTCTATTATTACATTACAAGTACATTTTAATGCCAACTAAACTAAGTGAAGTGATTTTAACACATGAAAACACTTTTCCTCAGTTTCTTGTCTCCGTAGTTGGATCTTTTAAGCCTGTCACAGAAGAATACATTTCTCTGTTGCACTTCAATAAGTATTTCCATGTTGGTAACAATCTGTTACTGAGCATTTTATCAGCAGCCTACAATTTGATTTAACCATTGCAATGAATAGGCTCAGCTGTTTCCCTGCTATACTTATCAAATTAAATAGATTGACTTTAATTGCTCCCTTGTCTGCCTCACTTATATTCTGTGGACACTGCAAAAACCTACACTCAGTATTTACAGCTCAACTCCTGCAAAGGAGATGGTACACAACACAATGACAAGGCATTTTGGTTTTGGTGTGGTTGTGACAGGAAATAGCAATTTTTTAAATTATTTATTTACATAATTTTATTATTTATTTAATATATTGATAACATGTAGCTTACAGGCAAGCAGGCAGGTAGACAGGTAACATGTCCAGGTAACAGAAACTGGAATGCAAAAGCACAAAGCAAAAAACAACCTAGTAACTAGGATGAAGTGGCAGTTTATAACTGGGAATGAGCTGGTTAAATATCTTCAGGGCAGATGAGGGGAAATGAAAACAGGTGAGCAAGGTGGGCAGGGAAGGTCAGGTGAGTGGGACAAGGGGGAAAAGTCAGAGGGCATCTGGTGGACAGGATGAGAATGGCAATGAATGTGGCTGAAGGGAGGGACAGAGAGGCAGATTATGACAGGAATACGATGCGTATTCCAGTTCACACATATGTGAGACATCCTGCTGGAGACCTGGAATATGTCAGTTACCATATTAAAATTGTGTTGTATGTAAATGCAAAATTATAATTTTCTAAGACAAAATACAGAAACATATGTTAGCTTACATTAGGTACATATATGTGTGTATATATATATATATATTAGGGCTGTCAAATTATTAAAAAAATTAACTTGATTAATCGCAACATTACTCTGTGATTAATCGTGATTAAAATACTAATATTATGTGTATATTGGTGGGGAGATAAAACAAGTATGTGGTGTTGGAAATAAAGAAATGACAAACTAGTCTGAGAAATCTATTTCTCTTACTTTATTATTACACAGTTAGTCCTTCAACTAACATATTATTATGCCTGGCAGTACAGAGACAAAATGAACAGTCCCATTTTACGTTATTTTAACTTGGCGGACATGACTTCCAGCTAGCACTAGCATACATGAAGTGCTTGGTCTTGAGGTGATATTTAAGGCTTGTTGTGCTTCGGTGATACGATAAAACGCCACGACAGTATTTACAAACATCTCCGGTCTAAATCCCCACCTGGAGTTTTTATGAACCGAAACCGATTGTGTATAACGCCTATGTCCGACGACGCCTCCTCCTCAGCCATCCTTCTCTGTCACTGCCAGGCTGCATAAGTGTGTGGCGACACAGAACATAGACTGACTACCTAAGTCACGTGATACGATTAATCGTGCGTTAATCTTTCATTAACACGTTATTGTTTCCAGATTAATCGCATGCGTTAACGCGTTAATTTTGACAGCCCTAATATATATATATATACACACACATTGCACTTTTTGCATTATATGTGTCTCTGGTTGAGTTTTTCATATTGGTTATGCTCCCTCAGCCAGCCCCTGTGAGCATGAGTGTGCATCATGTTCAATTGCAGTAACCCAGTTCACCCTTAACACATCTGTCAGGCTGCTGCTGAGCCTTTCAGGAAAAGAGCCTGCTTGTTGTGAAACATAGAGGGACGAAAATAGAGAATGTCTTGGCTGACAAGTAGGGGAGGTTAAACAGGGTAAGTTTGTATTACAGAAACAACTTAAGAAGTTCCAGGGTTACTTGTCACCTATCAAACAAGCAGGTCTTGGCTCAGGGTGAAACGTGCATGCTTTTGACAGTCTATCAAGCTCCATGTGTGTTGTGTATCAAGCTCCATGTGTGTTGTGTGTCGAGCTCCATGTGTGTTGTGTGCCGTACAAGGAAAAAGAATGAATGTAAAAGAGAGAGGAGCATAGAGTCCTTTTGTTTACAGCCTCTATCAATTTGGCATTGGCTATATTTTGGTGCTGTAAATAACATGACATTTGTGTGTGCTATATTACTCAGCATGCGCCAATTAAATTTGATTTGATTTGAAAGGAAGGGGATTATTAAGTTTTTTATGATTGTTTACCAGCAATTCACTTTAATTAAGGATATACAGTAATTTTAACGCTATTAGTTTATGGACTTAGCCATTCTGTAAATACTCTTTTCTTTAGAAGCCACAGACTCGACCAAGCTGTCCAAAAAATTACACCAGAAAGTGTCATCTTAAGATCTAAATCATATCTTCAAATCGTTGCATGCTTTTACATTATTAGCTGCCGTCTATGAAATGTAGCAGTTTTTCCAACAATTTGATTTTAACACGTCACTTTCAGGTGTGTTTTTTTTCCTTTTCAGAATCGAATGGCTTGTTTTGGGGTGTAGCTTTCCGAAAAGCAGCTAGTGCTGATCATGATATCTGAATCAAGTGCTTTTACAAAGTTGTGATGCAAGTTGGCTTATTCACTTATTACATATACCTTAAAGAAATATCAGAAACTACAGTGTCTGGACATCTCTGTCTAAACACACTGACAAATAATTGAAATGATACCAAGGTACCTGACAAATGTTTCAAACTCAAGTGTTGACAGCATTATCCCAGTATAAATGTATAACTAAATAAATGTATTGAAAAAAGAATCAATATTTAAATGCTCACCGCATTAAATCAAATAGCTTTCCTTTTTGTTTGACAGTGTAGAGACAGACAGGAAATATAGGGAGAGAGAGGTAGAGAATGCTATAAACATGCCCGACCAGTTATATGTGTCTTTGCCATCCTCCAATTTTGGTGTTTTACAGGACAAAAATCTTGTTGTAGTAATAATAATATTACTAATAATAACGATTTAAACATACGTATTAGACATCTCGGGCAGACAGACAGATTTGCAGATTTAACTTGTTAAAGTCATTAGACTTACAACCCTGTCTCCCAGAAATTATGTAACAGCAAATCTTCTCTCTTCTTCTCTTTGATACATATGTCATGCTGCCTGGATTATGTTTTCTCTTGACATAATGAGAAACTGTTTTGTTAATTAAGGTAATTGCCAAGTTGCAATATGTGGAGAGTGAACATATCAGTAAAATATTTACCGACAGTGTTTCTGGTATGTTTACCTACAATATCCACTCTCACCATATAGAATCTGCTCCTAGCAGCTAAAGCATGACTCAGCTTTTTCAAGTTTATGTTTAGACACTCACAGCACTTGGTAAAGATTAGGGAAGGAACTTGTAACAAACCAAAGCACCTTATTACCTAAACCTAAGCACATGCCGAAATCAGGATGTGAACTCAGATCTGTGGTGTCAAAGTCCTGCGCTTTGTTCACCCACCACCCGCTATGACCACCTCAACTAGTATGTGGTTCATAAATGTTGCACTTTTGTGACTGGAAATATAGGGAAAATTAATCGAGGCAGCAATTTTCAGCAAAACATAGTTGTAGTATCTAGACTTAATTTCTAGGAGACAGTGTTGAGACCAAAAACCCAGAGCTGTGATCTTGATGATGGCTTTGTTACACTACCATTATGCTGTATTGGCAGATTAAGAGATAAATTATTGAATTATCATCCAGCCCTGATGACGAGTCAGTATAGCTATGAAGAGCATGCTTCAGATTTAGTTTAGTCATGACTGACTAAATGCCTGCCTGGTTCAAACTTAAAACCCTCTGTCCCCGTTTCTTCTTCTTTCGACCATGATGACTCAAAAGCATTATTTCAAGAGACTAGACGGATAGCAAACAATATCAAGACAAATGACAGCCTCGCAAAAGAAAAAGTAACAGCAACACTGAGAGACAGTCAAAGAATACGAGAAAAAAAGGGCAGAGAGTAATGGTGAGCCTTTGAGCAGAAGAAATACACATGGTAAAGCTGTCCTGGCACACCAGACGGAGATGAAGTAGACAGAGCTCACAAGAGACTAGAGTGAAGAGACTGGCATTAGAGCATGCCACCACAAATTCTGCCTACGGACAACCAGACAGAGAAAATGGCAGCCCGAAATAAATGTGGCCTGTATCTTTGTGTGTGTGCACGTCACACAGAAAGTGTATGTCTGCGTGTGTGGTTGCGTCTGTGTGAGTGATAATGGGATGAATGTTTGAGTGGGAGAGCATGTGTCAGTGCTGCATGCACTCACTTGCGTATGTGTTTGCGTCTTTAGATGTGTCTAATGTGTTTGTGTCCACGCTAAAACTCCCCGATGACAATTTCTCAGCTGCCATAAAGCAAAGCACAGAACTCTATAATAGAACAACAAGTGGAATGTTAGGATATGTAAGACGTGTAAAACCCCTCGACTGAAAGATCAATAACTCCAGCAGATTTATGTGAAGGCTAAACTTTTGCTTTCTCGCTCCAATCTTTCTCCTACTGACACTGTTGTTTAAATAACAAGAGCGAAGAGGCACACAGACGCGTAAAAAATCCTAAAGTGCTATCAAACACCAGGCACAGGTGAGTGGTAATTCAACTTATTGACAGCCTTCATCACAGGAGAGACTACGTTTAATCCACAGAGGTCCAACAAACATAACGGCGCTTTACAATCCATCTAAATAGAGGAAGACTGAGGTCTCTCAACTTTTCTGCCAATTCCTCTGTCTCTCACATATCAGAGTGACAGCTACACTGTTTACCAAGTCCGAACTTATTCTAAAATGCAACACATACCAGCCACGACAGGTAACGCTGAGTCCACTGACACATGTTGGTTGACTTGCACACACTGAATGTGCCCATGGCTGCTTATCTGGACAGTTGCAGCACATCGATACTGCAGTGACTTATACTGATGCATTGACTGGTCAACCTGCAATGATGCTTTCTCAGCTGTGGTGGCATTTACAGAAAACAAGAGGCCGCTGGTGCGTGTTGTTCTTGAGATTCTCTAGACGTGATCAGTCAGACGAGCTGTCCTTGCTGCAAGGTGGGGCAGTGTACAGTATACAAGCAAAATGTACATGTGTAGGTTCATACCAGTAACATCTGCCAGATAGCAGGACAGTGGTGTGAAATTAGCCTACTGAAGGCCTTTTAATGGATTATGGACATGAGTTTAACACCAAATAACGTACTGGCAGTTATCCTTATCTTAGAGAAGACGACAAGTAAGAATCCAACAATTACTATTAGAGTTTGGTTGCATGACACATTTTCCGTCTACGTTATTGGACATCTTTCATCTTATTGCGTGTGCATTGAGAGTTACTTTAACCTTGAGCACACAAGGGAGGCGCAAAATGTGTGCAATGCTTAAGCTATTGCTGCCAATAAGTTCAGCGTCTTTGCTCTCTGCATTCATGCTTAATTACTCATTTGTCCATGTTACCGCAGTGCGATTCTGCTGCTGATTATGTGCTGAGGTCCTAAAAAGGAGTATTGAAGATTTAATGTGTTATGTTCATGCTGGAAAAGGAACAAAAGTAAATATACTCAATGATATCTACATGAATGCTAAGTCTGTTTGACATTTGAGTGTGCTGTTGATGCCCCACACTGCAATCCATAAAAGAAATGGAGGAGCTGGTCACATCTTGTAAGACAATTTCAGGAAGATCTCAGAACCAGCAATAACAAAAACAACATTTAACTTTCTCTTTACATTTAACTGGCAGTAATGTCCCTACTGAATTTGAAATTTTCATTGAAATGCATCTTATATAATTATACATATTATACTAGTACAAAGCAGTAATGCAGATTAATATGTTGCAAAATAGGTGCAGAGACACCACACTCCTAAAGATTACTACATAGCACAGAGTGTACACACAGTATTATGAAGTATGGGGTGGAGGGTGTCCTCGTCCTGGTGATCACCTGGCGTCTCCCACAGCATGCAGTCTCCTATTTCCCACTATCTGCCTGCTGAATGAACCGAATGTTTCAGACAAAGAATACAAATGGCCGCACGGAGAAGTTAAATTGGAGAGTAGCAAAGAGTGTGTGTCTGTATGCAATGGGAGGACACATCCAGCGCGTAGGCCCTGATTTCCATAGCGTGACTCACTGCTGGAGTCTGAAGGGTCAGTTAAAGGTCTGGATGCAAAATGCAATGACTGTGTATGTGACAGAAATCATCCTTTTGTCTGGTGGAAGGCTAGGAGCTGACAGCAAAGCCTATTAGTGCTCCACCAAGCTGCAGGCCTGGGTGTTCAGCTGTGTGTGTGTGTGTGTTTGTGTATGTGCTCGCCAGGCTTTACAGATGAATGCATGCGTGTGAGGTAAAGATTTGCATCCCATTATGTTTTAAAATGTGAGTAAGAACACATACTCCATGGTGACAAATGAGGGAGAAATATTTTCTTGTTATGTAAATGTTGTGCTTATTAGGGACTTTTTTATTTGGAAAAGGCCTTGTTTCTTTAATGGCAGATCATGAGGAATTTTTCAACAGATTGCCCTGGGATAGCTCTGCTCTCATTTATATTTTGCAGCCTACACATTGGTTTGTTAATTGTGTGCCACAGCGTAGAAGATTTCACTGATAAATCCCTGCAACGTTGTATCAAACTCACCCAGTGTCTCATTTTTCTTTTTGTAAAACTAAACCGGTTTAGTCCTGTGTGTGTGATAAATCTTGGCCTCATCGCCCTTCGACATAAATAACACAGCATAGCCAGTTAACCGTTCTCGAGGCTGTATGAATCCACAAGCCTGCATTAAAGTGCTGTTTCTCTTTCTACATCGTCTGAGATGAAACAGACATGATATTGCATGCTGCTGACAGCATGGTGCACTTAGCATGTCTTGGCTGTCAGAGCGTTGATAGCTGGAAGCAGGGGTAGCAGGGGTGCCATTAGAAATTTTGGGCCTCATGGAAAGAGCTCAACAGCAGCTCTGACATATTATATGTCCAAACTCGCTTGCATGTTCCAGGGCTCCTGTCCAGCTCTGGGCCCCGTGGCTGTAAAGACAAACATATTTTGTCTAAAAATCATCATGCTCAGCTTTTCATTATGTGCACTGAGGGGATGTAGTGCAGTGCTTACAGCTCCTAACATTCACATCCCACCACCAGCAGGGATAGGCATTGTGCTCAGTCCAAGGCAGTTACCTTGGCATGGCAGACTGGTTCTGGGGGACCTCTCTGGCAGGGATGGAGCTAGAACTGGTGCAGGAGCTGGAGGGGCACTGGAGCTGTGCAGACTTCTGTGGTAATGGAACAAAGGTCATGTGTTCATCAGCTGAGAATGTACTTGCTAAGATCTGTGATTGATTTTGTGGTTGTATCATCAGATCTGGAGCTGTATGTGTTGGACACTTGGGTGAAAAGGGGAGCAGAGATTTCTCTTGATTTGCCATTTGCCTCGACTGCTGGACAGACCTGGTGAATCCAAATGTGTAGTGAGGGTGAACGAGGATTGTCTGGCTGAGGAACCCGTCCTCAAGGTCTTTAACTCCCACCTCTGATAACATTTCCCATGCATCCCGGAGGAGGTTTGGGACGTAGAATTTGAGTGGGCTTGAGTGACCCAGATGTCTCCTGAAGCAGCAGATGGGTACTGAAAAAGCCAGAAGGGCTGAGGCAGTGTTCGGTGGTCGCTGAAGCAAAATCCCTGGTGTGGGACAAGTTTGGCGAGGGAGAAGGTGGAGAAGGTCTTTCGTGTGGGCTTAAAGAAGTTGTGGTAAACCATCAGATGACTCAGGAAGGGAAAGCAGGGCGCGTTCAGCAGGGGAGGAGAGCTGCTGACCCTGACTGGGGATATCATTGAGCGTTTTGTAATCAATGAACTTACTGTATATTCCGCCTCCGGAAAACATTTGAACAAAGTTGGTCCTGAAAGTTTGTTACATATTTTTGTTCCTAAAAACTTCATCTTATTATTATTTTAGCACAAGTTAATGTTGGGGAGTACGCAGCCTGTACAGACAACAATAACTTGGTGTGTAATGACATGTTAAGGCTCATTTTCTGTATTTATTATGCACACAAAATCCAGTGTGTCTAATAAATCACCTTCTTTCCTTTTTCTCATCCGAACACATCAGTGGGCCAAAGAAAAGATTCGTAGACCTTTTGGCCATCATCCATTTCAGACAGAAAAGACAAATGAATGGGACAGAGCATCTCAGGGCTTAACCTTTAGAGTAACGGATGTAAATAACAGGAGAAATATCCCTTCAGGGGGTGAGAATTATTAATGTAAAGACCTGATTATGGCATAACAAGGGCAGAGCTACGCTACTCATACGGGTGCAATAAATTATAATTACCCCACTAATGTGGAAGGGTGGAACAAATTACCGCACTAACCATATACACTCTGAGACTGTCCACATTCAAAGCCTTTACATGCTGAAAAAAGTTCATCATTTCATAAATACATTGCACTCATCATTTTATAATTTCTTTACCTGCATGGAAACACATTAAAGCTAGAAAGAACCTGCTGTGGTTTTACCTGGACACAACACAGATGGAAATACATTCAAGCTTCCCTATGAATTCATGCTGCTTCAAAAGGAGATTAGACTAGGTTTAATTAGACTGGATTGGATTAGATTAACAAATTGGATGGTAAAATGTGATCATGTTCACTTTAATGGATCCTACATACAGAAGTGCAAGCTTTATAAAGCCATGTGGACACACATTGAGAGTACTATGCTCCCTCCTTAAATATTTACTGCGCAAACAGCCATGCAGATTTCCAAATGGAAGAACCTTATTTTTTGCAGGCCACATCCAAGTTTTTTAGTGTGCTGCAATGACTGAGTAAGCATTCCTACAAAGTGCAGCTTTATGTGACATTGTAAAGGGAGGGAGGTCTGTGCGAAACAGGCTAAAAGTCTCTTTTTATATCGCTTTCTGTGTAACCCAGAAATAGCCTGTGGACTGCTGTGAGATCATTTTAGATGTTGTGGGCTAAATTGGCAATAAAAAATAAACAGTCCTGTATGCAGCTATCACTTTACCCTCATACACTGTGTATCAAGGGCTTTTTCCCCTGATCTGCTTTTTTTTTTAGAAGCAACACAACACTGAATACTAATTAATATGGCTTGCCATATTTTCTTAACACACGTCTGAGAGACTGCAGAATAGTGTTCATTTTGTAAACCAAACCTGTGACTTAACATGTTCATCAGCAACCTTTTTTCCATGACGAGACAGCGCTGACGTGATTATTTAACACTAACTGTGCCTATATCAACATGCAATGTTGTTGATGAAATAGGATGAGACCCAAATTTAGTTTAAAAAAGAAAAATGAAAAGACAAAATATTACTGTTTTTTTTTTTTTTTGCGTCCTCTGCTGCATGAGTCATATCAGGACTTCAGTCAGGACTTGGAGTAGCTTACATCAACTACTGAAAGTAAGTTCAAGACAACATAAGTCATAAGAATGACAACAACAGGGCTTTGGAGAATGAAACAAGGTCATATTTTGGCCCATAGAAAAAAAAACCCTAATGCATTGCTTTATCAGAAGGGAAAACAATATGGCCATGAAATAGCTTGTAAGAATACCACAAACCTGAAGGGACATATTAAGGCTCACCACAAAGAAATTGAGGTAGGTTAAAAAAAACTTTTTTTTTTTCTTTTAAGCTATTTTTAACTTTTAACCCTATTAAGCCAACTAGTAAGGTGGTAGTGTTCTATTCCATGGGCTGTGTTTTATAGCCAAACTGAACTACCCAAGATAATGAGACTAAATCTTATGTGAAACAAGTTTGACTAAAATGACATTTTTTGATATTAACTTGAGTAGAACTGAAATAACTAAATATACTAAAACAGACTAAAATGTTTTTCATTGACATCTAAGACTAAACTAAAATGCCCAGACTCTTATTCAACTAAAACTTCCCTGAGAAACAGAATGAGGTTGACTAAATGGTGACAAAAACTAACAAGGAGAATTGACACAGGACTAAATAAAATAAATTAAAACAGCTGACAAAATTAACACGACTGCAAAACAAATGGGAAGCACTCTTTTTTTTTTTTAATCTTACTGCAGGACTGTCTGGTTATAACTCAACCAGAAAAGCTTGTAACTTGTTTTGATATACAGTATTTCTTTGAGCCCCTTAACTGTCACGGTTGCAGCACACCCATGGCAGTCATTGCAGCTCTGCTTACAGTATTTCAACTTAAACCATAAAACATGTAGAGGCAGTGAAAACTCAATAGACATTTATTGTTAATATCACCAGGAAAAAGATTTCATTCTGATGGCAGATATCCTGCTATCTTTTTTAACCAAAGGGGAGTTCATCCTAAATTACAACAGCCCCCCGTTTACGTCCATATTAGATTATTTCACACCTGACAATTTATATCCAGCACCAATGTTCTTTGCCAGTGCTGGAGGCAGTGGGTCCTATATGTAGCAAGGTGGATTGTAATTGTGGAGGAATGGGCTTGTAGCACATCCAACTTTTGTGCAGGAGACCGGAGTTCACCACCATGCTGTAATTGCAGTAGCAAGCAAGAATTTTGAAAAGGATGGCATTGAACATAAAAAATAAAAAAAATCACTAAATGTAATCTGGGGTCTGGCAGAATCGCCCAACATCATCGTTCATTTTATTACACATGGAGGGCTGTAATTTACAATTCTTCAATTTCATTTAGCAGACGATTTTATCCTTTTTTTCCTAATTGAAGACAATTTGACATGTTGGTAGGTTTCTGTCTACTTGTTTTACGTCTGTTGTATGTATATAAACCAGATGGAAATAACAAAACTAAAAAAAACAGGTCAGGTGGAAATGCTAGACATGTGAAAATATGCAACAGTTTTAATCTTCTAATTATTTTCTACATGTGCAGGGTGATTCAGATGTCTGGGACCAAGCAACACTACATCCATTGTGTGCTAAAATCATCCAGTATATGTTTGATATATACAGCAAAATATTTGTCTAAGATTAAAGTGTACATGAGAGAATTTCTTATTGTGGATTTTCACTGTAAACGCTTCAGTGACTCTCATGCTCTCCACTCACCTGCTTCAGGGATTCAGGCCTGGTAGGTGGTAACAGAGGGAGGCCAGGAGACCATTTGAAATTCATGAAGGCATCTGTCAGTGGTACGCATGAGGTAATTGGTTCAATAATAAAAGAAGAACATGTCACTCCTCGTTAGGTGGCATTGTGAATGTTGTTTCTGTTTGTGTGAACAATAATAAAACCGTTTGATGTTGCTACATCAATGTCAGGCCCAGTGTTCTCTCCGGGCATTTAGCGATGACACCTTCCCACTTTCATTCATCTTTTAATATTTCTTCTAAGACTTTGGCTGAATGCCACTGATATACAGGGAAATCCACTAAGTTGTTTGACAAATATCCGTGAGTCCGTGGGGTGCGCAACCAAATGAAAGCTCACAGAGAAAGATGTATTTGTTTGATCTAACCGCAGAGTAAATTAAAGGGTCAGTTCACCCAAATCAGAAAAAAAAAATATTTCCCTGCTTTTCCTTAGTGGTTGGTTTGATTTGCCAAGGTTTTGAGATAGCTAATATTGAGACTTGTGCCACAACGGACATGAGTGGGATTGAAAAAACATCAAAAAAGGCAGTTTTAATAGCAACATATAATTCCAAACAAGATTTAGAGTATGTGAGGCTTTGAGCTGATTGCAGACATTATCATGCTAATAACAAAATGTAAAATGTTGCTGCAGTTATTTGGTAATAAACCAACAGCCTTGTCCAGTACTTTGACCTGCTGGGGTGCTAGACAGAAAAGTCAGGAGATCACCTAGGTCATCAGGATTCTTCCTCTGGGGTTCCTGCATAATGATCCCAAAAATATCAAACTCATAGTGACACTAGGAGATGTCAGAGAATTACAGATATCCTGGTTACTCAGGATAATCCACAAACCACTCTGTGTGCAGTTTTCATTATGAGAGGAATTGTCTCAGTGAAATCTGCTGACAGTCAAGATGAACAGAGTTAATAATTCAAGCCACGTTCTTCAAAGAGAAACAAAACAGCATTGGAGGTTCATCTATTCAAGTGAAATACTGTAAGTAAAATATTATAAAAAACAATTGATCATTTGTGTAAATTCTTACTTTGTTGGTTGTTTTCTTTCTGAAATGTTGAGATGGAACTTTACTCATTCTGCCAAGATGAATGTGTTTGAGAACACTGAGTACACATACCTCCTCACACTGCTGGCCAGATCTTACATAATGTGTAGATGAGATACGCTGTCTTCTCCTCGGGACATTTACACAGTCTTCAGAGATGAGGATTTGTTTTTTGTGTGTGTTTGTAATTGTGTTTGTATCCTTATCCAGTATATGTGTGTGTGCAAGCATAGATGCACCTTTGTGCTTAAAGTGTAGGTTTTTGAACCAACTCAAGCAAAAGTGTTTCACCACTACTTCACTTTTTCACACGTGTCAAACATGGGTTAAAAGTATAAACACTATGGTGAAAAATGACCATTATGATTTCACAGAACGCAAGGTGACACAACCACAATACCTTTTATATAATCCCAAAGATATTCAGTCTTCTGAAGATGGCGCCGCTCTAGTGGTAGCCTGTTACAGCAGCTCTCGCTCACCGCTGAGCTTTTTCCTCTCTTATTCTGTCTTTTTAAATTTTTTTTAAATTATTTTTACTATTTAACTGCTTCTATCCCCTTTGCTGCTGTACATTGTGAATTTATTAAATAAAGTTTTATCTTATATGACTAAGAAAAGCATCAAATACAAATCAGGTTTAAAAAAGAGAATATTTTGCATTTTACTTGAAAAATGACTGAAATGATCATTTATCAAAATAGTGACAAATTAGTTTTCTGGGCAATAGCTTTACAGACATCACTGATGCAATGCATTAACCTTGATAAGGGGACACTCAGATAGTGAAGTCACATGTCATTCCTCTCTTAATTTTTCCTTCTCTTGTTACTTTGATTTGTCACATAAAGGTTAAAGAGTGAGAAGCCAAATAAATAAATAAATAGACCATCTCACATCACTCCTGACACAATGAGGGGTGACTCATGCATACACACACAAGCATGCTCACACACACTCAAATCACAGTCAGTCTCCAAGATGCAAATGCAGATATGAATTTCAGCAACGCTTTTCATAATAATTTCAGTGCACTGTAAATGGATACAGTAATGAGAGCAGTATGGAAGCCCTCAGTCCCCTGCTTGTGAATCCATCTGATGCATTTTTAATACAAGCCCCACTCTGTGGCTTTTGCAAGCCACCAGAAGTAGGGGTGTTTCTATGACTACACAGTGGCCATATCCTTTATGGCTCATATTGTAAAACTTTTTCATAGCTCCCAACCCAAGAATCTGAAATCAAAATTCTTCCATCAAAAATCACCAACTCTGTCTTCACATTCTGCATTGCTGTGAGAATAACTTTGTCAATGTAACATGAATCTGAAATAATATCTGAATGTACTGTGTGGCTGCAGCTCATATTTTATGGAAGTCTGTGGTACACGTAAGAAGGGCGAGAGTGAATGCATTGTAACATATAAGGTTCCCACCAAGCAGCAACCCTTATATCCAGTCTTTATGGCAAGAATATGTAGGTGTATATGTGTAGAGGTTGTGTTGTGGCTGTTTTGAATGTAGTAAGGAGCCACAGAAAGTTGCATACACTGAAACCTGTCCATGAACTTTTCATGAGAATAAGAATCTTAAGAATATATTTTATGTGTATGGCCTACTATGGGTGTCCTTCAACACACCACAATGCAGAGGATTATAGCTGATGTTTGTGTAACACGGTATTTATGAGAGCTTTTACAGGAAGTAGGTGGGTAGCACTGGAATAGGTGGATTGTGAGAGCAGATGGATGTTGTCTTAAATATAAAGGCCCATTCCTCTAGGTCAGTTGGCCCAGAGGTCTATAGAAAATATGAGTTATAACCAGCTGTGCTACATGTGACTTGTTTCTTCTTGAATCCTTTGCTTTGCTTCAGTTTAAATTACGAGAATTTTTGCATTTGGTGCAATGGAATCCTTAAAAAAAACTCCTATCTTAATATGAAAATAATATATGACCTAAGATGTTCAACTCAGTTTAA
Organism: Holacanthus passer; assembly: GCA_025331565.1. Taxonomy (NCBI): domain Eukaryota; kingdom Metazoa; phylum Chordata; class Actinopteri; family Pomacanthidae; genus Holacanthus; species Holacanthus passer. The sequence goes on along the minus strand of JAFREQ010000050.1, from coordinate 609,188 downwards.
GTTTTGAATATCAAACATCTTCACAGTTACCGTCTTTTCCTGTAACAGCCAGGCCACAGCATGAGTCGTCTCTAATAGGCTCTATGTAAATTTGCCATTTCTGAAGAATGTTTACAAGTTTTTCTTTTTTGATCATGCTTTGTGTTTTGTCTCCCTGGGGTCTCTGCAAATTGCGCAGACATGAAACACACTGACAAAACACCTTCCAATTGCATGTAGATTGTCTGATGCAATTAGTAATGATGCATGTTCTCAGAGACGGCTGTTTGAATCCTGGACAGACGTTGGGCGATGCATTCTCATGTGTGACTCTCTAAGTGTAAGTGTCTTAGTAAAGTGTTGAGCCACCAGGAGGACATCTTCGGTGGCTCATCTTCAGATTCTACAAGTCTCTGAAACTCTACCAGAGAGTTCAGCACCCTTCTTTCAAAACATATTCCCTCATTTGGTGTTTTGATGGTGGTGGAGAGCACAGTCTCAAGCCTCCCATAGGTGCTCAGTTGGGTTGAGATCTGACAACTCTACAACTGGTTCTTTCTCTCTTTAAGTTGAAAGTACCAGCCCGTGCGCATTAAAACTTGTGCAATTCAGCAAGAAACACAGTTGATCACAGAGGTTAGTATTTTGTTACTTGCACAACTGATGGCAAGTGGAGGGTGAAGATTATGGCTTTGAGAAAGCTTAAATAATTTTTGGATGAATTCAGTTTTGTTTACAAATTCAACGATGAAGCATTTTGAATTTGCTTCTGACTAGATTATTCTCCTGAACAATGACTAGGGTGCACACACACACACACACACACACACACACACACCTCCTTCCTCCCTGGAGTTCACAGCTCCTCACTGATGACCCGGGTGTCACAGTGGCAATGTGAGACCTCATCTTAACTGACCTTAATGACTTCTGAATCCTGCCTCGATTACCCGCCTTCCTCACCTCCCCTCCCTCCCTCTCTCTGTGTGTCTACCTCGATCTTTCCCTGACTCACACACAGCCTATTAGCATAGTGCTATCTTTAACCTACCTCTCTCATTCATTAATGAAGCAAAGGGAATAGGTGAAGCGTATTTAATGAAATCAGAGTGTGACCAGCCCTCCTAAATCATCTGCACAGGTTAAAGAGCAAATGGCTCTTTACACTTGATCATACAGGCTGTAAAGCTGTTCGTTCTAGGCAGATTCTGAGGAGTTTGTCATGGTCAAACTAAAGCGAAAACATAATTCTATCACCGTGTGATAAAATAAAAGTAGAAATGAAAAGAATATAGCGTTCTGATCATAATCAGCTGAAACAACTGAATCAAAAACCTGTAAGAGTCTCTTACTTTTTTTATGACCAAATGTTTTGGAGAAAGAAAGTGAGCTCAGAGACAGTTTGTATGAGGGGAAACACAGGAAGGGAATTGAGTCATTTGAAAGACGAGAGTGAACTGAGCGAGGGAAAAGACGAAACGAACGAAGTGACAGGTCGAGCCCGCCTCATGGAAGAACAGAAACAGCAAAACTGGTGATACAGGATGTATGTGGGCTGAGAGCTGAAATGTGTGTCTCACTGAAAAATCCTTGTCTGTGATAATGTGCAGTTTGAGGTGTCAGTAAAATATAGTGTGGATGGAACAAGTTTGGTTAAATCCATTATTATTTTTAGGGTGTAGCCATCAAATAGCTGCAAAACAATCAGATGACAAACATAGAAACCAGGCGCCATATGCATAAAACTGTGTACACACAAACACAAAAATATTTATGTGCATTCTTTTAACAGAATTATGAAGCTGCGTGCACTTGGTTGTGTTTTTTAAATCTCAGTCATTCTGGAATTTGGTACTTGTGCACAGGCCTCACCACAGTTAGCCATCAATGGATGTAGAGTCTTAATTAGCTGTTAGCTGCACCACAAAGTGACATTGGCTCGTCCACTTCAAATAGGTAGAGCAGTCGATTACAACAGCAAAGAGGAAGCACAATGTTACTGAAACAAATGAAGCGACTGCAACTTTACCAATTTGGCTAGGTTCTCTAACAGTGCGAGAGCAGCTTTATAGCACGCTTATTATGAATTTAATTTAATACATTTTAATCACCATTTTACAAGTCACTCTGTAGACTGCAAAAAAGTAGTTAGAGTAATCTAATCAGCAAACAAACAATGTTTTTTTATTTATATTCCGTCTCTCTCTTTATTCTTATTCTCTATTATTTTTGTCCTATCACCTGCGGCTGGCTCTGCAAATCCATGTGTATGCATGGTCTGAAATATGTCATGGCTGCACATTCTTCTTTTAGAAATGCAGGTTTATTTGAGGCGAAATGGCATCTGAATGCTTTTTGTGCGTATGCATTGTTTATACATCTGGCCCCTGGTGCAGTCTCTGAAGAAGTATATTCATTGGCAATAGGACAAAAGCTGTGAAAAGAAACTGCAGTCCAAACACACCACACACACACATACATACATGTACACACGCATAGCCACCTTCCACGTGCTGGACTGATGCAGTTAAATGCAGGGTTAACCAAACACGTACACCATCACAAATTCACACATTTCACCCAAAACACAGTTCAAATTTATTGCCAAATAAAGCCTGTCTGTGTACCTTCCATAAAACACATTATTGCATTAGAGCGCTAAGTGTGAGTGTTTGGGAAAGGTCACTCGGAAAGTGGGGCATGATTGGCGAGTGGTTATTTGCAGTCAGTCATCGTCATGACGTGAAAATCCATAGGGAAGAGGAGTTGCCTCTCTCTCCCTGGCTGGAATTGACCACCAATCGATGGTCTAGGAAATTGGTCGGTGGTGCAGAGCTATGGGGTGTGGAGCAAGGAGGGGTGGAAACTGTTTGGTGAAGCATTAGCTAAAGATTATTTATGATCATACATATATTTCTGCTGACACATCGGCAGTTAGGTCCTGGATTACGGGTCTTTCATTATACGCCAAATGTTTCTGTTTTCTTATTCTAAATGGCGGACTTGGAATTGTATTTCTCGGCAAATGGCTACTCTGTGATTACATGCTGGAGTCCAAATGAGGATCATTTACTCATCCTACATTGTCCTCTCGTTTGGGCTCAGGTCTGTGAGCCCCAAATGTGATGCGCTCTCATTGCCCTTTTCTCATTTTATCTCTTTCTTTCCTCTGTCTTTCCGCTCCCCCCCTCCCTTGTTTTTGCTGGCTCCACTGGTGTCATTTCCGTCTTTCATTCGCTCTCTCTTTCTCTTTCTCATTTTCTCTCTTTTCCCAGCACCACAGAGACTTGGAGATGAGCTTATCACTTTCTGCATCACAGGACCAAGCTGTCATGCTGGCTCTGAATAAGCCTCTGTGTGTGTGTGTGTGTGTGTGTGTATGTGTGTGTGGGTATGACTTCGGCTACTTTCAGGGACACATTTCAGACTCAAGACCAGTTAATTGGGGACGACTGATGCAAATGTGCAAAAGCTGAGTCCCTGATTGGAAAAGTGCTGATTGTTGGTTAAAGAGTTAAGTCGGGGTTAGGCAAGTAGTGGTTGTGGTTAGAGTTAGGGTAAGTGATGTAAGTATGGATGACCTAAGTAAACGTTTGTGTGTGTGTGTGCAGGTAGGTTCTAGACCAATACATTTTTTTGCTTTTTCTGCTAGAACCATTAGAAGAAACATTACTTACATGATACCTCGGATGGGACATTGCTGCATATTTTCCACATACATTTGTTGCTGTGCTGCACTGGTGACCTGTCCAGGACAAACTCCACCTCCTGCCCAATGTGTGCTGGGATAAGCTCCAGCCCGCTGCAACCTTGAACAGAACAAGCAGTTTAGGTAATGGCTGGTTAGATGGATGGATGTAGCCTAACCAGTGAGCAGCAGATGTGTCATTTAACAATTAGAAGAATAGCAGCACATTATATTGCTAATTCATCCCACTCTCAGGAGATGGCAGGAAATGACTTAGTAGAATTGACATATTCAAAATGTTACCTGAGAAAGTCAAATAGCTGTAAAGGAAATTCATTTGTTTTGCACGCTGAGGGAATTTCTTGATCAGACATGTGGGGATATAAGACACTTCAAAAGGCGATAAAAAGCCATTAGAGGCCCAAAACAAGATGGAACAACCTGAGGAAAGCTTCCTGTCTAAGAGCAAAATAGTACCACGCAATAATATCATAGGAGGATGTTTTCAAACATTGTTAGCTGAACAAATTCTATTTCAGTCACCAAATTCTTTTCACATCAGGCAGACATGATAGCTCAAGTCTGGGTATGTGCCAATACAGAGCTACAATACCAGTGGACCCTTTTCTCCAAATTTATATAAATCACTGCATGGAACCCAGTGGAGCCATTTTATTTGAGGTAAGATGAGGCACCAAACAAGTAGCACTGAAAAATGAGTTGGTGGCTCATCTTGACTGAATGAATGTAACTGATAGCAGAACTTATATACATTTATATATATGTATATATACATATACATTTACATGTACATGTACATTTAATAATGTCAGCATTTGTACTGATACTAGTTCAGTGTATTTGAACAGTCTATTCCTAGTCGCTGAAAAAATGACTGTGCAGTTTTGCTTCAATTACTTTAGCAACACTAAAAATAAGACATGTTGCTTGTAATTGAGGCCAGCTTGATAATTATTAGGTCTGCAAAAGCAAACATTGTATTTAGCCAAAAACTAAAGAGACACGATTTGTTCATCTCCAACTGCATGTTTTGATAATTTCAGGATGGTGTTTCTGCTTAATCGACCTATTCAAAAGACAAAATTCCCCTGTGTTTAAACATTGTTAAATTTATAATGGTGGAGACCTCAAGCACAAAAGCAGATTTTGAGAGACAGCTTCTTTTTTGAGGAACGCTCCCACGGTGACTTGACATGGTACTTATGCAACCCTTCTGTTTCTAAGTTTCCTGACTTCGTGGATGTGAATTTTCATCACAGTGGATGCTGTTAAGTGGGCATCATCTGAGTCAGTTGTCCAGCGGCGCCATCCAAACATTTTATAACATGCTTTCCTCTGTCGACCAGGATATACTGATATTTGCTGGGAATATAGCTGCAGCAATCAGCTCAGAGTTTTTCTCACATCATCTCCAAAATGTGTCTCCCATGTTTCAAAAACAGTTCTTTGGGAGTTGACTTCAGCTTCTTCATCTTCTACTGCAGCTGGTGCTTAGCTGGGAGCAGGAAGCTGTGGATTGAACCTGTTAAACACAACTTGTAGACTGAATCAGAAAAAATCAAAGAAAGTGATCACTCAGCATGTATAATAACTGTGAGTAGCAGGCAGGAACAGGGAAAGTATGTGCATCATTACTCTTGAAATTCTGACAAATTGCATCTTTATTTTTAATGCTGTATATTCATTACAGATTGCATTTTCTCCTCAATCCTCCAATAGACAGGTACGGAGTGCCTGGCATTTAGCCAAGAGAGCTTCCTTTATTTTTCACAGCTTCTGCAGCGGTGGCATCAGCTGTAAAAAACTAGATTCAGGAGATGACATGCACACTTATGATGCTGTGGGAGTTGATACTAAAGGCTGGCGTCGCCAACTAAAATAGCACAGACATCTTGATACTCCAAGTCTCCAAGTGACTTTCATCTCCTGAAGCACCATACGTGATGGAGTGTCTCTTCACCTGTTCGTCGTTCGAAAGAAAGGTTTCATAAGCTTTAAGCCGCTATCTGTTGTTGTCCTGGTCTACATCAAATGTGTGGGATCCTTTCATGTATCTGCGAGCCAGTGAGGCATCACAGCTAAGGAGGTCTGTTCTATTCAATGAGAAGTGACAACCTCAAGTAAAGCCGTGCTGTCTTGCGGTCCAGCGACCTGTTGTGGTAGCTATGATTGACAGAAGTAAGCTTTGTTCTCTTGAGCTTGTTGAATTTTTAAGTACAACGTTTTCTTCTTCATTACTGTTCGCTGAGTTTGCAAGTTTTCCACGACGACTTCTATCATATGTTGAATCGCGGTACCTCAACCAGAGAAAACGGTTGGTTGCCTGTTCAAATGAATTCAAACAAAGGCTTGTCAATCGACGCCTGTGCTACTGATGGGACAGAGAGGGAAGCTATGTTTGTGATCTTTGCATTCTACACACAAATTTTCACTTTCTGAAGGCCTGTGCATAGTTTGTAGACATCATCTGTTTGTTGCAGCGAACCCTGAAAAACATCAATAAAGCCACAATGGATTGGTAACAAAATAGACTCATGGCCACATATACAAGCTTGCTAAAATTCATATGCAATGAAAACAGCCACTTATTATGTAATATGGAAATCCCTGCTGTAATCAAAATATCAGGTTTGAAATTACGTGAATGATTTTCTCTCCAAACTCTCAGTTATATAACATGAGAGCCAGCAAAGGTATGTATATATGTAAGGGTGGATGTATTAATGATAACCTGACATGAAAATTTATGGCCAAGGCCAACGCCGAATATCGAGAAACTGAGATAAATACTGAAAAGCATGTGAAATACTAAACACCAGTATTTAACTGCCAGTTTGCTTTTGCGCCAGTGCATAAATTCAATCGCTTTCAATTATTGATTTCAGTGAAATTAACTTTTGAACTATTGAAGATTCAGTCAATTCTGCAGGCGCAGGTTTTGTAAGCACCGAACTGTCTACCTTCACTACTTTAAAAAAAACAACTAAATGTAGATGATCACACTCCATCCAGTGCTTTACTAGAACCACGTAGCAGTATTGTTTGATCTTTACATAGAGAGACAGCAGGACTAACCAAACATTTTAATGTATGACATATTAATACAGTTTTCAGACTGTGGACATAAACTGAACCTAAAGAGACAGACTCGCCTGCTCTCTGCCGGCTCAGTGTCAGTGCAGTGCTCTGATGTTCTGCTCTCAAACAAGCATCAACAGCTGGAGCCTGGTAGCATCTGACAGCGAGTTTCTAGCACTGTTTGAAAGTGCTACAGTACAGGTTAGTAAAGTGGAGGGAGCATGAGTATTTTTTCACATTGCAAAGATGCATTTTTTTAATGGTAAACTCAGTGTCACATCAAATCACAAGAGTCTCATGGTCTGTTTAAAGAGCATCTTAACTCCCACTGAAAATCAGGTCTTTTCTAACCTTTAATGAATGAGCTTTGCTGAAGTGATGTGTCAGTACATTGTGACAACATTGATGAGTGTGGTTACAGGTGCGGCAGTCCACACTTCTGACCACACCTCATCACACACACCAGTGATGCCGTGTGTAGTGATACAACATTCACATTCAGCCGTCAGGTCACAATAGGCTGAGGGTGCATGTGGCCATGATGCCATTGGCTGAGTCCAGACCTGGGTCCACTCCACCAAGATGACTGATTCGACTGGCGTTGTGACGTGAAAGAGCATTTTTTCGGTTGAAAAATCAATAAATCCAGTTTGCGCCACAGTGGGACTAATGATCAACCAATCAGCTGTTAAGCTCTGTGCAGGAACCAAGGAGGAGTAATAACAACAGTGGAGACAGCTATAGACAAGATAGATGCTTTATCAGGGCTGTTCTTCGCCTGACATAGTAGTAGTTGTCTTAAAACCCGGCAAAACCAGTATGTTGGCATGGCTACGCATCAGTTTGGACTTTAGGTTAAGTTAGGTTTAGGCGGATATGTTGCTTTGTGTGTTTAGAGTGTTTGAGTGTTTAGGTAAAATCAAATCCTCTCCCACAGAAATCATTTAGAGCGGACGCAATGCCAGACTGAAGGAACAGTGTATCAATATTCAGTGCATCATAGGTTTCTGAACATATTAAATCACCTTCATATCTTTTCTTGATCACATGAGGTTGTGTATTTTATTTGGATAACATAAATCTCTTGACACAGCAGTGTTTTGTTTTTTTGGAAATGTGGACGTTTGCGGCCTTATTAAACGAGCTGGTCACCCTTCCTTGTGCAGGACTAGCACTCACAGTGGCACTGATATTATAATTACCTTATCTGGTGCACTAGTGACCAGCTGGGCAAATCTTCAATAATACAGGAGACACTAGCAGAGAATGAATAATTAAATGAGGTACAAGGTGGGGGGAGAGACGTGGCATGATAATATGGTTAGGTATTATGTTTGCTGAAGATGTGGTGTGTGTCTCTCTGAGGATGGTGGAGTAATATGCTGTATATGGACACTGTTTATAGCTCCCCCCTCCCCCTGACCTTCTGATTTCACTGTTACCACTAATGATGAAATAAACAGATGGTGTCATAGCCTGCAAATTTTGTCCACGGTGCCCTGTGACTCAGGGGGCTGTTGAGTCATTGGTTTGATTCTCTGGAGCTTTAGCCCAGTCTTAGCACTTAAACACAGGCTATTTTAGAAAACGCTGCCAAAAATAAATACACGATCTGATGACCCCAAATGACCTTGTGATGCAACTGTGCTGACTCCTCCCTCACAGACTTATTTTCTGCTTTGCCTTTTCCCTGTATGCATGCATATGTATATCTCTTACAGTATGCTTAGCACTATTATGTACAGATTAGGAACAGCACTATAATTGGTAGTTTTCTAAATTTTTTTCTCTCTCCCTTGAATTTGTTAAAAATAATTGGTAATGGTCAAAACGGCCTGTTTCACAAAACATATCCAGGCCGCTGGTGTGCTCCTCCTACACTGGATTCACACTCAGGTAATTGGTCATTTGTTTATGTTGCTCCCAAATAATCATATGTAAGAACAGGAATCCTTAATGATAATAATGATATAAAAACAGTCCAATAACAATAAGCATGTGAGGCAGGACAAAGTTGTTGAGAAAAAGAGTGATTACATTTAGGCTAGCATACAGTACATACAGAATGTGTACAGCTTCATTGCTTTCCCCCAGAATGTGAGTCTTAAGGTTTTCAGGTGCTTTACCTTTTCTAATTACCTTTACTTAGAAACAAACAAAAAAAGGTAGCAGAGCAACACAGTTTTCACCAGGTTTGCATGTCATTACGCATCCAAAAGTGGTGTTTCCTGCTCAAAGAAGATGCTGTTTACCAGTAAATGAGAAGACAATTTGGGAAGAAAAAAGCAACTGAGCTACTTATTACGCACTAGAATCCAGCTTGGGTAATGGTTAAACTTTTTGAAAAAGTATATATTTTCATATTCAAAATGTATTGATACAGAGCAGATTTTTAAAAAAATAAATAAAATGTATACAGTACACATACGTAGAGCCTTCATACAATACTCCCCTCAGTGCACATCTGTTAAGATAAGATAAGATATTCCTTTATTCGTCCCTCAGCAGTGATGTTAAGTGTCCTTTTGGGAATACAAACACTTCACTTTCTAGTTTTCACCAGGTGAATATACCAACACACACACACACACACACACACACACACACACACGAAGCACAACATTAGTACAGTACTTATTCTCAGAGCCAGTGACTCAGACACAGCAGTAGGGCACTATGTGATGGCTCTATTGGGGGAATTTTAATCTCCATGCAGCTCTACGTTGTAGAGACATAATTAAATCAGGGACCTCACATAAAAATGCTGTAACTAATTAACCAATAAATTATCAGTTGCTGCTCCACAAATCATGATGTACAGATCAATTTTTATGTGCTGTAGTTGAGAAGAGCTCAAACCTTCCAATATAGAAATGAGGCCTTTTCTGACAGATTGAGCATATTTATATATTTTAACTGAACAAATAGTATATAGTGAGAGAAAGTTTACTTCTCACTACGCTTGTTATATAAATCCAAATTTTAAGAATTTCTTTAATTATTGAATGTTGCTAGTTAAAAAATGATGCAACACAAATGTTTTTCCATAATAACAATGTTGTTAAAATCTAAGTAACTTACATTTGAGCAATAAGATAAACCTGGAATAGTGACTTTTTTTGTACACTTGGAGGCAGCAGGAACACGTTGTGAACACAACATTGACATATTGTCACCTTTAAAGTTGATATGGGTGTTTGGTGCAAATAAGACTTTATTTGAATGGGGTGTGTTAATGTAGCTAATATTGATGCACAACATTCAGTCTTCATCGGAGGACGTGAATTAGATGAGACTAAAAATGCTGGCCAGATGAAGCACTTAATAATCAAACCCATTTTCATCAAAAATGTCACCAACAAATCGGACTGTTGCTTTAAATAGCCGAAGTAAACGTGAAGTAGGTTACGCCAGTCTCTCCACAACTGACTCCTTCGCAAGAGGAACAGATATTACGGGGAAGCACAAATACGGTCCTACCAGCTCTACCAGTCCAGGGAGAAAACACTTCACTTCCACCAGTAAATTGGATTTACACCCAAAAGCATTTCATGATGTTGGGAAGTACTTGTCACTAACATTAGCACTGCAGCTGTACTCTCTACTGTCTGCTGTGCTTCTCCTCGGCCTGCGGTGATTGAGCAGCTGTTAGCCACTTTTGTTGAAGATGGTAGTTTGACATTAGCACGAGCGTCTGTAAGGCTGCAAGACAACAGCTCAGTGGGAATATTACTTTATCCTGAGGGGTCAACACATACGTATAACCACTTGTTACTCAGTCTGAAGAGTTAGCTAGCTTTCAGTTAGCGACACAGCCACGGTTAGCACCGCGAGCCATTTTCATCTATAGGGGGCAGTAGAGGAGGGGCCTGATTGCTCCATGTTTACTCCAGTTTCCACCACACGTCCCTCATCTTCTACGTCGTACCTTAAGATATTTTTCAATCAAAATGACGACTGAAAATATAAAATAAACTATAATATTTTACTGATTTGATTATTAGCAATGATAATTAATTAATCACTGAAATCCCTGCTCAGTTAATGCTTTGCTCTAAATATGTCTGATGTGGCATCGTGACTGGCAATATAAAATTTCTGTTCTGATAACAAAAGTGTCCAGATTGTTTTTATCTCCACAACAGTCTGTGACATGATAATGGAATATTAACTGTAAAAATGAATAATGAGTGGGCGGATAAACAAAAGGAAAAAGCTAACTGTGATGCAAATGTAATTTGAAGCCTCTTAGTTGAGGTGCTCGTGGCCGCTGCTTGCACCTCACACATTAACACCATCATTTACCTTCATCTGTGAGGCAGAGTCTGAGAAATGATAAGAAATGTTGCCTCTTAAAAGCACGACTGCCAGTGGAAACAGCACGACCATTAACATGCACTTGTAGCATGCTCTGAGGCAATTTATGCGATCTAGGAGAGAATAAATGAGCCTGACATTAAATGATAAATTGATGTTAATGAGTAATCATTGAAGCACAGCAGATATGAAGTCTACATGCGCTCAGTTGTGACAACCAATATATGATGCGTACTTCGTGCAATTCACCCCCCTGCCCCGTGCATCCATAAACAATTAATAATCATCAATTTGAAATGGGCTGAGAAACTAGCAGCACCCCCAGATAAAGCATTTTATAGCATATTGCAAAGTGATGACCATGTGTTAATTATGGAACATAAAAAGAAATAAATGAAAAATCACATAACTATATATGACGGGAGAAAAACAGCTTGAAAGCGCTCTCAAGTAATTACTCTCCTCTATTAATCTCCATGCACCATTGCAGAATTGCAGAACAGTGACATTAATGTTTGGTGGCAACGGAAATATCTGATAAAAGGCCGGAGTGAGAAGCATGTCACTTTTTTCATTATAGCTTTTTTTCACTCTGTGTTACCTTTGTTGTGTTTTGTTTGTAGATGAAATGGCTTAGATCTTCTTAAAACTGACAGGAACGCTGGACAAATTATTCTGGTGGAGCTTTGATCCACCTCCTGGCCTCGCAAACCTGGGGGGCTTCAAAGAGGTGAATAACTGAAAGAGGACGTAGTAGCTTACAAGAGGCCCTCTACATGCCCTCAACCAAGACCCAGACATGCGTCACAGTAGCAGTATGTTGAGCTATGATCAGTTATTGATATGGTCTCTTGATTTACGCCTTGTTTATCACCTAATTTGTGTGATCAAGGATCACTTGAAGAAATAATTTCTTTTAAATGGATAGTTTGAGTATTCAAACCATAACCGTAACCATTCATTCAATTTCAATTCAGTAAATTAATTCATTCAGTGTATTCATTGCATATGCAGGTATCTGTTTATAGAGATTAATAGGCTCCAAGCTCTAACTCCATATTTAAAGCACAGACATAAGATTGATAATATTCATCTCGTCTCGTCAAACTATTGCTTTCAGTAATTTCTACAGACATGTTACCGCAATAATTATAACCACAAGATGTCATGGAGACCAACTTACTTGCTAAATTTGTGTAGATGTCACTGCTGAGCTGTGAAACAAATCACCTGATCCAAGTCCTTTGTGTATACTCTGTACACTGCGCTCACTGTAGCACAGCAAGGTGCTTTTCCTTTACAGTTTAAAGGGCTCTTTGCAGCTACATGTGGAGATAAAGCTGAATTCACGTCACAAAGGACTCAGCAATGTTTTGAGTCAATGTAAAGAACATACGCGTCCCTTAATCCTATTCTAATTCTACACCAGTAATCCTATATCTCGGCTGAGATGTGATCTTTAAAAGAAGGGTGAAAAGAGATTTTTCTGCCAAGGCTGAAAAGAAAAAAGTACTTATTTGATAACCCTATTGTAAATGCAATTTCCTGAAAAGGTGGGAAAGCATATTTGTGCCAGTATACAATAAAGGAGAGAGGGAGACAGGGGCATGAATTCACTGCAGCTTTACTGTTTCCTCCACAGCAAGCTTTGCTTGCTATAATTTAATCAGGCCACTAGGGATGGTCCAGAGACAGCAACAAATCAGAAACTGGTCAAGCATCAGGTTGAGAAAACATTTTGATGGAAGGCTATATTTTTTTCTTCAGCCTTAGAAAAGCACAATTATAATACATCCATGTGGATTCTTCACATTTATTCAGCCAATCAAACTTCTTGTCATAATTAAAAATTAGGGCTGTCAAAATTGACGTGTTAACACGGATTAATCCATCATCATGTTTAATCTGATTAAAAATTTTAACGCAATTAACCCATCTGCAGCGCAGAATGACTCAAAATCCCTGAAACGTCTCTGGCAACGCATTTCGGGCAGTTTGTCCAAGTAAAGATACCGGCGCGCATGCCGCTGCGTATGCGCAAATGGGCAGTTGATCCAGTACTGACAATGTCAACAAGTTAGTTTGTCTTAGTATCTGGCTGAAAAAGGAGTAACAGGGCCACATTAATGTGGATAAATATTTGTTTCGTTAACATGAACTGTTAAAGGTGTTTAATAAACACGTTAAATGCATATATATTCCCTTCTTTCTTGAGTCTGTTTGCTCATGCAAAATGAAACACGATTAATATAGATTAAAAATGAATATTTAATCGTGATTAATCGAAATTAATCCACAGCAACCCTGTGATTAATCTGATTAAAAATTTTAATTGTTTGACGGCACTATTAAAAATATAACATTGATATACAGTATATAATAAAAATACCAAATTGTAATTGCACAACCAGTGGATCATTTCATTTTGGCCACAAATAAATTACACAAAACGGTTCAGGAAGTGTAGGTTAAACAAGTAATTTGCAGCATTTTGTCACAGAATAACTAGTTGGATCACAGATTGATGGTAACAGTTAAAACATGTCTGACTGGAACTATCTGGAATTTCCCTTAAAGCCTTCTCATTGATTATTCGCATTGATTATTTTGAGTCAAATGCTTGTTGATGCTTATTAAGAACATTATAGAAGCTGTGATGAATATAGCTGCTGGCTGAGCGAGAGGCTCAGTGCAAACCCTGATACATCATGCTCCTTTTATTCCTTAAGAATGCGGTATTTAATTATTTATGGTATAACGTCACTGCAAAGCCGCAGCGCTGTCCGTCTATTTTGCCTCTGGGCACATTGCCCTTGTCAGGCAGGGTCACTATCATTTGGCTATTTCTTGCTGGGCTCCATGTCTTCTCATCTTTTTCTTTGAATATTTCCTGTCACTCAAGGAGGGACACACCAGGCTCAGAGTAGGAGAGTGCGACAACATCATTGCTTTTATGCTAAAATCAGAATGACTGGTCACCTCTGCAAAAGAATGACAAATTCAGAATAGCTGAGGAGCATTTAGGTCTCTTGACTTAAAGCAGGAGGAAGGTCAACAGGGTTATCAGAAATCCCAGCCGCAAACTGTTCTGCCTGCTGCTGTCCAGCAGACAGTACTGCAGCATCCAGCCCCACACTACCAGGACCAGGGGCAGCTTCATCCCACAGGCCAGATTAACTCTTCTGTCGTCACTATGACACTTTCCTCACACTGCATTGATACATGAATGTCACTTTACTTCATTATACTACTACCATATTTATACTATACTTACTGGTACTGTATATATATATCCTACTACACTGGCTCCACCTGCTTCCCTACCTGGTTACTTAGGGTTTACAACCTGCTTACATTTATGTATATATATTTAAGTACATATCTGTCTGCAGCCTGTTCTCATTATACATTCACTACATTACGACACAACCTGGTTACATTACAGTTTATACTTATTACAGTTTTACATTTTATGCTTCACTGTAAATGTAATTAGGCCCCAAATTAGCTCCACCAAAGGTGCAGTGAAAAGCACAAATGTCCTTCTTCTTGCTTTGAGACAATCAACTTTAGTTTTGGAGGACAGGAAACCAGTGGAAAAAAAGACGATGTGCAACTCCAGTAGAGAGAAGCCTTCAACTGATCAGCAGGAGTGAAGGACAGGAGACTCATTACGACACAAAGCTTGTTTGAGAAATTGAAATTTAAGGTATTATCATAAAACCTTTCATTGAGTCTGTCCCTTATCTTTCTTGAAGGAACTCTCATTTTCCTCCATCCATCTCAGAAATGCAGCTATTCTGAAAGGTGAACCAGCTCCACTGCCAGTTGAGAAATAACCCATCAAAATTTAAATGAGAGGGTTTTGGAGCAACAGGATTAAAGTCAAATTAGGTTTAAATAAACAAAGCCACAGAGTGTTGTAGCTGCCAGGGATTCAGTCAGTAGCATTTAAGAGAGGAAACAACTAAAACATTGCAAGTTAAGCAAGTAAGAAGTCTAGTGACCTCCAGAGGCAAGGTCTCAATCCACAAGGAGGCAGACAACTGCAATGGTGGGAACGTAACAAGATGCCTGGGAATACATGTTCCATCTGATATTTATACAAAGTAAGGTTTCACATCAGCTGAAATTTTATGAAAAGAAAATTCACCTTCGAGAGTTTGTTTTTTTTCCAACTTACTTATTCAACTATATATGAAACTAACTGAGCACTTTGCCTCTTCATTCTTCTTTGTGTGTTAAAATTTTACTCTGTTCAGCGTTAATCGAGGTGTAAAGGTGTAAAGCAACATATTCGCTTTATGTTTTTGTTTTTCATCCTTCAAAATTAAGCAGTAGTATCCCCCATTGCCAGCTGGCGTATCATCTAAATTTTGAAGTGTCTGACTCAAATCAATGGCAGACTTCCACACAACTTACCACAACAGCTCCGCCATCTTTGCCGTGGAACCCTCACTGGTGCAGAGCGCACAAATGTTACAGATATAAGCTTTAAAGTTTGCAACAGCATGGCAGAATTTATTGATTTCCCCCAGCTTAAAAGTTTATCATTGTTTGTGCCAAATGTGTAATTGCCAGGCAACAAGCTTTCCTCCTGACAGTAATTAGGTTATTAATATTTATTTGTTTCATTATGTCTTTTCCATTTATTGCTTAGCAACAGAATTCAGATCAGGATGTAATAAGTCAATAGAGCCTTGAAAAAAGCTTTGTTGTTACAATTTTTAGTAAGGATATTCTGTAACTAGAGAGTTGAGAGATCAAAAATTAACTATCCAACTACACATTCATGATGTGCAACACTGCATTGAGCCATTTTATCAATACTGAAGGAATTATTTGATTTTGAATGAAGGTAAAGCCTCTACAGCTTTACATCCGTCTCTATAGAAATTCCTGAGGGTTTTTTTTTCTTGAAGTATCCTCAGAGGTTTTCAAACTTACCCTTATATGGGTCACTTGATAGTATGATAAATGAGGGAGAGGTGCACCAAGGGACATTAGTGTTGAATCTTGGGAGGCAGTGGGAGTCCCAAAGCAATGTTCGCCTTGAGCTTAGCCCAGCTTGCCTCCCCAGGGGAATGTGCGACTGAAGTAGTCACCAAGTTTAAAAATAATCATTATCTCAAGGTTCGGCTCACACAGACAATGTGCACTGCTGTACTTTGTAGAGGCCACACAATACTTACCAGGAAGGCTTTTACATGCTTGTGTTCAATAAAGTAGTTTACCAGTGAAATCAGTTTTCCATGGGTTACCCTGATGTCATGATAATGTATCCTGCAACATTTAATTTGTTTCAGAAGGCAAGAATTCAATCTCAAAAACCATATCCAAATCATAAAATCACCCTTTTTTCCCTTTCTGTCCCAGGTCTCTTTCACCCCATTTACACCTGGTATTAAATAGGGATCTGTGTCGGATATGTTATCTGGATAATAAACAATCTGATCTTGCCTTCGTTTTTTACACATGGAATTTTTAATGCATTCTTGATTCTTCCAGTGATCTCTGTTCTCCAGAGCAAAAACCTGCATGATTAATTTGAGGTGGCGGCAAATCAGGCCCAGACTCAGCATATATAATATATTGAGGTGTTCCTTCTTTTGTATAAAAATATTGTGTCAGTTTGTCCAGGTGTGTTGCTAAAAGATTAATACAAATTATATGACTTGTTAACAGCAGACACAGTCGCACACACAGTTATGTCTTACTTTATATCATTCATTTCCAACCCCTGTTGAGTAGTGCATCTTTTGGAGCTTTCATGGCACAGAATAGATGTATAATCAGTAATTAGAGGCCTGTCTCTTTCAGCCCCCTCACTTGCTTGCTCTTTTAAATTAGAACACCATTG
This sequence comes from Holacanthus passer, assembly GCA_025331565.1. NCBI lineage: Eukaryota > Metazoa > Chordata > Actinopteri > Pomacanthidae > Holacanthus > Holacanthus passer. Next base: position 592,245 of record JAFREQ010000050.1, on the reverse strand, counting down.
TAGATTTTATGTTGTGTAACAAATATCCGTATCAATGTTATGTTGTGCACAGACATCAGCATCAGTATGGACTGTGTTTACACCTACCTAAGATCCAAACAATGCGAGCCAGACAACCTCCAGATCTCGTCAGTCAGATTAGATCACATTCTGATCACGATGCACTTACACATTGCATTAACATGCATTATTCCTTATTGGGATAACGTTTCTGGATACAGATCGCATTTTAATTCCAGGGGTAAAATGAGGTCTTTGTGACTCTCTTCACGTTTGACCCATTATTCCTCCGTCACTCTATTTTTCACTGCCTCTCTTTAAGTATCTCTCCCCAACCCCTCTTCTTTCTCTCTCATTCTCCCAGAGGCTGGTCCTTGCTCTCTGAGCACTGAACACTTCATTAAAGAAAAGCTTAACAACACTGTTTCACTCATTCTTTGTGGTAGCCATGCCTGTGTGTGTGTGTGTGTGTGTGTGTGTGTGCGTGTGCGTGTGCATATGTGCACAGTGTGGAAAGCCAAACAGGATCTGCACCTATTGAGATGGCTGAGACTGAAAGAGAGTCCCTCGAGGGCCATTGCACATGCCAGTCCCTTTCAGAATTGGACCTGAATGCGGCTGCCCAGGAATGTGCTCCAATTTTAGACTCGCTGGTGAAAGTCGGCAGGTTTGGAGAGAAGTGGAACATGTGATGGTTTTATAATTTTTGAAGCTTGTCCCTGGTCTTGTTAAAAAAAATATGGGACAGTAATATAAAGGACCAGAAAGAACAAATGTCCCAGTATATTTCAGTTCAATTTATTGTGAGGGAACACAACTCCTCTTACTCCTCCAACTACAACTGCTGATAGTGGTAGATACAGTGATGAATTGGTCATTTAGTATTAGTCATTTATTTATACTTATTTTTGTTAATTATCAGTATCATTCATCTGCAAGCTGCAATTTGATATCAAAGATGAAATTAATTCAAAGGATAGAGTTTTATCACTCTGAAAAAGCACTTTGAATAGCTTCTGGAGAGATTGTGTCTTACAGATGAACTTGAACAAAGTCTTAACATCAAGCTGATCACAGAACTGGAAGAGAGACACAACCAGTTTATTAAACTTTGGTCCTGGCTGATGGAAAAGTGTGCAGCATAAAATAACATCTTCAAAACTTTGTACCTTTAAACCTCTTAAGCTGAAGAATTGTGCTTTGGACTTTTAGACAGAGGTGGAAAGTAACCAAGTTTTCTAAAATACTAAGAAGTAGTACTTTGAGGTACCTGTACTTTTATTTTTTTCCATTTTATGCTACTTTATATAGACATATAAAGTCAACTACTATCAACTACTTTTCAGAGAGAGACTCTTGTACTCTTTACTCCTGTGCATTTACCAACCGTAGTTATGAATAATTTTCAGGTTAAGATCTTAAATAAAAACATCTGGTGCTTAAGAAATGAGGTGCATTGTTAAAAATTCAACTAGAGGATTACTTCTAGGACTAATTTCTTTTGTTTGTAACCCCTTACAAAACAGCAGTGTCTAGTTTGGGGCCCTTGTAACATTTCAGATGTCTACTCTAAACCTTTTGGATGATTTCATGTAAATGGCAGTTTGAGGCCAAAACAGACAAAAAAAATATCCATTATTTCACAAAAAGAAAAGAAAAGAAAAGTCCAAAAACCAAAATCAATAGTAAAATAAAAACTTGTGTAGCAGAACTTTGAACCTATTTTTTTCCACCCAATTTATCATCTCATGACCCTACAGATTTATCTTGTGACCCTTTGAAGGAGACGCCTGGACAAAACTTCCTCGGTGTAAATAAAGTACATAAACTAGCTCCACCTCAACCAGCTAAAAAAATGATATGCTACTTACACATTGTTGCATCAGTAACAGTTGAATATGAAATCATTATAATAACATGAGCCATTTTTTATGTGGAACAAGTAGTATTATGTTTCATACCTTAAATATACTTAGCTGATTAAACTTTACTTTTACTTAAGTAGAAATTTGAATACAGGACCTTTACTTGTAACAGAGTATTTTCACATTGTTGCATTGGTATTATTACTGAAGTAAAACATCTGAGTACTTCTTCCACCACTGCTTTTAGATCTTTCATGTTAGGTCTTTTACTGATGTTAAATAGCATGAACAGTCAAAAAGCCATGAACTCAGAGTATCTGGGTGTTGTTTTGGTGATGAGGCAGATTCAGACTGTATTCAGATATATGCCAAGACTCTGAAAATTAGAGGCAGTTTCCTTTGGATATCCTGCTTTTAAACATCAGCCTCTGTGGAGGTGTCATAATCAGTGTTGATTTTCTTTTCAATGCTGTACTGCATCTCTTTAGTTTTTTAATCCACATGGACGACACACAGTTATGCAGCGCTATGCTTTATTATCTTCTAAATACACCTTTAAGGTATTTCAGATAAAGTTGTTAAGCAGATTTCCATGCCAGAACTATCTGATGCAGGTTTCTAAGAATTTTTTTCTGAAGGCATAGATATACATATGCATAACGCTGCTCTTAATTAAAATCACTGTGGCTTTACTAATGTATAAAATTAGTTAATGTACAAATTTTATTAAAAAAGAGAATTATTTCTGCTTCACTCGCTGCATTGATGTACTGTAGATGTAATGAAATAAACTTACTAAACCGCTCACTCAGAGAAATGTATTCATTAACAATTGAATACTATAAAATGTGTTAATCTTATATGTATAAAGTGATACAAACAGCAGGGACAAATTTAAGCTTTATCTAGTATGGATAAAAAAATGTAACGTTGAGCTCTATGGTACCATGTAGGCCCAAAATATTGGTTCCACTGTTTATCATTACCAGCACACAAATAGTGTAAAAATAGGTTTAGCTCCAAAAAAAAATGCCATCACATAGAGGTAAGAACTTGAAAGAGCACGCAGCTGAAGACACGTCATTTCTGGATGAGCCACTGCATATTTTTTCTCAAATTGGCTGAGCTGCCAATTTTATTAACTGTCAAAATAAATATACAGGCAGCATAACTGGGAGGTGGCACTTTGCATCTAAACCAGCTATTGATCTTCTGAGCGAGCTGCTGCGAATTGATTACCTTGATAAGGTGGGTGTAGTACAGTGAAAACCTTGGTGGAGTAATACAGCATAAGTGCACCAGAGCAATACTTCTTCTTGTATTCTCAAGTTAATAGTTGATTGAACAAGACATCAGAAGTGGTACATTGAATCAACACATCCTCTGTTGGTTTTCCAACATGAGTGAACGTCTGAAATGCAACTTTGATCAAGCTCGAAAAGGATGATGAAAGATTAAATGTTGGTGAATGATGGAAAGGTTTTCCAGGGAGAGAGTGTTTTTATCAGTGAAGCAGTGAATGTATATATATTCCACTTTGAACATATTACTTTATTTATAAAAAAAAAAAAATCTATCCAGATCCAAACATAGATGCATTATCTTAAAGTTGAGGTCATAAAAAAATATCCATTATTGTAAGTATTTCAGACAATGAATTTACCTCATTATAAATACATACCAAACAATGAGCTTTTACATATGTGTAGTTTTAAAAGAAAAAATTTAAAGTATTGTGTCAGTAGTATTTAAAAGCCAAAAGAAGTGAAACCATAACCAATCTCAGGGGCAGATCCAAAAAGGGCCTAAATGACCATGTTTACTTACTTCAGACATTGGAAAACCTATTGAGTCATTGGTTATTAGGTTGTTGTAAAAGGATTTCAGTTCTGCTGTAAGACCAGTCACAACTGAAACTCAGTACAAACTACTTGAGTAAAGTACTTGCCACATTTTCATAAATACATTGTTGCCTTAATACAGCTAAGATTTATACAAAATAGAGAACTTCCCTGACCTTAAAAACAAAGGTTAGAAGACAAATATAAAAAGAATTTGTGACATCCAACTGCAACCTTTCAGCTCTGGGACTCTGTACATGTTCTGTGGGAAAATGTGTAAATGGAACTTTACCAAGCAGAAATGCCAAACATTCACTGGTTCCTGCTACTCAGATGTGAGGATTTGCTGTTTTCCCATGTGTTATTGACTGGACAAAATCAGCAGTCTGAAGATTTCACCTCGGGCTTTGGAAGAGTTTGATGTGAACAAAATAAATAAAGAATAATTTAAAATGTAATCAATAATGAAAATAACTGTTGTGTGCAACTTTTGTATATGTGGTGGTGTGGTCTCCAATATTCCTGTTTTTGCCATATGCAAACACAATCTGGATGAGAATATTAATTTCAAATATTAAATGGTCTATGGTTTTTTTTTTCCGGAATACCTCACATTGTTTTGAACAATTATAGTGGCAAATATGCCTTCTTTCCATCTTGATTTATTTTCTGTATCTTTGACTTTCATTGTTTACCATTTCTTTTTATTAAGTTTGCTTGCAACTGTACATCCAACCTTCGGTACCCCCATCATATAGATGACCCTAATATGTATGAGCCTTCCGGTATTCCCTGTGCATTACGGTTTATGGTACAGTATATTATATTCATAAGTGCTTTTATTTCCCTCAATTCCCCACATGCTGAAATTGCCTGAACACATTTTACCCATGCCCCTGCACTCAAGAACAGCTGGAAAGATCCTATCAGGTATTCTTATATATTTGCATAATTGTTAATATACCTCACAGCGTTGCATTAAAATTTAAATTTCTAACCACAAACAGTGAGCAAAGGGGAGCACTCTCCTCTCGATAGACAAATGCAGGCAGAGGGAAAATGGATACCATTTGCATAGTAGTGAAGCGACATCAAGGAAGGCTGCGAGGCATTGTTGATCCACATTATTTCACTCTATGAGCCCAAGTCACGTCCACCAGTTAGAGTAGTTTTGGCACGTATGAGAGGCAGGTATTTGTGCTAACAGGCTAACACAGGAGTCAAGCACTAATTAGCTCCCCCTGATCAGCATAAACGAATTGTTGAGGTTGGAATCATTGGGAGTAACAGCCCAAGGTTTCTCTCTCTTTAACATGCAGCAGGTCAGATCATACATGTATGCATTCTTCTTCCCAAACTTCTCTGTTGCTGTGGAGCAAGATTCAATTTCATTATCAAACCACATTTTTTCAGTGTCCCTGGTAATAACAAATAGCCCTTTCTCCCAATAAGTTGGTCGCAAGGCAACATATCTTGGTATTTTGTGAAGACGTTCCAAGGACTTTAATTTTCAGTGCCTTCAGGAGATAAAAATACTGTATCTGTCTTTTGTACTGCAAAGCATCTATGGTTATAATAGCTTTCATCTGCAGCCCTGCTGTTCCCCACAATGCTGCCATATTGAACATTAATAGCATTTTGGTCTATCAAGCTGTATAATACGTGGCTGGGCGCATGGGGGAGGGGGGTATTTGTAGGTGTGTACATGAATGTAGATAGAAGCATATGCTGAATGTCTACTTCAGTTCAGTGGATGGTTATTGGTCTGGGGGCTATCCACTTGTTTACCTGTCCTCCTAAACTCCTGTCTGCAGTTTATTAGCATTAAAGAGTCACTTCATTAAAACAGAGGAACTGTGATGCATTAAATCAGCCATATGTCCATAATGTTGGAATTATGATGGGAATTTCTTTTATTGATACAGATAGTTAAAGTAGCTGTAATTGATCTTTTTAATAACTGTGTGAAATGACAATGTGACAGTGTGGTAGGGTCGCTTGTAGTGACAAAGCAACAGAGCATTATCACCTGAATCTGCAGCTCCCACTGTATATTATCTGCACAGCACCACACAGCCAGATGTTTCACCTCAGGAGTTGGTAGAGACCAAAACAGTGCTAAAAGGGAGTGAGGAGGCCAAAAGCATGACTCCAAATGATTAATGATGTAACAGCTGGATGTGTAAATGTTGCTATATCAACCTAAATGGTGAGTAAATGTCAATGTTGTGTTCACGGCTTGTTTCCACTGCCCAAAAATCAGTTAGTGCAGGTTTAAAGAGCAGTGAATCATAGCTGAATTTAAAGCAGCAGCACTGAGAGTGGGGAAGTGACAGAAGCAAAACTAGAACTTAAATTTGTTGCTCCATTGTGGTTATCTATTAAACCCTCAGCAGGTCCTGTCTACTTTAGACTGTCTGGCCTTTCTGGCACTTTCAGTCTCATCCTCTGTACATATCCGTTTGGTACAAGTATTACAGTGGCACAACAGCAACAAATAAAAAACATTCTGGTGCCACCATTGAGTAACCGAGACTTTTTCCTGGATCTCTGAATCAATATGAAGATTTTAGAGCTCCTTGTAAGCCAAGAAACACCCTGGGCCAGGAAAAACATTGGTAAAATAATTGGAGATTTTATACAATGTAAGAGCTCCAAGTACTTCTGGTTTCATCCAATGGACTGAACCAATTATTGATACTGATGAAAACTCTACAATACTACACTGAACAAAAATATAAACGCAACACATATGTTTTTGCTCCCATTTTTCATGAGCTGAACTCACCCTTTGCTGATGTCAACGTTGTGGATCAAGTGGCCCATGGTGGCGGTGGGGTTATGGTATGGGCAGGCATATGTTATGGACAACGAACACAGGTGCATTTTATTGATGGCATATTGAATGCACAGAGATACCGTGACGAGATCCTGAGGCCCATTGTTGTGCCATTCATCCACGACCATCACCTCATGTTGCTGCATGATAATGCACGGCCCCATGTTGCAAGGATCTGTACACAATTCCTGGAAGCTGAAAACATCCCAGTTCTTGCATGGCCAGCATACTCACCAGACATGTCACCCATTGAGCATGTTTGGGATGCTCTGGAGCGGCGTATACGACAGCGTGTTCCAGTTCCTACCAATATCCAGCAACTTCGCACAACCATTGAAGAGGAGTGGACCAACATTCCACAGGCCACAATCATCAACCTGATCAACTCTATGCGAAGGAGATGTGTTGCACTGCATGAGGCAAATGGTGGTCACACCAGATACTGACTGGTTTTCTGACCCCCCCGGACCCCCCCGCAATACAGTAAAACTGCACATTTTAGAGTGGCCTTTTATTGTGGCCACCCTAAGGCACACCTGTGCAATAATCATGCTGTCTAATCAGCATCTTGATATGCCACACCTGTGATGTGGATGGATTATCTCAGCAAAGGAGAAGTGCTCACTAACACAGATTTAGACAGATTTGTGAAGAATATGTGAGAGAAATAGGCCTTTTGTGTACATAGAAAAAGTCTTAGATCTTTGAGTTCAGCTCATGAAAAATGAGAGCAAAAACAAAAGTGTTGCGTTTATACTTTTGTTGAGTGTAATTAAACCTTGTGCTAAATACATTACCGCCATATTGCACAAATGCACAAAAAAGCACAAATGTGCAGTGTAATAATTGATACTAATAAATCTTGTTTATTTTGTGCATATCTGTCCATTTTATGTACTAGCTCTATTCCCTAACACACCTCAAAGACAAAACGCCAGTCAGACACAAGTGATGCAAATAATAGATTAGTACAAAATGTGAAATTCTCAAATGACAATTCCTTGTCATGGCAATAGTGTTATTAAAAAGATTCATATCTCTTACTGAGTATATATTTAATTATTTCTCAGTAATTTCTGTGACAAGGAAAAAAGTGATGTTCCCCACTTTGATGGGAAATATTTCTTATATGACCCTTCTGATTGCTGCTGTGCACATCAATTTTGTATTTGTCCTTAATGACTTCTATCTGACTACCAGTACATTTGCTTTGAGAAATAACTGTTGATAATAATGAGAAACCATATGCCTGAGCAATGACACAAGAAGTCATTTGGATCGTCACATCAAACTGATTTGTACTCTCGACAAACAGTTATCATGCTTATAGCGCAAGAAAAATGGACACAATTTGATGTGAAAGTGTTGCCTTATGGGACTCTGGAAGGCCTTGAAAGCACATGTTGCTGTAGGACTGAGAGATGTCGCACACAAACCATACATGGTGTATGAATGAGAGAGCTGCCTGCTGAATTAAACATTGGACCGTGGGTGGCATAAAGGTGAAAAGGGTACTAAGTGCTGCATCCATCTACAGTATGTGAGGGTACGGCTCTACATAGAAAAAAATGTTTTGGAATATGAATCCCGATGGCAAATGATTTGTAATTACTGCCCCCTCTGTAAAGAACAAAACAGAATACATCACAATGGAGTTGAGGTCAAACCACAGGATGGATTAACTGTTAGCGCCAACCTTCGATCTTTAAGTAGCTGCTTTTTGGGTTAAGGTTGGACAGTGAGAGGCCGTGTGAGGATTGTATTTCCATGGCATCGTGAGAGTTTGCTGTACAGTTGTTTCCAGCAGAGCACTTGTGTTTGCTGACTCTGTAATGTCAGGGCTGAGTGCAGTATTATGCTAACAGCTAGAAAGCTTACAGTATGTTGGCTCCGACTCTGACAGTAATATATTTAGGTTATAGTAGTTGCATTTTATTTATCCTTTGTATCCTTCTGTTTCCTAATTACCCTGAAGCTGCACAATCCAAGTGTTATATATTTGCAGCTCCATGATGTAGTAAGACACAGCCATAATGAATACCAACCTGTAAACAAGTTTTGAATGATTTTTTGTTAATTATTTTTTTTATTTAATCTATTTCTTGTTTAGCCTATAAAATGTATGAAATGAAATGTATGAAAATAGTGACCCACTACAATTTCCGATCATCTTAGGTAATGTCTTTAACTTGCTTGTTTTACCCAACTGAAAGTCCAAAAAGTTACAATTATACAAAACAGAAAATCGGCAAACAATACATTTTGAGAAGCCGGAAAATGACAGATGATTAAGGATTAATCAATAGTCAATACCAAATGATTCCAAAGGGGGAGACGGGCAAAAGTTTTAACATTTTATTGGAAATGCAGAGGAAAACCAGATCAGAATTTAGTTTGAACTGCATGTATGATACATCATGTAATGGCAGCTGTCTATAAAAAAAAAAGAATTATATTCCCATGTAGGAATTTGATGTCATTCTGCTGTATCTTGATGTGCATCATTCATCTGGCAGCATGCACTGTATTCTGATGTGGAAACTGTCTGTCTGAATGGCATGTTGAACGTTAAAAAGAGTCAGCATTTATGCACCAGACAAACGGTATCCACATCCACAGAGGTAGACGTCTTCTCAAGACAATAAGGCAATGTGTTTGCACACAGTTACATGGGGAGATAAAGCTATTTGTTCGGTTTTGATTCTGTAGTCTTAAGGAAAGAAATGAGAGTACCGAAGATCTCATTCATGATTTGTCTGTCAGGAAGATGTTGCAGAGGATTGCATAACCCTCAGCAGGCAGTTGAGCAAAGATTTGAATTTGATTTATGCATAAAGGCCTTGAAACAGACAACTTTGACTGAGTTGGTTATTCTTGAATGGATAAAAGAAGCAACATTTATATAACAGTAGCTTAGACACAGCTATATGTTTTGAGTTGGTCAAGGTCTGAGGAACAGGCTTTCATTTAAACAACAAGGGCTTCTACTGCAGAAGGAAAGGCTAAGGATCAGTGGGTGCACGCTATTCTCTGCTCCTCTGCTTTCGGCACTAAATATTCTGAATATAATTGAAATCCACTTGTGGTACATGGGTTTTTTAAATGGCAAAACAAATCCTCCATGTAAATCAATTAATATCAAATTTAATATACTGCTCCTTCGATGATTGTTAAAAAGATTGTTTTCATGACCAGAAATTTGCTTGTGATTGTGTGACTTTATGTAACTCAGAAACACTTCCCCCGCCAGTCATTTTCAATTTCACAAGACACGGAGTTGAGACACGCTAAGTTTGAATAAGTCTCGTCATGGTGCAGAAAATAAGCAACCAACTCATTGCATTATCCCTGCAGCGTTATTAACATACTGCATCATACATGGAACCTGATTAAAAATTTAATCTTTATCTATTTAGCAAAATGCTGTCTGTCAGATGTAGGCAGTATACATTATGCAGATTGGACATTGCCTTTAGAGGAGAACTAATGTGGCATAGTGAAGTCAGCCACCGTGATATCTATATATGTTGACATTTTCATTTAGGGGAGAGAAAGGTTGGTCTGTTGCTTTGTGCCTTTGTTCTGGGTGGTGACAGCACGATTTCCTTCAGGGAATTCTTGTCCGACTTCCAATCTTAAAAATTGTGCATTAAGTGAAATGGTTCCTTCAACAGTCGACTGTATTTGGTTCCATAGTTTTAAAGACAAGAACCAGAAGAAGAATTCATGAAAGGGACTGTTCTACCATTGTGGACGCCAACAGAAAATAGTTTGCAAATTGTAAATTCAGAGGTCATTTTGAAAAGGTTAATATAATTTGGAATTTGGTAGTATGCGCTATTAAAATTAATGCCGTTATTCATATTCAAAAAGCTGTGGTAAATTACCGGAGGGATCACTGGCCTTGGGTGCAGAAGGCACTGATGTAAGGAAAGAGTTGCATCGTTCCATCCATTAAAATGAACAGAACCACGCGCCTGTCTTCACTATCCTCTCCAGAGACGTAGCCAAATATAATTATACCTTTCCAGGTGAAGGGGCCCAGGAGCTCGCTGGTGAGGAAATTGCAATTGCAGAGTTTAATTTCAGCAGACAATAACCTGATAGACCTACTGTATGAATGAGTGATTGTTGAGTGAGTCCAGCGGTGCTGTCATATGACTTTCAACACAGCGACCTACACCACAGCCTTATGGTCAAATGATGCTCAAAAATAGTGAGTGCAATGAAGATATGTACCCTTTTATTTATATCTATGAAAATCCAATTGCCATGTGGTAATTCAACCCCTTCAGTCCTCACTATCTTTACTCTTTTTCCCACCATTCGACAGCACTTCATCCCGATGTCGCTGCTGTAGATCCTGGTGAGGTGGATCAGTGAGTCAGTGTCTCACTCATTCGAGGCATACAGTTTGATGTCATCCATGTATAGGATGTGGCTGATGGTACCCCCACTTTTGAACATGTATCCACATCCACTCTCTGTGATGATCTGACTGAGGGGGTGCAGGCCTATGTAGAACAACAGCAGGGACAGTGCAACACCTTGGTATATGCCACATTTGATGGTTAACAGTGTGACAATCTTTGTGATTGTCTTCAACAGTGTGACTGTCTTTGTGATTGTCTCTACTTTGTGATTGTCTTCACCAGTGTGACTGTCTTTGTGATTGTCTTTACTTTGTGATTGTCTTCACCAGTGTGACTGTCTTTACCAGTGTGACTGTCTTTGTGATTGTCTTTACCAGTGCCGCACTGAGTTCTTGATGAAGGCTTTTAATATCCTGTTGGCTTTGTATTGTACCAAGCACTCCGGTAACTGTGGGTCATCAGCTTTCTTGTAATCATTTCAGGCTCTGTGCTCAGATTGGTCTGTCTGGTCTTGGGTGACTGCTCTATCAACCAGTAGTTGATGCTTTGACCCTCTGGTGTTGTTCCCAATTCCTGTCTTTTCGCATGTATTGACTCATGCAACTAAGCAGCAGAAAGGATCTTCCATGTTGTGGACACGCAGGTTATTGGCTTGTAATTGGAAGGTGTTGTACCCTTGTGGGGATCCTTCATGATCAGTATTGTTGTCCCCTGTGTTAGCCAATCGGGGTGAGACTCTTTTGTTAGCAGCTGGATCAGAACACATTCTTTTAAAAAAAAGCCCTTTATTGCCATTCAATGAAGCCTATGTTATAAAAGAAAAGCCCAATTCAGGTAAAGTCACCTGGATATTAAACAGAAACAGCACAAATAGAATGAAAAAATGTTTTGAGAGATGCTGAGCGTGGCAGTTTTTTGTCTTTACCTGTTATACCTCAGCATTCACTTGAGGCCTTGCTTGATAACTTAGAAGAGTTCTAAAGAGAGGGTGCAGTGTGACTTCATACAGAGCAGAATAAGATGATATAGGTATGTATAGGTACTTTAGGTGCCCTTTGTTAAGCCTAAGGACCTTTTTACACTATACAAAGACCATCTAAAGGATGAAAATACACCACACTGCATGCTTTTACTATTGCTGTATAGCATGTTTTAAATGAATGGATCTGACCCTCTGAGTCGTCTGTAATTTACACAACTTTTCTCTGTGGTTCAGGTGTAAATATTCTCTCCTCCTCCACATTTACTGTGTACAGCATAACACATCCAAGAGGCCTAGACTGCAAAGACATTAATTTAAATTCTTACTGAAAGCAACCAGAGAAATCGAATAATGGGTAAAAAAAAAACGGGCCGGAGCAATACAGGAAAACAGTCATTTTTCATCACTCTTTCAATACATACTGTACTCCCAAGCCCCAAAAGTGTTGTTTTACAGTAACAATATTTATGAAATACCCCTCTCCTCAAGGGATGTTTCTTGGCTGAAAACGACCATTTTGTACCGCATCAGCACAAATTTTATGCACATTCACATTCATTAAGTAAGAGTAACGCTGTCTAAAAATTGAAATATGTATTACTGCTTTCACGGGCTTGGTTTGAATGCTCCCTCTGAGGACTTGATGAAAATGATCAAACATGTAAAACAAATCAATGCATGTCTTGACAGAAACCTACTTTATATAAAATCCTTTGTGGGCTCCTTCAATTGACCTCATGAGCAATTCTTTTTAATTACCTTTTCATGTCGCTGCTCAGTACAAATCAGAACAAATGGAAGTGGTACGATTGCTCTCTAAATGGCCATTTACAGGGTAAAAATTAAGGGACAAAGACCTCTTTACTACTAGCCCTGCTGATTATACTTGGAAGCAAAAGCAGTTCTGGCTGTGTAAAGATGTTAAAGAGACATTACCAGTCTGGGGGCCTGGCACAGCAAGGGAGCAGAATAAACACAAAAGTGCTCTTTACTTGCTTTAACCTCCCCTGTGCTTGTCTTAAATAGGTCAGTGTCATCAATATTCCATTAGTATCCTGTTGAACACAGAACATCAGAGACTTAAAGGATAACTGCAAATCAAAAACTGATTTGAACAGTTTAAATTAATAATGGCATTTTTAAGATACATTAATTTTAATTTACACCAACTAGCAATTTATGCACATTCTAATTAATGAATTCTTTTTCATCTTTGTTCATTGGAAGGTGGTTAGATCCTCACATTTTTATTGTTGTATAAGTGTGTCGACACGCTTTTGTCTAAGACAACTGGTCAGCTGCAGGCATGACATTTACTGTGCCTTCAGTCAAACAGTATTTTCAACTGTACACGAGAAGATGTTATGGTCTATGTTGTGACTTTTCTTTACCACCTTGACTTTCCTCGAACTTGGTTTATGCAGCATAATTCTAGAGGAAGGATTGAGGAGTTTAGCCTAAAGCATGCAGCATATATCTCTTTTATGGTGGTGTCTTGCATGGTAAAATGGAAAACTGATTATCTTCCATACGCTCTGCTTATGTTTTATTCCTATCTGTTGGAAATTTTTCTATCAACAGATTTATGTAGAACATATGGAGTGTATTTAGGTTCTAAAATCCCATTATGGAAATGATGTAGCACATAGACCTTGAGGACATCTGAGAGCAGCAGAGGGTACACAGATGGTGGTTGAAAGTTTGAGGGTTTCCTCACAACCAAGCCTGGTGTAAAGGGAAAGTGTTCAATCAGCAATGCATCACCCAACACCACACACTTTTTTTCAGCGTTTTGTGGTGGTGCAGCCTGGATGAGAAAAGCTTGGGCTGAGACTGAAAGAAATGTATGTATTCAATCCCCTTTAGGTGCTGTGTAGTATCTGTGGCAATGGTGAATGATTTGTATTATCGTGGACACCAGCAGCTTTGAGCACCTGGATTTTGAACCTCTCCCATTGTTTGTTGCATCAGTTGAAATAAAAAAGTTGCGGGTGTTTTAAACAGGGATGGACATGACTGCTTTTATATATACGGTTTGTTTAATTAGTTAAACAATATGCTGGAAAGTCTATCTTTATATCTGTCGATGGTTTCCAGACAAAAAATAGTACCCAGAGCCCCTGGTGACATCTTTAAATATCTTGTTTTGTCCAACCAACAATGGCATAAACTTATTTCATTCTCTGCATCTTTTGTTTCATGCAAGCTACATAATTGAACAAATTCACTTCATCTCATTGAAGTCAATTTCACCAGTGCATGAACTCACTAAATTCAATTCAAAGAACTTTATTTATCCCTGAGGGGCAATTTAAGAATATAGTCTTGAATAAAGTCTTGTGAGCCAGCTGCTGATGCTCAAACCTTTTTAATGCAAGAGACCACAAATTCAAATTCAACTTGGCCTGCTCCTCTTTTTCCACTGTCATCCTCTACACATCCATCAGCCGTCCTACCTTCTCCAGGATGGCAGGGAGCTGGAGCCTATCCCAGCATGCATTGGGCAAGAGTTCAGGTACAAGCTGGACAGTTTGCCAGTCTATCACAGGCCCACCACCCAGACAAACCCATTACCTCTACATCTAATGGAGGTACATAAGATTTGGTGCAGACATCCATCTCAGATTAAGAATCTTATTGGCTTTGGTGATCCTCCAGCTTTCTACTTCTGGCGCCACCAGGAGGCAACAGGTCAAACTGCCAATTTGTCCAGTAGTTTGGTTTATGACCAAATCCCTGCAAAATTCATTCCATTCCCACCAGCTGTAGTTTGTGTTCATTTCTGAGTAGCAAATGTTGGCATGAACATGGAACATCATATAAACATTATACCTACTAAACATCAGCATGTTAGCATTGTCATTGTGAGCATGTTAGCACTTAGCTCAAAGCATAACCTCACTAGCATGGCTGCAGAGTCTTAGTCCTGTTGCTTTGCGTTTCCATTTTACAGCAACATAAATGCAGAGCAACACTTTCTGTTGCTCTCTTAGATATTGGATTTTCCCTTGTTGTCCTGAGTCTTCTAGGTCCTTGTTCTGTAGTTTATCACAATAAGATTCAATTTTCAGCATCCATAATTGAATCAGAGGACTCCTTCTCACCTGAGATAATTTCCCAGGGAATGAGTGGAGACTTGGATTCGGAGTGAACTTGGACTTTGATCGCAGCTCCTTCTGGCATCTGATAAGGACATCTCCATGTGGAGGCATACCAAACATGTTCATGTTGGATACCCTGGAGACTACTCAGGACATGCTGCATGGATTATATATTCTGTCTGGCCTGGGAATGTCCCAGGAAGAGCTGGAGTGGACCTGTGTGGACCCTCTGTCACTGTAACAGAGAACACAAATGGCTATAATGAATGGATGCATCAGATGACATGAGGAACAGTGGAGTCATTTCTTTACCTAAGCGTGACTTTCATAATTGATTAAGGTGTGATTTTCAGCAACACCTTCTCTGCAATGTGTCACACCTTGAGATTTGTAACTTAAGACTTCAGAGTATGACTTTGCCGTGAGTCACTGTTGAACAGCAAAGCGACTTTATTTTCTTCTAATCTCCTCATCTCCTCCCTGAGGACATAACTCATGCTCTTTTTCATCAACATTTCCCGGGAAATGAACACTACCAGTTCCTTGAGTCCTATTTACTGAACTCCCTTGGGTGCGCCCACAGTCTCTTGGAAGCTGGGTGTAGTGCAAATAGGGCCCGTCGAATCAAATGTGAATTTAAATGTGAGGCATACTCATGCATAAAGCAGACAAAGTGACATTTACCACATCTAATTCTGCAGTGCGAAAAAAAAAAAAAACTAGAAAAGTACAAAGCTCATGCTTGCTTGAGAAAATACTGATGATCTGTTAAATCTGACAAACCCTGAAAAAATTAATCAACTTTGTATAAAGCTTAATTATAAAATTGTACTCAAATACCACAAAACAATAGTTAGGCAGACATAAAAATCTTACGCAGCTTAATCTAGATATACCAATTCTATGTATTTGCCTCTTCGCCTCTTAGTTACTGTTAGAGATTAAATGATTAGTCAGTTGATCATTGATTAATAATTCATTTCTCAAAATATGAACAGATTAGTCAATAATGAAAATAATCATTAGGTGCAGCCCTGGTGGCCATGTTGGACAACGTTATGTTAACAGTATATGTTGAGAACATCTATGCACCCACAGTTTACTGATCACAGACAGGCTATTAACCATAAAATAAATGATGGTTAACACTACTTTCACACAGCTTAATCAAGCTTTGTAAAATGGATAAAAATGATACCATCTGCACCATAAGGTTACTGAGGGTCACTGTCACATACCCCTTTTATCTTTTTTTACCATTTTCAGGATGTCTTTGTAGTTCGTAGCATTTGATACAAATGTATGTATGTTTGGCACAAGGCTGCTGAAGCATTAAGCTAACCATGGTCAGACCACATTTTGCCCCCCATTAATTACAGTGAAAAAACGCAAGAGTCAATTGACCCTGGCTTGTTCGCCCCACATAGAGCTCAGTCTAATTGACAGAGAAGGTAGGATTGACCTCTCATTCAGGAAAAAATGAAATACTGGTTTATATTCCTGTTTATGCAGCAGAGGATATACAGGCTGTAGAGACAAAGTAGCCGAAGGAGGTGTAAGACATGACGAGTGTTGTTGTTGTTGTTAGCCTGCTAGCTATGCTAATACCCTGCCATATATGCTCACAACTCTGCCCACGCAAATTCATGTCCTGCCTGCAACACCACACAGGCGAAAAACCGGACTGACTGTATCTTTAGAGCAGAACGATGACCATGATTGTACAAGATCGTGTGTAACTGTGAGCAGTGCATTGAGGAACAAAGCCAGTTCTCGGTGATCAGTCAATAGTGTTGAGCCATTTAAAACGACACCCAGCTGTCTTTATCTTAAAGTCCTTAACTAGTGTAGTGGAAGTGAAGTAAGACAGTGGTGTGTGGGGGCGCAGAGAAGGTGCAGCCAGGATCCTCGCTGGGTGCTGTGTGGTCTGCCTGCGAAGTGCAGCATTATTCTTTGTTTAGTCACTGAAACAGAACAGAAAGTGATTTGATGGTAGAAAAGCGAGCTGAAAGTACTGAACAAGTCTAATGAAAAAGTTATGATATAAAGAAGTAAATGTTGAGAAAATAAAAGCTGGGGGTAAATTGAACTTTAAATGGTTTGCTGCTATAATCTCCACTGGTGCTCTGTGTTGATGTGTCATTACCTTTTCAGAGATTTTAGGGTCTTTTGACTTCTCACATTTCTGGGTAATATAAGTTTTTTCTTTTATATTGCACTTATATTTATGTATGTGGTTGCTTGGACTCTCCTATTTTCCCTGTGATTCTTATTTTAATTAAAAAGATAAAATGAGGCTGTCGCTTATCAAGTAGTTTATATTCTATACAAACCAGATTGCTGGGTTGTTCACAATAATCATGTAGAAGTAGTTCAACAATTTTTTTTTGTTGCCTATAACTACATTGTTTTAGCCTTTCAAAGTCTCTCTTGATATCTCAGTTTGTGTCTGCATGATTTAGAAAACATTCGTTGTAGCTGTTGCAAAAGAACGTATTTCTTGTTCACGCGAATCATCCATGGCCTTGCTAGACCACAATAAGCAAATTAAAATCGTGGGCTGGCTTTTGTCATGCAAAAATTATAAAGCCTTACTAAATAAAAGCACATGTTTGCAAGGTTTTGTGAGTGTTTTGAACTAATAATTCTGTTGTTAAGAACTAAGAACTGTAGGTGCTTGCATTTAGTGTTATTAATAAAAATGAATGTTTTATACATACTCATTCCCGTTCCTTCATCCTCAACATCCTCCTAAAAGAAGTCTAAGTTCCTAAAGTACCTGGTCATGCCCTCCCTCTACAATTTGCACACACCCAGGGATGGGTGGATGAGAACCTGAGCTGGAGAGCAGCCAAGCCGTGGCAGACACATTAGACAGTTGTAAGCACAAAGTAAGGTCATGCTCAAACTTAAGTGGCCAAGACTGTGAACCCGCGCCCTGCTCACTGGAGAGGTTAATAGGGATTAACAAACAGGGGCTCTCTCGGGAGGCACTGTTGTGTTGCCTGTTTTTAAAAGCGAGCGTGGACTTGACATACAGCGTGGCCTGCAGCGGACAATAGGAAATTGTAGTTCTAGGAGCCGTAATTGGTGCTGGTTTCTTCTTATCTTCTTGAGAAGTAGAGACAGAAAAGTGTGTGTGTTTTCTCTATCTTCATTCATACTGCAGTAAGCTCTGGTGCAAACAAGTGCGAATCAGTCTTGGCGTGAGTGTGTGGCGAGATTGATAACAGCGAGATACTGTGGCGTGGACCTGTGGCAGTTCTGGCTGGGTCAGCAATCTCCCCCCCACCCCCCCAAGGCTTACGTTATGAACAGATAGAGCCGTTATCGTTGCTGCGATAAAAGCGGGACGGAGCCACTACGTCAATACAGGAACATCATTAAGAATGCACCATTTCTGAGAGCTGAGAGCCCAAAGCCTCAGCCGTGAAATCCAGTCTCAGACACTTCATGATATTGAATAAAGTGTTCATATTTTAAAAAAGACTGGCCTGCTTTGCCCGCTTTTCTTGGATTTAGGTGAACAAATGTGAGAAATTTTAGATTAGTTACATAAACTGTATCTGCAGCCAGACAGATTATATCAGAAAAATATAATACTACTGCCTTATTTCAGTATATTAACCTAAAACAGTATTGCTTTGAAATGCAAAACAAATTAACAATAATAGTCCTGTAAATACCTTTTTAACAAATATTGATGTTCTCAACTTGAATGTGTAAGCACTTACCTATCTCCTAAAAGTACCAGGTAGTACTTAATCCAATTTATTTCCTCTTGGCAAGTGACATACAGTCATAATGGCAGATGCTATTACCGCACATTAATACTCGGTGGGGCACAACATAAAATAAGCAAAATAAACTGTGAGACATGAGCACATCAGTCAGGTGGTTGAATGCAGTTAGACATTTTGGTGCAATGCTTTTTGCACACAGTGGAAAATGAATGACTGAGCATTTGTTAATTCCCCTTCAGTGAATGATCTGCTACAGCAATGATAGCATAACTCAACAAAATGAGGATTATGATAACGCACTGAATTACAAGCCTATACACAAACTGGACATTGAAAGATGCTACCAGAATATCTGCATATAAACACGTTTCATAGAGGGCAGAAAATGTGCGATGATAATGATTGAAAATTCACATGCTACCCTATGTTCCCATTCCACACTTTCCCTGTGTTTTTCTGTTCATCCTCATTCCACCATTTCATCATTATTTCTGTCGCAAATGATTGGTTTCCCTTTCTTCCTCCTCTTATTGCCCTTCTCTCAGCATATCCCTTCTTTTTCTCTCCTGCTTTCTCTCCCAATCTCTTGTCTCCACCCTTCCATCATTTTTGCCTACCTCTCACCTATCACTCCCCCCTCCCTCCTCCGTCATTCCATCTTTGTACCGGTGCGGCTGCAGAAATGAGACTTGGCTGTGACTAATCTGCTGGCAAAGCCTCCGAGGGCCCCTTGTGGTGGTGCCTCTTCACAGAGGACACATGTGATTGATTGAACCTGGGGAAAACTTTGTCAGGCTGGCCATCATGACTGGATCTCTTGCCTGATAATAAATTCCCTCCTCCCTCAAGTACTGTGGGGAGACACAAGTGTCATGAGGCGCATTTTCATGACACACAGTACCTGGGACTGTTATATTTGATCCACATTGCCAGATTCTACTTTCTCTTATACATACAGTCACTCTCCCATGGTTACATGTCCCTGACCCTAAACCACCCAACACATTTTTCATGTGTTTGAAAGAAATAGTATGTGTTTAGAAAGAAAAAATGGGCACCGTGTGTGTTAGTGTGTGTTATATGGTGAATATGGCATTAGCCTGTCCAAATATGGGAAGACAGGGTGTGTATTTGCTAAGTGTCTAAGTGTGCAACCAATCATTCCAATAACCCCCTTCTTGGTGCTAAGCCTAGTGTGCATATCAGATGAGAGCTGGGGAGAGAGAACAGGGGAATTACTTTTATCGGCAAAGTGTCATGACAAATTGATTTTCTCACTTAAATCCCAGACAATGGACAAGACATAGCAGGTTGACTGTTTCTCTCCCTAAATGGCCCATTTTCTCTTTCCTTCACAGATCAACGGCACAGAGTCATTAAGAATTGTGAGGTAGACCCCTGCGCCAAAACCAGAGGGGCTACAGGGCCATCTCTCTCGCTCTCTCTCTCCCTCTCTCGCTCCATACATGTTCATTTATCACGTTTGCTACTGATGGCTCTGGAGCACAAGTCCATGTATTCTATCACAGGCTCAGTCACCCATTGAAAAGACTCTGAGGTACGTTTGTCATTGGGCTGCTGGATTCTCAGTGAGGTTGGCACATGAGCCCAAACACACACCCCCACACTTAAGAGTTACAGTATAACACCAAGGAGAGAATTGTAATCAAGTTGAATAATGTTTGGCTCAAGATGACACACATTATGGTAATATTGCTAACCAGTAGCAATATTGCTGACTATTGCGGCATTTATGTGCTGATGAGTCTGGATTTTCAAATGTATTACTGTAATAATATATGTATTTATAAATTACATAAATCTATCAAGTTTAAAGTCTCTGCAAGTAGATTTTAATGCTTGACTGAAAGCAGTGGAAACGAACAGCTGCATGGACAATAGGAAGCAATCTACAACTATATTGTACACTATATTGAAATAATATATGATCTGTAAGACATAATCAAAACAGGTCTCAGTTTGTGAGACGAAAAAGAAACTGGCAAACTAATATTACATTGCACGTTTTGATCAAATATTTGTTGAAGTCTTAAAACCCTTGAAAACAGATAGGTCTTAAGTTTCATTTAGTGTTATTAGGTGTCTCAAAAAACTCAGAAACTCTGCTAATCTGCATTATCAGGACTTCATAGGTATGATTTGATAGACATTTCAATACTGTGTGAGGACACAAACTACACAGCAGTCATGCACATGACTCCACCTTTTTCCAACTGCAGTATAGAGAAAGTCTCTCAAGCGAAATAACCAAACCTGTTTTAAATGTGGTGGTGTTCATGTCGGTCCTCACCGCACAAAGTAAGAAATGAAAAATTCAAGCCAGTTGAGAAAATAGGTTTTTAGTGTCTTTAAGGGCAACACACTCTCATTGAATGGTCAGGATACACTACTTATTTATTTCCATTTTCCACGTTACCTCTTCCCGGCTTCCTGTATGGGTTGTCTGGTGTGTGCCACAGTGTGCGACATGTAGTGTTAAACGTGAGTGTGTGTGTGTTGGCCTTTAATCCTTGCACTTGCTAAAAGTGATAAAAGAAATGGCCATGTTCACCAGTTTTCTCCTGGGCTGCTACCCACAGACTAAAATCCACAGGATATTGACTTGTCCTTCTCTGAGAGCACTGGTCCCAAGGCTGAAGCACACAACACAATGCTTTCTGATAACAGCACATTCTTTCAAACATCCTTCAAAGGAAATCACCAGTTTGGTCTTTGAAGAGAAGTTGATTTTCAGTCAACTAGTCGTCAGTGACTGAATGAATTGCAAAATCACAAGTATTTGTTCAGATTAAAACACATTGTTTGTGCTTTGCTAAACAGTGTATTCAAATGTAGAAACAGTCCTAATAATTAGATGCGTGTGATCCATGTAAAATGTGGCATCTAGCATGAGTGTTTAGTCTTCAAAAAACAGAACAAAAAAATGTCCTAACATAACTGAAGTTAGTTATTATGTCACTTGGCACATTTTTTTTTTTTTTTGCCATTTTGCTGTTACCAAAATGACCTTTTGTGTGTACATGAATCCTAAACTTAATGGTCCATGGTGTATTTGTGGTGATGTAGTACACGGCAGTTCTCCGCTCAGAGGATTGCAGTGAAAACTCCTTGGCAGGATGTTAAGATTCACAGCTAAAATGAGATGTTAACACTAATGCCTCTGCTGTTTCATTTTATTATATAGACACTGCTGGATAAAGAGAAAGATGCAATTTGGATGAAATTTTCTCCAGTGCGTTGAACCATGAAGAAGTCTGATAGCTCACAGAGACCTGACTGACTGACCTGAATGTGTCTCTTGATTACCGTGGCGTGCTAGTGACAACACACGACCGACAGATTCCACGCAACAGCTCCACGCTCACAGTTGAGGCTGCCCACCATCACCATATTCTTTAACACAGTAGTGGTAATTACAATTATGGTAGTGAGACTCATTTACCGCCTCCTCTCAGATGGCCCAAAATCATACCCGGCTACAGCGAAGTCATTAGTCCCAGTTACTTCTGCCTCTATGTATTAACAACGTAATTATGTCTCATTTGTACAACAAACACATGCAATGCAGAGTTCCACACATTTAACCACTATAAAGAAAAGCATCTGAAACAAGCCATGACCTCTAAATTACACATCAATAACTGGCTTCCACACTGGAGAAAAGTTTAATCATGTTCACAATCCCTCGACACAGCCAAGGCCTATACATGCATCTATAAAAGAAATCTGTCAAGGCATATTTGGGAAAACATGAGGCACAGACAGTATCAGAGGCAGGGAAAAGGGCATTTGATTGGGTTGTCATCTCAGTTTCACTCTCTGTAGGACAGCTTTTCTACAACCAGACACATGAATAGAGGGGAAAATGCAATGCAAAATCTCCAGTATATGAGGGGAACATTCATGCCTTTAGAATCAGATGTCAGGCACCTCAAATTGCCCATTAATGTGTGTGTGTGTATGTCAAGATTACATATCTGGTACCCAAATGGTTGGCTATCGAGTGACTCAGCATGCTGCTTTCCTTAGAATCATCTCAGATGATGTTTCACCATCTTAGGGGGGTGTTTTGGTTCACAAGTGATGTGCTGCCAGGAAACACAGAATTGCTGCACATTATTCCGTCGCCTGCTGTGCCAGCATGGAATCAAACTTTCACATTTGAGCATCAGCTGACTCAATAGTGTTTTTTTTATTTTTTCTCTCTGCTGGTAAAGGTTTGTATCAAAAGTATAGATGCATAATTACAGTCCACCTCCTGTTGTGACCCTCTGCTGCTTTACAACCACAGTAATCATGGCAGGTAAGAATTTACTCAGGGTAGGTCAGTACATTGTACTAAGTGATATATTTGTACTTCAATATGAAATTTAAGAGAATTTAAAAATAATTCAGAGGGGAGCAAACAACCACAGCAATACAGCACTTTCTATTGCATAAGGGGAAAAAAACTAAACTCAATGGCGTCAAATGTATTGTGACATTAAGTCACTGAGATAAATGCACACGCTCCATGCTTATCTCAGGAAGACTAAGGAAAGAGCTGTAATTTCCATTTTTGTCAAAAATGTCTGAAATGGCAACCAAATTTTAATTGGTTCCAATTGACCGTTCACTGAACCCCTCTCCCTTACTACATTATTATGCAAGGTTACAGATTACATTAGAAAAGCCCTGTTTGGGATTGACACATCAGCTGCACCAAGCTCAGACGTCACTAACTGTTGTTCCAGAGTTCAGGTTGATGTTAGTGCCTCTGTCCTTCTCTGTGTTGAATCTGGGTAGGTTTACCCAAGACTCAGTACCCACCATGATTAATTCTCATCCTTAAAACATTTTTCTAATGTAGAATCCAAACACATTGTTAAAAAATAAAAACAAAAAAAGCATCAATCTAACCTTTGTTTTGTTTGTGTAAGTAACCTATGTGTGTCTGTTGTAAACTCCAGAAAGGTATTACGTTAGAAATAAGCCTGTTATCATATTTATTTATCATCAGACTGTACTATAACACTAACCAACACTACCCTGAAACACAAGGCCATTGCTGCTCCTGCATTTCCATGTGTTCTTGATGGATCATTGACTGATGAGGACACTGACTTTTGGCCTGGAACCTGTAAGCTTTTGCCTTGGTCTTTTTTGCATCATTACCCAGCTGATTTATTCATATTACGTAGCCATCAAATGCATATCTGCGACCCTGTTGCCAGCTTCTTGTTTCAAACAAGTCAGCAACAGAGACAGAATTTTCAACCAACTAACAGAGCTGTGTTCTCAGTTAAAACAACAGAGCAACAGTTGTTATTTTATTTTCAGTTCCTTCATTGCTGATGCCACCATGTTCTAACTTGGTACTGATAAACTGTTTACAGCTGTTATGTCATTAGAATAATCACTGAGTACCATTTTTTTATATTCTAGACTGTTGCTTTTGTTCCCATTGCTAAGTTTGCTGAAGCCTGCATGTTCTCATATTTCCAACTGGCCCCAAATGGCAGTAAAACATGAATTTGATGTAAGAACTGTTTGAAGAGGAACGACAAATCTAATACAGGGCTACAAAACAACAGGGAGGCACCCAAACCCACCAGCCCACTGGGAAAACTCCTATTACTGACTGATCCACTGCTGCTTTAAGCTGCATAATTTCCCTGATGAAGTGCAATAATGCCACTATACATACAACGTGACAGGCGGTCGAAACAACTCATTTAAGACGCAAATTGAATTCACCAACTCATTGTGGCGAGTGCAAATAAAGTGATGGGGGTTAGGGCAGGTGAAGTCATGTGACGTGAACGGATACACCAAAGCATGTTGTTCGAATTACAATTAATTTTAAAACAATCTTCTTGATAAATGCCCCATGCAGACATTTACCACAGAGAAATAATCTTTACAGAGAGACAGGTGGTGGTACAATTTCCCAAAAGAGTCATTAGCAGTAGCAGTTGGGAGGTTTTGTATTTCTGAAAACTCCAGTTAAACACTCTGTGGTAAAGGTCTGTGGGTGGAGTCCGTCCTTGATCATTTTACATTTGAGATGAATTGACTTAAAAGACTTAAAATGCATTGTTATTTGGACTTCATCCATTTTTGCGGCGAAAAAAATAATGTTAGTGTTAATTTTTATTATTAAATGGAAGAAAAAGAGTCTTTGGGTAACTAGAGGGCTGCTCCAATGTGTTAATGGACAGCTGTGTTTGATTGACAGCAACTTGCAGCTTGATTGGAAAAATTTTTATGCTGTAGCTTACAAGCCATGGGCAGACAGTGTGTTAGCTGTGGTGGTAAAGAGTGAGGACCACAGCAGCGTCTAAACTGACATGATATTTTCATGTATGTTTACATGTGTAATGTGTTGATCAACTAATTAGCTATGAAGCCTGCAAACTGATGTTAGCAGTTCTTGTGTCGTGTCGCAGGCTGCTCTCTGACTGTTAGTGTGACCGTCTGCCCATGATAGAAGGAATATGTCTCTGCTTTGTACTGATGGATTGATTGCAATGATGGGCAGCGCCATCGTGTTACCAAAAATACAGAATATAAATTCTTCCCTTGTTCCTTGTGAGTTTTTTTCTCAAAGCAGAACACAGAACATCTGTTTTGCAGAGCAGATATATGCTGTAGCAGGAAAGAAAACATGCATGTCTTATTATTTGTCACATGGCCATTGTGGGATCGTTCTTTGTTAAGTAAGATAACAATAAAAAGGGCAGATTAGTGTGCAGGCATGGGATTGTGATGGACTGTGGTGCCCACAGGGTGCCACCTGTCTGCATGTGGGTGGACGTCACTGATTAGCATCATTAACACCTTCCATTGTAATCCAAGTCCTCCTCTGCCTGCTCTACATAATTCTTTCATTATGTGAGCAACATGAGACATTTTCAGCTTTAACTCTGTTCTGTCACCAACACTTGGTCTCAGGTGAACATTCTGTTAGCACTCTATAGCGACCCCTGCTGGAGGGTCCATAGCAGTTAGGTTACATGGTTAGGGCCACCGTTTTCTCACATGGGTAAATATTGACAGGCATCTTTTATCTACTACAGACTCAGACGATACTTGTTTTAGTGTCCCTGTTTTTTAATTGTTTATTTAGCGTTTTTAAATGATCAGTTTACCACTAACCGAACTAGTGACTATACTAGCTGTTATTAGTGTCGGACTAACTGCTGATGTTATGTATTCTACTCTTTTTACTTTCCTGTGGACCATGAACTGTATGTACAGGTTTACCAGTTTTCATACTCTCTTGTGCTTCCTATGACAGACTTCAAGTAGTTCTGTCACTGGTAATTCAATTAAATTCAGAAAAATATTTGTCTCTGGGGGGCAATTCGAGCAGAGCAGTGAAGCAAACAAAAGTGAAGCAAACAAATACAAAAGCAAAACAGTGTCAGCTTTAAAAAGGAACAATGCAATAAATATTGTGACTATGGTTCACGAAGGACCATAGTACCACTGGATATAATTATGTGACTTGTTGTATAAAAAATAAAGTAATAGTGGAATGGATAAAGTGGCTGTGATTCAACAAGGACAGTTAGCAGACAGGAAATAAATAAATAGTAACCAGGTAAACTGTAAATACTGAATGGATACATGAATAATGATGCATTGTGTCTGTCTGGAATGAGGGACAATAGAACTAATTTGACAGAAAACTCTTTTATGGCTCATTTGTGGCATCTCAACTTTTTCTCATTTGTAACCACTGTGTTTGAATTTGTTGTGTTTTATCCAATAAGGTTTGGCAATAAAAAATGCAGAATGCCAGCTTCATCTTTTCAACCTTTAATATCTCCACTTGGTGTTCTGTTTTACTGTATATCTGACTACTCACTCCTCTTAACTGGCCAGTAGGGGCCGCAAGCAATCAACAACTGCTTTGGTTCGGATTCTTGTTTTTCGTAAGGGACAATGTAGCAAAAGGCATTTCCAGAAATCAGCTAGGCTAACACCAAGGCTTAGCTAGTCTGCTGCAGGCCAAATTTTGACCTTTATGGCGTTTCAAAAACTGGCATCCATTGAATAGTTTGGTCTCATTTTAAACCTGAGCATCTGCAGATTAATTTCATGCCTGATATTTGATGATCCACTAAAGTTAGACGCGATACATGATGAATAAATACCTATTTTCTGTTTCTTCATCAATCATCAGACATCAATTAAGTAATCCATGAGCACGGCTGTCTGTCGTCTCTTCACTTGTTTACTAGTAATTCCCCAGCTGGTTAGATTATGGATAATCAAATTTTGAGGGTATTTTCTGAATCTTATCTGAGATCACACTGTTTCTGAGTATATTGTATATATCGATATTCCTGAGCATATTCTTAACTGGGTTTATTTTGTTACACCTGTCATTTGTCAGTATCAATACCATCCAGCTTCATCACTTATAAATAATATATTGTTGTGGCTCATTAACAACTTTTTCATAACATACCAACAACAAGGAGAAACAGCTAATCAAGCAAGAAACTAGATGCTCTGTCGTCTTTGTTGGAGTTTCAATATGAAGAAAGTTGCTTTTGCTTTTAAGCATTTATTTTAACGTATTAGCTTGTCGGCCAGAATAGACGTTTTGTTTCCTTGTTTTCTTTCGCTCCTCTTTTGTCTTTGTGGCCCCAGTCAAATATCTCCGCATAATCAGCTTCACCCGGCTCGAGAACGGCCATCACAAAACACCGTCACTGAATTCTTGTGCAGCTGTTGTGATTCTACCACAGTCCACACAGCCACAAAGAGGCGGCATCACAGCAAGCCAAAGGTTGTAATACACATCACGACATGGTATTCATGGGGATTGGAGGATTAGGACTGGGAGAGTTGTGGCTTAAAACCACTTCAGACAGATTCAGTGATGCGTTCTTCTGGATCCATTTGGCAGGTTGGCGGGTGTTCATTTCAAGTCCTATTTGCGAGTATATTATGGGCAGAAGGTTACCGGACAAAGGTTTTAGTTTTTGTCCCGCTGAAGTCAGCTTCCCTACTCTTCTTTGCTGCTGAATCCCCACAGAGAGATTTACAAGTTTCAAGCTGGGTTTATGTGCATTTGTGTGCTCATTTGTGTGTCTCACCGAGGCATTAGACTTTGAACAGAGGGGGATAAAACAGATGACCTTTAATGATAACCTTTTCACAGCGGGGGTTCATTTCTTAATCACTGTCAACACAGCGTTTTCGAGATAGAAATCCCTTCATATCAGTCTCGCAGTGAGGGTGTATTCGGGTCTGTTCCCCTCTATAGGCTTGTTGTGGATTTGCAGCCTGTCAGCATTCTGTCACTGAAGTTCTCCAGGGGTTCAGACTGTGATGACCATCCTGTAAAGCAATGATTCCCATGTAAAGCTGCCCCAGTTTATCACCCGGACCATGTTTCTCCATTTCTTCTTTCCCCTGTCCTCCCAGGTGACCAGAGTACTGTAAGACATGTGTCAGTGGTGCGTGTTAGTGTTGGGAGATGGAATGGGAAAGGGCAGGGTTAGCCTCCCTTGTATCAGAAGTCAATGATTCACTGGGGTGAGAAGGACATTCTGCAACACTGAACAGTTCCCTTACAGCGTTCCCTTTCCCTGCACACATTTCTGTCCTTTGCTTAATGCTGTCTTGTCCTTTCCACTCCACACTATTTATAATAATGCAAAAAAAAAAAAAAGCTGTACATCCAATTCTGCACCAAAGAATTCATGAAGCAGCAGTGCTTTGAACTAAATGCTCGAACCTAGCATGCTAAAATGCTCAACAGCACCTACTTACATGCTGATGTTTAACAGTTATAATGTACCATGTTCAACACCTTGTTTCAGCATGACATTTGCTAATTAGCAGTAAGCACTAGTTGAGGTTTGATGGTGATCCCTTATGTTTGGTCATAAATTGAAATAGTGGACAAATAAAAATTCTTCACCTGGTGATGCTGCTGGATGAGAATCATTATTAGAATGCATCCTGATGAAGACATGATACTGTATATGTATAATCTGTATAAATCTTGCAATCAGAATGATGACTCAGTATAGTCAGCTTTAAGATTTGGAGTTTTGGATACGTTCATACATGAAGTGAACACTTCCCACTACAGATTACCCCAAGAACAAGACTCAGATCTAACGGCCACAGTGTCTCTTTAACAAGTGTGTGCACCCGATGAGCATAAAATAAAATTCATCATCTTGTCGTCTAAATTTGTTTACCTTGGTCATAATTGTCTTTAAGAGTGAGAGTATTTCTAGGTCACAGTTAAAAGTTTCCAAAAAAAGTCAAAATGTCAGATGATCTCTTCAGGCTAAAATGAGCTTGAAAGACATCCAGGGAAAAAATGAATGCTGCTTTAATGCCTCACTGTTCAGGAGTTTTGAGCCAAGAGTGTTTTATAAATAGCCACATGGGGATGCTATCTGCACCAAATCAGCTTTTCCACGGCCTTTACCTAACTTATCAGCACATTTTAATGAAATCAGCGCTGTACAACGAGTGAAAACACAGATCCATTAACAGGTAGCCAATGACCTCAGTACAGGCTTTAACTGGTTATTTACCCATTCGTCTCTGCAGGAAACCAATAAACTGGCTTTTAAGCAGGCTGGCAATTACAGCGTGACTTCACGCTACAGTGTTTCATATCAATCTGACCTTTGAACATGTATCTGTCTAGAATGAAAAGTAAAAACTGGTCACCTGCTCTATTGAACTCATTCTAAAGGTTCATGCAAGAAGCCTGCTTTGCAAATGTAATTGTAAAATAGCTCATAAATGAACACTGATCTGTTATTTCCCTTCACTTGCTTTTTTTCATGAGCAGAATATTTAGTTTGCTTTTATGTTATTATAATGAATAAATAAATTTAATAGCAGTAGTTCATTACCAATGTTTTTTTTTTTTTCATATTTATGCCCATTTTTTTTATTTTTTTTTTTTTTTAAACTTCATTTATTTCTCCCCACGGCACCACAATATGGCGAAGGTTACAGAGGTAACTGAGAAACTTTTTAAGGTGAGGAAAAGGTCAGCGTCATTTCCTGTAGCAGCCCTGCTCCGCCCTCAAGCTCTGTGCACACTGAAGTAGAACAAAAATGTTTGTGCTTGTTAATCACATCTGACATCGTAATTACATCTGTTTAGCTTCTCAGTCCGTCTGTTTCCTGTCCAGTGAGAGTGTCATCACACAAAGACGTCTGTGCTTTGTGTGTGTTCTTGTGGGTTTTTGTTGTTTTTTTTTAAGCTTGTGCAATCTTTGTGCTTCAGGTGATATGGACGAACAGATGTGTGGTCTGTTTGTGAACTCTTCATCCTCTCCAGGAAGTTTTTGTATTTTGATAATACACATGTATTTTAGATCATGACGCATGTACATTTGTTTTCTGCACTCACACACAATCTGATGTATTTTTGTGCATTCTTGGCAACGTCACAATCCAACAAAACAACTGCCAGCGCTTGGCGGATTTCACAAGTGCATTTTGTCAGCAGCCTAATAATACATACTGATCTACAGACGCAGCAGCAGTGGAAACCGTCACTGTGCAGCTGGCAGTCTGCTGCAGAACAAACGCTTCAGCCTACTTCAAATATGACAGCATGAATAGACAAATCACACTCAGCTGACCGCCAGAAAAGTGAATTCCTCTAACTAATCTTACAACCATCAATTCTTGACAAAAAAAAAAAAACCCCAGCAAAAGAGAGAATAGCTTTTTCTATTTCTTTTTCTACATTTCTCTGGGTGCTCTGAGGCAGCAGAGTGGGGTGCAATCTTTTCCCCAGTGTTATACCCAAAAAGATTTATGTTCATATTTAAGCAAAAAAGGGAACACTCTTATATGATCATATGATAGAAACAGCTGGAAATGTACCACAGTTCTCTACTTTCTCCTAACGCATGCATCACCTCCTGTGCACAGATGAGATACTCTGTATCTGGTAGGTTTCGTGCAGCCTGAACGCATCACTTTGATTTAAATTTAGGTTATGTTTTTCATGAAGTTAGTTACATAATACAGATTTACGCAATTATTTCACAACTGTAGCTGCCAGGAAAGTCTGAAAAAGAAAATGGATACTGAATAGAAAATAAGCCATTCCCTAAGATATGTTACATCACTTTGCTCATTTTAGAGGTTTTCATCTGAGCCTGTGTGGGTGTGCGTGAAAATGTTCAGCATGTATATGTGTTTTTCTGTGTTAATGCCGCGGCCATCAAGTGACACGCTGCCGTCTCCCCCGAGGGGTTAAAGTGTCATAATCACCCCGTGCTTGTTCGACTGGCCTTGAGGATGTTAAAAATGAGTGCTCTTGGCAATGGAGGTGACATGAAACTTCTTTAAAAATGATGGGGAAACTTTGATAAGTCCTCAACAGGGACATGAACTGTCAGGAAGACAGATACCTCAAGTGAAGCAGGGACCTTTCATTAATGTAACACAATCCCTCTACCATCTGTTTAAGCTGACATCGAGAGGGTCCTTTTGAGGCACGCGTGAGCCTCATGTGTGAACCACCCTGTGGCTTTGCTTATCATTGACACGACTAGGACTCGGCAGGTGATTAAGCATGCATTTGTTCTTACAGTGCATGTGCAGTGCATGCAGGCTTTCTACATTTCATCTGTTGTTTGAGTCATTTTTGAAGAACTGCCGAATAGAAGAACAATGTCTGTGTTGAATTCTGTGTGTTTAAATATCACCAGATTCACCAAAGACATTGCTCAGACATCAAATGTCCCATTTGGCGGAACCGTGATTCCAAAAAAAGTTGGGACAATGTGTAACATGTAAATAACAACAGAATGCATAATTGCAGAACGCAAACGAACTGTGTTTACTGACAACAGTTTTACAAAATGTTCCCAAGCCCATGTAGTAATATACTTTATATAATCACATGTTTCAGAAAGTGGTGAAGGATTAGCAAATTATCACAGTCTCTTTCTACACAACATCCCAACTTTTTTGGAATAAATGTTGAAATGAAATTAAGTAAAATCTGAAAAGTAATTAATGTGAGAAAATGGTTTCATATATTCCACTGATAATGCCAAGATATGCAGCAAAGACAGTGAAGAAGACTATTTGCTAGTAAAGATTAATGTAAAGATTAAATTTATAGATTTAATACTTAAAGAAAATGTTTTCTGAGGAAGGAATTGCATTGACCATGTTTGTTAGAGAATGCGGACTGAATGCAGTGATGTGGGCAGATGCTTCTCTTGCATACAAAGGTCGTGTGGAGACTGTCTGGTGGCTGTTTGCAGGACTGTACCTGATTATTAGGAACCATAGTTTGCTGACTGTGCTGCTCTCATTGCTGTTCAGATTGTACAAACACTGACTGAAAAACAGCAAATTGCAACTAAAATTGACTTTTTAATTCAATACACTTTTTTTAAATTTTTACTCAGAAGCTGTTATCTCTGTCTCTTTAGTACTCCGATCATGTATCGACAATAATCACAACAGTGTTTTTTGAGAGGCTTTTCTTCCACATGTTCTGAATATGTGTCTGGAAAAAAGCAGGATTTTGTAATGATGCCATTTTCAATTTTTTTTAATTTTTATTTTTTTTACTGAGTGGTTTAATTTTCAATATTAATATCTTAGATGTACAATCTCAGAAAGGTCATTTTGAGACGTTCTCAAATATCAAACAAAGAAAGTTTATCACTTACTTTTAATACTCATATACTTTTTTCATACCCTGCTTAAAGGATTTTTTAAAATTCTGTTAACAATTTATCTCATGGTCAGCATAACATGGCATGGTTTTGGACAACAATAAAGGCCTTTGGCTACACAGGTAAAACTCAGCAGTAGGATCAAATCGTTGTCTAGTTTTCCCACATGGGATATAATGGCAATGAGAAAACTGTGCCAGACCCATCCTGACATCTGTGACACTGGATTAAATGATATCTTCAAATGAGCCACATAAGAGCAATGGACTAATGATAACCCCAGGCTGTTTATTATATAACTTCCCCTCATACTTTTTTAGTTTTATTTCTAACTATAAAGCACTGTGTGACCCTGGTTTTGAAAAGTGCTATTGAAGTTTTACTTACTTACAAAATATACAGAATGTGAAAGTTTTAAAACTGCGTAAGATTTTCCAAAGTCTTTCCACTTACAAACAGATGAACAGAAGAATCCGACTGTGCCACATGTGCAGGTTCATAAAATCCAACTACAGGTGGAGCACAGCTCGGAGCTGCATTGGTATTCCAGCTACAATTGTCTGCACTATCGCAAGTTCTTCAATTTATAAGTCCCCTTCACTACAATTCTTCTGTGTCCAACTACAAATAAAAATCTCTGGCCAGCACACTGCTTGATCAAGATGGTGTTGTACTCCCCCATCAGTATTCATGGAACAGGGCAAAGACATTTTCAAAACAAAGAAACTGCAGCAGACAAAAAGCTCCTCCGACGCGGGCTTTAGAGGTCGCTGGAGGAGGCCATGAGCGGTGCTAATTCTTCATAATCAGTGACAGTTGCACTGATGTCAGAGCTTAAGTAATCATCGAGCGCAAGCACAGCTATCGTCGGAGGCGTCTGACTGAGTGACGAGGGTCTGAAGGGAAGAAGGATGGAGTGGGACGGAGGAAGCACGAACGTGTGTGACAGGCTGAAAGAGAAGCAAAACGCAGAGCCTCTAATGAGGGAGGCTAGACGCTAATTAAATTTGAGAGGAAATCTCAGAGTGAAACTTTTTATTCTAAAGGCTTGTCTGATAAAAGCGGCCTCTCCTTCAACATGTTGCCTCTTTATTGTTCCTTGAGAGGTGTTCAATTAAACTGGTGGTCACACATGGCAGAGGGAGACGTTCAGTCGAGCAGACAGTCCCGGCACGAGCGTGAGAGATCCGGTGCTCGCTGTGATGGGTGTGAAGTGACCGCGTGTTGATGGCCAGATTAAGCACTTCATTGAATGTATATGAAGAGGACAGATTGGTTGGAAGAGAGAAAGAAATCCTTGTCTTCCCCTGATATCCTCATATTATTTTCATAAGCCGGGTCTCATTTTAATACACTTTGTTTTCACTGTTCACCTTAACCAAGTGTTAATACTGGACTCCACAGCCTCCAGGTTGCATTTGTCCTGAGTCCATACTGTACATGAGCGTATTAGCCTCGCCTGCCAGACGAGTCTGGCAAGTTGGTCAGACTGTGAATCATGTCTGGCCTTTCTCATCTCTTCCTTCTGTTATCTCAGATTTTTAAAAGCGTGAATGCATTAAAAAAAAAAAAAAAAAAAGCTGCTAAAACATATCTTTCTATCTGAGGAGACGTTGCTGCTGTTTTCTTTAATGGAGTCTGCGAGTTCAGTTGTTATTAAGAAGACGGAAAAAAAAGAGCACAGAAGAATAACCCAGTAATAATCACTGCAGCGCTTTCATCGGTCATGGGAGATGCACAATGTACAAACTGTCAGTGGCACCTCAGATATCATCTATGGATGTCTGTGTTTGTTTGGTTGTTTTCCTCAGTAGCCCAGGATCATAATTGATGAATGACTGATGGAATCTGAGCTCATTTCATCTCCATTTTATCGAGAGAATCAGACTATACAAATGGGAAAATATTGCTTATGTGTTGGGCTATGAAACATGGTTGGATGACGATGGACAAAGCTACATGAATCATTGTTGTGAATGGTTTGGAAATTTGAAAGAATACGGAGCGTATTGTTATCTTTCACCGTAGAGTCTCTCTGTCGTTGTGAGATAGAAAGAGGCCATAGGTGTTTTCACAGTGTGACCAAATCACGAGACTCATCTGGCACGTGAGGTTATGAACATATGTGTACTTCGTTAACGCACGAGCACACGCATCACACAGCGCCTTAACACAACTGCTCACGAGTACTGCAAACATACAGCTGACCTTATGATAAGCCGTCACATTTATAAGATGTGAACACATTACATAAGACTGCCCTCTCTTTTTTCTCTCTCGAGCTGTCTTATCACACATTACGATGTAATATGATACCATGATATGATGCAGTATTTTGTTCTGCACTGTCCATGTAGGGCAACGTACAGCGTCCTGGACTCTTAATCTCCCTGATCCACTGTACAAAACGAGAAGAGTCCACAGCTTCGTGAGCTGTGTTAAATGCCAACAATGACAATGCTCATCTTTAGAGTGTGATGTCGACCAGGTTTAGCATCTTAGTTTAGCGTGTAAGCATGCAAAATTTTACCGGTTAGCACTAAACACAAAAACGTTGCCTGCAGAGGCTGATGGGAAATACCATTAGTTTTGCAGATGTTTGGTCATAAACAAAAAGGCTCTAGATGAAAAGTCAGGAGGATTCCTTTTCTTGGACCCTGAAATCCATCTAATAGTCACTGAGATATTTCAGTCCAGACCAAAAATAGTGATCATTACTTGCTTTAATGTAAGATAGAATCACAGATTTTGAACTTACTTTAACAGTGAATACGTACCAAATACCTTTGGTAAAGAGAAGCAATGATAAGCAGAGCTAACTTTGTATTCTGATAATGGTTTGAGATGATAAGTCGGGGATCAGGGGCCCCATTGTCTTTAAAGCTGAAATCCATCTAATAGTTGTTAAGATATTTCAGTCTGGGCCAAAATGTTTGACCTCCCTAGAGTCACACTGCTCATATGCACATGATCATTAAAATAGGAACAGATCCAAACGTTAAACATTATCTTCTTATCTGCTTTCCCCACACACAGCGAGGACATATAACACAAAGCCTGTGACCATCATCATTACTTCTGGAGCTTGACTGTCGTAGATATGAATGAATGTTTGTAATGGTTTTAGGAGGAAGTCTGAAACTTTTACCCGAACATAGAAATTTGAATTTAGAGTAAAGGATATGAATGAGGTCAGACACCATTTTCTTTGCCTCTATGATATCATGCAACTCATACAGTAAAGGGGCTGAAGAGATGGGTCTTCTATTATCTTCACAGCCTGTCTGTACCAGACGGGTAATTTGAGATTTCAGTTGTTCGGACAAATTACCATCATTTTGTTTCTTATAAAGCTCCCTAGCACTGGATTATAACAGAGAGCTTAAACTTGGACTAAACGCTTCCATCAGTGTAAAAAATATATCAGCAGCAGGATGGAGCAGACCTTCAACATTGGCCCTATAAATGAGTGTATTATCAATATGGGTCCCAAGGGCAGAGCCAGATGATGGCTGTATATGTCATCCTGCCTGTGATCAATTACTCTTCTGGAGACAAACACAATCACTTTCTGTCTTTTTCACTCATAAAATGGGGCCCATTATTTATCAGGCTGGTAAAATGGTGAAATTTTAAACTTCGGTAAAAGATATTTGACTGGATGTTTCTGCTTTTTTGTATTAATCAGGGGTGCAAAAAGCAAGTATAATGCTGGCATTGATTTAGTTTCTGGTCGCCTTCTATGGATCTTCACTTGTTATTATGGTGCTAAATTCTTCTTCTTATGATTTCTTTCTTGTACCTTATGAGTTGAATTCTTTCCTGCTCCAGCCTGATTTTCTTTTTGTGTCTATTTCAGCCATTATTTATTTCCTACTATTTCATCCATATCTGTATATCATGAATATATTAGATTGCTGTTAATTTTACATTTTAAGGATTCCAGACATACAAATGGAAAAAATTAGAATTAAAATGTCAATTTCATCCATATCTGTATATCATAAATAAAATAGGTTTGATATATTAAAATTGTACGTTTTTGCAGAATAACACATCACTGAGTAAAATGTAAGGATTAAAAAAAGAATAGGGACTGATGTGAGGCAAATCCTCATCTTTGATTGACAGTTGCCTCTCTGAGCATACATGTCATTAATGATGCCACCACTCGATAGTCTGCCCTTAAACGTCTCTCCTGCACTTTGCCGTGTGTGTATATGTGTGCGACATACCCATAGACTCCACTTGAAGCTACTGCTCTACTACTCATACTGCAAAAAAATGCATTCAAACAAAAATAATGAGCAATTAGTCTTATTCCAGTATATTAACTCGTCACGTAACACTGTCCTTGCGTGTTCATGTTGGATGATTTGTGATGTGATCTGCGACTCCATCCGCTGCAGCTCCTACTGCTGTGAAACAGCTGCTTTTTTGCTGATCCAATCAAACACAATTAGCATCTCCAACATAAACACCCTGCTTTTTCTCATCTCTCTCTGTCTCGCTCTCGTACGCACATATTCGCACAATCGCACGATCCCCTCCGCCCCTCCCTTTATTAACACCACTTGCCTATAGGGAGCTGGCAAAGTTAAGTGAGTTCTCCATCTGTTAAATTAGAGAGTGTCAAAACTTTTTGCTGCTGAGTGATCCAGAGACATAATCCCATGTCTCCTTGGGTAATGAATTGTACTCATGTTAATTAGCACGCACATGGCCAGCAGTAGCAGTGAGAATGTCCTAATCAAATAGACTTATGGTTTTGTCATGTCTATGCTTTCTCTCCTCTCTGTGGGGCTGGATGGGCCTTGGCTCCAACCTCTGCTGCTCAGCCCTCCCTGACACATCCCACCGAAGGCATTGTTTTTATTGGACGGTATAGAGCAACATTAAACATTAGCAGAGAGGCGGGCGACATGTGACGACGGTCCCCTGTTGCACTTGAAACAGGGACGTTGCAATTACACGCTACATATTTTATGCTGCTGGAACACTTTGCTTTTGAGTTCCTCGAGGCGGCGTGTGAGGATGAGAGAGAATATCCCAGATTAACAATCACAGAATAGAAAAATTCAGCTAATCAATACAAAATGAGAAGACAACAATATAAGCAAACAGCTGCTCAAAAATGGTATTTCTTGCACCAGTATGTGCATCTCTTGTGTAAGGGTGCTATCAGTCTGTGCCTCAGAGTCGAGGGAGTGATGGAATGGGAGAGTGAGAGTGACACAGAGAAGGCAAAAGTCTCCAAGGGTGACTGGAGCAGAGGGTGTCTGTGTTGCTAAACACTGGCTATAATAGAGGCCAAGGATTAGATGGCAAACTTTATACCCCTGCACCCACATACACACACACACACACACACACTGCATTCCATCAGGGCTTTATCTGGCCTTTTATTTGCCTTTATCGAGCATGGCGGAGGCAGCCCGCTCAGCGTTAACAATGTCGGGCTAAAGTCATTTCACACAACACTACTTGGTCATGTAAGCTGACAACTTTTATATTCCCTTATGTCCTTGGCTTGCTCTGTCGTTGCAGGCTTATCAGGAGCGGGGAGTGGCGCAACCAGATGGTTTTCAGGACCAAGACGTGCCACAGAGTGGGGTAAATTGTGCTAATTTCAAGCCTGGAGGAACCATTACTGGGAGGTGAGCATAACTCGTACTGGCAGACAAAAGTGCCTAGAAAGAGGGAGCTTGCATTGCTCATGGATCTACTACATGCTGCAATGGGTTTAAGTGTTCAATACTGGCCGTTGGTGTGCATCAAAGCTTTCACATGCAATTTATTCTTTGGTTGACAAAGGGTGTGTGTGTGTGCCTGCGTGTGGTCATGGTGGTGCTTTTGGGTAGGGGGTGTAAGGGGTTCATCTGCACAGTCTTTTAATTAACCTCATGCCCTGTTACCATCTACACAGCCTGGGCTTGGCCGACCTTACACCGATTTATGCCGCCGTAAAAGTGACAAGGTTATGGAAATACAGGCTGATGCAGGACGTGACAGAGGGGTTGCCGGACCAACCTCTAACAGGCTGACAGAGGCCATTATCCTTGATGTCAGATGAAGAGGTGTGAGATGGAAATGCCCCTTGCATTTCATGCTGCACCGCCTGCTTAACTTAGGCACGGCAACCAGGGAGGTGAACTAATGGTGGACAGCCAAACGCGGTCTGTTGACTTTAGGGTGACTCTCAAAAATAAGCCTTAGCCATCTGTTGAGAGGAGTGAAGGGGGGCATTTCAAATGGAACAGAAAGCCTTGTAATTGGGGATGAAAACTCAAAATGCTTCTGTGAATTTTATGCTACATGTATTGTGATTTTTTTTTTTTTAATTAAAAACTTTAACTAACTTTCAAGTGGGACTGCAACTAATGTTTGTTTTTATTAGGTAATAGCAGATTAATTGATAAATCATTTGGGTAAGAATTGGTCCTATCCTAAATTCCTATCACTGGAGCTGGAACAAGTCAAATTTTAACATTTTTATTTGAAAAACAATTAATCAATTGTCAAAATTGTTGCCAATTAATTTTCCGACAATCATCTAATTGTCTAATCCTCTTATTTTTTTAATGTCTACATAACACAGTATATTCTGGAACCACATTATCTTGTTCTATATGCAGAGCTGCGGGGTTCCGTTTTTATGTATAATGCTCATTCTCCACTTTAATACACAACATGCATACCAATATTGTCTCTTTCTATGGCTGCCATTTACTATTAAGCTAATAGTATTGGATTTTGTCACTGAGTCATTTCTGCACTTATGTCCTTGTTTTACTTCTTCATCATTATTTAATCCTTAATCGGAAATGACACGTGGCACATGCAGTGTATGAATCACTTAATAGGGAACCTGCCATAACTGTCTTCAAACCACCATGTTTATCAACTAAACGATAAAAAAACCCAAAGGAGAGCACAATAATCCAATTCAGATTTGGATTGCTCATGGCTGAGCAGATTCAGCAGAGTGATGATGCTTGATTGAATATCTTGGGTTTTCTTTGCCCCCCGCTTTCTGCGTTGCTAAATCAATTAACAAAAAACGCGATATGGGTCCATTCAGCAGCACATAATTATCTTGTCATTCCAGTTCATTAGCATCCTATAAGGGCTTACAGCACACAAGGTAACTGCCCATCAAACAGCAGGGCACATGACTACATAATAAGATGACTTGAGGGAATCGCACTCGGGTCAAAAGGTGGGTCTCTTTCCCACCGGAGCTGTGCACAGTAAGCCTGGGGGTCACGCTGTATTTAGACTCTGAAGCACAGATTAATACAATAATCAGGGTTAGTCACGGGACATGTCATCCTCTGTACGGCCATAGGTTGAAATATGGGCCAGATCTGCTCAGTAGGACATAAACTAATAATTAACG
The DNA here is from genome assembly GCA_025331565.1 of Holacanthus passer. Taxonomy (NCBI): domain Eukaryota; kingdom Metazoa; phylum Chordata; class Actinopteri; family Pomacanthidae; genus Holacanthus; species Holacanthus passer. The sequence goes on along the minus strand of JAFREQ010000050.1, from coordinate 552,396 downwards.
CTAAGAGACTGCTTCTAATTCTGAGTTTATCTTTTTTTCCATGCAAATGAGAGTAGAGCTTAGACTGCATTTGGAGGAAAGAGGATGGTGTTTAATGTATGTTAACTGAATTTTAAAAAATAATTATTTTCAATTTGATTAGTCTGTCCTTATCTGTTATTTTCTCAATTAACTGATTAATGGTTTAGTTAGGATGTCAGAAAATAGTATGAAATGTAAAATGTGCATCATATTTTTCCAAAGCCAACCAAGGGCCCAAAACTCATCATGAGCTTATTATGACATGAGACTAAGGGAAAGCAGCAAATAGTATTTTTGATTGTAATATTCTTATTAATCAAAATATAAACCAGATTGTTGTTTTTTTTTTAATAATTGATCGTCTTCTTGCAAACCTCCTCTGGGTTTTTCTTTAAGCTCCTCCTTCCTCTCAACATGTTTACTGCAGTGAGACAATCTCTAAACTGAGAACTCACAACACCAAGCACAAATAGATATCAGAGAAACCTGAGACAAACTGCCAGATTCCAATGTGCTTTTCAATGTTAATAATCAATTTGCAATCTGGTGATTTCAGTGATTCACGGTCCTGCAGCCAAACAGTTAGACGACACAATGCCAAACACAAAGACAACAGAACAGAAGCATCACTTGACTCACACACAATCAGCAGAAGACAAATACAATGTGTGTGAGCATATAGACACAGATTATCCACAGGTCTTTGATTATAAAATCTAGCTGCTTTGCATCTTAACTCACTGCAGGCGTGTTTTTTCCTCCTTTCTGCAGAGTTTTTTTTTTTTTTCCTGCTATGCGAATAGCTTCTGGCAGTGTTCATTGATCTGCCGCACGTTGTGTCTGGATGTTGTTTTGGAGATTGGGCAGGATGAAGCAGCTTATGTAAGCAACAGTTGAAGTCATCAGGGGAAAGAGAGATTTAGCTGCACATCTATGTTAGAGGAGAAGTGATGAGATATTACCAATATCAACACACTCACGCTGCGCTAAAGCACATCCATGGATTCCAGAGCCCGACGGCTGATGAAGACGCTGCGGCAGAATGGTAAATATCACTGCTCTGCATGAACATCTGTTCATTACATTGAAACTGCAACATTACCAGCTGTGGAAATTAACTGGGAACTTGTGCCATAATGCTACTCAAGCTTGAGGAAAAAGAGAGAAAGTATGTATTTGGTGTTTCAATTTATTATTAATATCCTGAGAATTGAAATGCACATACATACATACTGTAGGTCTCTATATGCACAGTATATAGATGGGAAACCAGCAGCATGTGGAAAAACAACTGGTTAATGAATCAACTAAACAGTAAGTGCGTGCTCTAAAACTACAGAACCTTGCAGACACCAGACATCATGATCATTTATGGAGTCTTAAATGAATCATCTGTGCCCTCAAATTATTTAATTTGTTCCCATGATATAAGACTTCACGCACTCAGACTAACTGAAAACAATCTGTTGTTTCCTAAAATACATTCAACGCTACATTGCTTCATGTCTTTCTTTCTTTTTTTGGGCCACTTGGGGGCAGTGGGAAAGTTGTAAACACAACACTGACATAGTATCACCTTGTATAGGTGATTTGGTGAATGTGCCAGCAAAAAGTTTCTTATTTTCACATCAAGCAGACACAGAACAACATTACGGTTCAGCTGGAGTCATGTTTGTGGCCACCTGAGGAATGCAAGAGCAATACTCGCTCTCCTGTTCTGATCTCCTGAGGGAAATATCTGCCCCTTTAGCTGCTGAATTCTCCACTGTGTCCACCAGCTAGTCGCCAACTTTGTCTGTCTGCTGTCTGTTTGGTGCCGAGCAGGTTGAGTACAGTGGGTTTGTCAGAGCTTTTTAATGTACATGCACTTACAGCCAAAACCAGAGAGAGAATATAAACAAGGAGCAGCAATACATTCGGTGTAGCATCAAAACTGCATGAGAAAGAGTGTCGAATGGAATGAATAAGAGAACATAACGATTTTAGTTTGAGGGAATGAATTCAGTGATTTGAAGTCACCTCCGCACTGAAATTCAGCCGCAAACGGTTGGGTTTCTCCTCCCAAACCGGCCACAACAACAATTAACTTCACCTCCTATTGCTACAATACTGTAACATACAACCAGCAGCCTAATTTTAGTGGTTGGACTAAATAACTTGAGGGCACGACTTAGTGATTCAAGACCAAAATTATTAATTCAAGGAAACAAATTATGCAATTATTAAGGGAAAAAAAAACTAAATATATACCAAGGGCCAATTATCAGAAATGTTGCCCTTGATACTTGCTGGAAGGAAACACATAATTAATTACCAGTGACAGTTCTCTTTTCCGCAAACAATCCCATCAAAAAACAGTAGAAAAAAAAGAGACATGATAAGAAAGCACACGTATAAAATAGAAAACCCTTACGCAACCTGCTCATGGGCAAAATTAACAATAAAGACTCTTAACAAGGAGTGACATCTACAGTGTGAAGTGCTCACAACCACAATAGTCCTTTCAGATGGATGTAATAAAAAGATGTCCATATTTGCAGCTGAATCACTACCTTGGTGATAAAGCTGCACTTAAAACAAGAGATGGCTTCGTTTTTATGGCCACGTTACACCACCAGCAGGCAAAGGTCACTCCGCAACAGCTGTTTTGTGGAACATCACATCAGTTTCGAGGTAATTAATTTTAGTAAAGTAGCACAGCTTCAAACCGGAAAGCTCAGAGGACACTGGTGACATTTTGGTTTTTTAAGTGATTTTGTTTTCACTCCATTGAACAATAGATCTCCTAAAGAAATATTTAAGGAGGCGATTGACGTTACTGTACACTTTGTCTTTCAGTTTCCTCCTGTCAGCCATTATGTGTCTATTCAGTCTCTTGTGTCAGAGTTTGGCACATTCATTCATTCATTCATTCATCTATCCATCCATCTATCCATCCATTCATTGTTAGTCTGACCAAAAATAAACAGCTTGTAGTCTATTAAGAAGGTGTTACAGTAAGTGTTAGAACTGTGTAACCATTTTCTGTACCATTTAACAGGGAAGAGGGAAACCAAGAGAGAGAGAGAGAATGATTTTCTATTTTCACATGACCATATTAAAAGGCTCCTTTGAAGAAATATGCTGTGAGAAAACTCATAGTGTATTTGTTCCAAGACCACAAAAAATGATGAATTCCAATTAAATAATGCCCTGGGACATTTGAATATCAGACTGCCACAACTCTATGAGAGATACCTGTTCAAAGCAGCATTGGCAATGAAATAAAAATGAAAATTACTAACAATGAAGTCAGCCCCAAAAATGAATCCAAAACAATTTGGGCAAATACAATTTATAGAACGACGGCAAGGAAGTCAATTAATAAACTGCTCTGCTGCCCTGAGATATTTAAAAGGTCAAATGTTTTCAATATGTGCAACTGAATTGATCATGCCAGCAAATGTGTATGTTTGTATCCACAGCATTTCATGTCTCATATGGTGTCCATAAGATAAGATAAGATAAACCTTTATTCGTCCCACAGTGGGGAAATTCACAATTGACACACACACATTCACATTGACTTTGGAGTTTAAGCTGTATGTAAAAGAAATAAAACAGAATGTGATCATTTGATCATCCTTTTTCACAGATACTCAATTGAAAACAGTACAGAGAAAATATATTTCATGTTTGGCCTCATCAGCTTCATTGATTTTTGTAAATACCTGCTTATTCTGAATTTGATGGCAGCAACATGTTTCCAACAAGTTGGGACAGGAGCAACAAAAGACTGTGAAAGTTGTGGACTGATCCAAAAACACCTGTTTGGATCATTCCACAGGTAAACAGGTTCATTGGTAACAGGTGATAGTATCATGATTGGGTATGAAAGGTTCATCCTGGAAAGACTCAGTCGTTCACAAGCAAGGATGGAGAGAGGTTCACCACTTTGTCAAACACATGATCGTATAAAGGAGATTAATACATGGGCTGAGGAACACTTTGCAAAATAGTTGTCTGTAAACGCAGATTATAATTTATTTAAGATTCAAACTGAGCATTTCATAGTTCTGCCTAGCTCAGAGTAAAATCCTGAAAATAGATGTTTTCTTTGGGTATATTTAAATAGGTTAAATTGATTCAGCCAGTTAAAAACACCCTGTATATTCTTCCACAGGGATCAGCTCAGGAAATCTGCTGCAACCAACTGAAAGCTACGTTAACTGCTCTCCAGTAAAAAGCTGGGCCTCAGTTCAGTCGTCTTTGGACACAGCTGCTAAAGGGGGATGATAACTTTAAACACCTACAACTTTGTGAATTCACAGTATTGTTTTTCCTAAAGTGGTTCATATAGCAACTTTCATTTCCTTATGCAAAACACATTAAAATTAAATGATTCATTTGTAGTGGATTATCATAGTTCTGTTGTTGCGGCTACATGTGGGCCCGAATGAAAAATTATTTTACAAAATAAACTATTTAATGAAACATTTTATCCAGGCGCCTCCAAGCATAGTTCTCATATTGTATTTTCCAGCAATGATCGGGAGCTATTTTTTAATAAAAGAAGCAACATAAACACTTGTTAAGCTGATTACATTTGACTATCATAGTTTAAAAGACCATTTAAAAATACTAAAAATAAGTGTTCCAGCAAACATCCATTTATGTGATGCACTGTACCTCCATGAACGTTTGAAATGCCAATATCAGAGGTCGTCAGGTTGGCTGCGTTCAAACACGATGCCAGTCACATACAGTATGACCAACTTGTCAAACACGCACTCACACTGAAGAGGAAAACAAATATTTGGATGTACCATCTGAGTCGTTGAGCGCTCGACTGCGTGTTCCATTGTTAAACAAATTCACAAGCAAACAAGTGTTTTTGATTTCGACAACTGGAGAGCTTACTGCCTTGATTATACCATCTTTTTAACTTCTTTGCAAACACAGTAAAACTTTCTGTTGTCCCAGCAGTTCGAAAAATTTGCATTCAAAGGGATGTATTCACCCAGTGGGACACACACTCTTATAAACAATGACAAACTCTTTCATGAATAATACATTTGGTGGGACTGCTTTGAGAAAGCCAAAGTTGTAGGAAGACCAGCCCTCCAGTTTTATTTTTTTTGACTCACTGTATGTTTAAAAAAGCCCCCAAAAAAATGCTTGAAGACATAATTCCTTTCTTGCAGAAAGATATCATCGTGAAAAACAAGACATTACAATGAAATTTTAATAAGTTGTGTGCATTTTGCTTCACTGTTTCTTTCTCACCGCGGGAAACCAAAGCAAGCGGTTCACTTCTGTTTGTTTTCAGCCGTCCCCTGACTTAAGTGCTCCATTAGTTAATTAGTTATTTATCTTTCACTACTTCAAACCCACGTAATCTCGCCATAATGGCTGCCGCCACAGGTACGGCTCTGCTGTTTTTTGAGCGAGGGAGCGACACTGGGAGAGAAACCATACATCCCGATTAACATTAATGAAGTGAGTTATACGACGACATATGGTGACAAAGGGGCCAGGTCTCAGAAGACACTCGATATCAAGTGACAGAGGGAGGTGAAAGGGAGGCGTTTATTAACACACAAGGAACTTCCTTGACATTTTTTAATTGCCACCTTAACCTCTGGTGTCGGAGCCATTTAGTCACCACAAAGGCATCACATGCAAAAGGGAGGAGGAGGAGGAGGGGGGGGGGGAAAGTCCAAGCTGTGCACTGCATCAACCTCACTTATCCTCCTTAGCCTCTGACACTGTGTTCCCCTATAGTGCTTTGCCAATAAACCACTAAAACTCCCCCAAGGCTCTGGTACACATGACAAGCCCACGCTGCTGCTATGACCCCTCTCATTCGCTGCTGGGAACTGTGGCTCTTAATTGCCATCTTCTGTCATCTGGTTGAACTGTAGACCTGGAACCACAAGCATCACCGGTTGCGGAAAGTACATTGCATAACATAACAACTCACTCTTAATGCACAATAAAAGGCTCTTTGCTCTGTGGATTACAGCTGAAGACGAGGCGCAGCATAGGAACAATGCAGGAGTTGAAAGGTGAAAGATAAAATGAAAGTTCTTACTGATCCTTCAAGTAATCGTTTGCGCTGTATTTCAACAACGGATTTCCACATAGACAGTATATAAACTCAATCAAGATGATAACAGGCAACAGAATGAAACAAAATGAGCCTCACACACATACATTGGACGAAAGGATGTACTCTAAGTAAAAAGAAAAAAGCCTTCCGCTCCATTCGGACAGGATTTATATCTCTGTGGCAGGTGGAGTGATCATCATCATCAGATCATCATAATTCACACAAGTCACATAATTTAATTCATTTTTCATTTAAAATGAAATTAAAGTGTATTAATAACATGAAACTACAATAATAGCATATATATCAGTTTCTCTACATTAAGCTGTGTTTACTGACTTTCATGAGCTCAGGGCACAACTGTGTGACAACTGAAGAAGTAGAAAAGGATTTTGTGAGCCTGACAGATCACTTGTTAAAGGGGAACTCCGCTGATTTTACACATCAAAAATGTTTAGTGGTCTTGGGGAGTCCTACTGCAAATGTGAGAAAAGTTGTGGCTACTGTCCATCATGAGTTTGGCAGTGTTACAGGAGTTCAATGTTAAGTAAGTGGAATACTCTTTTTACAGTAGTCAATTTATACAATGATGGGAAGAGCAAAGAGCCTGCAATCTCATCAAATGGGCCTTTGTAAATTCAAAGGAGATGGTGGATTGTTCATTTTACGAATATGCCGTTACAGCACAGTATACTATACAAACATATTTCAGTCTTGTAGAATTCATTTGTCTTTAGGGATCTAAAGTCTACTAGTCTTAGTCGTAAATGAATGAAGTTATGTTTTGTTCAAACAAGGAAAGTCCTGCCTCTTGAGAACAGTCTCACAGAACAGAACACCAGTCCAGGACTGTTACCATTTTCTCTCTCATGTAACAGGATTTGTCTTGGATCTTCAGAGATTTAAGTTAAAGATCGTCTCTGAAGATACGTTGTTTTTACTAAGTTGTTATTTAGTTTATTTGCCAGTAAACGCAAACTCAACTCAACTTGAACTTGTTACTGTTAATGCAAGTATTGGTACTGTTAGCCCTCAGATAGCTTTTAAAACATTATCTGCTAACATTAATGTTTCATGAATTGTGTGTTCTGTTCAAGAGTTGCACTATATATTTCTGTCCACAGGGACACGTGTTAACTTACTTTGTGACGAGTTTTTACAAGTAGAGACAGTCCCGATCAATTGGAGATGTGTGAGAACAATTAAGTGTTTGACTCCAGGTGAAAACAGCCGTTCAAATTATACACCTTTTTCAAATGTTAACATTAGATTTTTTTAATAGGTATCTGTTGTTCCTCCAGCCACGGGCATTGATTGACTTCAGCTCTGCTTTTAATGAGGCCCCAAAGTTTTTTTGGGAGTCACACTCAATTTAAGATGTGTGAGGAAAAACATTTCATTTCATTTACATTGAGTGATGCATCAAAAGCTCTGTAGTAGCTGGTAACAAGCCTCAAGTTGGAAAAATAAAATAATTTTAGAACAATTATTTTGTGAAAATGTTGTAAATAACTCCTTATATCTGTAAAACATTATTCTTGTTTTCAGATAAATGCAGAATTTATGTAACAGCATCATCTCCTGCAGTCCAGATCTGCATCCTGACGTGCTGCTGAAAAGATTCATTAAGAAGGGACAGAGAGGTGAAACTAAGCTCTAAGAACATCGCCAGTTATGGAAAACAAACAAAACAACAGAACTAAACAAACCACTCGACTATATAAAAGTCAGTATCATCTTCATCACGCAGCTCTCATGCAGAGATCGATCGAGGACCCCACAGTGGGGATACAGTGCAAGATGGTGTAGCAAGATTTGGATAACTGCATTAAACTCATCTCCTGAACTCAAGCCTGCCTCCAGTAGGTTTTCATTGAGCTGGAAAGCAACACGTCAGTGTGCTGTTATCAGTGTGTGACGGTGAGGAGGACAGGATGCAGTTTTCAGTGTTTGCCATCTTAGATTTTGGACTTTATTGCTCCCTCCATTGCACTGATGGTGAACTCCATGTGTTGTGTGTTCTAAAAGTTTTGGCTGTGTACTTCAGTTCATCTCACATGGACTTGGACTGTTGTATGTGACCTCCCTCCTACTTTCAAAGTTGTCTTTGTTGTTGTGCTTGTGTTGTTTTAGCTTCTAACTTTGGTGAATGTTAATTTTTCTCTCCTGATATTGTCCTGCTTTACTCACTGCTTTTGGCATATTTCATAACATCCCTCTCCTGCACCCACAGTGCTTTTGATAAAACTGCAATGTTTCTATTATAGTATAATGATGCACAAAATACTTCAGAAATCAGACTCCAGAAATTATTATGTAGAAATTGATGAACAATACATGTCAGAGCGTTATAGTTGACTGAACATGAAAACATTACATATACATAAATAAGTCATGTTACTTTAACAGATATTAATTTAATATACTGAGCATAGAAGACATTTAAGGTGACAAGTCATGTTTGATTAACAAAAAAGAATCTGGCATATTTAACATGAACAAATCATTTTCAGTAAACATGATTTCAATCATCGAGTGGGGCTTTACATTTAACTGTGAGTATATCTCTAAGCAAATTGTAAACACATTTTAAATAAAACCTCTGTAGAGATTATTGTTCCAGTTTTTTCTAATGGCTCCATTGCAGTCTGTGTTGTCATATGAATTTTACATTTTGCTCTATTTCTAATCAGTTATGGGGCCTGAATCAATAAGAGTTAAAAAACCCTCAATTTTAAAAGACAATTACCTCTTCAATCTCAAAGCAATCAGGAGACCTGTTCATCATTTCAACATATTCAATTTTTCTTTATGACCAGAAAATAAATAAACCAGAAAAGCAATCATATAGAAATGCTTCAGGGAAAAATTCCAATGATGTACTCATTTTTTCCCCCGAGGAAAATCTTTTTTTTTTTTTTTTTTTTTTTTTTTTGGACCACACCTAATTAAAAGACTAATCAAACTGAAAAACTGCTATCATTAAAAAGCTTTTGAAAATATAAATATCACCCTCTCTTTGATGTGAACAGTAATATGCTGCTTAAAACCAAAGCAGGACTTCAATATATTCATCTGTGTTTGTGGTTAGTCCTGGACAGTTCAGCAGACCATGATATTTCCTTAAACTAAATGTCATGAAGGCATTCAAGCATGAAATGTCAGACTAATTCAGGGCACAAGCACAAAATGTGAGCTCGCAAAGGACTTGCTCAAACTATACAGAGCAATTCATCAAAGCGAAAAGGTGGCCCAGGAAGAGTGACGTCAAAAACAAATGGTCTGCAGACACAGCTCAAATTGATTTTGGAAGGAAATTGTGCTTAAAATCTATCTCAATTTCAATGAAACATTGTCGCTCACCGATTCTTAGAGCAAAATCTATAACTTATGCCATTTTATTACAGGCTTGTGAAATAACACAGAGGACAATCTGCCCTTGAAAGATTATTATTGACTACATATTTGGCTGAGAAGAAATTTACAGTAACAGCAATGCTGAGCATCAATGGTAACTTGGCGCCGATTCTAAAAGACAGAGCAGCCAAATATTTTAAAATATTACATTTAGTCTACAACAAGTTAATGTTTTAATTAATCAGATCCAGTGGGTACTGGCAGAGGGTACTTTCAGGGATCCTGGAAGCAAGATGTCTGCCACCATGCTGTCCTGAGAGTTTGGGCTTCAAACAATCCACCTAAAATCAGCGCAATCCTTGGTAATATCTTCCCCAGACTGCTAATCTGGGGTAACAACAATACATTTTTATCCTATTGTGAGAGTATTCTACACCAAATGTTGGATTCTTAACTACTGAATAAGTCTAAAAAACCAAGGCTGAATCCTGGCCTTTGATTTCTTCAGACTACTGCCTGTCGTAGAAAGAGTGAAATCATGTCACCAAAGATTGGGAAAAGTGATGAAGACTTCATCATCACTGCACAAGTGTCACTGTACATGACCTGCTGTGACAACAGAAGTTCTTTTTCTCCAACACCTACAAAGGCTTTGTCAAGATGTCCATGGACTCCTTCAACAAAAGACTGGATGGGGTCGGGAAGGAGCTATGTGACCTCAAATCAAGTCTACAATACATCCAGGACTTCCTCCTGGGTGTACTGAGTTAAAATCTCTTTCTGACAACCTGTCAATTCAGTGTGAAGAGCTGAACAATGACATCAAATCAGTCAGCTCAAGCCAACAACATGAATGGTAAAGTTGATTACTTGGAGAGTCAGTCTCGACAGAGCAGTTTGATCTTTGATAGAATTCCAGAGACTGAACGTGAGAAGTGGTCTGACTCTGAGGAAAAATCCTCTCAGAAAAACTGAAACTTGACCACAAGTATATAGAACCAAAGTGTGTCTGCCGCCCTGGGAAACCAGCTGGACAAAAACAAAAATTAAGACACACAGTGGATACGTTTCTCAGGTGTAAAGATAAGCATGCTGTACTGGAGACAGGGAGACAACGAAGTACCTCAAAGGTACAAAGATATTTGTTAATGAAGAATCAGAATCTATTTGACAGAAAAGCAAGGAATTGATCCCAGTACTGAGAGAGGCAAGAAAAAGAGGGGACATTGCTTCTCTGAGAAATAAAAAACTGATTACTCACCATCCCTTGAAACACCTAAAGAATAGGGAAGTGATTCTGGGTTCAGGTATCCACTGTTCTCTTTGTAAAAATGGGTTTCATTTAAAATGTACACCTGTTCTTAAAATGACAACTTGTATTTGGACATTATGGACCATTTATAAGTTATTTTCATCACACTATCTGGAAAATTATCCGTTACACTAAATGACAATATATTGTTTAATATTTAATAACGCAGTAACTCGTCACTTTTCAATGCGAGGAATAAATCAAGTTTCCATTGAAAAGATATATAGGGAGAGCAATGTAAACTCAGCTTATCTAGCATTTATGGAAGTATTTAATCCACAAATTTGAAATCTGAAAGCAATATCAAGGCTGTGTGGAAAATTATTAATCCACTACTTCAAAGAAAGAAAAAATAGATATTGATGAGCTTGTGGGTTTACTGATTTCTTTTCATGTGTTGGTGCATCTCTTCCCAAAAGAAATACAAAAGTTAAACCATTAGATTACATAAAATGTTGTTCCATCTATATGTAAAATGTGATCTGCCTGACTTTAAGGAGGTGAATGATATTATATTAGAATAATAAAAAAAAAAACAGCTTTCATGGTAATGTGTATAAGTGGCTCAGTAACTATGTTCTTCATAGAAAACATTTGTATTAATGTCATGAGTCAAAAAGAAATATAATGCAATATGGTGTACCTCAAAGATCCAAATTAAGACCTTTATTGTTGTGTCTAACACCAAATTCCCATTGCTTTTTTGTCTCAAGTAGTGATTTAACAGCTCTCATTAGAAATCGAAATCATGATCTTCTTAGTCACTCAATATGATTTCAAACATACAAGTTGTCATTAAATGTAAAAAAAAAAAAAGTGTAATGCGTTATTTGCAGAAAATAGGAAATATGATTCAAAATGAAGAAATAATCAAAGTTCACCACAATAATCACCATCACCACTTACAGCATAAAAGATCATCATCAGACCAGGACAGATGCTGCTAAATTAACGTGGAACACCAGACATTGGGCAAAAGTTATCCGTACTAAAGCCCAGCCTCTAAACACAGATTTACTGTTCCTGTAATCTAAAACTTGTCAACTTTCAATGGAGACTCATCTCAGCCATGGTCATCACAGTGTCAGGGTTTGACCAAGTCCAAGTCCAGTTATTTAGTTGTCCATTGTTTATTCTGACCTAGTTCCTTCCAGTCACTGAGCTAACAATGGTTATGAGCTAACAATGGTTCCCCAATGAAGAAAAAAAAAAGCCTGCAATATCTGAAGGTGGGAAAATTCACACTAGGTGAGAGACAGAAAGACAAAGTGTGTGTTTGTCTTTGCGTGTAATTGAGAGGGGTGAGGAATGTGTGTGTGTGCCAGAGATGTAAGGATACGAGCATGCGTGTCAGAGAAAACTAAAGGAAGCGGGTATAGCTCGCTCTGTCAGGATAATCTTATTGTGCAGTGTGTGATGCATCATTGCACTCTTGTGATTCAGGAGGAGATTAATCTGTGAAATTCACTCTTACATGTGAGATGCAACCCAATTTCAAATACTGGTTATGAAAATCAAAACTCCTGTTAACTGAGTCAACGTTGCTCCAGCCTGAAAGGTTGCATGAGTAATGTCTGTGTTCGGCCAAATGGAGACGTCCCTGCTCACCAAAATCTGGAGGCAGGTTACCAGAATTTGCTCTGTTATTTTACTGAAGTCTAATTTATGATTGCCTACAACCACAGAAGAGAGAGACTTTATGATGTTCTGTTCCTGCACATTTTAATTCAGGGGATTGTTGGTTTTTTTTTGTTTGTTTGTTTAGTTGTTGGTCCGTGCTGGATTTTTGGACTTGATGTGCCCATTACAACAACCCATCTCCCAAAAATTGCTATTAAACTTCATTTCCATTTTCCACACATCATAAATATACTAAAATGTTTATAGTTTGGCAAAACTATTCTCCTGTCTCGTCACAACAGGACTTTCTCATCAATGTTAAGATATTACTAGCTATGTCAGATTAGTCACTTGGCTGCCAATTAATAGCTTTGGCTCATGAGTATTGTAATTAGTAATATGATTAATAACACATTCCGGATCAATAATTGAGAACAGCTGCAACAAGACAAGCACTATATGAAGAAGAACAAGGAATCTGTCCAAACAGATTCACACAGATTCATATTCCTCATTCTCAAAATAATACCTACCCTTTTGAATCCGATGGAATTTAATTCACAATTATTAAACGTCTGAGAGGATGTAACTTAAATTGACTTGGATAGCTAATTTCAGCCATTACAGGAATTAAATTGGAAACAGGGAGAGATTAGGTAAATTCTAATCAAGATTTATTACAGGTGCTGGACTAAAATTAATACTTACTAAAAGAGACAGTCAGGGTCAAATGTAAAGTGACAGCGGACTTTCATTTACTTCTCCCGCAAGCTATTTCTCATCTCTGCATCTTTGGCTCAACTTTAGCCACACAGAGTAATGAAGCGCCTTAACAATCATATGTAATTAGCCACTGAATATTCATCAGCCTAAACCACAGCACGCCTCGGGATTTTTTAGAATACTATCAAATATTAATACCTATGTAATGAGTGTAGCAGTTTATAGACGGAGGTGGGCTGATGAGAGCAGATGTTATTATGAAGTTTGATAAATCAGACAGACAAACACCTTAGCTAACACCTGATGCATAAAGCCAGTTTTGTCTATCAGGTCTTGCTCAATTCAGTTGGTTGGAAATCTGATAAGAAGCATCTTGTATCTTGTTAATTAAAATCAGCTACTTTGACCCACTGATTCAAAATTTGTGCAAAAGACCCACATGTTCCAGTTTCCTTGTAACAAAGATTTCTGGATGTGTATAAATGCTCCCTCATTTCCCTCCCATGAGTATTTGCCTGATGAAGACTTGTTTCGAGACGTCAGTGATGAAATTAAAGGGAGCTCTGATTCCAGTGTGTGGGTGTTACAGTGATCAACAAACAAGCCGCACTGAGCTTAGCCTTGAAAATACTGGAATGCAGTGTCGTTCTAAGATGCATTATTCTTATATTTTTTGCCGGAAACCAATAAGTGGTGGTTTACGGACAAACGAATGACAAAGAGAACCAACTGGAAGGAGGCCAAGCCGTATTCCAGCACACCCATCTGTTTCCTGAAACAAATCCATTAGGTTTTTAATCTCTTATTTGCAGAGGACATCAATTACAATGCAAGGACGTAACACAAAAATAGAAAAGGCATAAATTGTCTATGATATAAAGGTAAAATACATAAAACCTGCAATATTGTGATCCGGCAATTTGTGCAGGGGAAATGATACGAACATAACGCTCCATCCACGCTGTCCATTTCAGGATTACACCCTGTCATCATTCTGGCGAGCGCTGATATTTCTCTGTGAACAGCAACAGCCCTGCTGCTCTGATGGCCATTGATCACTGATATTTATGGGGAAAAATTGCTGAATCAGACAGGGGGGCTTATTTTACTGCTAACAATTGACAGAAAAAATATCAATACTCACAGAGAGACGGGGGCGGACTGAAATGAGCGAAATGATCAAGAGAAGATGTAGCTTGTTTTCATTAGGGAGTGGCCGATAACATCAGATGATTAATCACCATCTTCCCTGCCTCTGTAATTCTACATGAGAATTACAGCAGAGGAGATCTGTAGCAACCGGCGACAATAAACTATTCTGGCCGGCATAAATCAGCCTCAGTGCACGTCTGGGAAAAACAGAAATGAGAAAATGTTCAGTGTTTTAGCTGTAACTGCCTCACAAGCTCACTTTTGCTGATACTTTTATGAAATGTGTGTGCAATTTAAAAACTGGACCATTTATACAAGCAATGGATGTTTTATTTTTGTTGGTTAAACAAGGGAAAGGGGGACAAAAGGTATCTTTGAAGTCTGCCTTAATCCTTGAAACAAAATGGTTCAGAAAACAACGGTCATACATAATGCATGGTGCATTTCTCTCACACATGATTCAAGGTTTTTTTTATCTTTAGTTGTGCTGGAGGCACATGAAAAAGAGCTTGCACAAAGTAAAAGCTCAGTTTTCCTGTGTTTGTAGTGGACTAAGGCCACGCTGCTCTCACAATGGCCGATACACCCAGCTGGTTCCATTTCCCTAAGGAAGGCTATCATATCACACAGCACTTCCTTTCAACTCTTGCCCAGTTCAATTTATCGAGTACAAACAGGGTTCAGATCCTCAACAAGAATCCCTGCTTTGTGAGATCCCAAAAAAAACGAGGGTTGTGCGAAGACAGCAAACATGTTGAGAGTGTAAATCTGAGAATGTCTCAGGTTTTACGCTCTGCAGCATCGAGTTGATGATTCACATGACAGAGAGAATCACTGTGCTGACTGCGGGAAACGAGAGCTGGAGAATTAATTAGATATAAAAGAATCTGTGATTAAATGTTATGTCGGACTTTTTAATTAGATTTTAAAGACTGATTCGCCTTCAAACACTTGTTAATGTCACCTGTCAACCTTAACCCTTAAAAGCATACCTCCGGTCCTTAGAGATCCAGCACCATATTACACTTGATCTAACTCATTCATTTCCTTCCATTAAGCCTCAAACTATTTTCTTTATAAGTTTTTGAAATTGTTGAAAATCTTTTCTTTTTCTGATGTCTTTCTCTAAGAAGTGATAGGATTGTCACTAATGCTGTGAATTTACACAAACACAACGATGACAAGGTCTTATTTAAAAGTTTTAAAAACTGACTCTGCAAATGTTTAATGAACCATGAGGACACACACACAGTGCATTCAGGTGAGAAAAAGTAAATGTGAACTTTTTTTTTTTTTTTTTGCTCAACAGAGCAACTTTAACTCTCTTAAGACCTGATGTATGTAGGAAAGTTTGGCCAAACACTAATAAATTTCAGGGTTAAAAATGCAGTCTCTCTTCCACTGGTGGATATTCACAGATCGTAAAAGTGCAAAAATAGAACAGACTTAAGAATACATTTGTTTAGGTGCAGGTTCAAGAATCAGAAATTTATAAAAAAAACCTATGCAACCTCCTGGTCTGCGAGTGTATGCCCTATTTTCAGTGTGAAAATGCCATCCCAAACAAAACAATGCACCAAAATTAATGTTTCCATATTTGCTGACCTTATTGAAGACAAGAAACTCCTTACTGAAGACCAAGCAATTCATATTTGTGTCAGAAAGAGAGTGTCCAACAGGCAGGAAGCTGCTTATTAAAACTGTGCAGTAAATCTAGCACAGACAAGTTCTGGCCTTATTACATCCTGGTTTTAATAAAGCTGTCAATTCTTCAGATTACGCCAGTGACCTCTTTTTATGTAAGCCTTTTTAATGTTCTCCTGGGACCAGTTGGGTTTATAGAGTTGGTGCCAAATCATCACACTTAATCAAACACCTATAGCCTTCCCCTCAATTCTGAATTTATGATGTTTATAAACACAGTATATCATTCAAGCCTGTTTGACTGCAAGAGACGTCACTGCACCTGTCTGCGGGGAAACACATCTGAAGGCTTGTTTTGAAGTGTCATCACTAATTATTGGCAATTCCTTGATTTAAACAGCATCTGAAATTATGCTGACAGATATGATGTGATACAAGTCTCTTAAATAAGCTTATAAACAAGTCTCAGCTGGTTGCTTTTAATCCATTCCAGTGATATATGCCATTTAAACCCCCTTTACATCAAAAGAAAACAGATATCTTACGTGTTTCGCACACAATTCAATCATAACAATTACAATATGCTGTCAAACAATGAACCACAAATCCTAATTAATAAGGCAAACACACACAAGACTGACTGTAACTGAAATATACAGACTTGCACTTAATTAGTAATCATAAAGAGCTTTTGCAAGAGAAACTCAAGCACTGTTCAGTGTGACTACTCAAGATGGGAACTCACAGCAATGCTATTATCGACTCTGCTCATCAGTTCGGTTCTTCGGTTTTTAGTCAAAGAAAAAAATCTGCCTGCATGGTGCTAATGTTATTATAACATAGTACATGTACCCTTAGTAAGAGACATGCTGCTCGGTTGAGAAGCAGAGACGCTCATGCATTGAGTGTCAAATACATGAAACTTAAGCCCAAGTTAATGCTTCAGCCTAATGCTGGTGTTTCCACCTCAATCTGAAATGATCATTTTACAGACATTAACTAGCACTGTTGTCATCTTTCTTTGTGAACTGAAGCCACTCTTTGGATTCCTCTTCACCATGACTCCTTCTCGTTGCACGTTTCCAGCAACTTAGACACATCATCGTTTTGCAACTGTCAGAAAAACATGTTGGCATCGATAAAAGGAACTGATCATCTGGGAGGCACATAATTCTGACGGATCGGACAGTTTGGAACCGGTTCTTGACGGTTCCGGTTCTTGGTTCCCATCCAAAGTGATTACAAATTGCATTCAGCTCTGAACAACCAACCACAGTCTATTTTCATCTCTGTGTTGTGAAAACAAGCTGTGTTCAAGAAGGCCTGCGTGGTGCCAGTCAGTCACACATGCACAAATCAGTCTAGTCCTTATTACAAACTACAGAGAGAAAATAAATATGTCCACAGAACTGGTGACATGAAACAAACTGGATTCTGGGGCTGCAATACACACTGAAATACAAGAAGGCACTCATTTTCCCCCTTGGTGGAGGACGTGTTTATCAGGAGCAAAACTCAGTCATCCAGGCTAAGTGTTTGCAACTGCTGCAACTAATCTACTGTATGTGACAAATGATGTTCTGAATTTATTAAGTTTGCCCGGTGCTAACAGAGCAGGGCTCAGTCTGTAGCTGCTGCAGCTGAAGTGCTCGTATCACAATATGTGTTTATTGCTACGAGGGCTAATCTATATTGATAATATTAGTTTGCGGGTGAATGTTTTAGTTGCAGCTTCACATGTCTTGTTTAAAATCTGTTTAGTCTGCCACAGGGAGCTGTTTTCTGTCAGTGTGTGTATTTTTTATTCATATTCTTCCTCATTTGACAGTTGCAGCTTTACATATCTCATTAACTCTTTTTCTATTTTTGCCATATGCGGGCACAAGACTGACCTCACATTTTAAGTTGATATGGAGAATGTGTTCAATTTCTGGATATTTGCACATCAAGCGCAGACACATTGCAACATCAGCATTCATTTGGAGTGGTGCTTCCGGCCACCTGATGAATATAGGTCCAACATTCACACTCATTTTAGCTCATCTATACCAACTCCTGAGGGAAATATGTGGCTCTTTAGTTGCTAAACACTCCACCATCAGCTAGTTGTTGCATACAGTGGATTTTTGAAAGCTTTTTTTGTGCTGAAAACAGCTGCCTGCATTTAGAAACAGCACTGGTGAGAGTAAATCAAAACAGTTGTGGGCTGCACAAGCAAACCGAGACGCACTGACTGAAGCTTAAAAGCTCCAAAGAGCTGAGAAGAACTGCAGAGTCAGGTGATAATTATCTGTGAGATCGTCAATACGAGCGACACCTTTCATGTTACTTATTCATTGTTAATATAGAAAATAGCAGCTTTAAAAACAATGCTGGCTGATTTCATTATTTTATTTTCCCTTCTTCTTCATTCACTGTGCAACGGACAAGGTAACATTTTTAAATGTGTTTTGATTAGGTCATATTTCCATTTTTTAAGTCATTAGTAAGGTCTTTCAGCTCATTACATGAAGGTGGAGAGAAGCAGGAAAAGAAAAAGGACAGGTGATAAAACAGCACAAATGTCTCAGACTGGCATCAGTAGAAGAATGGCTTAGTTACTAATTTGCACATAAGCACATGTGCCATATGTGCAAATGAGATATTTCAGCCTGTAATCAGCAGTTAACTAGTGTCTATGATGAAAATGTGTTTCAGTGTCGGCTGTGCTGTCACTCAAATGAAGAACATACAGTAGGTGTGGAGGCAAAGAGCTATAATAGATGTATGTTTTTCATATCAGTCTCTTGTGGAGGATTAGAACAGTCAGAAACTGAGCTCTGGAAATCAGTTTTTACAATTGTTTGACTCAAAATTCCTTTAATGGGTTACATTTTATTTTTTTAATTATATATCAAAGACATCTGATAAGAGCCTCAGTGCAATATGATTAATATTGTATGTAATATTACATAGCACTACAAATACTCACTATACCTACGTGTCAGCCGTTGCTACCTTGTGAGCCCAGACAGACAGATATCAAAAGCACAGACACAGATGTTTGGTTACACATCCAGGGCAATTTTATTATTTAGAGTTTTATCTGAGAGACTCGTTATGACTTTGAAGCAAATAGGAACCTTCAGGGCTTCAAAGTTCTCAGAAGAAAAAAAAAATGTCTTTATATCTCAGAAAAGAGGTAACTGAAAGTTATTAATACTGAAGGTGATTGGAATTTAAAGGAAAAAAATGGAAAATGCTAAGAAAGTGTAGTAACGAGGTGGAAAAATCTGAAGTTTACCAGGAAACAGAAAGTGCTGGAGTTTCAGAAGCTGTCAAGTCTCGACAATAATAACTGTGTGATGAACTTTTCCAAGAAAGGAGGCAGCTCCGGAAATGGTGAGAAAAGACTAGTAATAGGGCCTCACAGTCCTTCAAATTGCAGGAGGAAGTAATTTTTGCTGCATTTAGAGAAGACATAATAGACATGCTCGAATAGCATTTTATAAATATCAATGCAAAACCAGCACAGTCCTTTCTAACACAGACAAACATGCAGAGTAAAAGCAAGACGTAGGCGGCCATTGAAAAAGGGCTCACACAAATAGGCAGTTGGTTAAAGAGTTTGGGCTGCCAACACATATTCCAACTATTGAGGGAGGATCCTGTCAGTCTGTAAAAGCAGAGACTCAGAAGCAAGAAAAGCATGCGAGTACTTCACCAGCCCCTGGGCTCATTATATTGTTGATAGAATTTTAAATGTGTCTTCAGATATGAAAGGTAATAAACCAAGTAGGGAAGAGACTCATCCTAGATGACCACACTGACTTCATGATTAATTATGTGACACACAAAAAGCAAAAAAGTTGCCTAAAATATGTTTGTTCAATGCTTTGCAGACTCTTCATGAGCAATTTGCACTGGCTGTGAACAAATTCAATATTTCCTCATTGTATTGATTTGAAAATGCAATTTAGATGGAATTATATTTCTTAAAAAAACATTCTGCTATTGCTTTTTTTTTCCCATTTTTTTGTGCCTGTTTGATACTCACAACATTGGTATTGAGTGGAATATTCCTTTAAGATAATACAAGCACCTGCAACTGGGATTATGCCGAAGGCTTCATCCTGCAGTTTGAGTGTTCAGAATCTTGCAGTGCCATTTTCCAGCCGATGCCAGAGTCCGACTTGCTGCGGCAAAGACACGGCAAGTGGCTTCACTTTGCAGGTGTGCTCTGCAAGATAATGGCCTTAGCATGTTGGTTTAACATGCAAGTTCTGCAAAGCCGTGGCAGGAAATCACAGCTGTATGACCGACAGTAACTACGACAAATCCTGACAGAAACAGCAGTCAGAGGCAAACTCGAGTGTTTCAACCCACAGAGAACAGTGCAGCAGATGTTTTCTGCCCGATAGAGGCCCTAAGTCCAGGCTACCTTGTTTTCTATGAGCTTTCCTTCCATGCTGTATTTTTCCTTCTTTCATAAATCTTTGTGAAAAGCTGAAACATGATGCTGAACTAGCCTGCTCATATTTTAAGTTAAATGGGTACCTAATACTGTAGTGACTGACAAAATGGGACCACCTCATCATTTAACAAAGATTTAACAACGGTTACTTTTTTAACATTTGACAACTACAGCTCCCACGTGTCCGACATAGACCCCCTGTCAAAAGCCCACGGGAGCTGAGGCTGATAATACAGTCATAAGATGACTGGGCTCTGAAATACATGACATTTTGGAAGACACAGACTAATTGGTAAATTGAAAAATGATCCCTGTCTCTGGTTGGGAAACTAATCTGGCCTTATTAATCGTGTGATTAATGAGACCAACACAGTGACTATCAGGAAAAGAAAAGGAGATGCTTTAGACTTTTCTCTCATGCTCAGTCAATTAGTAATTAAATTGCCTTTGATTTATCTTCAGCCACAGCAAATGAAGAAATTAGCTAGCCTTGCTTTTTGTAAAGAAGAATATTAATCACAACAAAATTCTGGCTGTCGTGATCAAAAAAAAAAAGGTGCAGCATTTCTAACAAAGTCACAACCTACATGTGCAGACTGAAGGGTATCACAGACTGCTGTCTTATTCTCCAAAAGGAAAACACAAGAGAGTATGATATCATAATATCTTTGCAAGTTCAAAAAAGGGACAGAGGAAAACAATGTCAGCACAAGTCATTCAGCAGAGAGATGAGCTCTCTCTTTTCTTCACACATAAAAAAGGAGCCTTGTCGACTGTTCATAAATGGCTTGGATACAAGTTTGAAATAGACACGTGAAGGATGTATTGGAATCCAGCTGCAGCTGTAATGGACTGTTGCATAATCGACTGTAATTGATTACACTTTACAATGCATTGAAAAGCTATATCCATCTGTTCACGGTAGCTAACCACCCAGGCGTTGTTCTCAAGCTCGAGAGTGACGGCCGCACACGGGGGCAGCCCCGCTTTAACCTGAGCCCAGCTGGACTTGCTGGATACAAGCATCCCTCCCGAGCCCGCCTCCAGCAGTGGACCCTGGTGCATCTATCAGAACAAGGTCACACTTTCCCAAAGATGCTGGCGAAGATGAGATCAATTTGCCTTCAGAGATCACGCCATGACCTATTGACCTGACAACACAGCTCTCCGGGTCAAAGGGCCATGCAAATTCACCACATTGACCTGGCAATTATTAGAGAGGTGGATTTAGTAGCATTGGTGCAATATATGAGGCTCAGGTTTCTATTAAACTGTCTCTTCCTTTAAAGAGCCAGCGGTAGTTAACACAGGTTTAAAGGTGAAGGCACCCGTCGAGGCAAAATAAATGTGAAGCAGGACTAGAATTAGAAAAAAAGTAAATAAATAAAAAACGTAACCTTGAGCACATCCTCATCCTGGGAAACTGAAATTTTTGGAAAACTACAATTCCTAACAACCTAAACTTAAATCCTGTACTTAAAAGCAATTACTGAAATATGGACAATTGAATGTTACAGCAACATTAGGACATATCTCTTTTTCATCAGTTCACACTGCATTCATTGCGTTGGCAAAAAAAAAAAAAAAATTGTATGTACAGTGGCTTTCAATCATTTTAAATATGACCTTCAGTGGCCCTCAGCGATCTTTGTCCCATTACACCTTTCATTTAATCCAGTAATGAATTCTGGAAAAATCATGGAAACAGCCTTGAAAACACAGACTTTTTCATAAGGCCCCTTTAAATCTGATGCAAAATTTACGATCCCTTAAACAAAAAATCAAGGTTTTCTGAACCGTCCCTCTCTCTCAGCTGCCTCTCAGTGGGAGTTCAACAACCAGACAAATTCAGTATATCAACTTTACCACAATCGTCCATTTGCTGTTTTATAACATCAGGTCTGTCTGGTCCCTGGTGCTTCGTAATTCAAGAGTGTCTCTCAAAATCGATTTGTCAACAGCACCTGAACTGTGTTGGCAACTTGTGCAGACATGCGGGGCCAAGGTAACGTCTCTATTTTGGATACGTAGCGACAGCCATTCATTTTGTCAGGGGCTTGTTTTTAGCAGCCCTGAATCGTGTTATGTTAATAGAAAGTCATCGAGAAGCTGCTCCTCCCTTTCCAGGCTGCGCTGACAGGCACCCCGTGGCACCGACACCCGCCCTAACGCCTGCTTCTTCTCACTAAACACAGGAATTTATAAATATAAACTGCTTTAAAATACGTGATCTGAAAGTAGTATTTTCACTTGACATAAGATTGTGCTGATTACCAAAGGGAGGGGGTTACCTCAGTCCAGACCTTTGAATCTGCCCACTTCACCAAGATGATTCTTCTGGCATCGTGACATGAAACAGCAGCTCTTCGGTTGAAAAGGCAATTGATACAATGAGCGTCACAGACAGGACTAACAATGTCGTCAAGCTGCGCGGCAGAACCAAGGAAGAGGTATAACAACAATGGCGGCCGCTATAGACAAAGATAGACGTTGTATTGAGGCTCACAGCAAAACCAGTATGTTGGCATGGCTACGCCAGTGTTGACTTAAAATGACGTCAGATTCGTGCGTCGTTGGACTGAGATTCAGGAAAATCAAATCCTCTTGCCCAGAAGTCAGTTAGAGTGGGGGCAATGTCAGACTGAAGATGCAAACAGAGTGTAACCAGTGGCCAATTCTGTCTGATTTCAGGCAACAATCAAAACTATTGAAAGAAGAGTTTTTATGTTTTTTTGTGTAGGGTAAGAAGATTACTGAAATAATACACAAGGACCAGGTGCAAAACACACAAATATGCACAACTGGTCTGCAGGTTTATGGATTCAGAATTAGATTATAACCACTCGGAGCATGCTGAAGTCCTTTTGACGAATAAACGTTGAGAGCAAGTAAAAACAACACTAAACATTATAAATTAAATGTTTTGAAAAATGTAGCCCAGGTAAGTGGGCCAAATAACACACACACACACACACATAGACCCATGTGTGCTGTTTCTGTGCTGCTGCGAGGGAGGGAGTTGAAAGAGTCAGGTCCGTGAACTCAAATGAGAAGAATCCCAAGCACAAACAGAATCACTACTGCTCTTGCTCATTAATTATTCACTACAAATTTGATCTATATTGAAAGAGGCTGTCTGAGAGATGTCTGCAAGAGAGCTTTTTTTTTTTCGTTGCTTATGGCGGCCAAATAAACCAGCAGAATTGGCAGTGTTGTCCATTAATATTGCCAAAACGCAGTGCAGAGCAGCTTAGTGATGCAAACTCAACACCACTTCATAAATGTGACTATAGCCAAGTGTGTTTCTAAAGACTATTTCATGAGCCTTTTGCTCTATAAAGCTATTGACAATGTGCCCAACTGGCCCAACATCTTAGCTTGTTGACTCTAAATCAACAATAAGGCCAACTCAGCCTGTTCTGTCCCATAGTGCACATTATATATATTTTCCGCTTCTTTTGAATTAAGTTCAACGCTGAAAAAAGTCAACTAATAAAGATAGGCTGCTGCAGAAGCTTGTAGCTAAACCCGGGAGTTACAGTCAGTTCATGTCTGTGGGTTTGGCAAGACGATCCACCTAATCATGTACAGTACAACATCAACAGATCCATGATCAGATTCAATATAATTAATTCCCATGGAGAAGTGAGGTTAATGCTGCAGGAAAAAGCAATATCAAGCCAGGTAAAAGACATATAACACAATCACACACGACCAGACTAGAAAGTCCTCATTCAGATGGGATTTCTCTAGAGGCGGTCACGTGATTTTAAAACTGTGTGTGCAGATCATTTGATTGTCATCCCATCCACAGGGCCTATGTGATGCGCGATAGCCACGAATATGGAGTCCCGTCAGGAGACACATGTTCTATTTTGATGTTAATGAGATTTTGCGAGCGAGGAGCTGCATTTCATCAGTTCAGGAAATGCAAATGCAGACAGCCTTGAAACAGGTTGTTGCTTATCTGGCAGATGGCAACTTGTTAAAACCAACATACAGAGAACCTTTATGACAAAATCATAGGATTTTGACTAATTATAAGCAATGCATGAGAGTTATGAACATTTTCTGCTACTTAGGCCTGGAAACTGAGCTACATATAGTGGAACTGTACATGCAAAGTCTTGAATGAAGTAAAGCTTGACAAATAAATAATGACACCTGATCATTTTTATAATTAAAGGTTACAGGGGAATTTGACTAACAGTGGCTGTGCTGAATGCATCATTGTTATGATTTGTTCGGCAGGTTGTTAGATCCTCTGATGCAAAGAATCTTTTAATTTTAATGAACTACTGCAATTAATTGGAAATTAGATAAATAATTTGTCTGGGAAATGTGGAGACATGTCCTCATTATTATTTGTCGCTTCTTCCTAAAAGCAGTATATTTGTCCATGTTGGAATCCTGTGCAATAATTCAATAATATTTTTCTCAGTTTTTTCCAGGCATTTGATTGGTTCGCTCTATACATATCTGAAACTGAAGCTGAACCTGAGGTAGGCTTAAAGTGAACTGGCCAACTCAAGCCAATAACCTGCCTAATAACCAGTGAACTCAATGGAAAAATGCAGTCATTCATCACATCTACAGGATCCTGATATGGACAAACATACTGTATTCAGAGTCAAATGAAAGGTGCTGTAATAAAGTGTAATAGAGTGATGGTTATTTACCCACAGAGAACATTTACCAAACAGCAGGAAGCTCAATGACCATAGTTATCAATATTTAATAACTGATAGATTGTACAGACATTATGATTCCTGCTGGGTCAGAGTAACTGGCCTTCACTTTAGCTCAGGGCTGAGGTGACTCAATGAAATGATGATTGGAAATAAATATGCCGGCTGTAAAAACAATAATTAGGTTTACTGATCTTATCATATTACAAAAAAGAAATTACATGTTGGTTAATAAGACCATATCAAGCACAGATCAAGCCCTTCTGTTTCAACTGTTTGTTATGTGCTTTGAGTGTGTGTGTGTGTGTGTGTGTGTGTGTGTGTCAGCAAATCTAACACTACTGAACCAATCAGCCCAATATTTTTGGTACACATTTATTTGCATATATCGTCATAGACTGCTGACTCCTCGCTCCTCTTAACGGGCCAGTAGGGTACAACACCCTAATCCACATGTATGCAGACACCATCCAACCATCCAACACCAAAAAAACTATAAGACCTATAAGACCCGCACCTGCAGGGACATTTCACTCCACCTCTACTGCTATATTGTCTTTTAAATTATGTGGAGCAGCGCAAGCTTTCCAGGTGATTTCTTTACTGCTTGTTCTATTGATGCGTGAGTGTTTTCTTAAACAATTTACTTTATTGATTAAAGAGGCTGCTTTCAGTCATTTTAAACATTTGCTTGTGTGCATAAATGTCACTGCAGCAAAGCTAAAAACTGTAGTTAAAAACTTGACAGGGGGAAACAAAATTAAATTTTTAGCTTCTGAAATGCATTTTTTTTTTTTTTTTTTTTTTAGAAAGTGCTGATGGAGCTCAGGATTTCCCTGCTGCTTTACTCGAGATCGTTTCATTGAACCTGGACTGTGTGTGACCTTTTGCATGTGTAAAAGAACACAGAACATTAATTAACATTAGATCCTGATCGATCGTGTCAGCGTGTCGGGAGATTTAAATAATCAATGGAGTTATGCTGCTGTGCCTTGTGCGTAAATGTGCACAGCGTCCCTCTTAATGGACAGATGCACTTATCAATTCTGCTGTTGGGTGCAAATAATGTCAGTAATATTTTCCTCATTAATGAAGTATTATTTCACCCGTAACGCATCCGCTATTAATCAGAATGTTAATTTTAATGACTCGACCGATCTGTGGATTACTGTGATCAGCACATCACTGCCTGGTGGAGATCTGCACTCTACTGAGTGCACTCTTTTAGTTCCTTATACACTCCATTTATATTTCATCTCCTCTATCAGCAACTGCTATTTTTATCTCTTATAATGATCAGTGTTGCTTATTATCTATTATAATAGTCTGTTCATAAGAGCACAAATGTCAGTAATTATTTTTTTCTCTCTCACGATGCAGCTTATATATTCACACATGTACTGTTGATTTATATTATTCTCTGTTATTTCTGTTGCCTCTTATTTTATACTGTTTAAATTCACTGAATATTACCTAATGCCTCTCCAATGGCCTTCACAAAGGGATCAACATTTTCCTCATGTATCACATTAAACTCTCTGCTCTCGATCTGTTAATATCTTGGGTGATTAACTTGGAAAAATAAATCCCTTTTTTTTAATTTTATTGACCACTTGTCCCCTATAGGCTTAGCGAAAGCAGGTGATGTAAAGAGATCTAGACTAAGCTGAAACCGGAACGACACGGAAGTAATGAATTACTTTTGAATGCTGCAGAGTCTCTCAGTAAAGGTGTGAGAAAACACACCAGACAAAAGTCCTTGAATAAAAGCCGACATGAACCATTTTAGAGCGGAAAAAATGGTGGCAAAGGAAAAGAACACTACGTCTTACATCAGATATTGATTACTGTGAGAACAACAATGGAGCGTGTGACATTGACAACTGAGTCAAGTGAAGCACAAATTGACAGTTTCATTGTCTCAGTTAATTAACTCTCTGTGCAGTAAATCTTCCAAACATTTGTTGCCGTTCATTTCATTTAATATTCATTTCAAGTTATGCGCTTAAATTCCCTTCTCACTGTGAGCAACCAAATCGTATCTTTAATCGTCCGGATCCCTCCAATCTGCACTTTATTGACTAATTGTTGCAAACCCTTCTTTAATCTTCAAGTGATAGTTTTCATAGCAGGACTGGAATATCCTGTGGATCCAGGGAACAAAAAGATGATTATGTTGAAATGCTCACCGCTCAGTTCATATTAACCTTATTTAGTCTTTATGAGAGACTGAATTTGTGCTGTTCTATATCATTTTTTCTTTTATAAAGCTGTTTCTGTGTGTTTCTTCTCCATCTCTCCCATTTGACCTCCATTTGCTTTGCAGCTGGTTATCCTAATTATGTAACCTGTAAATGGAGATAGTTGTGAATTACAGGGTGTCAGTGATCTCACTCCAAACCATAGAGGCACATAAATAAATCGAGTTACAAAATATGATGTGTTGTTGTTGTGACAGACTTTTTTTTTCTTCCAAAATGCAGGTTTTCCTTTCCTCACAAGGGGAAGCCGCAGCATTAAAACGCTCCTCAGAAGGTTTGACTGTGTGAAAAATGAAACCCCCTCTTGTTCTCCTTGTGTGGTCAGCTATACTGCTGTCATTCTCCTTTTTTCTGAATACGCAGCAAGTTTTGGAGAGTGCCAAGATCGATGACGCAGTGCTGAGTTCTAGTCAAAATGATGGGCCCAGTGCTTTATCAAATAATCCCTATAATCCATGACGGCTCTTTTTTGGGGGTCTATCTATCTAATATCTGGTCTTAGCCCCCCCCTGTCACGGCAAAGCGGCTAAAGATGCTCGAGCGATAGGAGGGTGGACGGGAGAGGAGGAGAATGATCCCTGCTGTTTGCACCTGGGGATGAGAGCAGCTCAGACATAAACACATTCAGGAAGAATCAAACAGAAAAAGAAACTTAAAGGATGAGGCTGGCATTAGTTGATATTTTCTCAATACCAGCAAATCCCAAGAAAAGACCAAAACTAAAAACGTGCCTCTCAATACTTTGTAACTTTCGTATCCCAGTCATAGCACTCAAGCTTAACCCAGTTTGTTCCTTAGGAAGTCGCAAATCTTAACTTTTAAAAAGGCTAAATAAGGTCCTAAAGCAGCTGTAATGACTGTAACTTAAAAGTTACTCAAACAGGAGTATGAAGCCAGGGGCTTATCTCACAAACTTAAAAGCCAACCCTCCCAATTTTCCAGACAGCATAATTGTCACTGCCGTCTGTAATTATACACAGAGATAACTTCTTAAATTACACTTATTGAAATTAAATTACTTCCAACAATACATTCCCTCTGAAGATTTAGCAGGTTCTGTGCTCTATATCTGTGGTTACAGTCCGTTGTTATCCAAATATGTAGCCCACCGTCAGGACTGTAACCTGCAAGCACTCACAGTCTGATCTGCCTTTTAACACACAGGCTGACGACAATTCAGTTAAGTTACTCATCTTCTGTTAAATGTTTGTTTGCATTGGTAACATTTCAGGGGGAAATTGCATTAATAGCCCTGTAATTTTAATTATGATCAGTTGACAAACACACAAAATGGTGATTAAGTCAAAGTAAGACAAACACTTCAATTATGTATGTGACTTCAGATCAGCCATTGCTGCTGCTTGATGATGAAAATTGCTGCTCCCCTTGCTCTTGGTGGACTAAGAATAGGAGCATGTTTGTTGTCGTTTTTTAAAAAATATATTGGTGTATTTTCATGCGTATTTCGATGCATCTCCTGCCATAAACTGATAGCAGAACCCTCTCTTCTCTCAAAAATCAATGCAAGTTGCAGCTTTTAACAGACCAGCAATATACCTCAAGTTTGCACTTTAAATGTCTGACATTAGGAGGAAAATCTGTTTCTAAACTTTCAGAAATAGATATAGATATATTATAAAAGTGAGAGGAATACTCCTTGATCTCCGTGAAGATGAGCACAGAGGAGGAATATCCCTCAGCTTAACGCCTATCTTTAACTGCACAGAAATATATCTAATATAGTCAAGATGCTCATCCTGTACATTTGGGCTCATGTGACATTCGCGCTACAATACCATGTCATCCACGATGCGCTGATTTCTCTTCTCTACTATCAATGACTGCATTCTCATTTGTGGCAGATCGCTCTTAGGAGTCAAATGATTATTTTTCACATGGCTTCTTTGAATTTGACTCTGGGCGTATCTTCGGGGGTTCTATAGCTCAGATCACAATTCTGCTGTTTGAAAAAGCTTCATTAGGCAATTAGGATGTTTAGGGGCATTAATCTGCATCACTCACAGCAAGCAAATGGTCTCTCTCCGTGGGGGCGTGTTGGTGCCAGAATACTTGGAAAGATGATTTAATGTTTCCATTTGACTGCCAGTCTGCAACGTCACTTTAATTGATTGAATCTATTCTGAACTGCTAACTCAATTGAAAACAATGTGTGCAGTGCAGCTGAACAGATCTTGAAACCAGATAGAAGGCTTGTGGCATCCCCTCGTTTCCTGTGGGAGCATGTTCTGTCACAGTATTTAGTCTGTCAAATCGGCGTGTGCCCATGATGCTTCCCTCTGTCCTGTCTGCCTCACACTGGCTAAAAGGCTGAGATAACCTTTGCGGGTGTTGTCAATCCGGCCCTCACGGCTCAAGCTCGTTTCGTCATGATAAGGTCCGGAAGAAGAAAAACGCCTGGAATATTTTTCTCCAATTATACAGTATGTAAATGTCAACGAAGCATCGCCATGAAAAAAACTGACTTGTAACATTTGTGTTCTTATATTTCAATGAACTGTCATTACGACTCAATATTAGCAACACAGATCACCTCATCAGTTGAAAGTAATCTTGCATCTGCTGCTAAAGCTACAGGCTGTCAGTGAAGTAAAAGTGTAGGGCATATAAAAAGGGGGCTGAATAAAAAGATTTGAAAAGAATCCTTGACCAAAAAGTAGCATAAACATACTGCTGGACATGTTTTGTCACTGTGCAGACATTCTTCTTTTTTGTTAACAAAGGGCTTCTCAGGGCTCGTCATTGGTGCATATCAGCACCAAAAACTTCTTTAACAAACTTCTCATGTTCCCCAAGGCTACA
Source organism: Holacanthus passer (assembly GCA_025331565.1). NCBI lineage: Eukaryota > Metazoa > Chordata > Actinopteri > Pomacanthidae > Holacanthus > Holacanthus passer. The sequence continues at coordinate 522,254 of JAFREQ010000050.1, read as the reverse complement.
GTGATGAATACAAGTGCACTCTTGGCAATACTTAACCAATCCCTTTTTAAAAAATATATTTTTACATGTCATGCAATTAAAACAGTACGTAACAAGGAATTTCATCCATTATTGATAACTTAGCCAACAATACAACTTTTGTTAGAATCCTTCTTTTTAGTAGACAACTAGTTGCATTACAATTCCAGGAATATATCTAAACCTGCTTCCATACCTCTGAATCACTGCCCCAATTTCCAGTGTTTTCAGCATTTAATTTGTTCAGTTATATCTGAACAGAGTCGATCAGAGTTTAATATGTGAGATCAGGAACGGGGATGCGATCTTTCTGTGCCAGAGCCAAAATAACGGGGACAAAGTCATCACGACAGAAAAACTTCCAAAAATGGATGAGATTGACATAACAATACAGGTTGTTGTAAATCGACTCTTAAATTTACTATTATTATTATTTAATTTTTTTGATTAATGTGTAACATGTTATCTGCTCCTCGCCAATGCAATCACAGCCTTCTTGTCAACTAAGAATTGAGGTGACAAGACAGATATAGTAGAGTTGTAAATGGGGCTTATTGTTTCCCTTATGACACACTGTAAAACTTTGTGACTATTGTCAGATTGATTATACTTTCAAGGACACAAAATCTGACAACTGGCTGTAACCATATGCAACAGCTGCCGTTAACTTTTGGTATGAACTTAAACTCAGTTTGAATTCGTGGTGAATTAGCTGTGCAACAAGATTGGAAAATCGCTGTATACCATATTGTCTTTGGAGTTGTGTCATCTGCAAAAAGTTCACAAAAGTCATGGCTTTTATTTATAGATCCGTGTCCAGATGCTGTGATTATTCAAAATCTGGTTGTTTTCTTACCACAAAGACGTTTGATGAGATGAATTAAATTGCAGCTGTACAGATGATGCTGCAATAAATCTTGTCTTGGTCGCCTGATGGGAATTCAGATTTGAGTGCATTTAAAACTTCCCTCAGTGTGGGTGACAACTTGACGCTGGTTGTGTGTATAAACACCCACAGCGAGAGAGTGAGAGAGATTCCTCTCTGAGGAAAGTCACTGAAGGGGTTCTTAACCCTTAAAAGTTTAATTCAGTTTATTTGGCAAAGCAGTGAAACTAATTCACTTAAAGCGTCTCTCAAATGAATGTTTGACTATTAGGTACAACTCCAAATTCAGGCATGCTGATAAACCTGTGTTGAAACAGTCTAAATGTTTACATTTTGAGCCAAAAAGTGACTGAATTGATGATAAATCTCCAGGTCCCATGGGCTCCAGCCTGTCCCATGCATCTCAATTAAGAGCAGTATCTGTTAGAAGAGGTGATTAGGCTTTGCTTGTCATATCACCAGAAAAAGGGGCGGATTAAAGCAATTAGAAGCCATCACTCTGAACATTGCACTTTTGTATTCACAAGCTTAGAGAAAGAGCTCGGGGCACTGATTCATCCAGGATCAGCCTGAAATCACGACTCTGATGACAGCAATGCATTCATTATGGTAGATTATATTGGGCAGGAGGCCAAGGGCTTTTTTTATTGGGCCTTTCCTACGGTTGGCAGATGCATTGTCAGTATACAGAGCTTGCAATACAATGGACCTGCACACCCCACAAACACACGAGACCTGGATATATTTCCTTTACGCTGCATTTTATTCCAGGACTCATGAGCTCCTGTGATGGGTGGATGTGGTGAGAGTTGGCTGGAGCAACAGTGTTGAATGCTAATTGTTTTGAAGGGCACAGGATTCAATGGTTGTTATGGTAACAAGAGGAGTGCAGTAGAGACATGGCGAATGAAAGATGGATAGACAGATACGTCTGTAAGACCCACACTGCTGTGAGCTCAATTCTCCCTCTGCCCACAATACCCCATCTTTATGTCTGAAGTGGTGGTGGGAGAGATGTGTTTGGTCTGCAATCTATAGAGATTGAAAAAAGATCAAAAAGCATTGAACAGGGAGGAGTTTTAACTAAAGACTACAAAAGAGAGGGCTTTGATTTTCTCATTTTTGCAACGAGAGCTTCAAATTCTTCAAATTTTGAAGAGATTACCCAGGTTTACAGTGGCCAATAAGCATCTTACAAGTATGATAATACAATCTTTCAGTTTTAATAAAACCATTAGATGTCACTCACAAAGCAATACAAACTACATTACGGGCGCTTTAAGAAAAGGTGAACACCTATTACACCAACAGCCAAAAACTCATTATTTCAGTCGAGGATAAATGTTCAATGTTATCTTAGCAGATAAAGGAATCCAGAACATCTAAGCCTATAACTCTGTGAGAAAGTTGCTATGATATGCTCAAGAGTGAAGCACTTTAAACGAATACAATATAATGAGGGGCTTTATAAAGTTAGGCTTTAATGGTCTCTAAGATTAAAAGGTCAAAGCCACTACAGAAACTTAAAAGTTGTGATTCTTACAACAAGCTAATTGGCAATTGCTGGTATCTCTTAGCATGTTGCCATCTGTCCAGCACTACATACACAATAATAAAAAGCACCTTGAGCTAAATGTAGACACCACTGTGGCTGGCTGACGACTCTCACTGACAAATTGATGAGTCTAATTGACGACACATCGTGCCCAATATAAGCCTCGAGCCCTCTGTGACCCTGCAAAGTGAGTATTGATTTAGATGGATGGATAAAATTAAATACAAAAAAAGACTTTAAGACCATGGATGCATCATGGACAGGATACGTTTTTTTTCCCATCTTGCCACAGAGAAATGCTCAAAATACACGTTACATCACCTCCGTCCACTTCCTCTTTAGTTTCAGCCCCGTTAAGAACTCCACAAAAACAGTCGGTTTGAAAGATTTAAAATCTCTATTGTGAAATGTAAAACCATGTGACTCAACTACTTTCAGGCCTCAGTGGGCCACAGTGTTGATGATGATGGAGTTTAATCTTATAGTTATAAGTAGCTAAAATCAATTCATATGATGGTTTCTACAAAAACCATAATAGACTTGAGTTTTTATTAACTTGTATTATACATCACTTGTATGTCACCTTTATTAAAGGAATGAATGCAAATGACTTCACTTGACCTTCCAGGCTCTTTTCTTACATCCACACTGTAAGCAGTGTGTGTGAATCATGAGCTCATAGCCTGCTATTGTAACGCTGCTTAAGGTATAACACCAAATAGCAACTTAGCCTTCTTGTGGGGCTACGCTGAACATCTCCCCTCACCGACAAACTACCAACGAATGGCTGATGACTTTGTGGACAACCAGCCAACGGTGCAGGTGTTTGTCAGGCCTTCGCTACACCAGGTGTAGAGCAATGTGTGCTGCTCAGACACTGTCCTCTGGCTACAGTTCTGCGTGCTGAAGGAGCCTCTTAATCTTTATTTTCTCCATAAACAGTGCTGGTGACTGTGCCCAGTTTCTCTCAGTGCAAGAGAGCACTTCAGTTCAACACCAGCCTCCTCCCTTCTGTGCCGTACTACGCACCAGCTCCAACCCCACTGAGACAGCGGTGTTGGGAGGAGCTGCTTACTTGTACCTTATGGGGGGGATGTGGTTGTTCAGCTGTTGGAGTATATACATCCCAGAGGCTGGATGGCAGATGTGGACTGGTTGATTCTTGCCCCTTCACGACAGGAGGTGGACATTTCAACACATCACAAATCTGAAGGGGTGTTCGGAGATTTGCTGCACCTGCGCGAACATGTGAAGACAGCTCATGGGGTCACCGGGGAGCTGACCACGTTTCTGCCTGGGTTCAAGTCACGGCACGAGTTTCTCTGCCAATACTGAGTCTGATCCAATACTTGTATTTCATTAAATGTTGGATAAATATGTATCTGGCACACTGAAACAACAGGTGTAGCCGACTCACGTTGGCACTCCTCATTTTTCATGAGCTACTCATCCAAATACAGAAGGTGCTGGTTCAAAACAACTAAGTCAATCAGATTAAATTATCAATATGTTATGGCTGAAAGTTTAAGTTGGAGAATGTGACTCTGAAACTAATGTGACACAAACAACAAGAGAGAAGACCTGTCACTCTGTTGTAATTGTACAAACACACATACCGCTCACGACTGAACAGCGGTGTTGCAGAGTCAGTTTCCTCCCTCTCAAATGATCTTTGGCTGAGTGAAATCAAAAATCTCTCTAACATTAGACATCTTCAAGGGCAGTTTGCAAAACCAATGATACACCCAATCATTTCCCAGCAATAGAGAGTATAACTGGTACAGTCTGAAGTGAAAAACTTTCACTGCTGTAAAATAGCAAGCGCGATAAGACCGAGCAGAATCAGTGGAGAAATGGATGACACTGCCGTCCCTGAACCCTGAAAATTAAACTGGAGACTTCTAAAAACAATGAGGTCACCTTACTTTTACAACCTCCGAGTATAAACAGATAAAAATAAAAAATACAAAATGGCCTTGTGTAATCGCTTTTTGATGATCATGGCCCACTATTGCCAATGACACTACTGATGGTCATTTCCACCTCCTCGTCACCTCAGAGGCCGCCTCTCAGTCCACCGCATCTCGTATGTTGTGATGGAAACAGAGTCTGATGGCACATGTTATGAAACGGATAATAACGGCATATAAGATATATAAAGTCCTCTGTATTGAGGTATGACTGGTAAGTTTGTTCGACTTTAGGAGAACGAGAGATGTGCAACTGTACTGACTAAGCAGCCAGCGTCTCTGCAGCTGCAGTTTGAGGTGAGCTTCACTGTTGACAGTGACAAGATAAAGAGACTTTACTGTACATTTTGCAATTGTGTCTAGCATAGAAGAGGAAGGGCATCATTATGTTTTCTGAATGGCTGGGTACAGTGAAAATAACCGTCAAATAATCACTGGCTATCTCTGAAATTTCTGGCCTTCAATTCTTTCTGTGGCACACAAAACATGAGAGCGAGCGCCGAGAGCCCAGAAATTGAAAGTCTGCACAGACAATGCTGCAAGCAAAGCACCTGCAGCAATTTGTTTCTTTGTGCGTCCTCGCCACGAGTTCGCTGCATGTGTCCTCCTGCACGTGAACATTTCAACAATAGGAAGTCAGTCAGACTGGGACAAGCAACGTGGAGACTTTGCTGGCTGTCTAGCAACCGCTGAGGTTAAAAACAGATTAAAGATACAAGATGTTGATTAGTAAAGATTCGAAGTGCTGGTGAATAAATTTAGTTAGTCCTGCTAATCAGCTGGTGGCGGCACCCTGATATTTAACAGACTGATATGAGAGAGTGGTATCAATCTTCTCATCTAACTCTCCACCAGAAAAATAGCGTATTTCCTAAAATGTTAAAGTATTCCTTTTACTGATGCTCATGAGAAAATGGTCACTAATAGAGGTCAGGGTGAAACTTATGCTGTTAGATAGTCCCATGTAAATTTGTAAATTGTAATTTTGAAAATACTTTTCTTAGCCTGTGGTTGCTGAACGTTAATACTTTTTAAACCTTCTGTTTATACCATTTATTACTATTTAACTACTGACTATCCCCTTGCTGCTGTGCAATGTAAATTTCCCCACTGTGGTTTATCTTATCTTATCTTATCACATTTAAAAATGTAATTCTCAAGCAGTTCTTAGTGGTTTGACACAAAAGGGACACAATTTTGTTATTATTCCCTTTTTGCAAGAACTGGTCATTTTCTGTAATGACTTAAGATGCTGTCAGTTCTCTACAGTTTGCCAGTGACATTCTGGTGAGATCATTCACCTCACGTCCGCCACGTCTGAAACCCTATGTTTGATAGTCTTACTGTCAAACATAGCTGGTGCTCTTAAAACACCAGCTACACAGTGGGTTATGTGCAGTTTTCAATCTGGCCACAAACAATATAAGTGATTTTGGCCCTAGTTGTTTACAGACTATAGCCTCATATAATAATAAGACCATCACATTTCTGTAATGTTAATGCTGCAAAATGCAAGCAGTTTGTATCCAAACAATTTAGTTGTGTTTGATGAAAAAGCCTGTAAATATACTCCCACTATCTGCTATTTGTAGCCTTTTATTAAAGCATGAATGGTTGTGTGTGTGTCCTCCCCCTTGGTCTTCCAGGAGGTTCTGCTCACACACTGTCTGTGTGAGTGTCCCCAAAGACCACTGCAACAAGGCACATGACTATTCATCCTTTCAAAATAAAACAGCTGTTAGTGGGCTCAATGTTAGAGGTAATGAAGTACACAGAAGCTATTTCGACCGGAGTAATCATTGCAAAACACTTGGATAATGTTGCAGAAGCTGTTCAGAGACTTTAAACTGCACGGGCTCGTACTGTTTAGTTAAATACACATGGGGTCTTCTATTCATAGTGGTTCGAGCTGAGTGGTAGAGGTAGCCAGCGAGGAGGGTTGAGGAGTGTGGTCCCCTGGTGAGGACTGAAGGTCATGAGACATCCATCTGGGGTCCTCCCACCCTTTTATATATTTTTTTTATATATACTTTTTTAATGTATTTTTTGCTATATTGAAGTAGAATTAAAAGGCATTTAGAAAGTGTATTATACTGACAGGCTTTACAGAACATTTAACAGTAATGCCAGCGATGAAATTCAGAACTGATCAATATTCCCATCATGCTCTTTTTTATTTTAACAAATGCATTTTGTATGTTTCACCTTTTCAATAAAATTAACCACTATTTATTGAAGGAGCATACTTAATACGTGTGCACTGGGTAGAGTTCTGTACATGATTCATAGTGGTTTTGGTGCCGGTCCTTGATAAAAAAGCCAATAGGCGATGCAGTCTGTGTGGTTTATTTATTATTTAGCACACATAACTCCTTAATTCTATGACTCTCTCCATAAACATGACCCAGACATAACGCAGTTAAATTATTTAGACAAGCCAAAGTTAGCCAGTGGTCTTCTGTGGCTAAGCGGGTTTTCTTTTTCAGTCTTTGTTTTAGGATTTGCCCTGATTATAAGACAATGAACTGGAATTTGAAATGGGGCTCTGTACCAGCATGAGCGCAGAGAGCAATTTATACATTCTTCTCAGCAGTAATTATGTTGAGATGAGAAGTAGTATTTTGTCATTTTTGCGATTTGAGACTAAACTGACTAATCTGTGTTTAGTTCAAATGTTGTTTTTTTTTGTTGTAATCATCATACATGGTGAGGTTTTATATAACAAAATGAAAAAAGAGGATTAAGAGACAAAAATACAAACTGGAGACTGAGGTCCAATATTTCCAATGACATGTTGGATTTTCTCCAGCCAGTCGTTAGCGTTCATGCAGTCTCTGACAAGTTGGCCATCTCTCTCTCTTTTTGATTTTTCACATCTGTCCTTATTTATTGCTCTCCATTCCAAACGTCTATATAATAACCATTAGACCATTTTCATTCCTTTTACATAATAGTGTCCTTTGGCAATGCACTTATCACATGTCAAATTACGGAAATGTGTGAGCATTTTTTATCTCAGACACTCAGACTAAGGACCACGCGCCAAAACTCATCATCAAGTGTCCAACCAGGTGGTGATGTTCTGCCTCAGCCAAAATTCCAACTGCACACAAAGCTGGAATTAACATTAGCACCGAACCAATGTAGCATACCCAAAGGCAGAAACAACAGCTCACTAGCAAGTTGTCCCAAGACACACAACCCAAAAGGAAACTGAGCTACAGCGAAGCTGACGCAGACAAACCCAAAGTAGGAAATTTAGCACTACCAAAGCTGCAGGCTCATTCAATTTTAATACATAAGACCAATGGGAATGGCCCTCTGCCCTTTAAGGTTACAAACCCAAAAGACAAAAACACAAATGCTTGTACTGAAAATGTACAATGGTGAAATCTAAGGTAGCTAATTCCACTCAACTGCAGTCTTCAGGCAGATACTTGTGATGGGTACTTGCACTGATTCCACCAGAACCAAAAGGCAAACACAAACCAGCAACCCTCTGAAAACTAAGTGAAAACAACAAACTAGTCAGTCTCCTATTGAGATCGACCACTTCAGCCTACAAAGGGAATGCATGGCTCTTACTGAGACATAGTCACCCCTTACATGCACCATTACCAACAAATGGGGGCGTCAACCAAATAAATTGAGGACAAATGCTGCTCGTTTCAAACATCGACCAAAACGCCACAAAAATAACCAATAAACAATAAAAATCCTGGCATGAGACTCCATAAAATTTTACCCACAATGCCAAAGCCACTTTCATCTACACTGCTAAAAAGCACTTAGATTCATTTAAGCATTCACAGACCAAAAGGGCTGCACACCAAATTCCCAATTTGTCACGCTAAGGCTTGATTTAACCTGTACCAAACAGGATTGGATTTCTAACAAGCCCCCATTTGTGTCAAAGTAAGGAGTCCACACAAAAGATTTTACATAGAAGAAAAGCCATTTATAAGTCGAAACAAACCAAAAGACAATGATGCAGGGTCAATGCCAGCCATAAGAACGGAGAGAGTTAACACATGGTTTGTATAGTTGCTTGCTGAAGTTGCCAGAATAGTCTCCAGGACAGTGGGAGGAGCGCCACCATAGAGAGTCCACCAGGTTCACTGCACTGTGCCACACATTTTTTTTAAGGTGTATATCACCTCTGTCATTTCTCTCTACCTCTATCTCACCAATGACCACTTACTAGAAATCAAAGACGAAAAAAACAGATGCAAATAATCAAACAGCCATGCACCACTGATCCCATTATTTCAAGAATACATTCAAAATGAAGGCTCTTTGATATCATTAATATTATGTACTGGTGTTGGAGCAGCCTGGACAGGTTTATTGCTCAGACATTATTAGGTTAGTGGAAGAGAACAGCAGTGCAAGCCAGTAGAAGATGTTTAATGGTGATGGATAACTAAACACAAGGCTTTTTTTAATGCATAATGATTTACACAATATGTCAGTGTTTTTGTCACATCTACCTTGAAGGTGTCCCACCTACAGCAGATTTCCCTTCTGTGTTCTGATGTATGAACCGCACACAACTCAGCAAAATTGTAAGTTGATGACATTTTTGTTTTCAGATCCATCAACAAAAAGCAGAAAAGTAAAGGTCGAGCGAAGTCGGGGAAACAAAACATAAATGCCACCACTTCTTTTTTGAAAGGACCTGCTTGCTTTGAATATTCATACAATTTGCAGCAATATTTCTTTTTTACTCTGTAGATCAGAAATTATTACCTTGTATTGTTACATGAAGTAACTATAGAAGTCACTTCAGGTCACTGCCGTCTATTTCTGCTGCTGTTCATGCTGTGAGTAGCTGTGATGCAGACATGGCTTCGTTTTCGAGAAAGTGCAGTGAATGGTGACAAAGTGACACGGTAATTTGCCTGTGCAGGATTTGCATTTGCGGTCAGATAGCTTTACAAAGACAGTGTAATAGGTTGAGAGGTTTAGAGCCGACGAACAGGTAAACATGCCTCTGCCAGACAATGTGGTTGTGCTATATGTTGGGAAAAGTGAATTATTCTGTCACAATCCTCTAATGCATTTCAAAATGGCATTGAAGCTTCTGAGAGTTTGTAGTTTACAGGTACTGTCCATTGAAGTGAAACACAGAGAAAGCAATAAGAAGAGACTGGAAATGCATTAGCAAAGCAGTCTGGGTAACTCTCATCACTATTGTGGTAATTTTGTATTGTAAAAACCTCATCAGGGATAGAAGATGGCGTTTTGATGAAAATCTCCCTTCTCAGGTGTTAAACATTCATAAGACACAACACAAAGACTTTTCTATAGACTAGAGGATGATGTAAGTGATGTGGACAGTTCTCCCTCACATCAAACCACTGAATCTCCACTGACGCAGCTGTGGCCAAGATCCAGCACAGGCCTGGCATGTGTGTCTGCATCCAGGGAGCCATTAAAACCTCAGGGGAGGCAAGTATTATATTACTGTATTAGGGAAGTATTATATTTTCTGGGAGTAGGCAATTGGCTTTTACCCTTTTAATAGTTTGGTTCAGGTTCAGTACGGGCCAAGTTCCCGAGGTATCTCAATAAGTTTTGGGAAATAAAAGGTGAAATTTGTGCAAAATCAACTTGAATTATGACAGATGTACAGATCCAGTTTGAAGTGTACATGTTGGCCTTTTACATTCATCAATTCAATCACTTTTATTAAGGAAATAATCACAATAAAGCCTTTGAAATTAGTTTTTAATTATTTACATTAATTAAATGACCTCCCAGTCAGTCTTTTTTTTAGCTACTCGTGACTCCAGGGTAAATGAAATATATCACTCCACACACACACACACACACACACACACAAAAACAACATATGTACAACAAACCAGCACTGGAAGCCCGAGTGGGATTCTCCACACTTGTTTGCTTCAAATCAGTTTGTAGAACATCACCACAGTGGCAATGAAAAGCAGCTTAAATTATTTACTTGATATTCTCTCTGGCATAAGATGAATTATTCTGAATGGCCCAGAAACAACAGAAATAATGTGATTGTATTGGTGATCCATCCCTGACAAAGAACCTTCAAACCTATGCTGAAATTACAGCCCGCTCTCGCCAGAAAAATGGCCATATAGGTTGTGCCAGCAGCTTATTACGACCCATATTTACGTTTACTGTGAGGCAGCAACCTCTAGTGGCCGTATTAATTATGACAGGAGCAAAGGTGACATAGTACAAAGAGGAAGAAAGTCTGCATATGGAAGAGGAGGATGCATGGCTGGGTCAAACATACCTTTGGAGGCCACTATTCACGTCCTGTGTGAAACTGAAAGTCAACGTTGACGTACTTTAACTTACGTCACGTATGTAACGTAACTTAAGTTATGTCAACTTATTTTAACCTACACCATCTTTTCCTAAACCTAACAAGTAGTTTTATTGCCCCAACCTCACCAAGTAATTCTGGTGCCCAAACAACTAATGTGTTGAAAGATGAAGGTCCGATCAACCCGTTCCATCGATTAGTATGAGGACGTGTTGAAAACATTTTGCAATGGACATAATTTGTACATAGGCACAATTATTTGGTTTTTTTGAAAAAGCCTGAAAAGCCTGAAGAGCACTTGTGAGTGAGTCAAACACTTTCTAGTGAAAAACAGACAATTCCAATGAGCCACTCAACAGGTGACATGAAAAACACTGTGCAACGTGGCAACAGTCACACACACTCATCCTCTGAGGTCCTCCATTCAAACTATGCTGGACTGTTGCAGAGGGGAGTGGTGTTCAAGAGAAAAAGGTACACAAATAAAATTATACCACAGGATTTTTGCTGCCATGCAATTGGGAACTGTATTTTGACACAGTGGAAAGAAAAGGACAGAAACAGAGGAAGAGATGGTTTACATGGCTGCTGTGTGTATCCAAGAGGAATGTGACTGAATGAACACACAGACGAATGAACAGATATCTTTGGACTGATGAGTGTTTGAGTGCATTGAGAGGCTACAGCATACAGCCTGGAGAATCTGTTAGTTTCACAATATATAATAGTGTTCGTGGAGGTTCTGCACTACCGCCCATTAACATTCAGCTGGCTTCAGCTGATAACTGTGATCTACAGCACATATGTGAATAGCATTTTAAACATTTCCTTTCCATCATGCTCAACAGTGGAGATATTTTGCAGCTTACCTCCCTCAGACTGCAGCAGGGGAGGCGAATACTTGGTCAGTGCAAACACGAACTCCCGGTGTTAGCCATTGGACAGCTAACATTGTTGCTTGATGAAGAGAACAGAGGACGAAGCATAAATACTGATGCAGACAGGGAAAGAACTGGTGTCCTGAGAGCTTTAAATCATGATGTTGAGACCAGATATGAATCCCTGAGTTCATGTGAGCCTTTTATGACTTTTGGTCCTTACACATGGAGAATAGTGATATCCACACATCTGGAAACAGAACAATGGCTAAAAGATACAAGGCACACTCATGTGTTGAGCCACTGTCTTGTGAGGGATCAGATGCAGCATGAGACCAAGGTCCTGACTTTTATGACTTGACCAAAGTTGTTACCACACGCAGTCCAGACTCCTTCCCCAACATCCAAAAGATGCTGCTGTTATAGGTTAGGGTTAGGGTGACATTACTATGATCAGCACTGTGTGGGTGATTTGTTTCACATCCTAAAGCTAAACTAATCCATATCTTGTATTAACAATTTATCAAATGACTATTGTGAAATGACTGACTCTGGAGGTACCCTCAGCGCTAGAGAGCATTTTAGTACCTTTCAGCTCATTGTTTTGGTTTTATGGTCTGCAAATTTACGATTTTGGTTCATTATCATCACATGTTCGGATGTTTTAATAAACAAAACATTTAATTAACATAGTGGTGAACATAGTGGAGAAGATGTTTTTTTTGCCACTCTCCATCACATTTTCTAAAATCAAATAATACACCTGTGTTGTGTTAACAGCTTGTTGCGCTGCCTCCAAGTGGTCAAAAAGAATCTGTTAATGCAGGTTCAATGTATTGTAATAAAAAATAAAAAAAACTATCTCGCTGTCCTGATGCCCAATCATATGTCCCAGACAACCATTTGACCTAAAGCCAGCGCTCACCCTTTGAGAGGTAGGGGCACATCAATATCAAGTAGGTGACTAAAACAGGGAGAGTTTGAAGAGGAGCAGAAAGCCAGAGAGCCATCATCATACAAAGAGAGTACCGGCCTAAACCTACTGGTACTCAAAGGAGTATGAATGAAGGAGGAAGTAGTAGCACCCCTGATTATAAACCACACCAGTCATTTTGAAGACTGATCTCAGCTGCCCTGACCATTTCATGCATTTTTAATATTTGTGACCTGACCTCTAAAGTAGACAGATTTTGAAATGTATGAGGATCATGGATTCATTCAACAGTGGAGACCTGCCAGTGGATTGTGAAATGGGTTCGGTATATTTCAGTAAGCTCATTATATGAGAGTGAGATTAAAAAGTTTTGTTAATGATAGTAATATGATAATGTGGAGACTATGATAATCTAGAGTTCAACACTTTCACACAAAAACTTCCCCTCAACACTGAACATTTACCGACTGCACTCCTCATACTGCTTTTTCTTGTTAATGCATTACATGTCAAGGTCAGTTCAGATCTATACTGTGCCTCAAGAGGGAATTATCTTTGCACCAAAACATTAATACATAAAATATAAACACTACAAAAACCATAATAACTGACAACAACTGAAGGCATGAAACTGCTGGTAGGCCTACTATACATGTATTACAGAAAGCAATGTACTACGCATGAAAATTTACACTGCGGGATGAATAAAGTTTTATCTTATATTTACTGATTTATGTTGGATGGTGCAAACAGCAGCAGTTAAAGGTCTTGATATTTTGAATGTTTCAGGAGTCAACAGGTTAATCTTTTAATACTGTGTGATGCAGCACTCTGGTCTATTGTCTGGTGTAAGTATATTTACAGTCTAACTCAGAGACCAGACATTTGTGAATTACGTTTTATGGAACTATTGCGCTTTTTCAAAATTGATGAGGGTTTTTCAAATTGTTTCAGTGCTTACAGAGACTATAAAGCCTCAGGCTCATACTGTAGTCATGATCCTGCATTAAGGGTATTGGAATGAAACAGGAGCTGCTCTCTGGATGAACATTATTAACATAGAGTCATACAAACATGTGATATGATATATATAGTATGAGGAAGTACATAGTGTGATAATCTCTATTGGGATAAAAGCGTGACTGAATATATTGGTATAACTAAGTTTGTGAAATTTCCTCCGAGCTGTCATGAAGAAGAGTGCTGGTCTTATTAAATTGGACAAAAATAAAAATGCTTCTGGTCTATTTACCAACTTACTGTGAGAACCTGGACAACATAAAGACAAATTCTGGCAAGAGTACATACAGTCCAGTGTGTGGGAATACTTGGAAAGATCACAATCAAAAGGTAATTACAGATATGATGGTGTTTTAATAAAAATGTAAATTTTTAAAAGAACAAATAATGACTTTAATTATGAGAGATTTTCTTTCAGGTGCTTCAGTACATCTGTCGAGAGAGGCACAGATGAAACAGACAGCTATGGGTTATTGTGAGACGAGAACTTGCACTGATACAATTTCATTTAATGGAAATTAGGTACATTCCTGCTTATGTTTGCACTACTTGATGTTTCATTCATTCATGTGCAGCGGACCTTAATTTGTCATATCTTAGACAGCACTCCACTTCACTCCATGAACTATGAAGGGACCATCCATTTATTATGGATTAGGGCTGTCACTCTTTCAAAAAGTCAAACCCAAACAAATTTGAAGCCCTTTACAACTTGAATTTTGTTCTCTAGCTGCAGATTTGCTTACAGAGATGGCTGCTGAAGAGGCGAGTGATTTCACTTCCCTCACGACTGTTGATGGTGATCCAGCTTTTGATCGCAGGGGGAGACAAATGGACAAGCGACTCTCATTCGAGAGAATTCTCAAGTGGCTGCGTGGTGTCCTTCATTACAGACAGTGGATGAACCTGAAACTATCCAAAAGACCATTGTCTCCAGGCCACAGCCTCCCAGGCCACTTCCTAGGAAGATCACCAGGGATTCAGCGTGTCTATTCATCCTCACATGGGAGGTTCATAATCTACCTGGCTCTCCCTCCACTGTTCAGATGCCTCGACCAATGGGAGCTGCTGTTGCATCGACAGGGATGAGAACCTTTGCTGGGTTTTCCCACTGAACACAAGCCAGAGATGCTACTAAGAGAAATCAAACCCTGGCTATCAGCCGTGGCGGACAGGACCAACCCAAATGGACCTTGTAGTTTTAATTTTGTCACCAATGTGATAACTAACAAAAACTCCCATGATTACTTCAGTTATGTGGCAGAATTCGCTTTTCTTCAATAATCCAGACATGAATACACTTTATGCGACAAAACTGTAATTATCTCCAAGAAAATATGTAAATTTGAAACATTAACTGAAATGCATGACATCCTCCCCCTATAAACTTTGAAGACTTTCTCGTCTCATGCAGAAAATAAGAAAAAATATAATCTATTACTGAACTTTGATATGACCAATTCTCGATTTATACCTTTAATCCCATCAACGTGGGTGATATGTTTCCCAAATGAGCCATGCAGGTTAAATGAATTAAGGACATAGAGATGATCTTCTCATCTGTAGTCACTGATTTCCTCGCAGATTTGAGAACACTGTTTGTCACAGGATGAAGCAGACTGTGAAAAATTAGATTAACTGTGAGTTTTATATCCATTTTGTCTATTCATTTTAAATGGTGAAGCAATAAGGTGATGGATTTACGATCCTCTTGTTTTGAAATGAAATAAAATATTATTACCTGGTTTAGACTAGCACTAGATGATGCTTGGTGTAGTAGCACAATAAGAGAAACTGATAGTTGGCATGTGGCAGCTGTGCTGTGGTCACAGTCATTATATTTTCATGGAACGACCCTCAGGTTTGGCAGCATTTCTTTGAGAAAACAACCCCAATTCCAATAAAGTTGTTGGATGTTGTGTAAAGCCTAAATAAAACAGAATGTGATCATTTTTTAATCCTTTCCGACATATATTCATTTGAATTTGATGGCAGCAACATGTTTCCAACAAGTTGGGACAGGAGCAACAAAGACTGTGAAAGTTGTGGACTGATCCAAAAACACCTGTTTGGATCAGTCCACAGGTAAACAGGTTCATTGGTAACAGGTGATAGTATCATGATTGGGTATGAAAGGTTCATCCTGGAAAGACTCAGTCGTTCACAAGCGAGGATGGAGAGAGGTTCAACACTGTGTCAAACACATGGTTGTATAAAGGAGATTACTACCATGGGCTCAGGAAGACTTTTAAAACTGCTGTCAGTAAACACAGTTTGTTTGCAAATGATTGGATTCAGTATTTATTTATGTTTTAAACAGTGTCCAATTGTTTTTGGAATTAGTCGGAAAGTTAGTTGCATTCATCATGTGAGGGTTTTGACACCTAGTAGTCACATGGAGCAATGGAAAGACTGGTCTGCTGATTTGTTTCTTGTTCACATGAAGACACAGTCCTGCCAATGGTTTCACACTGTTCCACTTACAGACAGTTGACTGTGGTAGCATGCCAGGAAATGTAGTAATGTGCCAACAAAGGCAGGGAAGCAGAAGACTGCAAGCAAGCAAACATCAAATCTGTTCTGCAAATGTTTAAAATCATTCAACATGTTAATTAGTATGAGAGGATACACGTGATGCATTTTGATGAGAAGCATTTAATGTAAACGTAATTTTAGTGTGTTTACAATAAAACCATTGTTTCTTCAAGGTGCTGCAGCACCTACTTTGGGAACCACTGCCCAAGTGGACTGAAAGTGGTCCAGCAGCAATGGAAGTGCTCTAAAAATGAGATTGATTACCTGTTAACTACAAACCCTGCAGGGTTCATTTGTAAAGGATTGTTAAGGGGAGCAATAAGGACATTATGATGCATGTAGTGGGCATTAAAGCCTATGTATTCACCTCAAGTGCAGAGAAAATAAATAGAAATCACAGGAGAGAGGGATTTTTCATCATTTCGATTATGTCCACGGAGGGATAACACATGAGGGACTCTGCCAGGTTCCAGCTGATCTAGCTAGTAATGCATTTTTACCTGACTGACCTGTTCACAGCTTCTGCTTCAAAAGCTGGATGAAAAAGTGCATCAATATTTCGAGCCAACAGTACATGTGACATACAGTAGAGCAGCAGGTCTTCTCCTGAGCACCCACCAACCTTTATTTATCCACAGAAGTGTTGCTGGGAGTAATTATTTTTCCCCCAGGAAGGCCTGTTCACATTCAAACACTTAGGCACATTTTATACCTGCAGGTTGCCCAGTGCAACCACGGCCTAATTGAACGGCAGGTGGAGGTTCAGGGCCTCGGTGGTGAGGGAGGGGCAAATGTTGCTCTTTGCTCAGTCTGAACCAGCAACCTTCCTGTCACAAGACCAACTTTTATTTATTCACTCATTGTCTGTGTGTTAAAGAGTGTGAGCATGATAGAAAGATAAGGGCAAAATTGAAGAGCCAGTGAGCACAAGTCCATTTCCAGCTACACTAGCATGTTTTTTCCCTGTTGATCCACTGACATTGTCCCTTTAAATTAACTAACAACAGGCGGACAGATGGCAGATGGTTTGCGCTGTCAGAGTGCTGGGATCATGTCAGGGAGAAGCTGAAGATCAAAGGGTGGGTCACTGCACAACTGGGACCACGATCAGTGGCACTGTAAGTGGGATCCCCCCTGGTAAGGATTGTAAGAAAACTACTATTCACGGCTTTTTGAAGAGCTGTGCTGCACTGAATCAGTCACCACCTGCCACCTCACATGCGCAAGTCTGATGCTGTGATTCCTCATAAGAACTGTGGGAGCCCTGAGGGTCATCTATAAGTAAAGGCCGTGTCTTTTATTCTCCATTATAATCTTTTGAATCAAGCCACGAGATCCTGCCTGGATCCAGTCAAATGTTGAGTGAGGCTCCAAACCTTTTCCACACACATGTGACATTCAGACATCCGTTTCATGCCGCAAAATCGTGGCAACAAATGAATAAAGACCTGGAGTTTAAAGTGGGTGTGATGGAGAAAGAGATGTCACCACACCAATAAACGGTGTAAAAGAGGGAGCAGCAGCACAAGCGGAAGAATGGTAAAGGGGGAAGCGTTCAGAAAACGTTTTAAGACGAAGAAGAGAGAATTTTTCTTTAATCCCTGTGAGGCAAAGCGACTTAATGGAAACTTCCTCTTATCGGGCATGATGCAGAGACCTTACCATTGCCTCTGCTTCACTTTGATGTGTTTTGAGAGAGAGACCACTAAAGACTGCTTCACCACATGCTCGCACACATTGAGCCTCGCAACTGTTTAGTAGGCTACACAGTGCAATAGATCTCTGCTGCAAAGATACGGTGTTCTAAAAGTGCTGGGTCTATTGTTGTTCCCACGCTCCACTCTATGCACATAATTCAAAAAAAGCATTTTAATTTCAAATCAGATTCCAATGCGAAGCCCAGCTCAGAGATATTGCTATTGTGCACGCTGCCTCTTTTTTGTGCCTCGGTTATGTGAGGAAGAGTAAAAGCTCATCCAGGAAATGAACCCAAATAAAGAAACAGGTGCACTTTGATCACATTTAATTTTTACTTAGTGAACGAAAGGCAGAGAGGTTGGCTCTTGTTGTGTCGTGTATTTTTAGTGACCCTGAATTCTGTTGTAACATCTCTCTGCCGTCCTTTAGCAAAAAAAAAAAAAAAAATTGAAAGAAAAATGTCGTATTTGACCAACTGACCGCAAACAAATCAAATGCAAAGCCACCCTTCATACACTGATTAAGAGACAGGTTTATGGGAGACATGATTACAGCGCTGATGACGCTATGTGTGGAGCAGCCTGATAAAATATTACTACTACTGTAATAACACAATGGCTCTATACACAGTGCTGGAACAGAAGTGGCATATCCCCTGCAGAGATAACAACAGTATTCTGTAATCACCACAGTGACAGTACTTCTGGTTTTAATCAAAACATTGTGATGATCATGTAATATTAACTGCCCACATCAAAACACTGCAAGTAAACAAAGGCAGAGACAGACTGTTCTCCGTCACAAGCACTTGTCGATTCTCCTCAGTCGCACGGGAGGGCTTGATTTTGGTCTACTTATGTGGCGGTATCATTTAAGCAAACAAAAAGATGACATTCATGTTCTGTGTGCCCTCTCCCAGAGCATGTCTACAGACCGTCCTGCCCTCATCAAACAGGAGACAGATCAGTAATCAGCTACACGTATCAAAAATCAGTTTGGATATTTTCATTCTTATATCTGTTCTTGCTGTGTCCAGCTCCCTTTGCACTGCAGTCCTTGTAGGACTAGAGATGGCTGCACACACACACACACACACACACACACACACACACATGCTACCTACACCATTCACATACTGTAGCCAGTCGCTCAGCTTCACCTGCCAACGATGAGCTTCTCTAAGAGGAAGTAACGCATGGGTGGTTCAGGCCGCCGCCCACAGTTCAAACCTTTGCTTGGCAGGTGTCCCGACTCGTTACTGCTGCGACAAAGACAAGAACCCTCGCTGGCTTCCAAAGACAGTTGGGACACACAACTAAGCTGGAGGAACCACTACTAGGAAGAATTTGACTATTTTTTTTGATGAAGTCAACATTTTTTGGAATAAAATAGGATTGGTCAACATGGATAAAATCATCTATCATAGAATGTGTTATTTGGTATACATATAATTTTAAAGAACATAGATAGGAGCGTCTTTGGTTAATCTAGCAATTTTAATTCTTGACAAATTAAAGTTTTCATTACATTGATGCCAAAAAAATCAGATAAAAACCCAATGTTGCCCGAAAGCAGTCTTGTGCATTGATTTGTTATATTGCCCACAAAGGTCTTACACATCCAGAGATATTAAATATTGATAGGTACCAGGGTATAAACAGTGGGGCAAAATGTATGTTTCCTTGTGCTATAAATTTCACATCACCTAATCATAGAAGACAGATAATTATTTTTCCGGCAACATCTTGGTAGTACTGAAGATGCACCAGAAACAATTAATAAAAATAATCAACAAATGCTCTCTCTCTCTCTCTCTCTCTCTCTTTCAGACACAAATCAAGTATTA
The DNA here is from genome assembly GCA_025331565.1 of Holacanthus passer. Taxonomy (NCBI): domain Eukaryota; kingdom Metazoa; phylum Chordata; class Actinopteri; family Pomacanthidae; genus Holacanthus; species Holacanthus passer. The sequence goes on along the minus strand of JAFREQ010000050.1, from coordinate 502,604 downwards.
AATCACAGTGGACACACAGTATGCACTCATCAGCCCTGACAGATGGCTCATTTCTAAAAGAGGAATTCCCTTTAAGAAGGGAAGAAAGCAGACAATGAAAGCAAGAAGGAGGACAGAGAAGTTAGACCAGCAGGCAATCAGGGAGAAGATGGAGAATAACAAAGACAAAGACACAGGGCATCGTCCATCATTCGGACATTTTTTCGTGTATAATAAAAAAGCTTTATGCTGTTAGAATGACACAGCTGATCCACATTGCATCTGTGCCTTTACCTGCCAGTCAAACCAAAGCCCTGATTTATTAAAATATTATGCTCTGCCACAGTCGTCTCAATCTGTCACACTGGTATTTTAATCAAAGGACTACTTAGTTGACTAAAGCAAGGAGTTTTAAAATGATCACAAATATTGAAACCTGGCTGCATCCAACACAAAGAGAAATGTAACAGATTATCTGCTCTTGAATAATGAACCTCACTCAAACTACGAGATTAGAAAACAACAGCACATCACAGACTCCAGGATATTACTAAGATTATCTTCCCAGCAGAGCTACACATCACCTACCTTTCTCTCTCCTTCACACACACGTACACACACACACACACTCTCATCTCTCTCAATTTCAGATTTGAGAGAAATCTGATTCAGGATGATACGGAACACTTTGCCTTGTGTGCTTATTAAGTAGATCCTCTGTAACCGCTGCCATGTGGTCCCTACTTAAGTGTTATAATGCCTTTATCCTGGAGCAGAGAAGGTTACTTTTATCACCACATCGAAACACTGATTGCTCATTTTTTCTTTCAGCTGTGCAGTAAGGAAGCTTTGATTGTCGTCCTATTGTTTGTCTTCACGTGCAAAGTGGTGGAAGAAGTATCCAGATACTATGACCTGCATTCAAAACCATACTTAAGTAAAGCATTTGCATCAAAATATACTCAAAGTACCTATGTAAAATTATGCAAAATAGCTCATTTCAGGAAATATATATCTAAAAATAAAAGATGAAAATAACATCTATTACTATATTATATATAATTATTGACACATTCATGTGTGCATTTACTTTATATATGTTCTATATATATCTCACATCATAATTTATTATTTGATTTACATTATTTGTTGATAATCGGAATCTGCAAAGTAGCTAGTAACTTAAGTTTCAAATAAATATGGTGGAGTAGAAGTGGAAAATGGAAATACCCAAGTGAAGTGAAAGCTCCTCAACATTATACTTAAGTATAGTACTTGGGTTTCCAAAAAAGTTGGGACACGGACATCAAATTCAGAATAAGCATATTTTTACAAAAATCAATGAACGTGATGAGGTAGAACAATAAATATATTGTCTTTGTGCTGTTTTCAATTGAGTATATGTCAAAAAGAATTAGAAAATGATCACATTTGTTTTACACAACATCCCAACTTTTTTGCTCAGTGTGGTACTTAGTTACATTCCACCACGGCCGATACCCTTATGTCTTTGGAAAACAGGATATCGCTTTTCTTTTAATACTAATACTTTCTAATACTAATACTTTTTGCATCTCTTTTTTTATCCCTCTCTTTTTCTGGCACAGTAAGACGAGCTGAGTTGTCAGCTACCACATGTGCTTGCTGTGGCCGCTGAACAGCACATACAGTAGATACAAATGGTAAAGAGTAGTAATTCACTGTTAAGGTAAAAAATTAAAATACCTTGGTTTCCTTACTAATGGCAACAGCTTCCACTCCAGGCAACTTGAAATGGGGTTTTTTTTTAGGTTTTTTTAACATAGTAACTTCACAGACCCACTCAGCACCTGGTAATTTTCGACAATGTAGAGAGACAGTGAGCCGCTTAGAGCCGGTTACTTGCTCTTGCTCTGTATTTGTCTTATGGTAGCATTGCCATGGCATGATGTATTGCAGCAGTGCTGTGTTGTGTCATCATTTAAACAGATCCAGCAGATCAGTAAAAAGGACTCCACTCTGCCATGTTAAGATGACAAATTGCGGGGATGCTGCCCAGACAGAAAAGGACCATTGTTGCATCATTCTCTTTCTCACACTACTCTCAGTTACAGTTTTGAGTTACTGTTAGATAATGGTGCAAAGAACCAGTGGTGAAGTGTGTTGAAATGGCAAAATCAACATTGGTTTTTAATTAACAGGCTGGGAAAAGCAAACCTCAGTCCACTGTGATATTTGGTCTCTGTCAGCGTCGTATCAGAGGGGAAAGTGGGCGGTTTCTTATGGTCTCTCATTATCAAACACACACACACTGCATCTGACTTTATAGAGAGCTTTTGATATTGCAAGGCCATGCTATTGATTGCCTTGGGGTTACCACCTGACTTAATGAATAAACAACCAGATTTAGTCGCGCTCAGCACAGGGGAGGATCCACATACATGATGCATGATGCAAGTAGCATGGTGGGAGGAAGCAGGGCACAAGTAGGAAGGAGATGGGCATGGCCTCTGGGCACCGCGGGCCACTCTGCTGGGATTCATTTACAATCGCAGCATGAGGCTCAAAAAAAAAAAAAAAAAAAAAAAAGGTTGGTTGTTGGTTGTGTGTGAGACTATGAGAGCAATTCTATGTGTGAGAGACGAGATAAAATGGGTTATTGATTATCTGTAAATGAGCCCCAGCGATTTAAAAACCTGCACTGGTTTTCATGAAAGCTGCTGAGAAACTTGATTGTCGTCTGTAGTTAACATTTACATAACAGCTTGGGAAAGTTAATTGACAGGTGGTAACGTGCGTTGTAAGATGCCTGAATGTGTGTATATTAATTTGAGAGTAAAGCTAATTAGTGTTTACTTAGCTTGTTTTGAACATGCTGTTTTTTAGACTCTCAGCAGACACAAATTCAGTGTAGAAAAGACCAGTTTGTCGACCACCAACAGCCTCAATAACAACTAATATTAAAGCTATTTGAATTATGCATGAAAACAAGAGTGAAGTTAGCTTTGCATTGGATATTTTGTGGATGGCTGTTTTTTAGGGGACGGAAAAAAGGAAAAATTTGCAACATGTTTATTAATTGGAAATGGAAATGTATTGATTGAGAGTTCATCCACTGAGGCCATGCAAAATGGGTTAAAGCTTTTTACATCTGGAAAACCTACTGAAGTAAATAATTACAAAAAATGGTGAAGATTAAAAGCAAAACAAAAAGTAAATTGTATCACTAACAGTAGTTTTCATAGCAACATGCTGAAGGTGTTTTGTGAAGTTGATCTGTTATGATCAACTTTTTTTCTGGCTACTATTAAGTATTTGTTACTATTTACTTGTTTCCTGTCCGCTCACTGTCCTTATTGCAAGACAGTCACTTAATTCATTCCACACAATTAATTCTAGTGGTACTATGGTCCTTCATACACTATGATCATAATATTTACTGCACTGTTCCTTTTTAAAAGCCACTGGGTTTTTTTTTGCTGCTTTGTTTGCTTCTCTTTTGTTTGTTTTTGTTTACTTCACTCCTCCGTATGCCTTGAATTGCCACCTGGGGACAAATAAAGTTTTCTGAATTGAATTGAATTGAATTGATTTGAATTGAATCAACTGCTGACTATGAACCCACAGCTTGTGTCACAAACACCGTCAAGGCGCTGGTTATGAAACTGGCTGGGAATTATCTGTTTGCCATAGTTTGTTTTTACTGATCTGGCTCAGTTACTTCAGCATGTTAAGATCAATATTTATCATATTTAGATGCCTGTAGCTGAGTCTTGGCATTTTACTCAGTGTGTTACAATTTGATTCCAATATATATAACATTTCAGATTTTTAATGGGAGAAATCAACATCAGAAATGGATCTGTCAAATACAGTGTGCAACAAACTGGTGAGGCAAAGTACAGCAGGAGAGCTGAGATAAGCTTAGTTCCTCAGACTTCTTTGGCAGCGCTCAGACGGATATGTAATGGGATTAGTTTGTGCCACAAGTCCAAATATTATTGCTGCAGTAAGACATCCTCCATTCTGAACCATTAGCATTTATTGTAACTTTGACATCTCATTGCAGAGTCCAGCTCTGCTTACCTATGATGAGCTTAGTATCGGGCTGTAATGCACTGGAAGTGAAACCTCCTGGTAGAAGCTGGGATTATAAGGAGAATGTGAGCTCTGCCAGAAGCTGTTAAACACTGTGTTTGCTGTGCCGAAATAGTGGAACAGATCTGTCAAAGATGGACTAGATTTTAAAAAACTGTGCTCTATAAGTAAAGATAAGTAAGATAAGTAAATATCTGTTGTGTTTTTTTCATTAAATTCTTCTGTAAGTGAACACTTTTTGAATGTGTGTATGATAAAAGTGACCCACTTATAATCTTGCTGTAGGTTTAGAATAGCTATCCAGTTATTTGCTATTGCATTGAAAGATTGTGGTAAACACCATACATGTAATTAGTCCATATATGAAGCCTACAATAAATGGTGTGGCCTGAAAATGGAGCGTCTTCATGCCAGTGGTTGACAAAAGTCACAGTAAAATGGTACTTTAAACACCACAGTCAAGTTAATGGATCATGGAGAGCAAATTGATAATAAATTTAACTTCAGTGGTCATTAATCACTCAGTTTCAGCGCTCCGGTGCTGCATGTTCTTTGAAAAAGTACCGACTGTATCAGTCAAAGGAAAAAAATTATTAGAATATTACAACGTGAAAGTTTAAAGCCTTTTAAATTCTTGAAATATTACTCATGGATATTCATCATGCCGAGGTCATATATTCACACTGGATGCCCTTCAGACTGGCACAATAAATTATTTGTTCTTTTTCTGACTCATTGCAGATGAAAGCATTAGAAATCAATTAAGCGAGACGAGCAGAGGGGCCAGGCCAGTACTGAGGGACAGGAGGAAGACAAGGACACTGGGCAATGGGCAACTGACATCACAAATGAAGAACAAGGAGATAAAAGATACCTGAGCACTATTAATAAACATGAAAGGGAGTGAAACCAGGAAGTCTGGTACGACACAAGAAAAGTCACTGATCAGAGTTGATCTTAAGATTAGTGAAAGCACCAGTAACCAGCAGGAAGCTAAACAACAAATCTGTTATATTCAGGAATATTTTCAGTCTCACCTAGAGGACCACAACTCTCCTGGAGCTTTTTGATCATATCACATGATCTTCATCAGCAGATGGAGTTTGCCCGATTTCCTGGAAACGTACATGTTCAAATTTACACTACTTAAAGACTGGCTTAAAAGTCTAAAAAGTTTCAAAGCTTTTAACCACATGATCACAATCTTCATCTCAAGGAGTTTGGTTTTATTGGTTTTATAACTACTGTTTTCTACTGTTTCCGAGAATTAACTTTGAAACTTTGAAACTGACACGGTTGACAAAAATGGAAATTGGAACATTTTCATGCCAAATGGCCGAACTTCACCTGCTGATGATGGTCAGTGTAACATGACTGAAAGCTCCAGACCAGCTACTAAATAGATGCTAAGGCATAGTTTGTTTTGTCAACATTAACTTTGAAACTCAAGAGAACTCTGGTTTACAGAAAAGATCTTTTCAGCTGTATTGGTTGGACAGTTACTCCTGATGTATGTGTACAGAAATGTCTTTGGATAAAAGCCTGAGCCACTACACCAGTGCCTTCCATGAAAAGATAAAGGCTACAAAGACCCATGAAATAACTGAATGAATGGAGTATTGTGGCTGTCACCTCCATATTAGTGAAGCCGTGATGAAACACTGAAGCCAAAACCATGGCTGACCCTTTTCAATCAGCGTGACCTCGTTCTGCAAAAGTATCAACCTCCATCTCATAGCACTTACCATATGTAATCATCCCAGAATGATATGATAAAATGCTGCACACAACAAATTACTAATGCCATTATCTCTAAAATGAAGCAAATCACACTGCACAATGGCCACTGAGGCAAGAGACGGATACTGAGAGCGACTGCTGCTGTGCGCAATATATCAGTCAGAGTGAACGGCTGAGGATCAGCTCCTGGCACCGACTGGAAATCTTCTGATGCACAAACTGGCACAGATTCTTCGCAGCGGTATTGTCAAGGCAATGGAAATGCCAACTTAAAATGTGAAGCACAGACTTATGACAGTGCAGAGGTCATAGCGGCACAACAGGGGCGATGTCAATTTAAAATCATTACAGTTTTACCCAAATATGATACTGGGATTTAAGTTCTGAGCAGTTTAAAGATGCCAACTTATATCTGTCAGTGCAAGACGGTCACTGAGTGTCTCTGTGTCTCTGGGCGAGACAGAACTATCGGAACAGGAGTTGAACCACTTGCTGTTTCTTCCCTGTGACCTGCTCTTCGTCACAGGGACTAAGCAACTGTTTGTGACAATAGCAGACAAACACTTAAGCAAGATCTTTATGAACAGCTTCAAGAGAACAAGGACGAGATCTTGGAGGATGCAAGATTTTCAAATCATAACAAGTTATTTATATCAAGCCCTTTCTCCAGGAAAAGTTTTGCACCTTTTAACAGTGTAACAGTAGGCACAGGTATGATGGTGTGTGTGTGTGTGTGTGTGTGTGTGTGTGTGTCAAGAAGTGTGAAACTGATGAATTTTTCAAGCTACTTCAACAGTTTCCCCTGTGATGCTGGAACAGCCGCCAACCTGAAATTTGTTGCCAATATCTGTGCCAGTGGCAGGATGATGATTAAAATTTGTTCAAAGCGAGGACAACATTAATTCTCTTGAGCCTTGTATAGGTAAAGATATCCAATATGAATTGAATTTAATGAATTTAAGTAATGTATGATGATATAAATTTAGTGTTTTGTTCTGTTCTTTGGAAGCGTAATATATGGATGTTTCATATAGCAAGAGCTGTTATGTCTCTATATTTACCATCATGGGCAAAGAAAAACAATGTCTGAAAAGGTTTGGATGTTGTCCTGTGTGCAACATTAATGTCCTTTGCCACTCACATGCCTGTTTACGTGATGAACTACACTACTTGTGGTTGTTTATAGAGTAAAACAACAGAATGGCTGTTTTGGTCATAGACATTTTATACTCAGTTTTGTGGCCTGTGCTACAAAACCTTCGACCTATGAAGCACCAGTGTTGTGTGAAAAAAAAGTTACCATACAGTTCTGAATACATGGAACAGCTGTTCCAATTAAAGCCAAAACACTTTGATAATTAACTGTGTGAGTGGTAGTTAAATGGGAGGTAGGTTTGGTGTTTCCAAAAAACCATGTAGCAGTTTCGCATGAGGGTCGTGTTTATGAAAATGTGGTGTGCTGTGGCGTTGGCAGCATGAGAAGCTGATAATTATTGACAATCATTAACAGCCTGTTTCAAAAATTAATGAATAATAGAAAAAGAATACAAGCTTTTGCCACCTGTATACATCATTTAGTCTCATTAGACCTGTATGGCTCATCTTTCTCACCGTCATATTAAAGTAATGAATGAGCAATTACACCATGAGCACAGATACATGAGAATATTTCTACTGAATATCTCTAAGTCACGCATTTGTTAGCAGAGCGATTTCCTCTGAATACTAGATGAAGATAAAGATCATGGATAGTCAGAGAGCATGATAGACTAAGACATGTCCTCCTGCTTTATGGGGGTGAAAAAAGAGCAGCGAGATAACAAATCACTACCACTTCACTGCATCAAAAGGCTGCAAGCTCTGAGTAGCTCTGTAAAGAGTATCAGTTAATCAACAGCAGGTTGGCACCTTAGTTAGAGTGGCAGTCCTATAGTGGTAAAAGGTCAAAACCACAGTCGCTTGTGCTGTCAACCCGTCCTTGAGCAAGGCATTGAATCTGCTGGCTGCACAATGATTGAAGTCCTTCTGCAGAAGAACACAAGCTACAGTAAATGTCTTGCTTGTAAATAAATTCTTACGAGAACTTCTCTGCGTTGTCCTTTGCAAAGACAGGATTTCAACATTCAGATGGGGGGTTTTTTGTGATGGATAATAAAGCGCATCAGAAACAGGCAGAAGAACTGTCGAGAAAAACAGTTTCAATGAAATGTTGCAGAAATCTGGTTTTACAAATCAATAACAGCCAATTTAACATTTCCCTCTTTCTGCCTTTAACAGCTCCAGCCATCCATTTTCTGTAAAGCACAAGACGTGCCTTTGCTGATACACTGTAGTAAATCAAGTGAATTTCCAATTTAGCTAAACTGGCTCTGGTGGGGCAATAACACTGGTAAAAGAAAATAAAGAACGAAAGCTCTCACTCTAAATCTGAGTGTTGCGGAGTCTGGGGACCTCGTGTCTGGAGCAAGGAGGAGACTAATATATAAATCCCAGCTTTGACAGCGCCTGGCTAGAAATGACAGCACATCAGCTACAAGCAAATAGTTTAGAGGATAATGCATCAAACAGTCATTAATTGGACAATGGAGTCGAGGGAACGCTGCATCTGACAAAGGTCGAGGACAAGGTGTGTTCTTGTGATTTGCTTAATCAGGTCCATGGACATCCACTTTACTCAAAGTTATCAAAGGATCCTCCCTCTCAAAGTTGCAGAACACATTCTGAAATATGAATTACGTAGCTCTTTAGTCACCAAAAAGTGCAACTGGAGTGGCATTTACTTTCAAAAGGACTTTAAAAATAGCCCAAAATGTGCTTTTTCATAAATAGCTGCACTTGAAAAGCTGTTTTTTGTTATAGGTAGCTTGGGCTAAACAATTTGAGGAAAATATCTAATGCATTTTTTCAGACCACTTGCAGTTGAATTTGTGATTACTTTCTCAAAGGGCTTTAATAATACATGACCTGTCTCGTTTCTACTGTACATGAAAAGAATCTAAAAATAATGCAGCTGCTTGTTGCTGAAGTCCTCCCAAAAAAGTGAGAGAACAGTCAGTGTAGAATTAAGAGTTTGACCAATTTAGCTCACATTCGTTAAGATATTACAACAGTGTGCTCGATAATAATCAAACAGAATCATGACATTCAAAAGTAGCATCATATTTACTGATAACAGCTTCATAGTTGGCCAGTTATTTTTCAAACATCATAACTGATACAGTTTCTAGAAATGTAACTAATTACTTTTTCAAAAATAACTCAATTACAATTACTAAAATGTACATAGACTTGTTACTTTTGTCTTACGTGAAAATGGTGGACAACTGCGGAGGACAGCAGACAAACGCAGCCCAGATGTTCTGGTTTATGATAAAACGTCACCCGACCTTAAGGTGGCGCAAGACAGTTCGGGAAATGTGAGTTTGCTTTTCATCACAGTGATCGCAATGTTTCTCATAAAAACTGAAGAAACTTGGGTTCATCAGATATACTTATTTATTAACTACTGGAGCAAAGCACGGCCAACATGAACATCCAACATCGTGTGAGCCAAATCCTACTGTCTAACCAAGAGGAACACAACTCATTGCTGCCCTCTGGCAGCCGGAAGTATTAATAACTAGTAAACTGCAGTGATAATGGGTGCAATGATCAAATTTGACAGTTGTCTAGTTGTCTGTGCGACACAAAAATAACATAGCTATGTGTGCATTAATAAGAGAATAGAAGCAGACATACAAAAGTAAAGCATAAGTTGCTTTCCCTTGTAAAAATGTCTTTTATTTGCAGGACTTGATCAAGTAATTTAATTACTTTTGAGAGATGAAATCAACAGCCACTGGCTTAAACTTTCACTTGCTCGCTTGTTAAGAAAATGCCAGTCATGTAAGTTAAAATTGCAGCTTTTTCAATTTGAAAATTGCACTATTTCAAAATGCTAATCCAATATAGAGAAGAATGATCGTTCAGCTCGACTCGTATATCATTTTAATATTCTCCTAAATGACAACCAAACAGAAAACCTAATATTACTATCATTATCAGTAGTAGTTATCAGTGGTAGTTGCTGTTTGTGCCGGCAGAAGGTTTCGAGCTAATGTTAAATATGGAGTCTAGTAAAAGAATAATTTCTGCACATTAACCTTCCACCTTCTGTTGTGTAAAGCATTTGCCCTGTGGCCAGGAATTGATTTTTCTTGTGTGTGTGTGTGTGAGTGTGTGTTTGACAGACACCATTAATCACACTTTGAAAAGAATTTGCTTGGGATTCTATAGGATAAATTAGTAATTTTCATGAGCTTACGCGTACTTAGTATGCCCCAAAACTCTATCCATGTCTCCAGCCATCCATGCATTCAATTAGGTGCAATCCTCAGTGAAGCCAGGTAGGGTTTTCAATCACTACACGCCTCTCCTAAAGGCGTGCAGGAAACCTTGTAATCTGTATAACCGGTGACAACTCACCCATGTTCTCATGCATAATGAAGAAAGAGCTAGGTATATGCTATGGAAATCTGCACCTCATATACATATTTTGATATATAGATATACTATATATATATATATATAGGTGTTGAGGAAAATGTCATTTGATTTATTCGTGGAAACTATTCAAATTCACATTCATGTAAACACCTGAATTCAAAACATTCCCCTAATTGGAATATAGCCAAAAGTCGAGTTATTCAGTGTCTGTAAATGTAGCTAAAGTAATATTAACTAACTCACACTGACAAACTTTAGAGGTTTGTTTCATTCATAAGGAAAGTGACTCTGTTAAAACACACTCAAAGACACATAATCATATAGATTCTTTTACACGTTTGTTCTGCTCACGATTAGCTTGCCTGTGTCGTCATTTTATTTTTCTGATTTCATGGTCTACCTCCGAAGAACAAGTGAGAGCCGTTACACAGCGAGTAAAACCAGAATATTTTCACATCTAAATCAGTGAATTAAGAGGTGTTTTTTTTTTTTTTTGACCAAACCAAAGTTGATGATTGTTGGAACAGTGGAAAAACCAATCAAGATGATTTTGGTGAGTTTTATTCCATTTCTGTTGAGTCTGAATCAACTGTGTTTTGCGCTGAGTTAACAAGGCAATCAAGCTCATCTTAAAGACACAATATAGTGTAGTTGGAGTAAAGTGTGACACAGAGGAGTTGAATCTAACATTTTAGCTGGATTTACATGGTAAAGTCGTACCATGGCTCAGATCATCTGTCAACAAACCTGCTCCTGATGTGACCTGGTTTCATATATTTGACTCAGACGTACAATATAGTGTATAGCTCTCCTGGTTTCACCAAATGGATCATCAATACAACCTCCATGCTTAATGACAATCACAATAGAATGAATGACCAGAGCAAAAAACAAGCAAAAAAAGCAAAACCCTTTGAGCCTGGGAAGAGAAGAGAAGAGAAGAAAAAACCAGTACTTCAGATCGGTCTTTATCTGCATCTAGTTCTCCGAAGCAGATTTTAAAAACCTTTCCGCTTTCAAAAACTCTTTCATTTAAAGTTTCCTATGCTGCGTTAAAAAAATGAAACATTATTTTTCCAACAACAGTGCATCCGAAATGGCCACGCTAAACAGCTCTGCAGGGGAAACATGTCATGTTTTATCACAACGGCATAAAGAGATGAGTTGGCAAAATTCAAATTGCAAACCTGGAGAAGGCTTTACTCCTCTCAAATTATGCACTCTGTATTTTTCATGTAAACAAACGTTGGGTTGTGATAATGTGCTTACCCCCAAGAGTGTCATAATTTGTCAAGGTGAGCAGCTTTTCACACGCTTGATGAAGAGCTCCATTAATTGTTGAGGTTTTGCGGAGGGGAAGCGGAGGGGAGTGCAGCAGAGAATACAACCGAATGAGGGGGGAAGAATAATTGTTGGAAACAGTTTTCATTTCATCAAGTCCTGGAGCCCAAGGAGACAGGGCCACAGTGATGAGAGGTGGGAGGGAGGAGGAGGAGGAGGAGGAGGAGGTAGGGGGGGTCAGCTGAGGAATTAATTGCAGGGGGGAAATTATTACTGGGCTGTGAGCTGAGGGAGAAGGGATGAAAGAGATGAGGTGGTAGCAAAGCTCAGGATGGAGCGGGGAGGTCAGGCATGATCGCTGTGAGAGAGCCAACGGTTTGTCTCCGAAGAAAAGGTGTGAGCAAACATTTCCGCGGGTACTGTGAAGACGAGCGTGCTTACAGGTGAACACAAAGCCAATTTGCTTTGTAGTACAAATATTTACACGTAGGTCTCCCGACACATGAATGGTGCTTATTTTAGCATCAAGAGGCCATGATGATAAGAAGTATTATTAACTCTTCATGTAGTGAATCTGTGCTAAAGAGGCCTGCATTAGTTTTCCAGATGAAGCAAAACCATAGTGGCCTAAATGGGTTGAAAGGTAAAATAAGTCATTTGAATTTCTAACATCACAGCTGTGACAACACCCAGCTGCGATGTTGGCATGGGTAAAGTCCGGGTGGAAATGCATGTGGATGCAGATACGCCATCTGTGTAACGACATCTGATCCACAGGCATCTGCATTCACAAAATATAGTTGTTGACATCTTTTTTTGTTGTTGTTGTACTTTATTAAGTGCAAGAGTGTATGTAAATTTACATTTGCTTGCATGATGTTATTCATAATAGCATTATTACATGATTTACATATTTTATACTGAAAAAATAATAATGAAAATTATGACTACTATAACCATATACTATACTATAATAAAGTGAAAAAGAAAGCAGGCTAGTATGATGGTGCACATATACTGTACACACACATCCTACATATACACGATACGTATACACAGTGGTAGTGTGACCACATGATGGTCAACATACGTGTCAGGTTCACGGTCGTGCCCCTCTGTTGTTCCCTTGTGTTTCTCCGTGCCCCTTCTCTGTGTCTTTGTGTCCTTCCTGTCCTGCCTCTCTCTCTCCTGACTCCTGGGTTCCTGTTCACCAGCACACCTGCCATCCATCAGCTCATCACCTCTCCAGTATATCAGCCCCCGGGCTCCTCTCCCACTCGCTGCTGGATCATTGCTTCAGCTACGGTGGTGGAGACGCACTTCAGGCCTCTCTGGTCACTAATCTGGTCTTCATGTACAATTCCTAGATGATACAGTCTCTTCCTCCTCTGTGTGTTGACAATTGGAAATTCATGCTCCGCTTGTTCTGGTGTAATGGCTGTCTGTGTGTAGGCTGGTGTGGTGGTGGCTGGTCAGTCAGGGTTAGGCCTACTGGCCCAGATAATTGCCCCAGAGGGAAGAAAGCCACCTTTGTGTTGACAGGTTAAAAGGTAAACTGTGTTTTTGGTACAGTAGGATGGATTTTGTCCATCTGAGGTACTGTATGACATTTCTGTTTTTATTGTCAGTCGTGTCACTTTCATATTATCTCCTTTTTTAGTGTCAACTGTCTTGCCAACATGGCATATAGATGGTTATGCTCATCATAATTTTGTTTGTATATATACTTATAGAGTCATTTTATTTCATGAAGACTTGCTCATAAACCTCACAAACTAACTGTGATTGACGAAATAGTACAGATGTAAGTATAGCTCACTCCTGGGGTTAGTCCCCCTTATTTTCCCTCTACAGCCAACTGGCTTCCCTGTGGTGTCAGTCCCCTCATTCACGTCCATTCATTTTGGGGACCCACTCCAAATATCAAATTTGAATTCTAAACAAACCACTGCTGTGAAGATTTCAATAAAGCAGACAATTCTGAGTCAAGTGTGTTTGTTTGGGCATTTGATGTGTCTTTAAATATTTAGGACCTTTGATAGATAAAAGCAGATCTGGTCAATTTGTTATGAGTGAGCTGTGTATCTTCGCCTTGTACAGTCTATCGGGAAGTGGTTCCCCGCTGCCTTGCTGGAGGAAAGATTCTAAAACTTTAAAAAGTTGAAACTTGGTCAAACTGCACCTCCAGTGAAAAACACTTCCCAGATTCCTAATTTAAAACCAGAGATATTAGTGCAAAAACATAGCTACCTTTGACCCAGAAAAATACATATTGCACAGAATGATATTATTGTGTTTATTTATTATATTTAGACTCCTCAAAATGAATGGAAGTGAATGGAGAGCTTATTTGTAGATGACTTTAGATGTAAGACTGCTGATTTAGTTCCACTAAAGTGAAATATCCAAGTGGAGCCAAACTGGAATATTTAATTCATTGTCTGCTATGACCAGTTGAACAGGTGAATTTCTATTGGGTTTTTTTTTCATTTTGTACTTTTTCACTTAAAGCAGCCAATGCCAACTTATAGTTACTTGTAACCAGCTTGTAATGTATTATATATGCCCACTCCTCATGAATTTCATTACTTCACTAAAAGCACCCAATGGCCACACAGAGTGACTTATAATCGCATTATAATTCATTATAACAGTGATTGTAATGCGTTATAAAATTATCATAATGTATGACATGAGATGAAAATTATAATGTACTATGATCCTTGCAAAAAAATGTCAGTGAGTAAGTCATTGTAAAATGCTTTATAATGTGTTATGAATATTATTATAAAGAATTATGGATATTTAAGTTCTTATGGCTATAATTATACAGTGCTATAAGCAGAGTATAAGTATGTTTGCTATGCATTATAGACATAGAAAGTGTTACCATATATTTCCTGATCCATGTGTAGGATATGGAGACACAGATCACATGTTAATGCTTAATGTAAACTGTAAATGGGGTAACACTGCTACCTCTCTACTCTTAAGACTGGAGGAAGTTACTATTCAGTGTCCATCCATTCGGAATAATGGGAACAAAGATAACAGAGAAGAAAAACAATAGATGATATACAGGCCTCTAAGTGCTCCTTGAAACTTTGGGCTTGTTCTCAATTTCAATCAATTAAATATGAAAATTTGACAAGATCACTTCTCGTGGTCCGTGACTCAGTGCTGGCCTAGTCTGAAGGAGAAATTCAATCACACATAGCCGCCATCATCTTGGCCTTCATTTAACTGTCATCATGCAGTTTCACGGGGGAAGTTCAAACATTTCACCTCTGCTGATTGATGGCAGGTAGTTGGGTGAGCGGAATTACTGTTCTCACCTCAGTTATAAAACAAGCCACCTCAGCAGATAGTAATTGCTCTGCGCTCTAAGGTTCATCAAAGCATTAAGTTATTGGCTTGATTAAAGTTATTAGTCACATAGAGGGGAAACTGAGCCGTGAGGATCCTGTTCCATTTTTAGAATGTGAATAAAGACTGCAAAGGATCCTTAGCACCAAATCAACTGTGAGCTCACGTAGACTGTGTCAGAGACTATCAGGGCTGCTGAAATCCTGCTGTTCCTGTTTTGAGCTAGACCTAAAAATAAAAGAGAAACTAATACATTTTATCTAGTTAGGTACCCCCTGATTAAAAAATGGGATTGGAGCTTATCAATCTAAAATGCTTTTACCACAAAATCAAAGTAAAACAAATTTGTGTTAGTTGGTAACACTTTATGTGATAATACTGAAACTAATGAACAGTATCTCATGCATGCTTAACAAAAACACTACATTATTAATTCCAGAAAGTAAGTTGGATTTTTTTTTTTCCATTATTGTGATGACTGAGTTATTAAAAGGATCAGCTCACCCACTGTCAACTGTCTTTCTTGCAGAGTGGGAGGATGACACGTCTTTCCATGTGGAGACAAACATCTTTATGCTCATAGACAACAGTTCTTTAAACTCTGAGGTTTGTGTGTTATCACAAGTTACAGACATTAATGTTTTCCAAAAGTAATCTTTAAATGCTTTTGAGCATCATCAGACTCATGATGGACAGTTTTTTGGGGGGAAAAAGGTCAAAATCAATGTAGTAGAACCACAGATATGTTTTTATATTTCATGCTTTCTCCCTCCTTGTCAAAACCCCATGCCTACAATACCCACAATGCAATGCAACTGACTGCTGGGTCTGAGATACAGCTATGTCATGCTAGTAGCAGCTTGGTAAGCTCAATTCACGTTGGTACTTAACTTGTGGCAATTTATCAGACTCCACGCAGCATCCTCTGGAGGCATAAAAGGCTTTATACAACTTTTTTTTAAATACAGTAATACGTCAGAAGACTGTAAACACACTGTGATGTCTCCTTTAAATTAAACTGGTAAAGTTTTGAAGTAAGTCTTTAAAAGAGTTATCACAAAACAATTAAGTGTAAGTGTTGGAAGTCGGATTCAGCTTCAGCTTCTCTGCACAAACTTGTTATAAATGGATTGTTTTAACTTGATGACCTGTATGTGACATTCATAAGAACTGATTATTACCATAGCTGATGGCCCAAATTTTCTATTTTCTAAATTTTCTATAAACAAAAAAATATTTAACAGCGATGTTAGGGAATCCAAAAAATGTAAGGAATGAGAAAATGTTGCTACAGCTGTCAACACAGTGTAATCACAGGACTGCACTATGACAGGAACACAAAGCAATGGTTTGGTATGAAGTTAGACACCAAAGAAATGTTTTGCTAAAGTAAAACAGTCCTTGACTAAAATGGAAGGTGGACGCAAGGATGTGTCAGTAACAGAGATGGATGAGAGGAAACACACAATGAGTTTAATTATAGGTGATGTCAAAGTTTTGAAACTGTAGGATGTTCACCTCATCAGCAACGAGAGTAAAATGTGAAGCAGCTGTTTGTGTTGACTTTCTGAGCCAAAAGCAGGACTTGGACAAAAATGCTTGCAGAAGTTTAAATGCAGTTTTATGAAGGAGTTGGTGAGATGGGGGTTTGGTAAGCTGAGCCAGAGCGGAGAGAGCTGAGCTGTCGGCTGGAAGGCAGACTGGCGAGGCAGGGAGACAGACAGAGATCACAGGAGGGTAATGAACCTGAGGCACAGGTAAACACAGATACTGACTACAGCTTAAGTTTGACCGTGGCGTTAGTGCCACGTCGGCGAACTGAACGATCTGGCAAAGACTGGAGTGTGGAGCCGGGGTATGTACTGTAAACTGCAGGAGCTCGATGAGTGGATGGTTCACAGGGTGGATTGGCAGCAGGAGGGAAACAAAGCACCACGCCCAGGTAAACACACACAGAAGGAGAGAGAGAAAACAGTCAGGGAGGGGGAAACAGCAGCACCATTAGGAATGAAGGAGAGGCACAGCCGGGACCATGACAGCTTGATTAAGTTATAATTTGCAGGCCGAACACTAATGGTGAAATCTAAAACATTTCTCTTTTATTCTATTTGACCTGAACCTCATGAACTCCAGTCGATCCAAGTAAGATTGACACAGCACACATAATTTTCCGTAGTGCGCCGACAGTATGCTGCCATTATTTCCCTTTGTTCAATTTTTTTTTATTCTATATCTATGCCTGGCTCGTACAAAAGGCCTGGACTGCATGCTCCTGAAAAAGGATTTTAATACGAGAAGTGGGAAAGTTTTCTGAAATCCCTTCAATGTGTCACTTACAATGATTGGTTCTTGCATGAGGCCTAATATGTTTCAATCAAACTTTATCCAACCATCTTTCTTTAATTATAATTTATATTACACCTACAGTTGTAAACAATCAGTTTATGGTATTTTTATGATGTACTTAGTTTAATATTAGTGTCCAGACTATGTTGCGTATCACAGCATATGGCCTTTATTTCTCGTTATTTCATAGAGCTTGTGTATCCTTTAAAAGGTTCTCCAAATAAAGGGGATGAAATGCCACAGCGCTGGCACTGCAGGGATGTTTGCTCCGTGCCTGTGTGAAGCTCACACTGACATAACACTGCACTTAGTTATCACCCGATTTAGCCAATTTACTGCCCTCAAACCAGAGGCCATTGTCTTTAGTGTGAAGAACACAAATCATCCTTGTTTCATCGGGGCACACTGTTGCTGTCTGGGAAAATTAAAATGTGCATTATGTCTGATTATTGGGACAAGGAGCATCCTAGTTTGGATGCCCGAATAAATGCTTATAAATTGTGACTGTCCTGATTTAATCAGCATGTCCGGTCACCCTGCTGCTGGCAGGTGAAAAGAGGTGAGTGCTCATAATGCCACACTTTACCTGCCAGAGAGTTAGAAAGAAAGACTTTGGTGAAATAAAGGAGAAAGGGCAAAAACAGTACTATTCCAATAGCTCAAAAATTACATTGTCATTTCTTGGATAATGGGTTGACAGACACACCTCCAACACTCCACAATGATAACCCCTTAAACAAAAGCATTTATATGGCTTTGGACACCTTGGATACAAAGGTTGTCCCGAGCTGCGCAAGGACACGTTTTATTGTTATTGATGTGAATATCAATCAAACGTCAAAAGGTTAATAAAGGCCAATAAATTAATTGATTTATCATTCTGAGTTGGCTGTTTGATGGAGAACTCTGTGTATAGGACTCTGACATTGTCCCTTTCATTTCAAAACAAGTGCAGCAGCTAAATTGATGGGTGATTACAGTGGGACGAGATTGATGCTTTCACATCAGCATAACTGACCGCAACCATTTGAAGAAAGTTTATTGCCCCGAGAATCTTTCTCTCTGGATATAGCACTTTCATTTTTTGCATCATCTCCCCCTTTAAGGACAATTTATACTACTACTACTGTGCTATAATACTCTTTGTACCAGTAATACTAGTAGTACCAACACTGACACCCATAGAAACATGCCAGGACTGATGATTGTGCATAATCCCAGACCACCAGGGGCCCTGAAAGGTTAGAAGTGCTAAGTCCTTGCTGAATACATTTTTAATACATGGAACTAATTTCAATTAAACTAACCACATGTCAAAATGTTTCAGTACACATGATATCGTTACATATGGTTACTGGGACACGACATATCTCTTCAAATGAGAAATGTAGTTACCATTATTACTTTTTTGAAACACTCTTACAATTTTATCCAGTTTTTTACCAGATTTGGTGCGACATGTTCGGATGGACGTCCTAAAGGTTAGTTATTTGTCTTTTGATATTCCACAACATTTCTCTGTAATTGGTAGAAAATTCCTTGTGCAGCATTTTTGACATAACTGCATTGTGCAATTGCAAACCAAGACAGCGTCAAGTGTTCCTGCAATTTTAGGATTAACAGAGAAAACAGATGTGTATATAATGACACAAATGATTATGTTTGTTGTTAGCTTGTTTTATATCACACACCTACACTAGGGCTGCCAATTTTTATTTGAAATTCTAACTCCTGTCTGCACTTGAAGAAAGTATATAATAATTTGATCAAGGAATATCATAATCAGTCCTTAATATTTGAATTTGTAATCTGATACTTCTATTTACCTACATTGTGACTGAATATGTATGTACTAGTTAGCTTGTCAGTCAATCAATTCCACTGTGTAGTTTATAATTAAGTTATGAGGGCTTTGTTCAAATTACTGTAAAGGCAATAATTCCTTCTCATCAGTTTGAACTTGCCTTTTTTTTTAAGTGACAGTCCTAACCGACACACACCTGGTATCACAGCAACAATTCTGACCGTTACCAACTTGCAAATCAATTATTTCAATTGACTTTGATTCATGCGAGCTTTCCCCTCACTCCATTTTCTCTAGACGCTGCATGTGTTCACTGTAAACTTTGGCAAAAATGTGATTGTTTTGTCAACAGCTCTGCAGAATAGTTCATTTCCCACCTATCATCCCTCTCCCGTGGTGCCACAGAGCAATATTGTCCTGCTTACATTCCAGCCAATATCACAGAGCGCAATGTGCCAACCTGACAGTCTTATCCTCTGACAATATATCCTGTTGCAAATGCACAAAGGATATGCAAGTAATATATTCCTATATCCATAATTTCAGTGTTCCAAAACCCACCATACTGTATATCATACTGTACTGGTGCTTAAAACAGTGCAACCCTTCACCTACTTCCTGCACGTAATTAAACCATAGAAAGTATTTGTTTTGATAAATATCCAATTATTCACAAAAAGGTCTTCAATAAGACCTTTTAATTTCATCCTCACGTCTTTGCTTGTCAACACCTCCCCGATGAACACACCTTTGTTAATTACCAGAGAACATTCTGCACCACTCTGGAGGGATGATGGATCACAATATGCAACTTTCAAGGCAATTATTCCTTTGTAGCACATGTAATTAAGTAGGGAAATATAATGTAGCGAATTAATTATGATTAATGGAGCTAATTTGAATGGACAGATTAAGTGCAGTGTTTTAATGCTCTCATATTTTACCTTTTTTTTATGTAAGCCATATCAGTCTCAACGTCCTCGCTGCCTCTCACCACACATCAGTCTCTGGAGACCTGAAGGTGACGGAGGAGAGATGGTGCAGTTGACAACCCTGTGAGCAGCTTAATTTAATACTCGCATTCTGTGGGTTTTTCCATACATACGTTGTCAGAATTTGAACAAACAATATGACGGCACCTGTGGACAGTGGTGATCCAGAAAAACAAGCAAGTATGCAAATCACCCTTCACATTACAGCTTTGAGGGTCGTCTCACATGCGCTACACCTGATGTAGAAGATTTTTCTTTGACACTATTTAGAGATTATTAGAGCAAAACATGAAGGTTGCACAAGAGCATCCTTGTTCAAATACTTTACATGCTTTATTGCTTTTACCATTTTTTGGTCTGTTGGGAAATAAACATAAGAAAAGTGAGAGGCATCATGGCATAAAACACAGCTGTTGCCGTTTCCCAGTGAAATGGCCCAAGAAAGAAGGAATGCTTTGATCTGTGACTTATAATGATATTATAATATCTCAAAAATTCAGAATCTACTCGTTTGATTAAATGAGGATAATGGCGAGGAAACAATAATAAAAAAACTGTAAAAAAAACAAGGTATAAATATATAAAATTACATGAACCCATACCTAAATACCAGTTAAAATGTAAAATACATATACCTTCATATAAATATATTTAAAAAAAGCCTTTCAGGCCAGAAGTTCCTCATAAAATGGCAATGGAGAAGTAATAACACGTTCAAGGGAAAAGCAAGCTTGAAAGCTTCAATTGATGCTGCTGCCCTGCAGAGACTGCAGAGCTTAGATCCAAAACTACTTAAGGAAGCTTCACACGATTCTTGAACTGGAACTGGAACATGAACTATACAGTCACATTTTAGACCTTGAAGAGTCCATATTATGTTTTTTGGGTTCTTCTCTTTCTTATAGATGTGTTATATAGCTTTTTGCATGTAAAACGTAGATGCCTCAGTTATAGTCCAGCCTTTGCTTTCGTTATTTGTGTGTTATTATTTGTATAATGGGACTTTGACACTCTATAATAATATTGTCGACTTACTTCCTCCTTTGTTCCTGTCATAATTAGTCCAGTCTCCTGCCAACATACAGTATACGCCAATATAGATTTGTCTGTCATACACTAATATCAGCAGACAATACTGTTTCTGATTCTGAGTCTATCCTAAAACTAAGTGAAGCCACAGACCTAAGAACATGAGCAGCAGGGTTCTTTATGAGCTTTAAATGCTTTTTGGAATGACATGAGCGCAAACTATTCAGATACCCATCCCTCCTTGCAAGAGTCAATGATTGCGATGACACTCTAAATAATGAAGCTCCCTCTAGTTGTGTTATTAGCTACTCAGTTACCACAGTAGGATCCATCGCACAAACTGTACAAACACACCTTCTCTTAAACGGGACCGCATCCGCCCAACCACTTATTCAGTAATGCCCTTGTGTTGTCGAGCTCTACTAGCCAAAGACACGCATCAGCGGTTGTCATTAATAATATTGAAAAATTGACATGTAAACAAACATGTCTATCAATTATGTTCTTGCAAAGCAGTGATTGAGATGGAGTGGGCAGGCATATCAACTGAATGGCTAACAAGGCATGTCAGACCAGTAATTTTTTTCGAAGAAGAAGGCTTTGGTGGTTGGATTGAAATAGAAAGTTGTCATAAAAAAACAGCTCATTCAAACATGATAAGCACATGTCATTCTTATGATGTCTAATCTTCCACAGACAGAGGTGGACTTGCATGCATAAATCTGTTTAAAGGCTGTTGAGAGAGGTGACACATAAATCATATTGTATAGTTATCAAAAGACTGACTCAAGATGCTGATCGTCATTTAATTTAAGCCAGTGAGTAAAAAAAGAGTCTTACATTTTCTGTATCCTCATTCAGGTAACAGCTAACAGGTCAGTGTTGTCTCCTTGATACCACTATTTCTTTACACAGTGTGAACAAGTTTACCTTCAGATGGACAGAGTAATGGGATCAGATGTACTTTTCCAGGATATATTGTATAAGTTTCTTTTTCAGCTATTTTTTTTTTTCAACAAAATATAGTGTAGGTTGCACAAGTTCTACAAACTGTGTGATTCTACGGAAAAGGTCCTTTTTGATTACTTCCTTTTGATGCAGTGAATATTGTTCAGAATTGTCTTGCCTTATCTATGTTTATAGAAATTATGCATGCAGGTTCATTATAGGTTCCTATGTTTCAATCAGCATTAATTTAATTTCCAAGGAATTTTAAAATAACCAAAACAGTGAGATGGACTCGGATTTGTGACGGCGCTTTATTTGTATGCGGCTGTTTGTGTCATGCCTGGCAGCATAGAGACAAAGGTCAAACTCTGTCTGGAAGACGTTGGCCTTTACCTTTACTGTATCTCTGCCTCAGTCTCCAGCATCCCTCAGCTCTCCAGCAGTCTTTCACATAAAACAAAGTAAGTCATATGGCCAACTTCAAAAATTACAACTCTCTACCAGCCACTTGAGCCTCGTGTGTGATTTATATCTGAGTGTGCGTGATTTTGTCAGTAAGGACATGCTGCAGCCATGTGTTTGCGCGTGTGTTTGCGGAGCTGTGTGTGTCTATGCTGCAACCTGTCTGACACTCCTCTCGTTAGTTTGCAAATGCCCTGTCCTACAAATGACAGGCAGACACATGGGAGTGTGAATTAGAATTCACCTCTAATCACTTTCTAATTCACCTTCTGTCACTCTGGAGGCTCGCTCACGGCACTGTTTCTGCCACATAAGCGCTTTGTAGGTGAATGCTGATGCGAGGATTTTGAGCACAAGAAACTCCTCCACACACACAAACACACACACAGAGACACACACAGAGTTGCAACTATGGACTGCAGGTTCACATTCACTTGAGCGGAGTAAACAAATACACTTTAAGTATATGCACAGTCACCGCGGAGGCCAATTGCAAAACAACCTGTATAGACCTGTATGTGAGTTTCTGTTTATCATATACATTATATTTAACTTTATCATATATTAGTCTGTTTTGTTATTCTGTGCAACACAATACACAAACTTTCTTAATTTCTTTCTTTTGGTCTGTGTTCCCCTCCAAATCCTACATTCATTTGTGCAGTGACATTTTTCAAGCCAGGGAAGTGCTTTTGCATTTGAAAGCAATTTCAGCACTGATTTCAACAGTGTGCGTTCTATATTTAGTGCACTGTGGCGCTTTGAGCTGAGGCAAAGCTAGTCCGTATTGTCCACCGTGCATCCACGTAATGCTGAAGCACAAGCCAGCTGTGGGGAATTTAAATTAACACCGGGCTCGGACGTGACTTTGCTCTCAGTCTTATCAACATTCATTTGGTCCAAAAGCTTTTTTTTCCCCCAAAAGGTTTGTGTATTCTTTAAGCCTGAGAGAGTTCATTATTGAAATGAAACACACAATATCTCAATCATTATGCAGGACTTTAACAGGTTGACCCCCAACAATCTGTTTGTTCACTACATTAACATACATTAGAGCGATTAGTACATTAATAATAGCAGTAATAGCAATAGTGCTGACAAACAATTAGCAGGCAGCTGTGATGAACTCTAAATTGTCTGTGGTCAATGAAAATCAATGAGGATAGAATATATACATTTAATGTTTAGAAAGCTAAAGACACACTTCATCATTGTAGGCATACCAGACCAGCAACAATATAAAACAAGATGCAAGATGACATATCGACATATTAGATAGTTAAGAGACATGTGAGTGAGAAGTAGTGTCCTCTATCTGTATATAAAAATAAAAGGCACCTATGCATGGCAGGTAAACTGTAACAGTGCAGGATTAATGAGGTACTTATTATTGTGTGTATTGTATTGTATGAAGATTTCATATTACAGATGTGTCCCTTTTTTCCCTTTGCTCGAACAGAGTTGGACCTTGCCTCTGTAGTGTCTCCTCATTGTGGGAGTTTATGAGGGATTATAGTATTAAAAGTGGAGCTAAAGTTAACAAATAGCATCCTGACATAAGTGTTTGGATGCTCCAAAAGGGACAGGTCTGTAGGAATTGTGATTGAGACCATTGGCTGTCCAGATCAGTGGGGGCGATGGCCTTGATGTGAGACAGTACAAGCCCCTCAAAGCACTTCATAACTACTAGTGTTAGAGCAACTGGGCGTCGGTCATTAAGGCTTTTAAATGCTGTCTTTTTGGGCACAGGGACGGGAGAGCGAAAAGTCGCTGCTGCAAGCTTCAAGACTTTGAAATATGCCTCTCTGTTTTCATAGGGATGTTTGGTCAAAAACAGTTCAGATGAAAACTGCTTTCAGTGAGGTCTGATGGGCTGATTAACTATTTCAATAATTCATAATGTAAGGCATTTTTAAACCATGAAATTCTATAGTTGCAGATTCTTAAATGTAAGGATTTGCTGCTTTTTGCTGTTTTATATCGATGTAAACTGATTATCTTTGGATTTTGGGCTGTTGGTCAGACAAAACAAGACATTTGAGCATGTCAGCTCTGGAAAAGTGAAATGGGGTGGATGTTTTTCACTAATTTCAGAAATATTATAGAGCTAATGACTAATTGAATAATCAAGAAATTGAAAATAATTAAAGCTGCAGTCCTACTACAGAATATTTAGAGTAAAACCAAAACTACTTGCATGACCAAATACTACAAAGAAATTTAAAAAAAAATTTTTAATTGTGGGTGAACCAACCCTTTAATGTAGAATTTCGCTATAATGTTAAAGCTGTAAATCTATCGGCATAAAAATGTCTCCTAAAATATATTAAAATGTAGAACAGTCCTAAATGATTCACTACATCTATTACTGTATGTACGGTCTTAATTTTACTGTATTTTGGGCTCATAAACCTAACAATATAACAAGATAACAAGGTGCTCATAACAGCTTGTGGTTGTCAGACCATGACTGCAAAACAGTAAATAAATGGAGTAAAGAGTTTGATGAGGAAAAATGCTTATGAGACTTGCAAACTATTAACAAGGGAGTCGCAGCAGTGCGGTGTGTTTGTGTTCGAGGGAGGGAGAGACACACACTCACAGAAACACACAGATGGGTGTAGGCAGGTTGCTGCAGTAACTGTAAGTTATTAGTCACCAAGGACTAAGGCCGAACTCAATCATTTGTCACCTTGAGACGCTAAACAGCGAGGTAAACAGAGAGCCAGGATGTGTTCTAGTAGGCATCATCGCTAAGATTACGGTACATTATTGGCTTAGAGGGACGGCACTATAATTACAACGCGAAATGACAGATACATTTCATCTACCATGAGCCCGACAGAGGCACACAGAATGAGCAGAGACGTCTCCTCCAAGGGCAAAGCAAAGGTTTTATTGCACAGCGTTTTCAAATGAGTAATCATTAACATTAACAATGGCAACCTTAGATGCTTCTTCACCTCTGTGTCTGATTTACATCACACAGCGAGCATGGGATTCACTTGGAATAGATTAGTCTAAAGTTTAAAGTTTACATTTCTCTATTCAAACGAGTTGTCTTTCTCAAAGCGTTTCTTCAAAGACTCTGCCCATCAATCATATCAGAATAGGACATAAATAAACTCAACTGCATGCGAAGCAGCACTCAGACCTTTTTGGAGTGAGTGCCTTGCTGTGCTGCAACATTTAGATTTCAACCTGCTGGCATCTACCAATTATGACGCCAGAAGCATGGGCCAAAACCCTGTATGCTGATTAATACCAGTGAAGCAATCTGAATATTTCTACCTTACTGCTGTGTGGGGATTGGCAGTGCTGTGCTTATTGTTGGTGGTGATCAGGTGACTGGATCAAGCAGTGTCAATCAGCTCAGGGACTCAGCTCAGTCTTCAAGCTTGTGGTAACCTCCGCCTCTCCCACTACTGTGAAAAACTGGCTGTTGTCTGTGTGAATTTCAGTGTATTAAATGGTAAAAGAACAGCTCCACACAGGCATTGTTAGAATGACACTTTCAGCTTGATTAAAATGTGTAAAATTGCAGTTCAGTGAAAGTGACATTTGGCACACCACTAGCAGATATTTTACAGGTTCCAAATGAGGTTTAATTAATGTTGGAGAAGACCAGCTCCACCTCCAACATGAATTACCCTCAGGACAGTCCAGTGTATTTATAAAGTTGCTGCATCCATGTGAATTTGGCCTGAATAGTGGAAGATGTTTCATATTAACATCTTCCTGCCTGCTGCCAACAAAATCAAAAACACTACATGTAAAGAGTGTCCTACGGGCCAAAAGGAATATTTTAAGCATCTTAAAGCAGCGTGGGAGGAATTTTTAGTTGGAAAATTATTTTTTTTGACTTCAGTCATTGCGAATGCTGCTGCTGCTGCCGTTAGCTGACAGGGCTGTTTCCAAAAATTCATCTGTTGGAAAATATTGCGTGGGAGTCCATACACATGACATGTATTGCATTATATTCCAGTCATGGAAGGGTGATGTGCTGTAGAGCTTTTTATTAGTGACAACAAAAGAGTACAAAAATGTGTAAATACAAAGTAAGATGTAAGACTCGTCTGATAAAACATCCATTTGACATTAACAAAACAGTGGTGCACTTCTCATTTAAATGCTCACATAGCAGCGCATAAGATAAAACCATTTTATCTCTGAAACAGATAAATGATGAGATGCAGATAAGGGTAGGCTTCCCTTTGTGGGTGAAAATCGCTGGCAGGAGGTTGGGAAATGCAAGGATGGAGCACTTCAGTGAAGTGAGGAAAAAGCACTGCAGGTGCGCTTTGTCCCTATGAAAACATCTCACCTATCCCTCTAAAGTGAAAAATGCAGCACTTTGCCAAAACCATAAAATATTCTTGCCACAAACACAAAAGAAAATGGATACCGTGAATTTCCACACTGTGGGACGAATAAAGGTTCATCTTATCTTACTGGACACCTGAAAAAAATGAGTCACATGTAGGCACAAGTCTCCCTCCCTGCTGTAAAGGAAGAAAATCACCAGTGTTGAGTGAAAGGGGCCAAAAGATGTTACAAAAGCTCAGACAGGAAACAGATCCAGCCGAGCAGACAGGCGGGTCAAAGGGCACTGGAGATGCACTTGATGACTCAGCCTATTTATGCTGAGAAAGTTGCAAAATTTAAGCATCCGGAGATACTTGAAGAGTTGCAGTGACTCATTGTTTACCTTATAAACTGTATATCTAATCTGTATAAGAGATGCAGTCATCCTACATACTGTAATTGATAGGATTATGTATGTATGAATGTACGAAAATTATAGTTGGTGACCATCAAATTTCTTCACCTTTTAAGTCTAACAAAGTAATGTCAATACCACTCATGTAACACCTAACTAAATGACTTCATTATTACATTTTCTTACTTGATAAAAGATTCCGTGGACGACCTGAACAACAAGCAACTACGTTTTTCAGATGTTCTTCATGTAGAAATAGGATTGTGATTATGCTTGATACAAGCTTATTTTGCCGAACACAAAGCAAACCACCAGTAAAAGGCTGGACTTTATTAATCACAATTAAATCACAATATTTGCTAGAATATTAAAAGTCCTACATATTCATATAGAGTACATATCACTGCTTAGCAAAACGAATGCTGTGTTTCTCCACCACACTGGAATTAGGGGACTATGAGTCAGCTCCCCTGTTTGTTTGTTCATGGCCCATTATGTGTGATTACTGCTGATTTTCACAAAACCAAGGGAAATAATACATCTCCCTACTACACTGTGACATTTACAAAATTACACTTAGACAGGAGACCTACGTAGCTCCTTTGTTCATGAGTGCAAGCTGAGACGTCACTGATCAGTTTTTGGCGAATATGACGCATCGCACTGTCAGTTATTTACATTTCTCATTAAAGTGGCAGATTTAGTGCTGATTGGCCACAAGAGGTATCATCTGTGTCAGATACCTCATTTATTGTTGCCTTGTGGATCCCTGGAAGCAGTTAATTGAACATTCCTTTGATTAGCATTGAGTATTTTGCTGCTTAATGACATTAATTGCATTGCTCTAATTAGATGTTTACAGCCGTGGTTTGTTAATCACCATTTTTTACTCTCATTTACCATCAACCTCTGTTCACATATGTCACACAGACACTGTATTAAGTGCATATGACATCAGTGTAAAGGTCTGTGGTTCTTAATTGACTGAATTTGTTTTACACTCTATTGTTTACATCCAAAAATGGGAGATAAAAATAGTTTTCAACCAAATCCGTTATCTCCACAGCAACTTTGATTACCTGCTCCTCAAACAGAATACAAAGCTTGTTTTTTTGCCTGCGATCTGACATGACCGTGCACAAAAATGAATGAAATGTAGCAGGGTAAATGATAGTGTTAGACACACTTGACTGTTTTTATATCAGGGGAAAGACGGGGTAAATTATTCCCTCAGAAGCTGAGTATGCCGTAACAGAAAGAAGAGGAGAAAGTTAATTGGCTGTCTCCTGGCCAACTGGGATCTCTATTCACTTTAACATGCAAAAGAACCACTAATTATAAGACACAATGCGCTGCTATCTCCTGGCTCACTGCATACTTTGCAGGTCAGACAATCAGATGCTCCCTGTAAAATCAAAGCAAAACACATCATGGAGGAGAGGCTGTAATTAGACTTCACTCTTCAGTGACTTGAAAGCCTGTTTGTTTGAAAATATGTTGAGTGATACTATTAGACAGAAAGAGAGCAACTCTTTCTCCTAAAACATACATTCGCATTCATCAACTAATCTGCATTAGAAAATAAATAACTAGTAACCTTTTTAGGAAATGTAATGCCACCTATATCACAGCTTCAGATAGAAACATGGGTCAGTCAGTCCACCACTTCACTCCCGAATGAAATATCTCAACAACTATTTAACAGATGAAATTTTGTACATTCATGGTCAACAGAGGATGAAACCTACTGACTTTGGTGATGCCCTGAATTTTACTCTAATGTCACCATGGAGTTCACATTTGTGGTTTGGAGTGAAAGGTCTCAACAATTATTGGACAGATTGCCGTGAAATTTGGTATACACATTCATGTTACCTTGCAAGGCTGCTGGTTTGAAATGGCAGGAGAATCCATCTTGCAAGGCTTTGAGTTAGGCACTTGTGGCTGAACCTCAGTGGATCAGATGTCCTGGCAGCTCTGGCTGTGGTTTAGGTGTGACAGCGAGAGAGGCGACTGCCAGGTATTTTTTGAAAGTGCTTGCCCTTTTCCAAATTCCAAGGACGACTTCTCAGATAGTTCTATGATGCTCCTGACACCAACTTTGAGATGGTCTTTGTTTCAGAGAGTGTTGATACTTCATTGTGTCTACAAGCCTCTCACAGCTCATTAGTTTGAGTATTTAAACAACGTCTTTGTGTCTACTAATGCTTGATCTTCAATTTATGTGGATACTCCACATCAGTCAGCTTCCTGAGCATCTCGAGTACTTTTTCAGCAACATACTTCATGGTCATTGAGCCTTTTTTTTTTAGTAGTAAAGCTTTCAGTTTCTTTTTCAAGAGGTTCCAGAAATCTGTCACATTACTATTATTAATTATTATTATTATTAAACTGTCTTTTTTCCAGTCAATACAAAAGAATTAATCAATTTAATTGGCACGATCTTTTCAAGGCAACTTGAACCTGTGGAAGATGCCTGACAGAATCTGTGCTCACAGTGAATGGTAAGGATGTGAACAATTATATTTTGTCCTGTTAGAAAAACATGTTTAAAAAAATGTATCCCCACTCAAAAGCTCTCACAAGTTTTGTCATAGATGTGTATATGAAATCTACATGACTACTGAGTAATGTAAAGAACCCTAACCCTGATTAAGTGGCTAAGTTTTACATTACACTTAGATTTTTCTACATGATCTCAGCACGCCTGAGCTGAGCTGAGTTGTGAGGTCTGCCAAGCTGCTTGGACTGCTGGAGTGGACGACCTAAATCGAAGTGACTACTGGCGTGCTGCTCTTCACTTCGCCAAAATTTATACACAGATGTCTTGTTTTCATTTTAAATGGCAGTACCAGGACTGTCCTGCCAGGCATTTCCAGAAATGCTGAATCAGCTGTCTGCTTTGGTCGTGTGAGTATTGAAGTTATTTATCCTCCAATATTGTTCATCTGTTTGTATTGTAGGCTGAACAGCTGTTCGTTGCTCATGTATTTGTTGCACATTATTAGCTGATTTCCCTGTTTTGAAATAGGCAGGGAATATCTCGGCAGACAGCTTTGACAAACGTTTTTTTGAGTGAGAGGCTGTGCAACACAAGGTGGGCATCATCTGCATGCAGCCCAGATATACTTCAGTGTTTCAAGCATTACCATTTCAACACTGCAGCGAGGTACTTCAAAATGTGTCTAATGTCACAGTGTGTGTATTCGTACAGCACATAACTCTTTAAGTGACCTTAGACTGCAAGATATTGTAAACTGTTGTGTACCTCTGTTTTATCTTTAGATCCGTGGAACAGGCCATCTTTGAAGCAAGGATGAAGACATGACAAGGAAAACAACGTTTTTGTACGTGACCTGCAAGGAGCTGCAAAAAGCTGCCCACAGCTCCAGCATTTACTTAACATGAAGATCTTCCTTTCAGGATTTAAATGCCAAAGGCCATGATTTCAAATGAGAGTTAAGGAAACATTATAATGTGATAGAATCGCTGTATCTGAACACCTGCATGTCCTTTTTTTTAACCAGATGAAATGGAATGAAATGGGCTGGTTTAACACTCAGGGAGGAGGTAGAACAGTGCAAAGCTTTCCGCTGTAGGACTGCAGTGACCACAAAACACAGGTCAAAAGCTGGTGAGATGACGCCCTGACAACCTCAGTTCATGAGAAATTCAAAATGACAACTTTATGGGAGAAACAGTAAAAGAGACAAGAGCATGCACACTTTGCAAAAACTACTGACGTCCAGCAAGCAAAAACACAAACGTGAAGTTGGCTATAAAACAAAAAAAGGGCAGGTCTGGATGCACAACCCATTCCCCTTGAGGGACAAATAAAGTTGAACTGAACTGAAGAGTGCTTGATGAGTCCAGGTGCTGATGGTGAATGGGCTGTCATGCTGAAAGCTGGTTGGCTGAACCAGAGGGAGGTGGAGACTCTGGCAGTGCTGTGTTGGAATTTGCCAGCGTGTCATCCCAGGTTTTGAAAGTGTCATTAGAACACAGAGCAAAATTTAAGATCATTGTTGAAAAAAGATGATTTTACCAATAAATGATTAAGAAGGTTGAATTTAGAGAGTTTGTTGACATTTATCAATGTAATTTAACCCTTTCTGGGGCACACAGATATCAGTCAGCAGACATCAGTCATGTCAGCTATTTGGGGTTGTGGTCAAAAGTCAGTTCTGAAGTTGTTTCTCTCTAAAACCACCATCTAATAAAGGCCTCTGACATGAACAATTGTAGAAACTGAGTAAATCTTTATGAGACTGGAGGAAGCAATTTTGTCTTTGGCTGGAGCGCAACACCTTGGCCTTTACACACAGATGGCTCCTGTGGGATGGGTTTGTCCTTTGATTTAAAGTTTCACAGCTCTCCATCAAAGAAGCACTGGAACAGGTGTTCAAGCAGACCTGGCACATCTAAACGCTCAGGGATAAGGACAATGTCTGCATCTCACTCCCACTGCCATTCATCTGTGTTCTCCTCTTATTCATCCTTAAGGTCATGATCTTCCTCATCTTCATCATAATTGCCCTGTTCTTCTCCTTCATCATCCTCACTGCCCTGATCTTCTTCATATATTTTATTGTCACTGCTCTCATCTTCACTGCAAGATGCTGCTGGAATAAACTCCATCACAATCTCATCTATGCTTTGCAATGCATTCCCTAACCTAAACCACAATCTAACCCTAAAACCAAGTCTTAAACCTCAAAAAGCAGTCTGGACAGGTTGGGACTTTCAACTCATAGATTAGTGTGCACTCAGGTTACAGTCCCCACAAGGATATGAAAACAAACACGCACGCATGGTGATGAGCAACAATAATTTTAGCTGTTTAAGCACTCACTGGACACGGCATAACATATTGTTTTATTATCTTTGAAAGGGCAGAATGAGTCACTGAGTCAAGCAAGTAGCCTAATGAAAAATAGAGAAAGTGAACACTAATTTATCCTTCTCCCAGTTATTGCGTCAAACTGGACGACCTTCTGCCTACTTACATTTTCCATTTTCAGCAATCTTAAAAGATGAACAAGAAAAGTTCATTAATCCATAAATGCAAGGCTTTGTAGTTGAATCAAATACAAGTCCAGAGTTTTCATTCACGAAGCGGAAATATGTGAGTTGATCTGCAGTCTGGTCACAGTGAGTTTGTCCCTCGTTTATTCAATCAAACAAAATGTACTGGGCTGAGATTCACAGCGTGAAAGTCACTGGTCAACGGTAACACTTCACGATACTGTACACAAAAATGTGAGTAAGGAACGAGCGAGGAATGAATCAGGAATGACCTGATAATTAGCTGTGATTGGAGGACTATTTAGTATAAATAGATGAATTACTAGAAGAACAGATTGAGGGATACTATATTAATGAATCATTAGCTAATGATTAGTTCATAAATATCTGCTAATCGACATACAGGCCACTTTTCACTTGTGCTGAACTCTGAACCAGCCGCTGACCAATGACGACTCATTAATTACTAATTACTTAATCATTAGTTACTCTTTTTGTGCCCCCCCCAAGTAAAGTGATTAATCAATCACTAGTTTCAATGACCTGGTGACCCAAATGAAGCCTGGCTTTGCCATCTGATAATTGCCTGAAGTCAAATTCATCTGTGAGCAAATTTATTAGTAGTGTGGAGTAAAATGTGCCATGCAAAAAAAAAAAAAATGTACCCTTTCTTTTCTTCTTCACACATGACTGACTCAAAGACTGGGAGACAGCAGAGGCTGCAGGTGGAGGACAAGATTGTAGAGGTCGGTCTGTGGTGATAACAGATGGAGGAGAGAGAGGTGGTCGAGGGTGTTGGTGAATGAGAGGTGTTTGTTTCTCTCTTCCTCTGCTGCAAAGACTGATTTAGATCATTATCTTATAAGCAACATTACTGAATCTTGCAATCAATTTGTCTTTTTCATGTTAGGCCAAAGGTGCTCTTACTGTTTCTGCCACTGACATTACGACGTAATTATTATTTGACAGAGAAAACAACTGATTATTTCTCTTAAGCACAATTTAAATGCACAGACGGCTTCTTCAATGTATGAAGCAGAACCATATTTAAAATAACAGAAGAATCGATAGAAGTTATGGCGACCACATTCACACCAGTTTGGGGTGTAAATGAGTTTTTGCTCGTAATGCTTGTAACGTGTTGTGTTAAAACGGACCATCAGACATAAGGGTCAAGTCAAATGACAAAAAGACCTTGTTTGTAAAGGCCAGATCATATTGTACCTAGTCTATGATATTCAGTATGCTAAAAATAAGGACTTTCAGTTTCACTGCAATTACTTTAAGTAACTAAATTTTGCTAACAAGATTAGGATTAGGATTGGGATTAGTTTAGAATTGACAAGATCAGTTTTTAAACCATCTCCAAAAGTGGACAGTGGACAAATACTTGGATATTAGCTGTGCTGAGTTTGAAAGTAAGAAAAAAAAACAGCCAAGGTCAGAGAGGGCTCAGACTGGGTGAGAGTTTTTGTTTACCTGTTGTTTATCTTCCAGAAAACTTAATATTTATGAAAAAGTAAGCACCAAAGTTTAGAGATGTCCTGGCATGGCTCACCCCACTGCAGTGAGAGAGAGAGAGAGAGTGTGGTCTGTAGGGTTTCACTGGGTTATATGATGTCATACTAATAAAGGACCAACACATTACAATACTATTATTTTTACTATTATTATATATACAACTAGCTGAATCATGTCCCGTTTCATGCTCTCCCCCCATATCCGACCTATTATCACGTCTTTGGTCACATGACAGCAACTGAGCTGTCTCCACTGGTACATCCCAATTCTCTTAATTGCACCCACATTTTCCTCACTTGCGTCTATTCCTTGCATCATAATCCCTCCGACTGAAGACGTGCAAACCAGGTAACATCATTAGCAAAGCTGTGTTTTTTTCCTCTGTTCCTCTGTGTCTGACAAACACCTGCCCTTTCATCCAAAACCTGTATTCTCTATTTATATTGTGTGCAGATCAATGTTTTAATGGACTTCACTTACAATTATAATCAATATAATCTCAGAATTTGAAGAATTTGTAGAAATTATTTATTAGCCCAAATGTTTTTGGGAAAGTGGAAATTATATAAATATATCTTATATCAAACTATAGTTTCTGCATGATTTTCAGTCTCACTTGTGACTAAATGGACATGACACAACATACACTGAAATGTGATCACAGCTGAAAGACAACAGATCCTCCTGCCTTCCCTGACTATAACATTATCTATGATAGGCAACAGGTTAAACAGGAAACGACAGATCATAAAGACAAAAATCTTTCGATTATGATTTATGAATTTGTTGTTAATACAGGTTACACAGATCCACTTTTTTTTTAACTAGATGGTGAATGAGTGTATTTTTTTTTTTTAATTAATATAAATGATATCATGCATTGACATATGTTGATAAACTATCAAATTGCTTTAACTGGGAAGTAATTAGTCATAACTGTCCAACAACACTCAAGAATAAAACCTTCACCTCTGAATATTTGGAACCAATGGATGATGTCTCCATGTTATAATTAGCTGTTAAAGAGTTAGTGTTATTTCATCTTCACCAAAGTATGGAAGCGGAAACTTCACAGAGAAAGGTCACGGTTTCACTCTTGACCTCTGTTAATCACAGACTTCCTAATGATGAGAACTAAAACAAAGTCTGTTTGAAGACACCGAAGCATGGCTCTTCTTACTGGTTCTGAACTTTGGCAATTATGAGGTAATATTTTCTTTTAATCTGAATGAATCTATTATCAAAAACAATATGACAGAAGATGTTATATGAACCCCTGAAGAGGGGTCACTTGTGGTTGAAAAGACTAACTAATCATGTGAACTGTGAGTTTTTGTGGCTGAATTTTTCTGAGGTTGAATCCACTCTTGAATTCCTGGTATTTACGGTCGTACACATTCAGTTTGCGTCTGTTGAAACTCGGTCCTGCTCTATTTTATGTGAAGGCATTTACAGTAAGATGCATTACATAACAAACTTCAGCTGGAAATGAATCAAATTTGATGCATAATTATGTATAATTTATGAACTGCTACATTGATTTGATACCCACAGTCATTCTGCAACCCACACAACTAACACACACACAAACAGTTATTTATGTATGATGTACTGAAAACTGGAACAAGGCTCAGAGTGTTGGTATTATAATGGGTTTTTTGTTATTGTTTTTGGGGTTTTTTTTTTTTAACAAACAGTACATGAGTGAATATTAAACCAAGTCACAACTGAACACTCCTCTCTCCAAACTCTCCAAAATATATATTTACTAAAATATTAAATAACTTTTTTTCAAGAGCCCATAAGAACATGATATGATTTACATTGTTAGAAAAGGCAATTAGGGCTCAAACCTGGAAGTGAACTGTCATAACATTAATTCATAAGGAAGGTAAATACATATTTGTGCAACTACTATCTGCAGCCCTTTTCAGTCTTGCACAACGACACAGGTGAAACAATCTGGTCATCTTCTAACCTGGTTTCATGGGACTCCTGGGTTAAACATCATTTTGGAAAAAATATGTACGGTGGTCAACAGCGAGAGATAAATAATTTTTTGATCCCGTTTGAACTGTGCCATGAAGTACATATAAGACATTTGTCACTTTAAAACATAATTTTGCAAGTCAAGTGAGTCACAATTAGTCATAAAGATGGTAAAATACCATCTAGTTTTGCGTGAAACTGCTCAGTGGAGTACATCTCTCATCCCGTACAATAAACACCACCAACGTGTCTGTCATTTTGGCACATTTCACAGGAACAAAGTATTTGAAGAGGTGAAAATCACTGCAAGCCCATGTTGAGAGCTGCAGCTATGCATGTTTCAGTAAGTGTTTAACTAGTGTCATGTCACTTATGCGACTTTTAGGTGTGTATTCTTTCTAATTACATATTTTCACAGTTTCACAGAAGCTTTTAAATTCAGCATATGTGCATCTTACAATACAAATGGGATCAAAAAAATGTTTGTCTATCACTGTTACCGACTGTACATATGTTTTCCTGAAATAAGGTCCCGTGGGACGGGGAGGGACTGGCCTATCTATGGGGTTTGGACACAGCCCAGCCTTGGTTGTGCAATTGAATTTAATTCTGACAATGCTGTTTAATCGACTTCCCGACTAAAGAAAGACGGTAAGAGAAGCAGAGACAGACAAAGCATACAAGTGACATAACGCATGCAGCTGACAACTAAAAGCAAAATCAAACTGCGACTTTGGAATTTCAATGCCAGATAAACTTCACAAAGACATTAAAATGTTTTTCTAAAGATTTATTCATTTTCAATGCATTTTTTTGCCACACAGTCACCCACAATGATTTTTTTTTTCAGCTCTGAACAGCTTCATTATTTCCTTTGTGCACTGCATTGGGGATGAACAGCGAGAACCAACATCACACTCATAATTGATCATATTTTAATATGCAGTACACACACTACATGCCCGAAACCTGCTTAGAATTAGTAAGCAGTATGCAGATAGTGGACAGTTCATTAGATCATCTAGCTTACAGCCTCCAAAATTTCAATAAAGTTCAATCAACACCTCTTTAGGACAGT
Source organism: Holacanthus passer (assembly GCA_025331565.1). Lineage (NCBI taxonomy): Eukaryota > Metazoa > Chordata > Actinopteri > Pomacanthidae > Holacanthus > Holacanthus passer. The sequence continues at coordinate 465,762 of JAFREQ010000050.1, read as the reverse complement.
TTGAACATTGTAACTCTCCTGAAGGCAGGATTCATTTCATGGCTGGCTGTATTAGGCTGCATTAGTTGGACCTGGCTGTACCTAAGAAACTGGCAACTGCATGTGTATGTGGTAGAGCAGATTTGGGTTGAACATGGGTCTAACACGTGTAGCAGACCTGCCTCATACATCTGCATCTCTTTTAGTTACCTGTACTAGATCCTGTATGTCAACTGAAACATTTTTACAGTGACAACACAACTCAGTTGTGGGTGGAGACCACCACAGTTCGACTGCGCTTCCAGACAGAACTATGATCGTGCAGGTCAGTGTGGTTATCCCCAGCGGGGAGGATGCAGCTGAAGCTTATCATGATGGCTACCCACCCCCAGTGTACAGAGGAGAGCCATACATGAAGGCTGTGCACCTCTCTAGTGTAAGTGCTTTGTCTCATTTATTTTGATGGTTGGACTTTTAACTCAGTTCAGCCCAGTAATTGCATTTGCACTCTATGTGGAGCCAATCTGACCTCTGACCTCTCGCATCACTTGCTACAGAGTAAGCGTAACATGAGTTGGCACCCTCAGTTCAAGCCCCTGACGCAAGCTCAGTCTGAGTAAAATTTCAGTCTTCAGCCACCTGAGTCTGCTTCAAATGTCAGCAATTCACTGGCTCATGGAAAGGGTGGGGGAGTGCAGAGTTAAATGTCAAGTAATACTTTTTAAGCTAATTGCCTTCAGTGTCTTTGGAGAAGCCACTGTGGACTGGTGCTGATTAGAAAAGGTAGCTTCATGAATCTGACCACCTGATGAGCAGATGGCTATTGTTGCACTCTAATGGAAAAATCTCTGAGTAGTCTAACAAGAATGTTGCTGTGGGCTAACCACGGCGCTCATTTTATGTTACAGCACATTTAGTTTAATAGCTGCCTGGTTTTGTTGCCCATGACTTTGGTATTTAATATTCAGTTATTTCTACAGGCTTAAACTATTTGTGTCATGCCCTCTGCAGTGTGCAATGTGAGCCTGACTTAACTGCCAGTTTACACTTATATGCACAAAAACAAATGTGTTATCTGTCATCTGATGTGTGAATAAAAGGGAATGGACTGTGTGGAGTCAAACAGGAGCAAATAGCACATTAGTTGGAGATTATTTTCAGCAGTGGATTGATAGCTGTTTTGGAGTATTGACAGCAGCGGGACAGTGTGTCAGACAAACCTAAAATAAACTACAATGCCCATGTTTGTTGTAATAAAGGAACATGTCACTCAGTGTGACTCATTTATGTGTTTGTTTTATCATTTTTAGACAACAATGGAGGTCAACTGCACAGAGGAGGAAGCTATATCAGGCTTTAGCTCCAGAGAACATACTTGTAAATAGGAACAATTCATTGTTGATTTCGAGCTTTTTATTATAATTGTTGACAACACGAAAAATGTAGAATTTTTATTTACCCTTTGTTAACCAGGAGTGAAATCTCCTTGAGATTAAAATCTCTTTTTAAGAGTGGCCAAGACAAGCGGCAGCACAATTACACAGTTTCAAACATTCATGTAACAATTTAAAAACAAAGAACAAATTACAGAATCGTGAGATATCAAAAATCATTCATCAACATTCAGACCAGTCTACAGTTAGATGTTCTTGCTTCAGAGTCATTTAGAATCACTTTGAATATGTCCATCGAGACCAGCTCCTGAACATTTAGGTCATATTATAACTAATTCCAAGCAAAGGGAGCAGCAAACTTAACTGCCCTTATGCCCATTTTAGTATGGGCTTTAGGGACAGTTAGTAGGAATAAGTCCTGGGAGCAAAGACAATAACTCCCTGTATTTTTGAAGGCTGTAGCTCTGTAGGTAAAATGGAAGCAAACCAAGAACAGCCTTATAAATTTGGATATGCTGTTGGTTAAGTACATGTGTGGACAAAGCAGACTATTCAACTGGAGCACACAAAGAGCAATAGTGAGTGTATGTATACTGCTATAACAAACAAGGAGATTATTTTTTGTACTGTATGATGCCAAAATGGGTCATTAAAAAGAAAAAAATATATACATTTTCATGTGACTATTTTGAGAGTCTTGTATGTAAAATATGTTCATGTCAACAAAAAACAAGGTTTTATCAAATTGTTTGCAGTTCCTTCAAATTTAATTTGTCTGAAACAGTAAAATAAATTCAGGCTGTATAACAAATAAATGTTATGTCTCTTATGTCTCTCATGTAGTTTATTTCTTACTAATGTATGGATTACTCATATCTGGGCCCGACCACTTGTCCTGCTCTGGGTAATAACAGGGTGTCACAGAGCAGGACAGAAAGAGCTTAGAGACCATTAGACGGAGGTCAGAACAAAGAGTCCAGTACAGGACATGATAACAGGGGCTACAGCCAGGGGAAACAGGGACAGGACAAAGGCAGGACAGGACGCGTGGCAATCTAGTTCAGAGAAGAGCAGTACACCAAGACATAATTTGGACATCGGAAACATTTCTGTCGGAGCTTTGGTTCAGCTTTGGAGCTTTGGAACAGAACAGAGTCATCACAGATCATCAAGTCATTTCTCTAGATGGAAGTTGACTGGAGGACTACTTTACAAAAAGGTGGTTTAACACATGAAAGATATGAAACGTTTAATAACTCTATGCTGAATAACCTTTTGATAGTTTAAATGTCAATTCTTTACATCTGTAGTTATTCAGTTTTTGATTACTTATCTCTTCTCTTAAAGGGAATATATGGTCTTTTTCTTTACTGCTCCTTTCCCCCCAATCATTTTTCTTTCTAAACATTTTTTAACATTTAACCCAGGGATGCTGTGTAAAGTTGCCTTGATCACAGGGTTTTGTTCGTGATAAGCCGGTGGTGATTCAGCTGCCCGGGTGAGTCCTGATCAGTAGAAAACATTTCGCATTGGCTCAGTATCTCACCATCAGACGGCTCCTTCAACAGCACTGACGGCTCTCAGTTCACCCAGAATGAGTCACTTTAGTTTCTTATTTCCTTCCAAATTATTTTATCACTTTCATTTTGTAAATCATTTGCAGGTCTGAAGTTCAACCATCCTCCAGTCCAGCTGGTGACAAGCAACCTCACCCACACTTCATAGCACCATGGAACGAGGAGACCCAGCCCGAAGCACACAGTTTTCACAGCACCTAAACCCTCCGGAAACCCAGGACAAACCCTGGTCTATGTATCCACACATTTACCCAACGAGCCTTTGTTTCACTGAGGAAGGCAAGGAAATGAAATCACAACATGAAAACAGCACTTGCAAATTCTTTAAAAAGACACATCACTCTCCATCACAGCACACTGACAGCTTTATATAGTGAGTGGGAAGAGTCTGGCTCTTTTTCATGAGTCATTTTAACATACTGTCATCAACATCCCTATGTCACTACTTGATATGTAGTGCTTACACCGGTGTGACCTCCAGGGAACAGCCAAAGTGGAAAGCTGAGTTTTTAATAGACTTTTTAAAGTGCATAAATGGAGGTACTGTTCTCCTCATTCCTCTTTACGTAAAGTAAAACTTTCAACAACAATAATGATATTCTGAAAGTTTAGTTTTGTTCATTTTAACTCCTATCCTGTCTTGTAATACCACTTTGTACCTATGAGGTGACGGTGAATTACTGTAGCTGCCACAGTCCAACAACACTGAGGTGGTTTTCTTGCCAGGTTTGGTTCCTGGTACCCTGGTACTCTGGTACTGACCCCGCTGTAGCCCCTGCTCAGGCCACTAGAGGTGGGTGCTGACTGATGCCCGATCCCCCTCTTGCTCCTCGTTCACTTCACCCCTGTCCTGTCCTAACCCTAACCTGGTGTGTTCTTGTTGTCCTGGTCTCCTGGTCAGAGCCGCTGTAAATCACCTCAGCGCTGTATTCCCTGTCATCAAACTGGCCTCTGTCAGTCTCAAAGTCCGTGTTCAGTCCCCGTCCGGCCCGCGCTCGCTGGGAGGCTGCTGAGCTCGTGGCTCCGTCGCTCACTGGTGATATGCTGCCCCCTATTTGTTTGAAGCATGAATTCGCCAGGTGGCCAATTCTTACATATTGCACCTTTAATTTGGAAGTTTCAAAGGAATGGAAAATGACTCGCTAATTAGACAGTGACAAAAGTGCAGATCTGCAGTCTGTTTTCGTCTCTCACTTAGATCTGAAATGAATACCAATTTAGGCCCTGGCATGCAAATTCAAACTGCACTGAAATACAAGAGATTGCTTTTTCATCTGGCCATCTTCATCTCAATAGAGGAAATGATTTATTTTTGTGCAAATAAATTCATTCACTGAGAGCTTAATTAACTAGTGATTCATGATTTGGGTTAAGCCCAGCTCTCCCAAGCTTTCACAAGAATCTCATTTTCTAGGACAACATTGATTCTTTTTTATTTCTTCAAATACCCCTCCCTTTTCACTCAACTGATTAGTTTAGTGCACATCTGACTCATGATTTCCTGTCTTGACTGAATACAGAAATCATAAATATGAAGAGGGAATGGAAAATTCCCTCAACTGTACTAATCACAGGAAGTACAAATCAGTATGAGGTACAATCCTGTCTAAAGCAAGCTGCAACCATACACACACACACACACACATACACACAAAACAAAAAGCTGAAATTATTCATTTTGATTCATGATGTAGCATCAGAAGAAGCTGCCTTGCCACTTTCCTGGTGCAAGCGTAAGGTGGTTGAATTCTATTTTGAAGTCACAAAAATGAAATGAAAGTTTAAACTTGATGTAAAAGTTTAGAACAACCCTTTGAGCAACCCTGTCTCCTAGAAATTGTGTTTACATGAAAATTAATTTGCAACAACAAATAGTTTTGAAGGAAATGTGAACATCCTGATCGACTCCCTGCCAGCTGAAAAAAAGGCTTCTCCTTTTCATTATTCTTTCATTCATATTAGCAAAGCCATCACCACTACAAACCTTCCGCCCACTATCAGCTCTCCAGTGAATGAATTAACATAAACACCATTACTGTATATGAATATAATTAAAGCATGATACAGCCGGATGATGAACTCATGTTGCGGGAGTGTTATCAATGGGAAGAATCCAATTATGAACTATAAATAAAAACCTTCTCCTGTCAGCTCCTGATGAGTACAAATCCAAAATAAAAATGTTTTAGCTTCAATAAAAGTTACAGTCACATTTGCCTTCTTTTTTATCATATGCATAAGCACTGATATTTTCAATGAACTGTTTTATTTCAGTGACATTTTGCACCTCTCTGAAGAGCTGCTGTTAGCTTAAACTTGCATTTGACCTTCCATATATTGTTCATGCTGGGGATAAAGGAGGTTGTTCAAATACTAGGGCCTCTGCCATAACAGAACTGACATTACACTGACATTCCTCTCCCCATGGATGGTGCTCAAAACACTATAGGACACTATAAACACAATAGGAAACCAATGTAGTTATAGATACAAGATATTCAGATGTAAATTATCTTATCAGGATTAAATTTGCAATTGTAAGGTGGGACATCATCAGGCTAACTGTGCACTCTAGCTATTAAGTCCTTTCTCCTAGTAATTATGTACAGTATATGTACTACTACTACTACTGTAAATAGTTTTTCCAGTTACATTGTGGTGACATGCTGCTTGAATTATGTTCTCAGGCAATGTTTTGTTTTTGAGTTGATGAAGCGTTCATCAAGATCAAGATTCATGTACTGCACAGAACTCGCAGGGTGGTTCGGGTCGATGGAGGGCGTACAAAGCGCAGGACTTTGATACCAGAGACAAGGGTTTGTATCCTGAGCCCTGAGGTTAGGATTAGACTTTGTTTAAGATTAGGAAAAGATTGAGGTTTAGGTTAAATGTTCACACTGTGTTCTCACTGTGTTTTGTGGTTCAAGTCACTGCAGACTTTTCTGGTATTTAACCAAGACTACAGTCTTTCTCTAACTTTAACCTTCAGTGCTGTGAGCGCCTAAACAGAACCATAAACACATTCCATAATGCCGTAGACACTATGAGCTCATATTGTATTGCAAGATTTATTATTTTTGTGGAAAACAAATCAAATGTGTGGTCATTGAACATTTTACTCATTCATACAGTATCAACCTGCCACTTGCCAGATGCATTAATTAACATTTGGCAAATCATTTTTGCATTGTTTTGATAAAAAAAAAAAAACTAATCCAAGAAAAATCAGGTTTACTCCAAAACATATTTGCTGTTGCAATTTAGTTGTAATAAATGTAATTTCTAGGAGACTGGGTTGGGCAAGGAAAACATAAATATTGAATTGGGACTCAATATGAAATGAATAAGAAAGAGAGAGGGGAAAAAAACTTGATTGGGACATCCATAATTAAACACTGTTATATACTGGAACAACAACTCCAAGTATGTTTTATCTGTGCCTCCAGCTATCGAGTGGTATTCACTGACCCCCCCCGGCTGCAGAGGATGCCAGATACCTTCTCCAGCTGGGTGCTTCTGGGAGGAACAGTGATTGAGGTACACTCACGGCTTCACCATCTGGAAGGGCTCTTCAGACAGGCAAACAGCACCTCCCAGAAGACACAAGTCTCCCGGCTGCCGCAGACCTTGAACCACTTCCACATGTCTTTGTGAGGGAAGATATTCACTGAAGGCAACAGCCATCGTGCAAAACAACATGTAATCGAACGAAGACACAGAGCTTGCCCGGGGTCATGTCAGGAAGTCGGTCCTCCTGGTCCACGGGCCATTCCCAAAGTGCAGTAACAATCAGGCACAATAGGTGATGATCGTGAGAGACCTCCACCAACGTCTACTCAGCAGCTGGTGAAGTGCCAAGGCAGCACCAAGTGCTCTGAAGTCGTTAATCCCTCCACTGTTCACCTCCTCACCTGCCACCATCCAATCTGCACCTCTCAATAATACACATTCTGCTCTCCAACACAAAGGCTCAAACAACCAAACCATTGTCTAAAAAAAGCTTTCTTCCCAGTCTGTGAGACAAAAACACTTATATTCACATGAGTTTAATATTACAGAAGCCATTGTGGGTCTGGGATTATTTTTGACTTTTGAGCTGTGGGAAATGTGAATAATCTGAATGAAGATGATTTCATTCCAACAAATTGATTGTATTACAGAGAGGGTTTATATAGTTTTATAGTTTTTAATGTGATAATTAGTTTGTTCCATAATTCTGCTGGTTAAAGTTATGAATAAGTGAGTGAATTTGCACATTCATGTGTAAAGACAATTGAGCATCACACGACTTGGACTGCAGCCAAAATTTGTATTGATTATCTGTATGGATTAATGTTTTAGGGGACGATGAATTCAAAGTCGTTTGGAATCGCCATATCTATTGCAGTTACCTTTTCATGTCGCACATCACAGCATCTGTTGAGAACCTAGCAAATTTCAATTCGCACTCCAAATTTTCTGTTACATGTTTATGACAAGGGACACGTTTTATTAACCATGCAAAATGTGTACTGTATATTATATATATTACAGTAAAAGTTGTGGTGCAAATAAACACCACTCTATTACAAATGGTAAAATGAGTACAGGATAAAAACTTCAAGCAGCAAGGGAACCCAGAGCAATATACAGTAATATCACTGCTAGCTTGATATATTTACTGAAGAGATTGACAGCAAGTCACAAGGGGACTTCATTTACTGGAGCATGAGCACAGGTAATATTTTACTATGCCCTGGGCTGTCTTGGACTTTTGCATTAAATATCATGTTGACAACACATTTGTGTGTGCCAACCCTGGACCTCATTTGGAGCAGGTCTCTGAGTACTCCAGCCTCTACATTTATTTACAATGGAAGGCTAATGCTAGCCTGACTGTCCAACATTAAAGATTCTACTGTGTAATTTCTGGTAAAGTTTGATTGTTGTCTGCTTTTCCAAACTGATTTTCAGACAAAATAGAAGATAATTATGATTGATGAATTTAAATGTTTTGGAAGTCTCACAGGGTAACGTCCTAAAATGGTGGAAAGAAATACATGTGCACATTTTGCAGGAAAAATGGGAACTATACTTTAACATTTACAGCAATAAAGTAGAACCTGATGCCATAGCGCTGGTACAAGCTGGCTGACTAAATCTGAAATGACTTCAAGCACTTGGATTTTAAGGGTCGACTAGACAGATATAAAAGAAGGAATTCTTTGATGCTGTTAGACGGAGAAGAATTTCCGCAACATCTTCATGTGAGTATTGATCCTTTGTGTATCTTTGAAATCACTACTGACTAAATGAGCTACAGTAGTACTCCATATTCTGAACTCATATGCCGTCTTAATAACTCTCCTCGGGCAAGTGTGGGACCATAATTTCCTGTTCTGGATGAGATTCGTGGGCAGCCACTGCCGTCCGGGCCAAGGCAATCTGCATATTGGAAAGCATGGGGAAAGGGTGACTGGATCACCATTTGGCTGCTGAAGAAAAATTCTTCATAACAGACAGAGTAATGTAGATCAACCACATCTGGGTCCAATCTACATAAAAACCTGTCCCGTGAAAAGCCAGGTGTAAATGGAGTTGTAATCCATCTGATAGACTATAAAAGATGAATGATTCCTCAAAAATGGGCTTTTGCTGCATGATTATCTAAACCTGAGACCCTGAATTATACTCCAAATTGATTCATAATGCTTTAGTACAGGTTCTCTCTCTCCTTAACCTCTATGAGACAAAGTGTTTTATGTAATGAATTATTTATTAAACAGATGAGACTGTCTCAAAAATAAGCTTTAAGGAGACGTGATAATTGTACTAATTGCAATTTATTTGGTGTGCCTGTGAGCCACAAGATTAAAAAGCATGTCTGCATTGTGACAGCACTGCAACACAGCCTTTTAACACACACAGCTCCACTGCAAATAACAAGCTGCTGACGTTACCTTCTGCAGACAGACTGTGGAAGAGAATCAGGTGAGAATCCAGCTAATGACAGCTTATTATCACATTAAAATATTACTGAACAAAAGTGCTCATTAAAAGGTACCAATTCATAAAATATATATTCTGGACACATTTCACTGGTATGTACTCTTACTCTTGTACTTTTAGTTGTATTCATAAACACAAAAACATATTTGATATGATGTGATTGTAGGATATGTACAGAACAAGACATCTATTTAAAAATAAACTTGTCAGTGATCTCTAGTGGATAAAGGATGTAATGGTGTCCCAGTTTCTAAACTACCTCAAACATATCTTTGGAATTTCTGTACTGCAGTTACTTATCCTATCCACCAACACAGTATATGCCAATACAGGTACAGTATATTTGTCATAAACTAATATCAGCAGATATCAGCCAGCAAATTTAACAGCCAGCTCTATTATTTAGCCACTAGACTATTGCATGAACTATTGCAGGAATAAGCATTTAAAATTATTTTAACAACAGTTTAATTCATCTATTCGGTTATTGTAATTTTTAGGATCAAATTCCAATACCAAAGTTATGGTCATGTGATGAAACCTGAGTCATGTGATGAAACCTGAATGAAGATCATGAGATGCAGCTGAAAGTAGAGCTGAAACGATTACTCGATTAATCAATTAGGAAACTGTGATGGAAATTTTCACCATTTTCAGATAATTGATTTTTTCAAAAAAAAGAAAGAAATTAATCGATAACAATAAAAAAAATCACAGGGAGCCCTAGTTGAAAGCCCCAAAAGCCAATAAGTGGACGTTTATTTTGTTGCTTCTGAAGTTCAATGGTGCACCGTCATGCTCACAATTATTTGTCATTTTAAGAATAAATAAAATGGAAATAATTTACCTATGGGGCATTTTTTTAACCATGTGCTGAATTTTATGGAGAGCAGCTGGCCTCAGTTGAGTCACTGACTTAATATATATTCAAATAACTTTCATTCAAGTCCTGTCAAACACAATTGTAGATTTGTGAAGGCACTAATATAAAAAGCTATATTGTGCATTTGGAATCCTCTCTGAGTCATTGAACTGGAGGAATGAAATCTGGTAGAAGGAGGCAAACTACATAATGTAAGTAATAAATCGCTCTAATTGAATAATAAATAATAATCAACAAATTAACATGAATGTGTTGAGGAAATAAATTCACTGGCAGAAAATATTGCTGAGGTAAGATACTACGTGTCCAACACACACTTTTGTTTGCTTTCTCTGCAAAGTTTTACTGCCTATCAAAAGGTGCCAAGGAGGCCAAAGTCCCCATCGTGAAACTCCTTCTAAAGCGTGAATAAATGCCCTCATAACAATCTGAAGCCAAATCCATTTAACTGCATTGCTGTAAGAAAGTTTGTTCACCTGTTCACTCTTAAGAGTAGTTATGAATTTTCAGTGGCATTTCATGTTGTGTTCAGCCAAACACCCACACATGTAAGCTCTATTGGTGTTTAAAATAAAATATCAAAATTAAAGTTTTTTTCTGCTATCTGATTGCATAATAAAAAAAATGACATCCAAAAATTTCACACACTCGTCCCTGAAGCAAGATACTGGGACGCTGCAGTGGGCAACAAGTATGTACAGCTGGGTTGATTGTTGGGTAGTAGATTAATTGAGTCCCTGGCGTAATTACTCAGACAGGACAGCGGTCAGACACAGATCCTCAGCATCTCTGATTATGTGGTGTTTGTGCTGTGAAAGGGGTCATTAGTCACTCTCACCGCGGCAGCTGGACGTCTTCCCAAAATACTTTGTGTGTGTATGTGTGTGTGTTTGTCAGTGTGGGAAAGAGATAGAAACAAGAGAGGAGGAAACAGGAACACTGAGATCACACTGGGAGGTATGTAAAAAATTATTTTAAAAAACTAATACACACCAAATCTATGTCTGTTTTGTAGTTTAAAGACATGCAAAACAATTAAAAAAATTAATTGTTATACTTTTTATACTGGTCTGTTAGTATGGAGTGTGCCAATCTTTTCTCCTGCTACTCTCTTTCTCACCTCACTCAAAAAAAAATCATTTGAATGTTTATATTAAGCCACGTTTTCCATCGTTGTCATCATTTATTTTTATTGCTACAGCCCCAAAGCCCTGCCTCTGCTCTCTGTTGGCACGCTGCCCTAGACAGACTTGGCATGGTCCTATCCAATTTGGTGCTTTGCTAAGATAGATGTGTTTGCTTTTCTTGCTGCTGACAGACCCCCTCACCTCAAAATAAATGTATAAAAACAGCTGAACTTTCTTTTCTCAAGTTAGTTATGAAGTTACAGAGCAGGTTCAACCAGGAAGATCGCCTCCAACCACCGCCCCTCACACACACGTTTTGCTTCTTGGTCAACAGACTCAGAATTCAAGGAATTAAACAAAATATGTGTCCAGAACGATGCAGAAGCTTTTTCTGATCTGTCGCCACAGTCTCAGCAGGATGGCATCATTTGTCTGTGCCTTCCCTTCCAAAACACTCACAAATCACAGTTGAAAAATAAATCTGTTGTGTGGTGTGACAGCACAATAATTGACGTTGATTAGGTTGAGGCACAAAAGCAACTTGAGTTGAGTTTAGGGAAAGATCATGGTTTGGGTTATAATGACGACTTTGCTAATGAAAAAACACTTGGTTACAGTTAGGGAACGATTGTGGTCATGCTTAAAGAGGAAAAAAAACAAAAAAAACAAAGGCTGCATTACAATACTCATACCACCACGCTATTTATTATTTTTTTTTAAAGATTCAGTATGTCCCAGTGTCCTACTGCATGCAGTCACATTTTGCAGTATGTAAGCCAGCTTGCTTTTCTGGCTATTCTGACCCACAATCCTCTGCACAACGGAGGATACACAACTGAGCTGCCGAGACAGCACAAACAGATGACAGCTCACTGACAGATGACAGTATATTCAGGTGTAAGGCTGCATTCCAGATCGCATACTTTCTCTTATTATTTCATATTTCGCGCTACAGACTGTGTGAGCAAGATGGTCAAAGTTCAAATTCAGTGAATCAGTATGTACTAATTGTATGAACACTGCATGCAACAGTACATACTTTGTAAGCAGAGCTGCAACTACAAGTAATAAAGAAAAGTATGTGACTGTTGGTTGGAAACAGGAAACAAACAGCTCTTTCCGTATTAAAATCCAACGTCCAACCTCTTTCTTGTGCAGAACTACCATCACCTGACTTCTTTGTTTGCTCATTATTCCCACGGCCACGAGAGAATTTTGTGACTTGGGCGTGAACATATGTCGTTTTGGGCACTCCTGCCTTTACATGTTCTTCCCATAGCTCTTTCTAAACCTTTCAACACATTTATTTGTATTTGTATGGTAACTGCTACAGCAAAGAAATTATTAATAAACTGGCATGGGTATGAATGATTTACAGCTTAAAATGAACTTTCCTTGATATATGGGTACACAGGTATGTATGTACACGCTTTTCACAGCACACCTAGAAATGCAAATTTTAGTAATATTCTTTTATAGGCTGTTGACTCGCGATGAATCAAGCATGTTGATGTCACTGACATCTCAAATGAGTTTTATTTTCTAATTTACAAGAGCTTGTTTGAAAGCTTAATTGAAGTTTGATTTAATTTGTGATATTATTAAGGGCTACAAATTATAGTAAAGCCTTAATTAATTATTATCATGTGATTCCTCATCTTGCATTAAAAATAGAACACTTTCATTTTCCTGCACAGTAACCTTGACATGAATCCCTGAACAGTGAATTAATTAATGTGTGGCTTGTGTATTCTTGACATTCATAATGACTCTTATCAGAAACTGAAAATAGCCAGAATTCATTTATGCGTCTAACAATAATAAACATGGAAACACTGCGACAGTATTTCTACCACTCAACTTCATCTCATATTCAGAAGTTTTGAATGATCTACGTCCAAAGTAAAAACAAAGAACAAATAAAAAGAAGAGCAAAATACAAATAATGAGAGGAGAGAGAGAAAGAAATTCTACATTCAATTTTCGATACCTTGTAAGACAGAGTTCATACACAGTCAGGTTGGAATCAATTTTGTTTTTCAGCAATTTTGCATTTTAATTAACATGATCAAATAATAGCCTGGTATTGACAGCTTTAAAATCAAACCCCAGCTGAGCCTTACTGGTGTAGATGAAGTTGAAGTTGAGCTAAACTACATTTTATTTTTTGGTATATAATGAGTCTCATGGGGTTGTTAGGGTGGACTACATAAGTCCCTTTTGAAAAAATAAAACAGTAATATGTGAAGCTGGGAGTTTTAGACAACTTGCTTGTTACTAACATGGCTTTCCTACACAGGCCGAAAAAAAAGAGAGAAAGAAAGAAAAGAAAAAAACGTCTTTACGCACATTCTGTTATGAGATGTTTCATTTTAATTCCAACCATTACCTGAAACCTGTCATCATTTATTATTATTTATCATTGTCATTTATTTCATTTTGCCGCTCATCTCTTTATCTGCATGACTCAGAGTAACCAAACACTGAATATGTTATTTTAATGACCATAGTCCCCAAAACGACTCTCTATTGTATCACTGACCTGATTTTGGTCAGAATCATTATAAAAAATACTGGTACAAATTATTAATAGCTGATATTTGTGTATTTTAGCTCTATGTGGAACCTCCTAATCATTCATCCTCACATCCACAGTATCTGGGAGAAAGAAAGACCCACAGCAAAGTGATGAAGGGCCAGAGGTGTTGTTAAGACGCCCATTAAATCCACTTGTGTGTAACTATATATATATATATATATATATATATATATATATATATATATATATACACACACAGGCTAACAATGTTTTCTGTCCCTGCTCCTGCAGAGCACACAGTTAGAAAATATACTACAGTGAAATGCATTTTTCATACCGTTTGAGGATACGAGAGCATCTGTCTGTTGTTTTTCTTTTTCATTTGCTTTATAATCACAGAGACGTCCACGTGCAGTGCTGTTTCAGTGACCCTGGTAGGTCACGTCTTGCTGGATTGGAAATGACTTCTCTCTTGCCATGTTAACATTTAATGGACTAAACAGAATCAAAGAGTAACATGAACCTATTCTGTCTGGCGTGGTACATGGTCGGGACCCCTCTTGTTTTAATATGGAGAATGATATATAGTACAAAGTCGAAATGGGAATAATAAGTAATTTCCATATTTGAGTACTCGCATTAAATTATCATAGAGTACTTTAACATACACAAAAAAAGTCTAACCTAAGAAAAGGGTCTGAAATAAACACCCAAGTGAAAATGCGGGTAGGGGTTAGGGTTAATCTGTCTTCTGTAGTTGTGGGAGGATATCACCATTTTCATGATGGGCTGGCTAATACGGCTTCTTTGCCCTGGTGGCATCACAACTGCTCACATGCTAATGCTGCCTGCACATGAGATGATGAGAGATTGCTTGATATCTGATCACTGTTTTCTCCTTATGCTTATGCACAAATGGTTATGGATCAAGCTGTTGACATTGCTTGTTCGACATATCAATTTTGTTTATTTGTTGAAAATACTTCCAACCATCACACTTGTGTTACACTGAGTGATGTCTAAATGAAAATAATCTTCAATCTTTTTGCAATATGACTCTGCAGATTTGAATCATTAGCAGCAACATCACTGTCCAGTCCAAAGAAAATTCCCTTTTAATACAGAATAGGATCAATTTATGTTTAGATTTATTATATTTGTTTGTTGTTTCTCACCATAGGTTGAACAAATACTGACATCTAAACCAAGTTGTCCAGTATAAAGTCAGTAAAACAAAAATGAACACACTGCATCAGTTTGTTTTCAAGTCTGGTTGATCAGATTCAGCTGCTGTTGGAATGAGACCACACTAGATCACCAGAGTACGCTGGCCTTCTCACCTCCAAACCATAAACTCAGCACATTTTTTTAATCAGTCAACTGGCTAGCCAGTCAGCACTGTCAACTACCTGTCATCTCTGCCAGGCCACTTCTGCCTAACAACCCGAGGAGGATAATGGCCGCCCCCGTCGTCACCGACACTGTCCAGTACAAAGAGGCAAACAGGGATGTGAACTGATGGAAATGAAGCCAAACAAGCAATGTCCTCAGCTCAGATCAGCAAATTTGAAATCTGTTCATTTGTTCTGCTTTTTTAAACATCCCCTGTAAAATAACAAAACAAAAAACAGACATACACTCAAACAACAGACAATATGTAATTATTGTGTTTGTTTTTAAAGAATTTTTTGACTGTGTTTATTTGGGAGGCTGTATCAATTTATTCTGAATGTATTTTATCTTGAATGAACCCCCTTCAATCCTGAAATGCCGGCTGTTAGTCGTTTAGTTCACTGCAACAAGCTGAAACATCAGCCTTCATTTGAATGAATAGTGTTTGTTTAAACAGATGCCCCGTGCAAACTGAGGGCTTTTCACCAGGTTTGTAATTGGAATAATTTGACAATGTGACGCTTTTTACACAGACCTGAAAATGAGCTCTGTACACTGCATTTGCAAGTTCAAAAGAGGGAGTTTTATATTCAGACGCAAAAGCAACTGTAGTCTGATGTTGGAAGCCAAGAAAGATCAAAGCATCAACACCACAGAGGACACAATTCTGGGGGGAAAATAGAGGGAGGCCAGTTTAGTGTCGGTCAGTA
The DNA here is from genome assembly GCA_025331565.1 of Holacanthus passer. Classification (NCBI taxonomy): domain Eukaryota; kingdom Metazoa; phylum Chordata; class Actinopteri; family Pomacanthidae; genus Holacanthus; species Holacanthus passer. Next base: position 450,173 of record JAFREQ010000050.1, on the reverse strand, counting down.
ATGTGGAAAATGACACCAAACATTTAATCCCATCCAAGTATATGTGTACATTGCGATCACACGCTGTGGTCAGTGTTGATCAGTAGTAACAGTGTTTTACTGTGTGACAAAATTACAGGTTTTTCAGCTTTTTCAGCTTTTTCAGGCAGAAAGGCTGGAGATGGAGAGCCAGCCAGGAGTGATGTTGCTAGTCACCAAGAGCACTGCACATAATTAACATGATCTGTGTAAGAAGAACACTGTACAGGGACACTTCGCTCTCGGAAGTCCAGCAATAACCTGCCCATCTGCAGAAGAGCCAGCTTCCCATACAACATCAACAGGCCCCACACAAAACTGTGAAGAGGTGCACAGAGGATAAGACTGTCCTGATCTTCTCCCTGACTGGTTCAGATAAGTATAATTTCCATCTTAACCTAATAAAGATGTTGCCATGACTCTGCTGCTGTCCTTCAGAGATAAGCAGTGTCCTGTGACGGGATGTCAATAAATAATAAATGTTTGATCAGTCACCATTAAGAATTTTGATTGATCAAGAATATACACGCTGCACGGTGGCGCAGTGGTTAGCACTGGCCCCTCACGGTTAGGATGCCTGGGTTCTTTCTGTGTGGAGTTTGCATGTTCTCCCTGTGCAGCGTGGGTTTTCACCGGGTACTCCGGCTTCCTCCCACAGTCCAAAAACATGCTGAGGTTGATTGAATATTCCAAATTGTCCGTAGGTGTGAATGTGAGTGTGCTGTTTGTTGTTTGTCCTGTGTGTGGCCCTGCGATGGACTGGCGACCTGTCCAGGGTGTCCCCTGCCTTCGCCCTAAGTTGGCTGGGATAGGCTCCAGCCCCCCCTGCGACCCTGCAGAGGATTAAGCGGTGTACAGATAATGGATGGATGGATATACATTATCACCCTAAAATCCAGTTTTCAGAAGGTTGCAATAACCGCTGAGCTAAAGTTCGCACACACAGATCGTATAAATAGTTTCCCACAGGAATGGCGTGGTAAAAAGGTGCTGCTTTGCTCGATTATATTTTGGACATCTGAGTTCAGTTGCCAAACTGAAGTAAGCACGTGTCACATGAAGCCTTCCATCTCATCAGTTCACTATAGCGCCATCCCTTCTTAAAATGATGCAGTTTCAGTGACAACACAAATGATTCCAGTCCGATGCCCTCAGACAGGCATAAATAAAACCAGTAAGAGTTATGTCATATTCCCTATTTCATATATAGTTTGCATTGTAGCCTACAGAACTTTTTGTTGACATGAGAATGAATTTTAGGGTGTTTAAAGTTGTACAGATTTTCAATGTCCAGTGTTCATCAATCAACTGAGCAACTGCTGCATTTACCCAATGGAATTTGACAACACTAAATTGACAAATTCTTAGGAACCAAAGTCCATCTATTCATTTTCCACCACTTAACATGGTCCAGGTCCTGGTGGTAGCAAGCTTGGTAGCCCATACATCCTTTTCCCTAGCTACGTTCTTTCTGGGGGATCCCAGGCCAGATAGGATGTGTAATCCATTCAGTGTATTCGGGGTCTGCCCTGTGGTGCCTCCTAGTTGGACGTAATCAGAACACTTCAACCACGAGGCATTATAATCAGATACCTGAACCACCTCAGCTGACTCCTTTCATTGTGAAAGAGCAGCGGTCCTACAATCTGAGGTCTTCACTCCATCATTATTTTTCAGCACAATTGTCCTGTTTTCACACCTTGTTCCTCTTCAACACACAGGTTTCATACTTGCTTTCAATTTAATTTCAGTTACTGTCGACACAGATGACACCAAAATCTACAGTGCAGGGAACAGCTGTCAGAAGCATATGATGGCTGCCAATTATCACAGTCGATTGGGCTTGGGCACGTTTCAGTTTTAGTGGTTGTCTGTGGATGAGATTGTTTTTAGGGCTAACGATCGAATAGAGGCATTTTGTAGCAGACACTGACAACCTGTACTAAAAATGTAGCTCAGGTTTGGTCTGCTGCATGGTGTCATTCTGACGTTTGAGATATTGAAATGGGTCATTTTTAAAAAGGGCTGTTTTAACTTCCCTAGCCTCTTCTTTCTTAAACGTTAAACTGAAAGCTTGGGGCTTGTTTTGTAATTTAAGAGTTGTTCTGGTTTTTGTACAGTAGCAGTAAGGCTGAACAGTTAATCAAAGCATTATCGAAACTGCAATATGGCCAAGTGCAATATCCAAATCACAGAAGCCACAATTTTTTTAATAAGTTCAAATGTGTGACAAAGCAGCATTATAATGAAGCACTGTAGAGCTGCAGAGATGCCCTGGTCAACAAATCTTCCAGATGTAAGTAAACGCGTTTGTTTGACACAGATACCCCAAAAATGAAAATGAAAATTGTGATGCAAAAACAAAAGTTACCACTAATCATATCGCAATCATTATATCTGTCTTTTTCACTATATCATGCAGCTCTAATTAGCAGCAAGCACCCACAGCGTGAAGCTAAACAAACATACCATAAAGAAATATCTTGCCATCATGCGGATGGTTGTCACGTTCTGCTACAGCCTCTTGGGATCCAGTTAACCCTGATATAGTTTCACCCCACTGAAGAGGCTTCACTGCATGAAAAATGCACAATGCTCAAACACTCAAATTAATAGTTGTTATCTTTACTTCTGTTTACCCTTAAAGTGAACTACAGGAGCACAAACACAAATGGTAGTTACAAACAATCTGAAAGGAGGTCAGCAGCCTATATCGGGCAGTGGGGGAATGAGCACTTTTTGAGATGGGGAAGTTCCCAAATCTGAATATCATATTTGGAAAAGCAAAAAATAATGTGTTTGAAATATTTCTTACTTTCATTTTTTTTGCTCTATTTGGATGCAAAGATAGTATGTCTGTAATCACAAAGAAAACATACTCCACTGAAAATAACTTGACTGGCTTCTCTCACTTAACTCAAAGGAAAGGTGGGTGAGGTTTGTTTGAGCTCCATGTCTACCTGTCACATACAAGGAGATGTGAGGGAGAGACACAGAGAGACAGAGACAGAGTTGTTTATTTGTATGCTCTTTGCTTGTTCCCCAAATAGTCTTTGTTACTGTTTGTCCTTGTAGGTCTGATCTGCTGATACACACTGCAAGGGGAAGTTGACGTGACTGGGAGTGGAAGAAGAGTGTCTGTCCTCAGGGACAATCTTTAAAATAGGCTGATACAAAAGCTTACTATAAAGGCTAAAAATAAGACTGGATGCTGTTTGATTTTCTCTTCATATTCCCAGTTCTTAAATGTCCTTTGTCTTGTGTCTCCCTTATGAGGGTTAGTCGAGGTGACTGTGCAGGTAGTAGTTCGGAATAAAGAGATAGGTCATGATAAAGAGGTTTATAATAGGTAGATCAGTGTCTTCCAGTGTTGAAGGATGGGTTCACCATTTTTCAAGACTTCCTTAAAACAAGTCAAGTATGTACATTGAGATATTTGCTTGCTATAATCTTTAAAAGTTCATTTCTTAATGCTCTTTACGTGATGGGGTACAAAATCCACAGTCCTCATTTCATGCAAAAATGTCTGCAAAAGTTTATTATTAAAAGGTTATAAGAGGCTTCATTTGTCTAATTTGGACAGCTGAAGTCTCATAATAAAAATCTTGAATACATTTTGCCATTGAAAGGAAGACTGTGTCCCCCATTTTGATGCTTCAATGGAAAATGCATTAAGAAGGGATATTAAAATGGTCGGCATATACAGGAGGAATAATTACAGCTAGCAAAATCTACTCCAGTGTTCACATGGACGCCTGAGTAATGTTTCAAGACAGACTTGAAAAAAACCTTAATGGGAAAATGCACAGTTCAGAGTAGGTGTGTAGAGCAAAGCTTTATCTGATTGTATCTGATTATTTGTCTTGGATTGAGGGAGAGGGTATAATGGGAGGAGTCCTAAATGAAAATTAAGTTGTTCTAACATGTCTATGAGTAAATAAATAGGAAAGTTATTGACAAAAAATGTGCCACAATAGCTCATTCAGTAATATTACATTTTTAATGAACAGAGATTGTGCATGCAATAGGAGGTGGTCCACAAGAAAAATAAGGGTAATAAGTTAAATAAGTAAGTATATAGTAATTAAGTAAAATAAGGGGAACACCAGTCCAGTTTTATCCTACACTGCCCAAAAATGACAATGAGAAGAGTTGCTGCTTTGGTTAAAAGCGATCCCTGTTCACACAACAGACAACAATAACCTGGAGTCATTTAGATGATAAAGAAAATGTGCGACAGGAGCATGTGTGTCTGTGTGAGTGATTTTATATATTTGTATGGACTGGACACGTTGTTTTTTGAAATAAGAATTCAATTCAATCATCAATCTGATGATAAGAAAGCAAAATCTGAACTGATTTCTTATTGATAACATATTGACATATTGATGAAAATTTATCCTCAGTGGACACTGAACCTTTCATCACTGAAGTTCAGATTCTACCAGTGAGTGCTTAATATCTGCATCTTTCAGTCGGACTGATTTTCTGAAGTGGTGTAATGTTTGCAGCAATGTTAGGTGGTGAAAACAATATTTTAAAAACAATAATGAAATAAAATATTATTGCAAAGAGTGGATACCATTATCACATCTGTTCAGACCACATTCTCAGTTAACATAAGAATGAATAAATTCTTATTCAGTATCAGTATAGAGTAGTTCAGAGACCAATTAGAGAGAATTTTATAAACTCATTAACACTTATCAATGAATTATTGATTATGGCAACTAATTGTGATTGTAATTTTGAGATCATACACTGGTGATTGTTACATAAAACGCATCAGGCATACTGACTACGAGCCATTATCAGGAAAAAAAAATTTTGTCCCTGCAGCACATGAAACAGATGTCCCCATAAATGAAAAAAAAAAAAATGGATTTTTTTATTTTTCAAATATACTGATTTTGAACAGAGATTTGTGGGATTCTGTGACTGTAAATATCTTATAGCCGTGACACAGCTCTCTTCAGCCTCACTTTACTGCCCAGTAAATTGATCCTCTGTCAGGAAAAAAATTCCAGAGGAGTATCTCCACTGTCACTGTCTTCATTGTCACTAACCTATTGGTTTTGTGGGAGTGCCTGAACTACAGCTGGGAAGACTGAAACAGAGAAGATATTGAAAGGAGCTTTACTGTAGGTCAGCCTTGAAGATGATGCCATGTGTGAAGATCAGTGATCCAAGGAGGAAGACACAGGGCCTCTTATTGCCTTGTGTCAGACCTGGCTCTCACCTGCAGTGTGGGCTACGCCTGTGTGTGTGTGTGTGTGTGTGTGTGTGTGTGTGTGTGTGTGTGTGTGTGTGTGTGTGTGTGTGTGTGTGGGTTCACTTATGTCCAAATTGGGGATATACACTAGATTCAAGACCAGTTGATTCGGGACAGCGGTGCAATTGGGGACAAAAAGTGGTGTCCTCAATTTGGAAAACTGTGATTTTTAGGTCAACAGTTAAGGTTAGGGTTAGGTTAAGGTTAGGTATTCCTTCAGGTTAGTCTCCAGGAAATAAATGTAAGTCTATGTAAATTCCCCAAAAGTGACATAAGTAAAGACTGTGTGTGTGTGAGTGAGACTATATGAATGCACAGAAGAAATTAGATTATAAGGAGAAAGCGGTTTAAGGAAGGAAAGCAAGAAGGAGAAATAACAGGCACTACAACCAAGTTTACTGTAAAACTCATGTTTCCATGTAGATGGTCAGTAATGAGATCTCCCACCTTCATCTTATTTTAGAACCAAGGCTGGCAATCAACATTTCTGAGGGAAGAGGAGGGTGCCCACTTATCCCCCACCCCCGGGTCAATTCGACACCACCAACTACAGATAGGCCTTCTTGGTACGTGCTCGCACACAAAGGATGTCTGTATATATTATACATTTCAGCCTTAATTAGACCATAGAAATACCTGTCCAATCTGTTGTGACATCAACTTGTAAAAAAAAAAAAAAAAAAACTCAATAAGAATCCCAGTGCAGGCATATGCATAAACAACAGGTTTCTCTCGCAGTTCTATTAAGCAGGAAATTGTGTTTCTTGTTTGCATGGCATTTAAGAAATCAGGTTACGGCAGAAAGCCTTAAATAACTAGGTTATTTAGGTTGACGTAAATGCACTTTAAAATAAGTGATGGGAGTCAAAGCATACATTCCAACCGTACATGGTTATTTAAAGTACAAGAAGAGTTTGAAAAGGGTACTTCACAGCTTACAAGCAGAAATGTTGTCTTTGCATGATGAGACAAGGCTGCTTAAGAGCTCTAGTGGTTGAATACAGTCTTTGTTCTGCATTGCTCTCTGCGCATGTAAAGCTTTTCAAACAAATGTAAAGTTCAAAAAGACGTTTCTATGACTAAAGTTTATTCTTGGAGATACAGAATTACAGTACTATATAGCACATAGCAGTGTAATTCTATATCGTAATATATATCATTGTCTGACAGTGCTAACTGTGTACTGTGTAAAAACCAAGATCTAAAAACACAGTTTAGGGAAGTCTGAATGTGAAGTGAATCTCAGCTGTACCTGTGACACTGTGTAATCAGTGCAAATAATGAGGAGGTCTGATTTGTGCAATTTTTCTCCGGGCATCTTCGCAGCCTTTAGATGGGAGAGCTAACAAACAGGAATGCTCATGATAAATGCCCAAATGGAGTGGGAGAGGTCTGGCATCAATAGAGAGAGAGTGGTGTATAAGCCCTAAATGATCTGTCTTGTCAGCCTTGATTACCTGGCTCACTCAGTCTCTCACACTTGGGTCAGGTCTGTTTTTTTCCAGAGAAGTGAGAAGTAAGGAGTTTGAGGTGCTGGCTGCAGGAGAGACAGCAGAACCAGGCGTCTAGCTGCATGTTAAGACCATAGCTTTTGGATATGTTGAACATCGGGTCCCTGTGTATGTGTTATTTTAAGGTTTGGAGGAAAAAAATCTTAGGTCTTATTTTACTGTCCACAAAAGTTTCTGCTGTTTTCCACAACTCCTCCAATAGTGTATTTGTTGTTGCTGAGCCTCCTCATTTTGTTTTGACATGTAAAGCTTGTGATTTATTTATTTATGCTTGTGAAAAATGCCTCAATTTTTATTTTGTATGTTTTAACGGAAATGGTGTACAGGATTTGGACTGCTTACGTGATGTTTATAATCTTCTGGCAAACACTACATTAATGTGATGTATATATTTACATGCTCATTTGGTTGGAGTGTTTATGCTTCTCTGGGGTATAGCTTGTTGACACTTTCTTCAGAGTTCTTTTATGTACTGTTCCCATCTATTCACTGCGCGTGTGTGTGAATAGCAGAAGGCACTTAAGGCTTGAAATGGACTATAACTGATGCATAGTAGCGCTGGCAGGAATTTGTGGTACCACCTTCAGACACCAAGCAAGTTAAACTGGTTTGATTATCATGGCATTCTGAATACATAATATTTTTTATTTGATTAATTTGATTTTTATGGGATTCATTTTTAGATCCAAAGCACTTCCTGGATCCGGAAATTAATCCACTGCAGTTCAAAACACATGACATATTATTTTTAATTTCAATGGAAAAGACTGTGTGTGCCTGCTAGTTCATTTAAAAATATCCTAAATGTGATTATCAGAAACATGGTAATGGTTTTAAATGTTACTTGAAATTGTTTGGGGTTTTTTTGTTCAGTCAAACATAAAGAACTTTTTGTACCTTAGAGGCCTGAGTGCTGTCATTTTTCTAAAGGCTGCTATCAAAGGTGAGAGACAGTGTAGTCGTAGGTGTGTGACCGTTGTGAGCCTGGAGGAACATGTTTTGGCTGTGATAATGAAACTTTGATTGGTAAACAATGAGGGCATTGCCTTTAGGTTTAAAGAAGTGAAGCCGTAAAATGACAAATTCTAAGAAGCTAGAAACTTGCTTGCCGTAGTGTCAACAAGTCAAAAGCACACAATTTTCTCATCAGATGGACAACCAAGAAAGTCATTCTTGGAAAGGAGCTCCTGTTTTTTAACCTAACAATGACAGTCCTTATTTAATCCACTATCATGTACTGAATATTATTATATGTTGTCAAGCCCCTCCTTCAAGCCCCCAGTTCCCAAAATAGCAGACCCCAGTGCACCACATCTACATATACCTCTATATGTGGGTGACTTTTTATAAATGTTATTATGAAGCGAGGCTTTGCTCCACAATTTCGCTCAATTGTGTTTGAGAGTGAAGACCCAAGCCAGAATCTCAGAGAGTAGAGCAAGAGAAAGAACACTGACTTTTCTGAAACATTGACTTTCAGTCCACACGCACTAGATTTATTTGCAGGTTTCATAAAACTAAGGTCAAACTCAAGATCCAAGGCTGTCTTCACACTGCTAGTCCGTGCTCTTTCCCAGGGTTGACAATCTGGTCAAAAGTAAATGTTAAGTACAACAGTGTGTGGTGTGTTGTGTGTGCCTTAGCGGAAACCTGGCCTTGCTGCAAGCATGAGAGCAGACTGTTACTGATGGTATATACAGATGGTATATATGTGGGTGCAGGTATCACATTATTGGTTTATATAATGGTGGTGATCACGTGTAGTGCTGAAACAATTTCTCAACTGACAGAAAATAATCGACCTTATTATATTTCATGTAAGTCATTTCTGAAGAAAATATGCCAAATGTTTGCTCATCCCAGCTTCATATGTGTGATTATTTTCCACTTCTCTCCATTTGAAACACAGTAGTTGTGAACTGAATTTGGTATTAGTGCTACTGATGTTAAGATGACGACCATCTAAAATTACCAGTGGTAGCTGCAGCTACGTTTACATGTGGTTTAATGTGCTGCAGCTGACCAGCTAATTGGCCATCTAACCTGCAAACTGTGCACTTCAACAAGCTAAGGTGCAGGACGAGACATGTTCACGTTTGTAAGGCAGATAAGAAGGAGACTGTAAAGGAAAGCTAATGTGGTTGTTCAAAGTCTGAAGCTCTTGTGTTGTGTGGCAGGCTGCTGTCTGGCTCAGTGTGACTGTCTGCTCGCCATATGACCGTATAATACTGTATGCAAGATTTAATTGATCTGTACTGAAACAAGACCTCCATCTATGTAGATGGACACCAGAACGGCATTCCATCAAATTATTTCAATGATTATTATTTCTGGGGGGTACCATCATGAGACCAAAAAACATAAATTTCTCCCTTTTGGTTTCTGATTTTGGACAAGTGATGCACTGAGTAGATACGTCAGCTGCATCAGACAAAAAATGTTATTTAACTTGAGTTAGACCTCAATGAATCAATGTCCCTGAGCGTATGATTCTGTAAACATTCAAACAGAGTATTCTTGCTCCTGAAGCCGAGTTCATTTTGTTTATGTGGTGTCAGTTTACTATTGATGTGCGGTCAAGGTCTTTACACCAACGAATCCAGCGCAGCAGTTAAGAGATCGCTTTTTGAAAAAGTTGAGTGAATGCACTCACTGTTTTGAATATTAATGTATTAAACATAAAATAAAGTTCTTGTAATTATACTACCAAAATATGATTCATCCTTAGCTTTAAAACCATTGGAAATCCAAAGAGAAGTTCATTTCAGAGATAGTCATATTCAGCTGTATCCAGTGATTAGTTTAATGTACATGAGCCTTTCAGATGGTTAGAAGAGAAACTGATTTTTGAAGTGATCATATACTCACTATAGATTCATATTCTTGTTCTTCACCCAGCATGATATTCTGCTGCAATAGCACATCTGCTTCAGAGCTCAGTAATGTTGCGTTGTTTATTCATGAATAAATTACAGTCAGAACCTAGTTTGTCCGCCCACCTAAATTGGCCAAATGGGCCTTTGTCAGGCATCCCCGCGAATCCCGATGGAGGTCCTTCACCTAAGCGTCACCTTCTGAAAAAGCTATTATTTTTTCATATTTACATTTATATTTATATATTACACATTTTTGGATTTTTTAATTTCATTCTTGTCCCTTGCACCTGCTACTAAACCTGCCTCCCAGGGTGCAAAAGCTGCCCACATGTTATTTATAGTTGTATTCTGTACATGTATCGCGGAACATTCTGCAGATTGAACTGACAGGATTTCATTCACAGTTCTAAATGAAATGCCATGGCTGCCCTGCAGTTATGCACTCGCACTAGCTTGGGTCATAACAGGTGCTGTAAAACACAGGGACCGGCAAGCACTTTTCCGTCCAATTTAGAAGTACATGGGAGGTTAGTGCCTCTCTACGTACCCAGCAAGATTTCAAGAGGTCTTTGTCTTTCTTTTAACTAAGTACTTAAATCAGTGGTGGGAGTCTGCAGAACGGGCCAGTGGTTGCATATGAAGTAAGCACTAAACTATTTTCCTCGGACTTGACACTGTGACATTTGGACTTGGAAGGAAAAAAAACGATTTTCTGTGCCAACCGGTGAGAGGAGACTGGGACACTATTAGTGTTACAACTCATCAACTTTGAACTCATCAACTTTATTGATTTTTATTGGCAACAACATGTTTCAAACAAGTTGGGACAGGAGCAACGAAAGACTGTGAAAGTTGTGGACTGATCCAAAAACACCTGTTTGGATCATTCCACAGGTAAACAGGTTCATTGGTAACAGGTGATAGTATCATGATTGAGTATGAAAGGTTCATCCTGGAAAGACTCAGTCATTCACAAGCAAGGATGGAGAGAGGTTCAACACTTTGTCAAACACATGATTGTATAAATGATATTACTACATGGGCTAGTGAACACTTTGTAAAACCGTTGTCTGTAAACACAGTTCGATTGTAAAGGATTGCATTCTGTTTTTATGTATGGTTTACACAGCGTCCCAACTTTATTGTTGTCGGGGTTGTATAACATGGATTTTATGAATCTATGAGGATCAGTGATTGAACTCCTATAAGAGTGTTGGACTCATGGTGGACAGAGATGAACAGTGAACTACAGATGTCTGGTAAGCTCACCTCTTTCTAACCCCACAGCCCCAGATTTTTTTTCATTTTCAAACCAGCTTTATACAACCTCTTTCACAAATGCAGCAGTACTCAACAAGACCTATAAACACACTTTCATGTGTAAAATTGCTGGAGTTCCTCTTTAGCCGGTGCACACTGAGAAAAGGAGGGGTAAGAAAAAAGAAGACACACATTTCTACAAAGGCAGAGCCAAACACGGAGGAAAATGTTCCAAATGCTCCAGCCAGAGTTTTGACATGGTTTGATTTCAAGCAAATTACAATTACATTCAGACTGTGTAGAGAGACAGTAGATGCTAAAGGTGTCAATACGTGCCAACTTTTATCACCTCAAAATTAGTTACTAAAGACTGTAAGAGGGTGTTCCGTCTCCCACACGAGTAGCTCAAGCAGCGGTGTAAAATGAAAAAACAAGTTGTTGTGACAGTCACTGATTAGTTTCTGTCCTTCAGATAAAAGAGAGTGGTGGGGGAACATTACAGATGTACCAAACACCATCAAGCCCACTTAATCTTTTGAGCAAGATGGCATTAAGAAACAGAGAAAACACTGAGTTTGCCAAGATAATATTAACTCCTAATGAGGGAATGTAAGGAACCAAAGGTATGCGCCACTGAGAATGAACTTCACCTTCACTCTTAGATAAGTAGCCAAGTAATAGACAACTAAAGGGCAGAGACGTCACATATCAGTGAACCCAAAGACAGTGAGTGATGGGTGTGATTTATCATGGCATCATTGAAGCCATGTGCCCTCTCACTCAGCTGATCAATACCTGACAAGACCTTGGCATCATTCCTTTTAAGCAGAACACGATATATTTGTTGTTAAAGGCAAAAAAAAAAGCATAAGTACAAGAACGATTTTACCAATTTCAAATAGTAATGAGTAATTTCTTTTTTAAAATATGCCTATAAAATGCACTGCAGGACTTCAGACAGGAAATGCTTCTGCGCCTTCCTAATGGAGCCCGACACTGACGGACAGAGGTGAAATTTACTGTCATGAAGATCAAACACGAAACCTTTCAGTCATGTCATGATTTTGATTAACAACCAGGCTGCCCCGCACAGTTGTACATCATGTAAGTGATGTTTAAAACGTGGCCTCGCTACATCAATTCACATCTTTCCACAAAAACTCTCTTGTTTATGTGCAGAGCAGTCTCACAAAGCCAGTGCATTCATCATATTCTGGCGAGGTCCAGGTTGAAGGCACACAGGACCAGGAGAGAGAACTGATTGCTGTATACCTGAGTTGCCAGAAGCAAGACAGCAACACCATGGGAAAAAGTGAGAAGTGAACTCTGACCTCAACATAGTGGAAAATGCACGCAGAGACTAATCACACTTAAAATCTGCCATACACTGCATACACATGCCAAAAACTGCTGGTTTCTAGTTTCTAGTAATCCACATTGATGAGACATGAAGTAGAGCTAAAACAACAACTATTCAATTATTACAATTAGTCAATTAACTATTTTTTTAACTGACAAACTGACAAACATTCCTATTTAGGCATTACTTCTAAATTGTTTGATTTGATCCCTTTCTTTGCCTTCTGAGTTAAGTGAATATCTTTGAGTTTTGGGGTGTTGGTCAAACAAAACAAGCTATTTGATGATTTTTTTAAGGTGCATTTTTTTAACAATTCACTGATATTTTATAGATCAAACAGTTGGGAATCATCAGATTAATCAACAATGACAAAAAGTCATAGCCCAAATATGAATATGTTGGCTACATGTATTGAATATGCCAGCATTATTATTGGTAACAATAAATCCAAAAACAAATGTGTCCAGTTAAAACAGTACCTTCTGAGGAGAAGCAAGTCAAATGGATGGCTGGGAGCTGGTGAGGAATGGGGAAGGCAGTTGTCTTTGGTGTTGTGAGTGGTTGACATAACCGAGTTGAACCTACAGTAAGAGGTTGAGGGTTGGCAAGACAGCAGAGATTCATTGGATGAAGTCATGATTGTAGAAGTCATATTGGAGTCACTGAGAAGCAGTGTACAAATAGGACTGTCATGAAGGAGTTGACCCATCTATTGAGGTCCTGCACTGGATGTCACAGCCGTCAACAGCCACCGAACTGGTGGGCAGAAAGTACACTATTCTTAGTTCTGCTAGTGTGTAAATGTATGTACAACCCTGCTTCCAAAAAAGTTGGGACGCTGTGCAAAACAAAAAAAACAGAACGTGATAATCTGCTAATCCTTTTTGACATATACTCAATTTAAAACAGCACAAAGACAATATATTTAATGTTTGACCTCATCAACGTCATTGATTTTTGTAAATATCTGCTTATTCTGAATTTGATGGCAACATGTTTCAAACAAGTTGGGACAGGAGCAAACAAAAGACTGCCAAAGTTTTGGACTGATCCAAAAACACCTGTTTGGATCATTCCACAGGTAAACAGGTTCATTGGTAACAGGTGATAGTATCATGATTGGGTATGAAAGGTTCATCCTGGAAAGACTCAGTCGTTCACAAGCAAGGATGGAGAGAGGTTCACCACTTTGTCAAATACATGATCATCAGAGTACTACCTGGGCTTTGTTTTTTTTTAGTTTTACACAGCAGAATCAGGATTGTATGAGTCTGGACAGACATGGATGTAAAATGTAAAACGACTGGTTGGTGGAGGTATACAACACTTGTTTGTCGGTGCAAGAATTCAGTGCTCCACTTTGCTAATATTTGTCACTGGATGATTTAGTACAAAGTATTCACAAAACTATTAATAGCCATCTTGGAAAGCTAATTTCTAAATTCAAAATGAATCTTGACGCTTGCCTTATTTAAAAAATGACCTACAAGATAAGTCTACTAAAGCTACTAATACAAAAATCAATTTTGGGGCATTTGTGAATTGATTCACAAATTTGAGATTCTTACGTGAATTAATTTTTTCCACTACCCCATGAGAATAAAACTCTTCTTATTAACAACAAGAGGAATAACATGGTTGTTCTAATTATCTTCGGACAGCAGTAAGCTGCAGCAATAGTTCATGCTGTACACCTCGCTGGCACCATAGAACAATACAGCATTTGTGAATTTCTGTTTGTTTCATGGGTTTTGATGTGTGTGATCTAAATCCTGGACATGAAACAACATGACAAGAACATTTAAAACCCAGATAGAAAACATAAATAAAAAATGATCCTGTTTACCTTAGAATTGGTTCATTTTGCATGAGACATTCAGCTATGCTATCAACATGAATTTGTGAATGATACATTGTGGTGAATATTCTTCCTTTGCATAAATAATTCAGCTGCAATATTACTTTAAAGCTTGACAATGTTAACAATGAAATCGACAATAACATGCTTAAAATAAATGCAAGCATCATTAGAACTTGAGTGATATGTCATGTTGTGGAGGTAACAGTGGAAAGAAGGAGGTCAGGTCATTCTGAGAAAATGAAAAACAATTCAGAGGATGAGAGACCAAAAGGCCTCATTGCTGTGTGCAATCTTAACCAGGAGACAGGAAAACAAAAAGGCAAAAGACACACAGGCTGAAGTCAGACAGAGAGAGAGAGAGAGAGAGAGAGAGAGAGAGAGAGAGAGAGAGAGAGAGAGAGAGACAGTGAGAGGAAAAAAAGGAATGGAGAGAGCGTGACAGCTCCACCCAGTGGCTAACGAGTGTCATTCTTTTTGACATAATAAAAGGGGAGGTCTGTGGCTCTCAGTGTGTCGCTGCTGTGCAATGATACTGATAATGAGCACAAGAGTTATGGACGCACACATACACACACTGCAGCCCAACAGACACACAACGCATTAACACAACTGTGTCAATTAAGACAACTGTGTCCAGTTCATCTTACTGGCTATGTTAGCCAAAGGAATAACCGCTAGTTGTGGATAGCCTTTCTGAAGCGATGCATATATACATGACATATATTTATGTTCTGTTTATATTTTGTTTTTATGCTGTAATGTAAATTGCAGTATATTGATGGGCTGTTTTTTTGTACATGTGTCAGGCATTTTGAAAGACAGACAAATAATAAATCTTTTATTTATTTATTTTTTTTCAGCATCAAGTTTGATGAAGCAAATCTGAAAAAAAGTGTTGAGCATATGTCAGTTTAATGTTTAATTGTTCGTTATTCCTCATGCAGGAATGTAACAGGCTCACACAAGGAAAATGGCAGCATGTATTTAGCCATCTTAATGTCATGCAGCCATAAGACCACTGTGTTCAAAGTATACTAGCCAGTGTGATCCTAACCTTATATTAGAGGCGGAGAGGGAAGGAAATATTCACAGTAGTCTCCTCATATTCTATTCTGGCCGTATAGAACATCTTTTGATGCAATAGTGGAAAGTCATGCTGGGACAAAAACGATAAAACTGTGATATTTAAAAGAAAAGGGGGATTATATTTGTCAGTTGAGCAGCTGTGATGGCAAGCTGTTTTTAATGTATATTGACCTAAGTCTTTTGAAGTAAGAAAAACCTGCAGTGAAACTGAGAGTCAGAGCTTTTAACTGTGGCAGATATATTGTTGAGTTGTGCTTCACTTAGGCATTGATGCAAGAAAGGGGAAAAAAAAAATTCAATTGTTATCTTTGACACACCAAGTGGTCCAATTACTGCATTGGTATGTCAAGACAGATTCAATTTTTAAGTGTTTACCATGCATGTCATGATGTGACAAATCAGTTGCATCAAATATTCATATGTTCATGTCCCGATCCATTTTAACATTACTCAAATATTGTATCCAGGTCTTACTAGAAATCAAATCTTTTTCATTATCAAGACAGAGAGGCATTTCACTAAGGTAATAAAGCTATGTAAACTAAGTGTGCAAAGGGCACATGTGTAAAAGAGTCATCACAAAAGCAGCTGTGCAGTTTTTCCATTACTATCCATGTTAATAAGGTGAGGAGAATCAGGCAGAGCTGGGAGAAGAATAAGAATATAGCCTAATTGCCTTACGTTATCACAATACAATGAGATGATGTAGCATGTAAAGGTAAACTATTTACATATTTAAGGCAACTAATTATTCCAGTTGTTATATAATGAGCAGTAAGGATTAATATGTTTTTGCTCACGTACAGTAATAATTAAAAAAAAAACCAGAAGGTATTATTGGAGAGAAAGCAACCAACATTTATTTTAATGTGTGTTATCAATTATGAAACAGAAACCTTAGACGTTTCTAATGGTTTCAGATGTAAACAAAAGAGTTTCTAATTAAATTACATATTAATGTTGGTATTTTAGGGCAAAACATCCCATATATCATGACTGTACTATACGTACTTTATTTACACTATATGATCATACTGAACATTCAGTACTAAATGGTAAAGTATCAGCACAATATAATAATACATCCTTAGAAATGGACTCCTCTGAATTTCACTTTCAGGTACTTGAAGGAAAAAAGATTCTTCTGTCTCTCTGCTATAAATGAAAAATGATATCTATTAAAAAAAAAGGATATACAAATTTGATCAGCCTGTTGCTTGTTTCACAAAAAAAGTGTTTGTAGAGAGATTTCTTTGTGAGTGAAAGTGCAATTATTCTTTTCTTTTCAAAACACCAAATATGGTTTCAACCTTTTGACTTCAATAAATCATATTTTGGTATTGTGCTGTTAAACTAAAAGTAGACCAGTATTACAGGATAAAAGAGCAGAATGACTGTGAATGACAGGTTTAAATGGGAATACTTTTTAAATTCTGTCTTCACATTTGGTTTATTGGTATAATGCTATGGTGTAATGTTGGGACAGACTTGTGATGAAATAACAGTGTTATCTATTGACACGGCTATTAAATAATGAAAAATGTAATACGTTAAAAAAAATACACAACGCACCAAACTTAAAGACAGACACACCTAGAGCTACAATGATTAGTCAATCAACAGAAAATTGACAAATATTTTGATAATCGAATATTGTTTTTGGAATTTTTTCAGCTTCTTAAATGTGAGAATTTGATGCTGTTCTTCGTCATACATGATGGTAAATTGAATATCTTCGGATTAGTTGGTCAGACAAAAGACATTTGAAGACATCACCTTGGGCAATGTGAAATTATGAGCCATTTTTTTGCTATTTTCTGACATTTTATAGAAAAGAACCAGGAGATTAATCGATTATGAAAATAATTGTTTGTTGCAGCCTAACATTGAAACATTGCATGAAAGAGAAGTGGTGAAGTCAAGAATCCCTGTATTCCATTTCAAAGACAAGCTGAAACGGATACTGATTTAAGTCAGTTGTTTCATAATGATGTAAGTGGATGTATGGCAACTTGTGAGAAAAAAAAAAAAAAAGAAATCTAAAGGCACAGGAAGATGACAAGCAGCTGTGAGATCGCAAACACCAAGGAGTGCTTAACAACCACTGCTGGCAATGCAACTGAAAGTACTGTTTCTAGCTTCAAGCTAAAGTGAGACAGACGCAAATGATTAAAACAGAGACATGAAAGTACAATCACTCATACGTGTTTTCTTTACCTTTGCTAACATTTTCTTTTGTCATTCGGTAGGTGGAAGGTTCTTCCAACTAAGGATAGAAAACACTGTGAAGATGCTTTTATAGTCTGACATACTTGGCATTCGCTCATTGCTTTGGAATAGATTTCTTGAATTTTAGAAAAGGCACTGAATAACACTTGTTTCCTGACCCATTCAACATACGTCCAAAACTCTGGGTATATACTCCTTGAAAACACAAACGCTTAAATGCCACAACATTTTCACACATAATAGACCATTGCCACCCATTTATTTCTTCCTGGGAGGACTCCCGTGTTATCTAGCAGCTGATGCCATTATGGGTGCAGCTAATTATAGCCTTGAATGTCATCTTAAGGGCCAGTTTCTAAGATTTGAAGATGATAAAATAAATATCCAAAAGAAATTAATGCAAAAGGGTTTTTAGTAAGTTACAGCTATATTCAAGTTCCAAGTGCTGTATTTGTTGTCATGGTACATAATTACAGGCTTTTACACAAAATTATAGGGGTGTTGCTTAAAATTGCAGTCCATTTCTTTTGTGCTCCTTTGTTTATGTGTGAATCAGAAAGTAGTGGAATCCATAGGCTAGTGGGATAACTGAACCCATCTTTTTAAGGTGTACAGTAATGCTATAGAGAAAAGATTATGAATCATGTAACATAAAGCATTTAGTTGTGATGATGAGTAACACTTAATATCATAGCAATATCATTACATCCCAAAAAACTGCACAACAATTGGGGAATTACCAATTACCTCCCAATAAAGTGGGAGTAAAATGTGTTTGCTTACTTCTTAATTGTCTAAAACAGTGTTTAAACATATATTGGAGGCTCTTAACTGTGTCAATCCATGCAGATTATCATACACATACATAGCTAACAGATCAAAACACAACAAATGGCAGCAGGGAGTTAAAAGAAGGAAACTATCAGAGTCTCCCTGATTTTGCCTAAAGTATGCTGAAGAGTCTGTAGTCCTCTGCAATCATGAAAAGGATTAAGTGGATCGAGAATACGAATGAAATGAAATGATACGCTTCAAGCTATTTCATATAGTGACTCGTCCAAAAAAAATTCATTGTCACAATATTCAGATGGGGATCAAACAAGACCAGGTGTCTGCTGTCACTTCTTTCTGACATGTTTTGACAAAATAATTCTAAGTAATGATAACAGCTGCATAAAACTGCTTCAAGCATCTCAGTTCATGCCTGTGGCGTGCCTCTTGTCTTAGATAAATTGTTCCCTCAAATACTCAGAACAGGTGCCTCAAACAACATGAGTTGCCAAGCATTTGACATTTTTCTATAGGCTGTAATTATGAGAAGGGGGAGAAACGTGTTGCTCTCTCCGTGGGACAGAATAATCAAATTTAAATGAGGGAACTGGAAATGCATAATGAATGCATCAGTAATGCCAAAGTTAGACAGTATATTTAATGGTTCCTGCTGTGTGCTAAATAATATCCGAGAATAAAACACATGGCACTTCTTTGGTCTGGCAGGGGTATGAACTGGGTCAGCAGGTTTCAGTTCTCAATACAAACTATAACAGCTGGTAGACTAGTAATGATGACATGGGCAGTGAGATGAGGTCAAGATGTCAGCAGGTGGAGTGAGTACAACAATCCTCTTGCTTTCTTACACACAACTGAGAACAGGATTGTGTTGACCAATCAACAGGTGTTTCAGAACTTTTTGAGGTAACTTAACGTTTCTTCAGTCTACACAGTTTTAAGGATTTCTTGTCAAACAGAATCCCATTCAAAGCACTCTTGCCAAACCTGCCTTTTGGATGAGACGCAAAACATCTTCAAGAAACTAAAGCGAGCCCAGTCGCCCTTGACTTGGCACTTCTAAATAATGGATCAAATGTCTATGTGTAATATGGAAGGCGTTGGCTGAAGTAAACAACTCACAGAGCATGATCACCAAACGTTGCAGTTCCACTCAGATCTATAGAGCTTTTCAGTGCCTTACAGCTCGATATTATTGTTTTTCCAGGCTGAAAATCTGTCGTTTCCAGCCACAGCAGTCAGCTGTAAAAAAAGCTCTGATAAACTCACTGTACAACTACCTGCTGAGCACCAAACAACAGACAAAGTTAGTGACTGCTGGTGGACACAGTGGAGCATTCAGTAGCTGTAGAGCCAGATATTTTCCCTGGTGTGTGTGGAAACCAAAACATAGTTAAAAAGCAGAGCAATGTTGAACTTAAATTCCCAACTTAAAATTAATTCTAATGATGTATAAATTACAAACTGCTAGAATGTTCATTACAAAAAAATCAAGCTAAACAAAAGTTATGGTAGTTATGGCTTGTAATCACTAAATGAATGCAGCTTTACTTTAAACAGTTTGCTGGTTAACGGCTGAAAATAACCAGCACATTTCATTTGCAATACGGTTCATATTCTTTTTATTATAGTCATTACCACAAAGCCACAAATCAAATCAGTGGTAACTGAGGCATTAAAAGAGATAAATAACAGATAACATTCATGATGATCTTATATGGTTTTAGAAGAAGGTCGATCTCATTCAGGTGAATTTATCTTCATTGTCATAATAGTTCTATATGTGGTGGATTTTTCACTTCATACTTCACAGCTACCAGCTGTTGATCAATGGGCATTGTCCTTTTAAATATCATTAACATTAAAATTATAACCAACGTGTTATGAGTTCACTAATAAATCCAAAATATAATCATAAATACAAAATATCACATGTGAAATCTTGTTGTTTAACGTGGGGAATCATGCACGTTCTTTTTTGTAATGGAAAAGGAAAATGCAGAGTAAACTTTTAAACTATTTATAGAGCAGAACAGAAATTATAAAATGCTTCACAACTGATAATAAAAATGCATAATTGTACACAGCATGAAAACAGCAATATATATATATATACACACAGACACGTACACAGCATGAAAACAAGTGAAAATACAATTCATAAAATGTTAACAGATGCTCAACAATAAAAGTAATATAACAAACAAAAGAGAATTTAAAAGAAATAAAATCAATAAGGATTGAAAACAACAAACTTAGAAAAACACAAGCCTGTACAAGTGAAGACCTGGTGGTGAAGAGGAGGCAATTCTCTAGTCTTGCACCTAAAATGGCAAACCTGGAATATGGGACATTTAAGAGCAATTGGCCAGAAGATCTGAGTAATCTTGGTGCAGAGTATATAGGTTCAGAAATTTAAGAAGGTGCCATGCCAGGTAGAGCTTTGAATCACTGAATCATGATCAGGAAGATCTTGACCTGTATTCTGAAGCCAATGTAAGTGGGTCAGAATGGGGGTAATATGCACTCTTCGTTTAGTGTTTGTCAAAAACCTGACTGCTGCCTTCTCAACCGAATGAAGTTGAGAAATTGCAGACAAAATATGAAAATGAATGAATGAATTAGTGTCTTAAATTTGGTGTCAAACATTGAGATCAAATCTTTGCATGTGCATGGCTTTTACAGGTGGGCCACTACTCCTTGTAAATTACACTACAAGATACACATCTCCACTTTTCAAGCAATTCAGTCAAATGTGTCTGCTTCACAGAGCTCTGTGATTTGAATAATATACCAGCGCAATTATAATGTTCTCCAAGTTAGAAATAAGTGACCACGTGAAGCAGGTACAAAGGATTAATACATATGCATGGGTGAGCTATTCTCCATTTATACCTCTCAGCTCCCACCTCTGTCTTTTCTCCTTGACAGATATTACAATGGGTGAAGGATTGCTGCCTGAAACCACCATAACCAAGGACTCATAGACGGCCTGTGATTATAGACAGCCACTACAGCCAGCTTAAGATACAAGATGCTGAAGTGACCTAAGCAATAGGGCTGTAATGGGACACAGTTCGACATGTACCTCGGTTTTACAGTCATGGCTCGGTATGTTGTTGGCCAGGGAAAACAAAAACAGTGGCTTGTTGTCCATAATTCTCACTGTAATGGATAAGGCACTTAATTATTGTCATATGGTCATTAAGAAAAAATATATAACAAATGTGACGTTCCAAATTAAGACTGTGACCTGATGATAATTCCTGAACTCATGCTCATTTATACAGAGCAGCACAATGGACTGACGGGGGGGGGGGTCCATAAGGTGCGTTTCATTGGTGCCCTGAATGGATTTTTTTTTTGGTCTGAGCTCTGGGCTAAACAACGCGACCAGGACCACCTGAAAAGGAGAGTCTCGATCCAGTTCCAAGCAAAATCTGGAGCGCTTCATTTGTGGTGTGAAAGCCAGGCAGATCAAGCACAGGACTGTGTGATGGTGGATATGTGTTTTGGTTTTTTTGGGAATCCCCATCAAAAGCGGCACATGAACAATGCATAAACGCTACAGAAGCTCCGACCTCCGTTCAGTCATCGGTGTCCTCAGAACCAGCTGTCCTGTCAGTATCAGTTCCTGAAGAGCTGGAAGGACAGCAGGAGGACAAACTGTCTCCACCAAGTTGGCTGAAAGCAGAAATGTACTGGACAGAAATAGTTCTAACAGGACGAAAACAGTGTTGTTTTTATTTATTATTTCATTGATTTTATTTCCCTTCCCATTCTGGCGAGTGGGAGCAATTTGACCACTATGAAAACAGAGAGCTCATAGCAACACTGGAGGCCTTGTTCAATCAATCAATACAGATACCATTCGCAACATCTAAACAGCGGGAGAGTTGTGTGATTTGAACAACTGTCTGTGGAGATTACCCTTCACTAAGCAAGGCAGAGGAAAAAAGGAGAAGAAGAAAAAGCAAGGGGTCCTGCGGTGACGTCTGTGTGGGTTGTAAGATTTGATGAATTCGAAGCTTCTCTGTCCTGCGAGATGGACGAGTGACGGATGCCAAAAACACTTCAAACAACGCTTCCTGTGGTATGAGCTCAAAAACGAAACTCATAAATTTATCTGCTGGTCGTGATACAGCAACTGCGCCATTCTGAAAATGTGCAGTTTCATGTTAACAGTGAATGAATGATTTGTATAAACCATGAAGAGGGCTCAAAAGAACAACTTGCTCTTCATTATTATCTCAGTAGCTTTCTGCGCATGGATGGCTGGCTTCTTTCTGGTTATTATGTGTTGTAGGGGGACTTTGAAAGAGGTAACACAGCACAGAGCCAAAAGGGACAGAAAGGAAAAAAACCTATTGGAGCCAATTGGATGATTATTATTAATGGCCAACACCTGTTAAATCAGACAAATCAGGCTGTTGGAAAAAGAGTTTACTACCTGGAAGTTCAATAGAAAAACATTCTGTGCTAATTTTGGGAAAGTTGAGCAATACTCGGTTTTATGAGTTGAAACTCGTCACTTCAACACATGATGGATAACATGCATTTGACTTTCACTGACACGCTGTATAAATGGCTGTAACAGTCGAGATGTGGTGATTACCTGTCACCTGTCCAGGCTGTCCAGGTGACAAACTGTGGCACCGTTACCTGACTTCCATCATTTACATCATGCAGGGACATTTTTATCGGTCTGGTTCATGTCATATATTTACCAGTGAACGATGACCACTCAAACAGCTGACATATAGTATGTGACTTGGTCATGCAATGAGTTTCTGATGTTATTGGATGATGGGGGCTGACTGAATGCAGCCTGAGGTCACAGTGACAACAAGATTGATTTAATACCTCAAACATTTTTACTGTACAACAAATGAAATTAGAGCTTTTATGTAAAGCTTGGTTGTTTATACTTTAACTGAATTTGAATTGATTGGATTGACCTGAATTATAATTAACTGACTGCACATGAAACATAAGACTCAGACTTCTGATTGTAGTTGTGTATGGGTGTTTAGCGTAGTGCTTAGGTAATTTATAGATTAATGGATAAGTCAAAGGAGAGAAAGTTAATCAACAACTTTTTAAATTACTGATTAATCATTTTAGACTTTAATCCAGCAAAAATTCCTAATAGTTCCTGCTTGCAGTGAGAAAATGTGAGAATATACAGCTTTGCTCTGTTTTATATCATATATCACTAGAGCTGCCCCCGAAAAATTGATGAATCAGTTGAGAAGACCCCTACGACTCTCATTTTGTCAGTCGAATTTCTGCACTTTCTTAGCTGTGTCGCTGTACACAGAGCAATGCAGGAGCAACAGCATGGCAGGCTATAAACTGTGCAAACCGAGTTTCAAAACTACACACCACAAAACTACCTGTGATGGAAGCGGAAAAAGGTGATAGAAACGGAGGGCAGTGTGCCGCCGGACAGCATGAGGCAGGGCAGCACGACTCCAGTCTGTTAGCTGCGCCGACTCTGCTTCAATGATGACTGTTAGTGAAATCAGCTAAACCACTTTTGAACCAGGCAGTGGTATAACCTTCCTCACTCCCGTCCACTGTGACTGACTCTTCAGCTGACAGCGCTGTCAGCAGCCCGGCAGGAGAGTCAAGCTGGGATTTTATAGCTGAACTATGAGCAAGATGCATACTTTTACTTTCTCTGACTATGTGAAAATCTCATGGTTGCACATCACAGATGACAAAGAAAGGCATTAAAACACGAGGCAGACTAAAACACGAGACGAGACAAAGATAGCTGATATAGGAGTTTAGTGTGGTGCTGAACAAAAAAAGAAAGAAAAGAAAAGAAATGAATAGTCAAATCTTTGTATTGAACAGCTGAGAGAAATATAAACCCCGATCTTTCCCAAACCAAAAGCGTTTAAGTAGCCTAAATTTAACAACGTGCAGGACTCTGGAATGCAAACTCTGGGTGATCAAAATTGTAAAAGATAACCCTGGTAAAAATAAATAACTCTGATAAAAATTGATTCCTGGGATAGAGGGTTGCATTTTTATGGCGTCATTGTTAATAAAAGATAATCACCGGTTGCAGCCACGTTCATAGAATTTCACAGGCTTTTGTTATGATCTACTTTCCTCTCCATCGATTGCAGGACGGGCTTACTAACAAACCACAATGCTACTGGGACTTTGACCTACCACCAGAATCAAGAATCCAACAGTACATGCATGAGTGAGACCATAGCATGAACATAAGAAAAAAAAATGCGGTCTGAATTAGAGACCTTCAATTCCCACAGCACCCAACAGTAATCATTAGCTCAACAGAGCGACTGACAGCTCATCCCCAACCAGTGGCAGTTCTCTGATACATCATTTCTGCTGCTGCTTGTTTGTTTACTTACTCAAGCAGAGGCCTGACATTCTCATAAGAAGCTGACAAAGAGCCCTCAGGGGAAGATGAAAAATAAAAATGGCGTCAGATATTTAGACTTAATCTCCAGTGTCCTCAGTGTAAAGGGCTGTAAAGTGCAGGAGGGGAGGGAGGGCACTGGTCATGGAGGAATATATGAGACAGGACGACGGGCACAGAGGAGAGGGGAGAGAGGGCAAAGCATTTTCATCGTCTTTACAGTGAGATTAATGGTTAGGGAAAGGAATTTCGGCATCGCACACGAGCCGGTGGGACATGGTGAAAAAGCAGCATGACATCTGATAAATCCAGCAGGACTCCTGACAGTGTTAAGGAGCACTGGGGGGTGAGCTCAACTTGTTTTGCTGTCTAGCTGTTGTGTCTCATTGTTCTACCTTGGTGTGGGTAGTGCAAGTAAATCTGTGTCTCTTAAGACTCTGTTGTTTGGGCAAAAGAACTGAGAGTTACAGTCGAAAACACATTCCCCTTCAGATTTCGCTAACTGGCTGTACTAAAGGGCAGTGAGGCTGATGCTATGTGGTCATATGTGGCAATCGTTTTTTAATCTAATGAAAACATGTGAGCAATGTGCTGCTTGAGAAATAAAAGGATAAGGCTCATATTATTCTATGTTTATCATTCAAAAAAGCCTATGAAAGGGTGTTAGTCCTCTCAATATTTTGACTTCCCTGACCTGGCTTATATGTTTCAACTGAAGACTTAACTCTTCAATTATAATACAGCAGGTATTTGTTGACAGACTATTTACAAGCTACAGGTAATAAACATTTTTGATGCACCAGGGTGATGTATGTGCAATTTACTTTCTCTTTTTACTTACACACTTTACAAATCTTCTTTTGGTCATTTCATGGGTTTTGCTGACATTAAGAAAAATATAAAATATAGTCAGGCTGCTCCTTTCATTTTGGACAAAAAACAGTGACATGTAATCTTGTTCTTGCATGAAAAGATGAGAATGACACAACAAAATGACAGTAAATGGCAGAAAATGGATTCTTTTGGAGATCCACATTAGCTGTACTGTGCTCACAAATTTGAAAGTACCTCAGTAGGTCGATCTTTTATATCAAAGGAAACCAAATAGAGGTTATATACGAATGCTGTGAAACAGAGCACCATCCTTTTCGTCTTTTTTCTCTGTACAGTAAACAGTGTCTCTCCCGAACTATCTCAGAACAGATGACAGACATTTACAGTCCTTTACCAGTGTGCAGCTCTGATGGGCGAGTGAACCAGTGGACAGATCCAATCTCATTAGGTTGGGACTGACAAACAACTGCTGTCAAAATGTTAGTGCCTCCTGTGGCAGAGATAGAAGCTGGATATGTCACACAGGCATACAGGTTAAACTGTAGTCTGATATGGCCTCGCCATCTAACACAGGGCTTAGGACATTTATCTCTTTTATGACATTCCCCAACCCCTGCCTCCACCATAGCACAGGTCCAGGTTTATTGTGAGGTACATGGCAGATAGCTATGACAAAGGAAATTCTATCTACCACAATATGTTTGCGATATATCGTGTCATATTAGGTTTTATCATGTCAGACCTTCAATTGTGGCATCACAAAATGATGTTCTGATTGCTTTAACATGAAGTTGCAGATGTACAGTTAGCTGTTACACATCTTAATATAAATGATGACACCTGCTGTAACAGACATAAAAGTGATTGACAAGGTGATATTAGTCCCTGACCATAACCAATTATTTTAGTTGCCTCACCACTAACCATACTTTAACCAGTTTGTTTGCCATTTACAGAACGAGGGAACTGGTTAGCTAGCAGAGGTGGTGATCCCTGACCTCTGTGACCTGAGATTAGATCCCAATGCATTTAATCTCATTATCAATGTAGTTACCATATGACAGCTTAAACAATCGCTTCAGTTATCAAGTGCACGGCCTTTGCTGTGTGATGCTTATTTTCCTAATTGCATTTCATATAAATCTAATAACTTCTTGACGTGGCTTGCAGTGTCGCTCTTTATTTCAGGCGCCTCTACAGTAAACACTCCTGGAAGCCATTGTAATGTAGGAAGTTTTAAAATGTTGGCATTGTATTAATGTTTTTTTAGACACATCCAATATTAAAGCCATTGAATATAACATTAGAACAGGACGACATTGATGACAATGAGTTCAACTTTCTTATAAAGTTTCAACAAAAAGCACACCAATGTAAAATAATGGTAGTGTTTGCTGCATGGCCACGTTATAGGATTTTATCACAGTATACAGTTGTTCCTGTTATTTTGTTTACCCTCATCCCAACTAGTACATTAGTGGTGGAAATTTAAAATGGGACAGGCAATGTAGACACTGTTTACAATATTGTTGTGCTAAATGGGCCACATGGATATTTCACTTGGTGAGCTGCTTGGCAAGTTGTTTAAAGTACAGGATGAATGTGTGCCCCACACTCTCAGCTAAAATATAATATGTATTTGATTACGTGCCATGCTTTAGTATCTCTAGACTATTTTTGTGGTTGCACCTTTGCTCCTGTTGCTGGAGCCTGATTTTTTTCCTGGCAGGTGTCATCAAAAAGGATTTGTTGGGGGAAAAAAAGTGTGGAACTACTTTCTTTTACAGCTTTAAAAAAAGGAAGGAGGTTAAAGCAGACAAGGCATTTCAGAGAGAGGCAGTGTAACCATACTCAGTAAGATGTAGTTTATAAAAAGAGAGTGAGACTGGCAGTTGTGAGAATGGCAAAGCAATCTAGCAGGGACCTCGGTTAAAGAAGATTTGTGATCACTCCTTGGTAAGTGTTTAGCAAAGGTGCTTGCCAATAGCTTGGAGAGATAACACTGCCAAATTCTTATTCATAGAGATGTGTAAGGATTTATATGACAGATGTATTTCACTTCAGATTAGCTGGATTGGTGGTGGGGAAAGTTAGCACACCACTATATCAAAGCTAAAGCCCCATTAGCCAGTGAGACATTGTTGTTGTTATGCCATTTGGTAGTGAGGGAACAAAAAACAAATAGGTACTTTGCAAGGGTTTTATTCGGTAGTTTGCTTTTTTTATGGATATATAAGAGCATAAATAAAAGTTATATATCTAAGAACCATTTCCAAAGCATTTAGAACAGTGAAGGAGAGGCATATGTGCTCTATATATAGGTTGCCTTTTAAAGTGTTGGCAAATTCAATGAGTAGAACTGAAACACTGGAGTCAGCATAGAATTCAGTCAATGTCTAAAAGGTCTGATTGAAATCCAGAAGAGAGAAGAAAGTAAACCTTAGAAAAATACATTAGGGGTGGGAAAAATAGCTGCTGACTTCACACTGCTAACTCAATCTGCTCCTCTGCGGCTGCAACACTCCACACTGACCAGCTACAGCAACCTCTAAGAGTCAAAACTCAAACTCAGTTCCCAGTGGGTTTAAAAAATACAGCAACTGCTAGGTGAAGACATTGTGAGGTCAGTGTGACATATTTCACTGATTAATTTCTGACAGACAATAAAGAAAATGGTCTAGTCAACGAATCAATGAACAGAAAAGTCACGTATCAAGCAAAAATATCATTTTGAAAAACTTATTATCTTCAGGGTTTGGATTGTTGGTCAGACAAAAATGCCATTTGAAGATATCTCCTTGGGCCCTGGGAAATTGTGATGGGCATTTATCACTATGTTCTGATCATTTTACAGACTACGTAATTAGTCAATAAATCAAAAGACTAATCAATAGACTGATCAATAGTGAAACAAATCGTCAAATTGCACCCTGACAACTTACCTACAAATTGGATCATTAAGCAAATGCCTACACAAGGATTTTACCATGTTGACGGTTACATGCAAAAGAGGGTATTTAATATGACTATGGATGAATGAAGCTTTTCAATCAAGAACCAATGCATAGAATAAATCTTTGATCCAAAATCATAGCAACGTGTACACCCACTCATCTCACAAACATCGGGCGCTCTTGTGTTTCCTGAGACAAACAGAGGCTCTTTGAACATGATGCTTGAGGAGGGGCTTGTGCCTTTGTGTGTGTCTGTTCCAAATATCAAGAAGTGCCCTCAGGTTAATATGGAGATGAGATCAAAGCTGACCGAGAGCCATTCACATACAGAGGCCACCGAGAATAGCTCTCCTTCAGCACCTGTCCTAAGGCTGGAGCTCAGCTGACATTTAAAAAAAGGACCTGGATTGCTGTTTCCTCTCTCTTTTGGTAGCTCTGCAGGAACTCCACTTGACGGACACAACTCCCTGACTAGCTCTCACTTGGTTTCATGTTGAAGCACTTTGGGTTTTTTTTTTTTTTTTTTTTTTGCTTCAGTCTCACAGGCTTCTGCAGATTTGGATGATATCATCACATGTATTACTGTACATGAAGTGAGAGGTTGCAAAAACATACAGACAGCCTATTCACGAGTCGCTCTAAGACAGTGTGTGTTCACATGTCTGCTTTGGGTCAAGCTGGGTGACATTTCAGACATTTGCAAAAACACCCACCAGATTCATTTGAGTCAAGAGAGGCATGTGGGAAAAAAAAGAAGGAGGAGGGTCGAGATGACTTCAGCATACCCCTGCCCCTATTCAGAGCTGAGAACCATCGCAGCAAGGGGAAAGAGGGCTGAAGAGAAGGAGCCATGTGGGAGTAGAGAAGTGAAGAGGAAAGGGAGACGGAGGTGGAGAGGGTGTCGGTGGGGCTGGTGTGAGGATGAAAATTGATTTATTGCAGTGCTGATGAGGAGCGGCATGCCAGGAGACAGTGGGTGCTCTCCAAGCCCTTGCTGCGGCAACATAAAACGAAACAGGGGCCCTCCCTCCCGTTATAATTGCTGCAGAGATCTCAGCAAAGGCTCGAGGTCTCCGTGTAGAAATTTATGCAACCCTGACTGTTGGTACCCTGCCTGTTATTTCTAATCTCCATGTCTGGATGCCGCAAGTAGAGATATAGGACATGCTTTTTGCTCTGCACTATTGGCAGCTTTAACTTACAGTGTAAACATTAACCTCACCCACACACAAACACAGATAAAAGGCATACAGTAAACATAAACACACAGTCATACAGGACACGCATCAGTAGATTTATCTGGCCACCCTTGAGCAAAAACACGCTAAATATCTGAGAGAAAAATAAACATCTCAAAATATGGTCAACAAGTTAATGAGCAAAAAAGGAAGTTTGATTTTTTGGCTCAACCAGTGCAGTGGTTGGGACTGGTCAAGTGTAAAACCCGTGCGCCAAGTAGACATCAATCATAGTCATGTGAATTCTAATCATTCACCAAGCTATGACTCATTCTACTTCAGAGTTCAGCTACCATGCTTGTTGTGGGATTAAGGCTTTAAACCAAGCTCTGGCAGCTATTGTTTAAGTGCAGACAGATCTGAAAAATAAGACATGACATGATGTTCTGACCTTTTCACAGATCCACTTCAGCCCTCCCACTGTGAGGCATTTAATCAGGTACAAAAGAGATATTTCACAGTCTTAAAGATATTTAAGTATTCATGTGGGGCTCATTGGTATGAGACATAGTGCTCGACTCAAGCTTAAATGTACAGGAGAGGTCATGCTTGGTAAAGACGTCGGCTTAACACACAGAAAACACAGAATGATCCAGCAGTGCTTGACTATGGGCCACTTTCTCTATACCGCACATGCTTAAGTACCATATAAACAATCCACAGTTTTACAGGGGGCATTTTTATGGGGCCTGAAGCTTTGACAGAGGAATTTACTTGAGCACCCCAAAGAGCTTTGGAGCATGCTGCAGTGGTTTAAGGCAGACACAGCATGAGGGCGGGGGATGCGGCGAGGGGAGTTAGCCAATACTGCTGACAAAGGTGGTGGTAAGCTTGTTTGTCTGTAAGTGTGTGTGTGTGTGTGTGTGTGTGTGTGTGTGTGTATGTGTGTGATCTGCCTACACATGTGGAAGTGTAACTGGAACTGACTAACACAGGCTGTGAATTCAGCAGTGTGAGAGGGCTGTTTTTCTTCCCTCACATTCAAATGCCACTTCCTGTAATCATGGGTAATCTTCCATCAAAATGTCTCAAACAAATCAAAGCAAACCCGGCAATAATCTATGCTGATGCTATCACTGCGCCATCACTAATGACACATCGAATGACAATTGCAAATGGCATGGAGTGATGAGAGGGAAAGACTGAGAACACTGACTGAGGCAGCTGCACACACAGTGCATGCTCATTTAAGAGAGGTCAACAGAGCATGAGCTGCAGGTCAGCAGCTGATCCTGAGCCAGGGGAGATGGCTCAGAGAGAGCGTCTCCAGCACTGCAATCCAAGAGTCAAATATCCATCACTGTTATCAATGGACAACATTTATAAAGTGCTTTTCTAGTCTCAAAGCACTTTCACAAAGCAAGCCAGGATTCATTCATTCACCCATTCACACATGGTGGTTGATTGGAAACTATTCACACACTGATGGAACAGCCATTTTGAACAGCAATTTGGGGTTCAGCATCTTGCCCAAGGACACTTTGACATGCAGACAGCCGGAGCCAGGGATCGAACCACCGACCTTCCAAAGGTGGACAATGGCTCTACCTCTTTGTTGACTAATCAATTTGCCCTTCAACAAACAATTCATCAGAGGCTATTTTTGATAAATCATTTAAAAGGTATCCTGTGGAGTTTTTTGACCACAAGCAGTGCTACGGAGTTATGTTTTTACAAGTGGGTCTCTGTTTCGTATGTGTCTTGTGCAAGAGGATGCAGCGATAGACACCCCTACCATGGCAGGCTAATCCACTGATCAACACCAAGAAAGCACCAACTCAGGTGAAGAAGATAATTGCTAGAGAGTAAAAGCTAGAGATGCAAACATGATGGTTTCAAATTACTCAAAAACTCAGCTTTGCGTTGTTTTATGAGGAAATGCCATTTGTTAGCTCTCAATAATGCACATAAGTTTTGGTGAGAAACGCTGAATGTAAACACAACTGTGTTCTTCAAATATGATAAATTGAGTTTTCTTATATGACATATATGATCTCATTCTCTCAGTTTTCACTGTTAACATTTTATGGATTAAACAATTAACTGATTAATCAAGAAAATAATTGTAAGATAAATCCACTCTTTATCACCTCCCTATCTTGTGCTTGAGTCTGTCTTTTCGACCTGTTCACTAACAGCTGATTTCACCATTTAGGGGAAATACAAGGCACAACATCAGAGGGTTTCTAAAAATAGAGCATAGCTGTGTGGAACAAAACAAGTGGAGTAGAAATCTGACTTCAGCAAGGGTGGCCAATATAGCATGCATTATGATAACTCGCACCAAGCCCTGCTCTAAATAATTGATGCTCTTTTTCCTGCTCATCGGCCAACTTCTGAAACTCAATTCCCACCAAGATGAGGGAAACAAAAAAAACGAAGAAGATGGGTGGAAAGAAGGTGAATTAAAAGAAAAGGAACTGAGGCTGCACAGCTTTCTGCTGCAGAGCAATTCAAGAGCTGCCTGTGATGGCAGAGACTCAGAGGAACAGCAAACCCAGGAGGCCTGCAGCAGCACACAGTGATAGGAATGTAAAATGAGATGAAGAGCTACCTCAATGAGATCTTATCAAAAGCAAACACAAGCTTTCAGAGAGGGTGGGAGGGTGGGTGGGTAAGGGCCAGGGAAGGGGGGATGCAAATTTCATCAGGGTAGGTTTAACCTCCTCTTAACCTCTGTTGACAAAAGCAACAAAACAGATGAGACACACGAAAATTGTAACGTCGGTACAAGTCCAGCAGCAACCCATCTCACACGACAACTCAGGTAGGCAGAAGCTGCAAGCAAAGCAGGAGTGTCCAAGGCTCGGGCTGGTAATTAACCTCAAAGCTGTGGCGAAAAGAGGACAAAAATCCTGCCAGCCTTTAATCTGCTTGTCTGTGGTCGGTAAATAAGAAGCCCTGGGTAGACTGCTTTATTGAAACACACTCACAGGTTGGCCTGCCAGGTAGCCGGGCATTAATATTGGCTCCGGCGAGAAGCTGTCAAGATTTATTAGTCAGTATCACTGGTACTCAGCCAGCAGGTGTCAGCTCTGGCAGAGAAGGAGAGAGCGAGATAGATTCATAGATAGATAGAGAGAGAG
The DNA here is from genome assembly GCA_025331565.1 of Holacanthus passer. Lineage (NCBI taxonomy): Eukaryota > Metazoa > Chordata > Actinopteri > Pomacanthidae > Holacanthus > Holacanthus passer. The sequence goes on along the minus strand of JAFREQ010000050.1, from coordinate 417,399 downwards.
AGAGAGAGAGAGAGAGAGAGAGAGAAAGAAAGACAGAGAGAGAGAGAGAGAGGTGACAGTCTGACAGATAGGCAAAGAGAATGGAAAACAGAAAACTGGATTTTCTCTGCCCCTCTTTTCTTGTAACACTATGTGCACAGGTGTAAACACTGTATTAATAATACATATTACATTTCAATTAGTCAACACTATAGCTTTAATGCTGCTCCCCTCTTAGTTAGACACTCTATAATGCTGAAAAGTAAGGACAAGCAATTACAAAGACGAGATGCTATGTGCTATATCAGATGCTTATGTTAAGAGACATTAATTTCCTGATTGCTGAAAGATGCTGAGATGCTCTCCATCTAGGCTCTCAGAGAGTATATGAAAACAAGAGTGTGAGAAACACCTGCAGACACACACATATGTATGCAAGCATATCTGTACACACTCACACACACTGAAAGCAAGTCATTGGTCCAACATACGGTCTCTTCTCCTCTTTGATCCATGTTTTGGCCTTCAAAAGTTAACTTAATTGTTTACCGTTTTGCTCCTCTTTGGACAACCTTAACATCGCCAGCAAACCCAGAAGGGAGGGGGGGGATTTTCCTCTGTTGCTAAGCAACAGGCACAGCCGAACTACCCTGCCAAGGAAAACACAGCCGAGCCGTTAATGAGGATACAAAAGACTCAACTTCAAATGCTTGACACTGCTATAGACCAAAATCAGTGCTTGTGATTCGAGTTGGATTGAGGATGCTTGTAATTCCAAATGAGATATCACTGGACGACACAATTCACGCTCTGTATGCCATAGCATATAAGACCTCGTGTCGAGATATGTGTGTCTTTTAGATTAATGTCTCCATCTAGTGACAAGTCCCTGAGGCAAGTATAGACACTGTATGTCTAGGAGAGATAACAGCCAGAAGCATCAGGTCTCAGATGAAACAGATGGAATTGTGATAAACCACAGTGACATACAGTGGTTACATACTGGAGCATGAAATACAGAGATACAACAAGTTGAAAGGACTGGCACAAGGACTGTAACGAACAATTACTTTCATTATCCGATGTGAGTGATTTTTTTTTTTTTTTGTCATATGATTGATTCAGATGTGAAACAATTAGTTGATTATTCAAATCAGTCAATCTACTGAAAAATAATAAGCAACCATTTTCATAGGTGATTAAACAAAAACGTAAAGCACTCCTGATTTTCTGTTTTTCTTTGTCAAATGTGACAAGACTGATTATCATTAGGTTTAAGTGTTGGTTAAGCGCTGGACAGGTTATTGTAACTATTTTTCACATTTTATGAACTAAACAATGATTGGATGAATTGAGGAAATAATAGGCAGATCGATCGTTGCAGCAATCATTGCAATTAGTTGCAGCACCTAATTGAAAATGGTGTTATGATGGTTTCAAAAGGTTTATTTTGTCCAAACAAACAAACACAGAGATATTTAATTTACAATTATAGAGAAAAAAGCAGCAACTCTACCAGAGAATGTTTGGCAATGTTTTGCTTGATAATAGGAGTGGTTAATCTGTCCGATTTCCCAATTCGATTCGATTACGATTATTGAGGTCCCGATTCGATTATTAACCGATTCTCGATTACCGATTATTGATTTTCGTTTTTTCGTTTACTAGTACAATGTTTTTCAACCACTGTGCCGCGGCACACTAGAGCGTCTGGTAGCTTCAGTTATTAAAGCTGCTGAAGTCAAAACTTAATAACAAGTTATATGATTTGTGTTCCTGTCAATCAATTAATCAATTATTCAACTAATCGTCCTCAGCTTTAACTTTATGAAGTACAAAATTAATTAATAACTAATTTAACTAAAAAAATCATATAAGAGGGTTTTAAATGTCCCAGCTAAAGCAGTTGTCTTCCTAACGAAAGAAGGGGAGGCTGGCACCAAAGACAGTGATTTATCATTAAAGATACACTTATTTTTATGCACGTCTGTCTGCATGTAATCAGTCTGAAACTCATAGGGAAAGAGGTGTTTGGTTGTTTATTGTAGTAGGAACATTATTCCTGAGGAAATAGGCATTGTTACAGCATGAGTTGCACAGTGAGTTCTGCAGAGGTCCCCTGGTCTCAGATGAAATTTAAATAGCTGCATGTCCCAGCGCTAATCCCTCTTTCTTTTCCGTTCTTGGCAGGTGTACTCATTAGGATTCTTATTTCAGTTTACATTCATCCAAGAAAAAACAGTTGCGTAGAGCCAGGAAGTTTATTTAACTTTGCATCCTCTGGAGGGTTGACCCTTCTCATATTATCCTCAGACAAGACTCGGGTTCATTGCTCAAGGCGAAGCGGCTTGATTAAACACTAATGTATATGAGAATTTGTTGACAAAATGTCCTTGCAAACAAATTGTGTTTAAACACTGCTGGAATGTAATGAATTCTTATTCAAAGAGAGGAACTTTACTCAGATGTGCCTAGATACAAGCGGAAAGCCTTGAAACCAGCTGTGAGCGAGCAGATCTTTAAACTGCCGCAGTGAACAAGAATAAATCTTATTGAGAAACTTAGCAAAAATGTCTCAGTGTCTAGATGGCACAGAATCACTTGTTGTGACAACCAGTAATGAACTACAGTACATTTCTTCTATATTTTCCAATGACATTACTTAATAAGTTTGTAAAGAACGTCTTGAGACTCCTTCAAAGTAGTTTTTTAATTATCTGTATCTGAATGAGGGTGGGTTGGGAATGTTTGCACCCTCACAGTGTGTCGCGTCTACGAGAAGTGCAGTACTGCTCTAGATTACGAAACCTTTAAACTGAAAATATACCCATGTAATGACTGTAAAGAGCTGAGGTTGAATGCTGCTGGTGAGTCATTTTATATTTGTGTACGACATTGTGGAAGTGGTGAATAAAGCTCCACTGTGCTGATTCTACTACTGCGGTTGTACAAATTGTGCTTGAACTGCAATTCTACAATTTAACAATTCTACAATTTCATTTAGCAGACACTTTTATCCAAAGTGACGTACATCAACTAATACATTTTATTATTTCTAAACAAAATATTGAGGTCAACACAGTCACCATACACAGAAGTTGGCAGCGTCTGTTTTTTTGCAGCAAGTGGCAACAAGAATAACATGGTAAACAAGGATAAAACTGAGCTGTTGTCCAATCCACTCATTACAAAAAAGGGGATAGGAAAAATATGGAAAAAGGGATAAAATCAGGCAGACATTTTACAGCCTGCTCAAGGCCAAGGAGAAGCAAAGCAACATGAAGCAATACATTATAAGGGGCTGTGTAATATAAGCTGACTAAGCACTCAGTATGAAACATATAATGAAATCAGATTATTTGTACAAACCTGTCCACAGCTAGAATATTTGTGTCATTTTGATGAAACGGTTGTTTAGGACACTCTTTCTGGCCACATTTCAACATTCACAGATCACTGGCGGTCCTGTACGTCACACAGATCATTGTCGATTCAGTTGGCCTTTACTTTCCAAGATACTGCATGTGTTTGTTTCCTCACTGGATGACAGCTCTACTCACTCGTAGCAGCCACCTGTTGGTTTGTTTGGCCTCTCCGTGCTAGTAGAGGGGTGGTTGTACATCGATGCATTCGGTCTGCAAATACAACTACAGAATATGAAACACTGGGGCCTTTGTTACTGCACTTCAGTTTTATGAATGAGCCTTATTTTTACAAACATGTTGTCTTATTGGAAAGGTTATGATGAAAATGAGAAATCAGCAAACCTGTACATGCATAAAACGGAATAGTGAGGTCAAAATGAAATGGCAATTCAGTCTTATTATGAGGCCGGGACTATAACTGTAAAATGGCACAAACTATATGATGTGCCTTCCTCACCCTCATTATGTGTCCACTGGCTTTATCACTTTTTACTCAGTCTTGTAAGGAGGCCAGGAGCCTGTGACATTATGGAGGAGAGTCCTTCAATTGATCTCTCCCCTCAGAGCCACCATTACTTTTCAAGGTTGCATGTCACCTACTTGTGGTCTGACTATTGATTTAGAATCCACTTGGGAGATGGAAAAGTAATGCGCATGAGTTTTAAGTGAGCCGCATAAGCTATACTTGAGCTTGTAGGATTTAAAATGAGAAAAATAAATAAACAAAGTCGAGTAAACTTTTACTCACAAATCATCTTACAGATTTTACCTTTAGTGTAATGGCAAATTTGACATCAAACTCTATCCTGGCATAGATCATAGATCAATAGAGGCCATCAATACAGCACCATCGGTCGGTGGAAGATACGGGAAAGGCACATTCAGTGTCATATTGACCTCACGGTAATGCAGCATGACTGCAATCGTTAACAAGCTCCACAGAAAAGGAATTCAATGCAAGCTCTAATTTCAAAAACAGGCAGTAACATGACAGCCGTGTGGGTGTGTACAAGTGCAAGTAGTGTGTGTGTAGGGGTTATGCATTTAACAAATCTGCCCTCATCTACGACCAGTTTGCACCTATGGGGCTAATTAAAGGAATGATTGCACTTTGATCAAAGGAGGTTAGACCATATATCAGCTACAATGAACGATGAGAGATGGTGAAAGGCTTAATTGCAGTGTCAAAGCAGTGGAAGAATGGAGAAGCTCAAAGCATGTTGTGGGAGGAAAGGAGAAAAGGTTGTTTGTTACATAAAGTATAAGTTTATATCTATTATTAAGCACACGTTTGGAGAATTGTTCCCTATTGGATTTAGAGTGCATTAATTCTGAACTGCTTTGTACTGTGTTCATTAAACTTAGATGATAAGAATACTTACCTATAACGCTCAATTTCTTTTCTCTACAAAGATTAGTAATAATATTATGGTTAACATTTATTATTTAACTAAATAACCACATTAAAGCAGAATGATAAAAGATTTAGTGGTATGGCTTAAATATGAACTAGCAGAGAGGTTTAGGTTTCTGACTGGTTCTGCTTTGATTTTGACAAGTGAAGGGATGACAAGAACGTTCAACATCAGTGATATTTGATTACGCTGACCACTCACTGAAAAGTTCACGGGCAAGGCAACTGAGTAATCTTGATTTTGAGGGTAGGCAAAGGAGCAATTGGCACTTTTGAAAGGTGTAAATGTAATGAATATAAGGTGGTGTAATGAACAGGAAATGCACTATAAACAACAAACAGAGCATTTTTTCAGTAAAAATCCCAATGCTGACCCTACTATAAACCTAATTTCACATACAGTTTTTCTTCATTTCATTGCTACCAGCTGTGGTCAAGTCTACAGACAAAAACCTCATGTGCAGGTCGCATTAACTGAAGTCACAGCCTTCACCTCAGAGGACATTACTGCAGAGGCATGCAAAGGTTAGATTTGACAAGCAAAGCTTTTTTTTGTTATTCAAGGTGTCTGGTCAGAGACTGGATTACAGTTGACGGATGAAAATCTATGGCCTCATGGAACAGAGAAGAAATGAACTACAGGTATGAACTTAAAGAACCCCTCCAATGGAAATCAAGTTTTTAATTTTGTTAACAGGTCCATATGGTCTTTTTATGTACTACAAGACACGCGATGAGTGAAATAAGCAGTCAGAGCCATGGCCATGTCACATACCGAAGGAACCAATCCTGCCAACTTGCAGGGTGAAATAAGAGAGAAGCCATGAGAAGCCAGGTGTAGCTACGTATCTGTATTTTGCAAGCTGTTTAACTACTTTCAAAACGATGTAGAAACATCTTCTCATAACGGTTGTAACGTTGCAAAAGGAGAAATAGTGAGTCTTTATGTCTGTCCTTCAGATCTGAAAATATGAGAGCCAAACTTCTAGACACAGTTCTGCCACAAAATTATTAAAGCCTGACGCTGTTTGTTCCATTTGTCCTGGGGACACGCCGGTATGAGCCAACATGTTGGTCAATCAGTAAGTTTTATTTTTCTTGTGTTTTATCCATCGAATGTGTCCAACAAATTTGCAGCGTGCAGGATAATGTTAGCCAACGTTAGCCTGCCAAGTTACATGATCATTCATGTCAAATGCTGACAGGATAGTTTATATGACATTGGGGTGTTGACAAAGAAAGTTACGGCGAATAGCATCCAAAGTTTGTCAGATAGCTGAGCTGCTGAATGAACTGAGGTTTGTATGATTGATTGGCAGAGTCGTAGCTGCAGGCGAGCAGTGGAGGCGTGGGTGGGGACTGTTTAGGTCGACTCATACTACATGAAGGCCAAGATATAGAGTTACATCTAAGCCAATGTAAGGCATGAAATACGAAATTTTGATGAACATAGATGAGTTTTAGGGGCTTAATCAATGCCAGGAGAGGAACTTTATTACACTGTGCTGAAAAAGAAGTTTGTTGTTTTGTTTTTGCCGTCTTCTATGTTTGAGCTGTCTCGTTACCTTATTTTCCTTTGAGAAATCAATACGTTATATTGCTGATTGTATGAAGAGTTCTCATAACACAATGCTGTTTTGCAAACTGGAACACAGGTTTGGTGTTTGTGTCATCTATTCTCAAAAGTGAGCCTATTGTTTCCAACGGTGCATCTGAACAATGGAGAAAAAGTTGGCTGATTTAACTAACTTATCTACCACAGAGTTGTACAACATACACATAAACTGGAAGAACTAATGAATCCAGTTTAGCATCGAAGGTGACGTTACTTTGTTTTTGTTGGCAGCTTAAATAAAGGGGAAAAAACAACAGGCAATGCAAGTTTCACCTAGTTTACAAAGTGTTGTCAGACATAAGAAAAGGCTGAATATAACAAAAAAGTCACCTCTTAAAATGAAGTTGCAAAGTGATTTTCAAATTTTTTCGACTGAACAGTTGATTGACTCACACTGTGATTCAGTTAAGTCTTAAATCCTGCAAAATATCAAAACACTGAAGAGTGTGCTTGATCTTCCTAATGGTGAATTGCACTGACAGTTAAGATAAATATTGCATGTTACGGATTGTACAAATTTTACGATTTGAATGTTTTATTCTTTGTTGTAACAGCCCATTGGTGGTAGTCTTTGAGAGTTCTATTTCCTGAATTTATTTCCCGTATTGCTTTTAATCTGCTTCTGCGGTTAGTAAGTTGGAGATGTTCAAACTTTTATTTTGAGGCAAGACAGACTTAAATCACTGCGTCCTCTGGTAATAGTGAGGAAGGGAGGTGGGTCAGTGAGCGACTACACTGCAGGACAAGGCAGAGGCCAAGGGAGTGCTGAGAGTTCGAGCAGCAGAGCAGACAGAGCAAGGTATAGCCTGTATACATAAATATACGATATGTATGCTTGTGCATGTGTGTGAGACAACAGAAAATCGACTTGTGCAATGTATGACTAAAACAATAAGACCCAACAATGTAGTCAGAGGCACTGCAGATGATGTTCATGTATACAGTGGACATTGCAGAGCTGTGTGACAGCTCATGTTTAAGAGCTTCACTTCCTTACATGTCAGCTACCCTAAAAAGTCCTTCAAGAAAATGACATTACATGACAAGAGGCAGTTATTCCTCATCATACTGTATGCCCTCTCCTTGAAGGGGGATTATTTGAACTGCAGTTAAAATTTAACTCGAACAATGTCTGTCAGTTTAAAAAGGCAAAGAAGACCAAGTATTTCCATAGCAACGGTGGCAGGAGCCAGTCACAGCGCAGCAAAATCTCTGGGCTGTCAAAAGATTATTAAAGTATTTAAGGCTTTTCTTATACTACTTTCATACAGGAAACCCATCTATAACATGCTCTACTGAACACGTATTCAACCCATCCATAATCCCTGGTCGTCAACGCTCAAAGACTCAAGTCTGCATCTGTAGTTTCATAAACCTCAGAACTACACTGAATATGTTCATTTCAGCTCAATTCAGTTTCAGGTGACAAAAGCTTTTGTACATTCAACAAACTTTCTGTCCACAATAGAAAAAGCCAAGCACTGACCAACCCATGTTTTAATATAGTCAAGATGAGGAAATCCAGGTCAGAAGACTCTCATTGTTCCCTTCAGAACAACTGCAGACCAGGGCTACCAAAAACATAGCCACGTTTCAGTAGCATGAATAAATAATAATATTTGATACCTTAATTTAAAACATATTTTTTGCTTTTGCTTTACAGACATGGCAAAACATGACATTTGAATAAGTCACTTTCTGGTCTGTGATGACCATTTTGCACTATTTTCCAAGGTCCCAGTAACAGAGCTGTGAGGTGATACAGGATCATGGCATCAGGAGAATGTAAGAGAACAAGGAGAATGTAACTCTAGCATTAAATTCCCCTCAGGGCACCTTCAAAATGGGAAACGTGAGAGCCAATTAATTAAGTCTCATCAAACACATTAAATATATATTAAATTAGAATGCACTTATTTAAAAATAAAAAGTAACATACACAAACTTAATGTATCTAACTAAAGAGCAATAGGGTGGTGTGAGTGAGTGAGTGAGTGAGTGAGAGAATGAGTGAGCAAGCAAGGAAGCATGTTTTCACATGAGTGTCCAGTGAGCAACTTTCACTGACATTAATGGGGCGCCATCTTAGAACAATGGCATCCAGTTTTTATAAATACATCCATGTTAGTTTCTGACATTTAACAGACACGCCAATTAAATGCCTGAGAAAATAATCAGCAGATTAATTGATAATGAAAATAATAATGAGCTGCAGACATATTTAATACCCGGCACTATTGCAGGTGTGGTATCTAGCCGGCTGAAAGGGGCAATAATGTCATGGCTACACACAGTTCAGGCGCAGACTTGGCCAAGCTGAAGCTACACACCATCTGTACATAAACACTATAATTAGATTTCCATGGAGATCTACATTTCACCTCAACACAGCTGTACAGTCTGACAAACTGACAACTTGCAGTGCACAGCGGTGACTCTTTGCATTTCCTCAACAGTCTTTAGTCACTCTCTACTTGCTGTTAAAAAAAAAGGCAGACATGCCACAAAGCTACTAAACTTTAAAATGTTATACTCTATTAGCTTAATGAGCAACCATGTCTGCTGGCACTGTTTAATATAAACAAATGCTTTAATGTCCCGGCTCCAGATGGTGCCTACAAATATATCTGTTGCTGCATTACAGACAAATTTCATTGATTTTGTAGGGCGTCTTAGTCATGAATAATTGCCACAGATTTTACGTTCTTGATCTGATATCAATTTAATCAGGAGGGTGAGAGAGAAAGCATGACAGAGAGAGACTTTATAAGAGATCACTCGGTCAACAACATATCAATCACTCAGCCTTGGGTACTTGGGTAGCAAAGCCAAGTGCTATATTCTCTCTTTTGTTTGATGAACCCAATTTACCTCCGTCACCTCTTGTCCCTGCTGACTCAAACAAGGCTAAAAAGAAAGCCATGTTTTCAGGTTTTCATTTTGTCCATCAGCACTATTCTATTGCTCAGTGGGGAGGGAGGAGGGGGTCCTGTTTACGGCTACCTCTTCCATCTTGATGTTCTATCCAGCACAGTGGGTTTGGCAGCACTACAGTGAGCACATTAACACGTGGTTGTGAAGAAACCACATGTTATCTCCTCTTTGCTGACAGACAGAGAGAGAGAGAGAGAGAGAGAGAGAGAGAGAGAGAGAGAGAGAGAGAATACGCGTTGGCCCATTTTTACTGGACACCTATCATCAAGAAGCTTTTTGTTAGATTATAAAAAATGTACAACACGTTGCACCATCTCTGGGTTGTAAAATTTTAACAGCACTCATTCCTCCTACAAAGCCCGGTGCAATGAGAGGAGCTGGTCTGGAGATAGCTATGCTGGAGTTATACCTGCCCTCTTGGCAAGGCTGCTGTGCACCGGAAAATATCAATTTTCTTTTTGTCAAATTTTTTGACAGCAATGTTGGGGTTCCTTATTTCGAGGAAGATACAGTTACTGAAAGAGCCAAAGGGGAGATTGGTAAAAGCATTTAAGAGAAGTGCATTATCCATCCGAGTCATATATGCTCCGATATCGAATATTATGAACTTCTGTATGAGCAGGTGGGACCATAAATTATTTAGATTAAAAATTACAAGGCTCACTTAATAAAATGAAGGCTGATAAAAAAAAAAACCACTGCACTCGTAGAAGAGAATACTGATCAGCCAGCGTCCTTCAAATCTGTTAGCATGTGGTATTCATCAGGTGAGGATGTACCCAAAGAGGATCATCACAGAATCATCCCACAAACACAGCTCAACAGTACGTGCTGCTCAGTGGCACCCTCGGGTAGATTATTCTTTTTCTCCAGGATCCCCAGGCAGGCCCTGTTTGGCCCTGAGTCAGGAGTCCATGAGAATTTTTTAATACCTGAGGGTGATTTGCATTCCTCGTACTTCTCCCAATATGTTTTTATCCTGGAGTGGTTGGAACACAATGTATGTGCTGCCCTCTACAGGCTGTTTTGACTTCGGAACCTCGCCTGTATCTGTGTTGATTAGTTGAAAGTAGGTAAAATATTACCATCAAAATGCACTGCATGCAAAAGTCACATTTTTTACTCTGTAACTTTCGATCATACTTTTCATCATATTAATATTTCTTGCTTTGGATGACTGTGCTGTGTTAAAGATTTTGTCTCAGCCATCTTATAGTTCGTTGAACAGCAATGCCTTCACACAAATGTACTTCTATTTTCATTAACACAACAGATATTATTCCCCTAATTTCATTGTACAATTGCTGTGTACAATGACAATAAAGACTATTCTATTCTATTATTAGGTCTCATGAGTGATTTTGTTCCTAACGTTGCCCTGGATATCGCTTTTAAGTTCTTATGGTACATTAGTTATTGTAATGTATAATTTTGTGCACAGTTCATAGAAACAATATACAATACACAATATTATAACATCATTTGTTCTTTTTTTCTGGAAAATTATACCTCTAATGTTGTTTGGTTTTACAGCAACACAATATTCATTTAAAAACAATATTTTTCAAACTAACAAATAGTTGCATTAAAACAATTAAACTAAAGGAAAAGAAAAACACAGGTACACAAAAAAACAAAAAAAAATCACCAGCACACAAAGACAATGCATTAAAGTGAGCTAAAAGAGAGGATTTAACAGATGTTGATTTTTCCTGCCAAAATCCCTTGCTCTATTTTGCAAACAAAGACTATACGCCTTGCTTGGTTAACCTTAGTATCAAATGCTGATAATCTTTGAAATGGATTCCAGACTTAGAAATGGTTGTTCATAGCAGCTCTGTGATGCAGTGATACGGTTGTGTTTTAGCCGAGTGTGTTTCCACTCTGTTCTCTTATTGCCTCCTGTCTCTGTTCAGATTGTGTAAACATTTCCCAAATCTCACCAAGTGCAGCCTTTCACAGAAGGCACTCTACCATGCTACAGACTGTATTGGGCTTTAAATAAAATTGTGGAGGGTATGTCACTGAAATGACTGAGCTGATGGGTGGTTTTGAGGAGGACAGAGGAAGGGGGGGTGTGTCTAAAGCTGGTGGCTGATGTGGTGTGCATTCATAAATATACCTAATGGCTTGTTTTATGAACAGCGGTGATTTAGTCTTCTCTTTTTTCTGTTCTTTTCTTGAGACTGATTGGTTTTGAAAGATTGAGACGATAATGCTGTGAGATACAAATGAGGAAGCTGTGAAAAATCTCATTTGAAAAAGCAAGGGGAAGCGTAGCCTTGTAAACAAAATTCTATTTCACATTGTTAAAAGGTAATTTGTCTCCATCGTGCCTGGCAGAGCCTTCATAAATAAAACAGTGCACATTGCAGGTGAGCACTCCTTCTCCGTTCTTTTGTTTTTTTTTCTTCACTTGTTGTTTTGTTTGCTCCGCTGCTTGCATGCAAATTAGACATATGAAGTAAAGTGGAAGATAAGAAGGAAGAAAATTAATTGCAGGTAAAGCCAGTGGCTATACTATGAGGTGACATTTTGCTTTGCAATATTTTCTGCATACAGTCATAATTTGTGGGAAGTGTAAAGGCAGAGAGTGATTCTCCATTAACTTGAGAATGTTGTAATTTTACTGTTCAATGAAAGTAGCAACATTTTTTAAACATCTCTCTACCATAAAATTACTTAAAAGCAATTTGATACAAGAATAGGCGATTCTGTAACCACTGGCAGGACAGAAAAAAAGAAGAAAAACTCAGCAAGAAGCATTTAGCTTATAAAGTTGTTCTGGGTAACGCTTGCCGGTCGCTCTGCTCGTCACGGTGGTTATTAGAACAGCTTTTTTTGTGGGGGGGCAAAATGTTTTTTCATTATTGTTTTTAAAATACACAAACAATAATAAACAAATAATCTATCTTGCACATGGGTCGTACAGACAGGAGCAAGTCAAATTCAAGGACTTTGAAGTACTTTTTCAAGCACTCATTTTTATTTTCCAGGATGTTTGTTTTCTCCACAACCGTCCGTCTGTTGCAAGAGAACTGTGCAAATTCATAAATGAAGCTACGGATCTAAAAGCCTAAAAAGTCCCAATGACAACAATAAAAACACTGAGTGAAAACAACCTTTTATCTTACGTTAGAGGCCAAAATGTTTTATGCAGGTTAAAGCATTTTCAACAAATAATGTCCATGTCTTTAGAGCTCACTGCTAAAAGCTGACGGGAGATTTGAAAATATGTAATGTGTTGATATAAATAAGTCACACACAACAGCTAGTAATACATTTCATAAAATAATTTATCATTCTGATCCTTTATTTAAGTACTTTCTCAAGGACCAAGTTGAAACATGTTAGATTTTCAAGGTATTCAGTACATACCTCTGCCAAATTCAAGCACCTGAAGCACCTTGTCCAAACCCTACTTACAGCTTCTGGTAGTTTATAAATATATACGGGACTAAATGGTTTCAACAGAGATCCTTCACCGAGTAAAAATTGTGTGTGTGTGTGTGTGTGGTATTAGTTTCACAGTCATTTATTTTCTAATGAATGTTTATGGTATTGGCTGTGGCCTCTACGACACAATCACCACACATTCCAACACTGTTTCTGAGGCTCGCCTTTATCCCAGACTCTGAGCTGCTGGGTAGGAGCAGATCCTGCCTCTTATTATGTGCATGTTTTGACACCTGCTGCCAGACTGGGAGACAAGTCTTTCTCAGGAAAAATACACCTGGAGACACAACCAACTGGGTGCCTTGCAACAGAAATTGAGAGTAAATGGTCAGAAATAAACTGATTGTGGAAAGAGGATTAAGTCTGCCAGTGAAGGAGAAAAGATCTGTAGGAAAGACCAGAAAATGATAGTGGACTTAGAGAAACCTGATTCAAATAGAAATAATGACCTCACAACATGGACAACTTATGCTTCAACACTGGATAAGATATGATTTTACCAATGTGTACTCACTGGACTGTGCTATGGTTACTGATTGATAAATGAATTTGATCTCACCCTTGCACTATTACCATCTATAATTAAGCACCCGTGTTATCCACTTCTATTTCAGAACACATTATTATCATTATTATTATTACAATTATTAGGCAGGTAACTAGTATCAAATAACTGTCAGACATGGATAGTGCATCCTTATCTTTTAGTCTTTGTGTACATACACGTAAACAGAATTGACAGTTATCGCATTAGGACATTACAGTGACAAGATGACACCTACTATAGTGTTGAGCTCAATACTGCCATCACTGTTTATTTCTCTTCTTGACCCCTAGTCTCCAACAATTCACGCTCTGCTCAGAGATGCAGGTACGATTAGATTCCCAACCTCACCTGCAGCCCAACAGAGGGCGGAAAAACTGCCATAAGAAGAGAAGTAAAGAAGGTTTTGAAAGAATAAGCAGCGAACAGTCTGCTTCAGAGTCCATAAACTCAGGAAGTTGTGCAAGGTAAGGTTAAAAAATCCTTGATCATACAAGCCTATCCCAGACAGCCAGTGAACATACTGAGCTGACCTGAGGGACAACTCTAGTTTGTTTGTTTCATAATAACTAGGCTGAGACACAAGGTTCAATTTCGACAAAGAGCATTGTGTTTGCTTGTCTGATGAAATTTGCATTTTGTGAGTATACAGGTACATCTCAAAAAATTAGAATATCATGAAAAAGTTCAATATTTTTTGTCACTCATTTCAGAAAGTGAAATCCATACATTTTATAGACTCATTACACATAGAGTGAAAAATTTCAAGCCTTTATTTCTTGAAATGTTGATGATTATGGCTTACAGATAATGAAAACCACAATTCAGTGTCAATTCAGTGAAAATTAGAATATTACATAAGTTTAATAAAAAAATGATATTTTAAACAGAAATGTCAGGCTTCTGAAAAGCATGTTCATTTCTATGTACTCAATACTTGGTTGGGCCTCGTTTTGCATGAATTACTGCGTCAATGTAGTGTGGCATGGAGGCGATCAGCCAGTGGCACTGCTCAGGTGTAATGGAAGCCCAGGTTGCTTTGATAGCAGCCTTCAGGTCATCTGCATTGTTGGGTCTGGTGTCTCTCATCTTCCTCTTGACAATACCGTTCAGGTCAGGTGAGTTTGCTGGCCAATCAAGCACAGTAACACCATGGCCATTTAACCAGCTTTTGGTACCTTTGGCAGTGTGGGCAGGTGCCAAGTCCTGCTGGAAAATGAAATCAGCATCTCCATAAAGCTTGTTAGCAGAAGGAAGCATGAAGTACTCTAAAATTTCCTGGTAGATGGCTGCGTTGACTGTGGACTTCAGAAAACACAGTGGACCAACACCAGCAGATGTCATGGCAGCCCAAATCATCACTGACTGTGGAAACTTCACACTGGACTTCAAGCAACGTAGATTCTGTGCCTCTACACTCTTCCTCCAGACTCTGGGACCTTGATTTCCAAATGATGTGCAAAATTTACTTTCATCTGAAAAGAGGACTTTGGACCACGGAGCAACAGTCCAGTTCTTTTTCCAGCCCAGGTAAGACGCTTCTGACGTCTCTGGTTCAGGTGTGGCTTGACATGAGGAATGCGACATTTGTAGCTCATGTCTAGGATTCGTCTGTGCGTAGTGACTCTTGATGCGCTGACTCCAGCCTCAGTCCACTCCTTGTGAAGCTCCCCCAAATTCTTGAATGGATTTTGCTTGACAATCCTCTCAAGGCTGTGGTCATCCCTTGTGCTGGTGCACCTTTTCCTACCACACTTTTTCCTTCCACTCAACTTTCTATGAATATGCTTGGACACAGCACTCTGTGAACAACCAGCTTCTTTAGCAATGACCTTTTGTGGCTTATCCTCCTTGTGGAGGGTGTCAATGACTGTCTTCTGGACATCTGTCAAGTCAGCAGTCTTCCCCATGATTGTGTAGCCTACTGACCCAGACTGAGAGACCATTTAAAGACCCAGAAAACCTTTGCAGGTGTTTTGAGTTAATTAGCTGATTAGGGTGTGACACCATGATTTTCCAATATTGAACTTTTTCACAATATTCTAATTTTCTGAGACACTGAATTTTGGTTTTCATTATCTGTAAGCCACAATCATCACCATTTCAAGAAATAAAGGCTTGAAATATTTCACTCTATGTGTAATGAGTCTATATAATGTATGGGTTTCACTTTCTGAAGTGAATGACAAAAAATATTGAACTTTTTCATGATATTCTAATTTTTTGAGATGTACCTGTATATAACAGACATACACTAAGTTATGAGTTGATGAGATGCACCGATCCAACCACTCAGCAATAAATCCTACCTTTGTGAAGCTTATGATGTTTTTTTTTCAGTCTCAGAGAGGTGTTGATTCTGCTATGGTAATTCTGCACCAACTATGATAATTCTGCAGTTAATGGTGGTGTTGGATCGCATAATAAAACCGAGATGTTAACATCCTGTCCCTCTCATGCATGTAAATGAAGGTGGACAAAACACTGCACCAGACTGTACAAGTACAGCTAATAAAGTAGCTCTTGTTCTCCACAGTTCACTGCTAATGTTTTGAGCATTTTGGCCTCTTGCTGCATGCCAAGCCAGAAGGACACAACGTACAATAATAACTGTATTTTAGATCTCAGAGCCTGTAACCTCACTCAGCTACCACTGCTGGCAATGTGACTGAAAAACATGCCACCAGGGGTTTAAACTGATAATATGTAAATAGAGTTATGTAAAAGCAAGCATTAACAAGAATAACTTTCAACCAATGTAACCTGCTATGTAAAATAATCTGCTGATACACCTGGATACATGGAAATAAATGCTTCTTTGTTAAGAGTAAGAGGTCTGAGATAAAGACTTATCAATTTAGCAAAGCTCTCCTTGACAAAACGAGGAGCTGACGACTAATTTTAATTAAAATTTAAGAGGTACTGGACATTTGATTGTGTTTTTGAACTTTAAATTAAATGATATGAATGTGCTGTGATGAAACACATCAATGCTTGTGTTTCTTTCTAACTATATTTATAAAAATCGGTATGTCATGGGTTGAAAATGGGTACGACAGACTTAAACCATCCTGAACCTTTATGAGGCCAATTGACAAGGATTCAACCATTTGAGACTTATTTACATCATTAAATTCAAATATACAAAAAGAAAAGTAGTTGTGGGATTTAAATTTTGTAATCTGATAACACAAGAATAAAAATCTCAAGCAAAAAAACAACATTTGGGAAAGAATATTGTGCGGCAGCTAAAAACTCATTCACCTCATCATAGTTGAAATTAGTGATTACAAGGAATTGATTGCAGATAATTGCTTTCAGTTTCATCATGTTGGCAAGACACTGCTACCAAAGACCATATGATCAAACACCCAGCATTCATTCATTCAATAACATCATATCTGAGGCAATAACCAACTACTGCAGCTGACAGACTGAAACACATATAAAGCAGCACGTCTCCACATTAAAACAGAACCACAAACAGACTCACAACAATTTATAAACACAGCTAATTGGATTCACATTAACTGTGCAGGCTGACAACAAGCTCCCAAACAGGCAACATACAACAACAACAGCAGACACCATAACACTTAATGTTATATATACACAAAACATACAAACCCAGCAAACGCAATTAGCTCCATGAAACACAAGCAGCAAACGACAACAGCAAGTGAATGACAACAAAACATTTTCTTACCTTTTGAAGTTTTTTTTCATGTTTTCCTCGTTGAAAAGTCCTTCATTTAATCCAGGATAAATCCGTTTGTGCTGGTTCAAACTTGAAGCTTCATCATGGAGCAAATCCAAAGTTGACCTCAGTCTATTAAAACACAAATTATGTCAGCTTGCTAACGTCTGCTAACACGAGCTAGCGGCTAGCAAACGTCTGCTAGCATAAACTCCCTGTTGTTGCTAGCGGCATTAGCAACAGGCGTCTGTAGCAAGTTTGATTGACAGCTGCTGGGGCGGGTTTTCCTTTTATTTAGCTGTTTGTGCTGGAAGGACACCAGCTTTCATAGTGCTGGTGTTCTGGTATTTAGTGGTATTTCCTAATGATGGGACTCCATAAAGAGCTCCTGTAGTTGAATCATCCCGCCAGAGTAGTCACCTGCACCACAGGTGGAAGTTGGGGGCGGGGCTACATGTGCAAGTACCTTCCTGTTGTACCGGCTTGCATTAGGTTTGTTCCCATCCTCTGGTTTAACTTTATCATTACAGCTCTCAAAGACTCACTGTTCAAATATATAAAAGCAAATTATATTATAATTATATTATATTATATTTCTTGTCAGTACTTTTATTATAGCTAAAGTGTTGATAATTTCTACTCTAGTTAAATTTTTGACACTTTTCATTATAGTTAAATTGTTCATACTTTTTTATACTGTTTTTCTACCTACTATTTATCTTGCTGCTGTAATCATCATCGCAGGAAATCATGAGGAAAATTATCATTATCAATTAATATTCTTCAGCTTCCTTTTGCATGATAGTTAGTGTTGAAACTGCAATGTTTTTATTTTGATTGGTTTTTGGTGTCAACTGTAATGTTGAATCTCTACAAAGATGAGGTCCAAAACGAATTGTTGTAGTCACTTCTTATTCACATACATGGCAGAACAATGATATATACTGATACATTACAATGCAACGCTGGCCAGTACAATAACACCACAAACTACAGCCTTACAAAATGACATTACCATTACCATGAAGTTATATCAACACCTTTCTGATACAGTGTCAGTAAAAGATTATAGGTTTCACAAATGTGGAGTTATCTATAGGAGTATTGTATTGGACTGTGTTGCATTTTAATTTATATTTTCCTCACTGTCACTTAGCAACAACAGATACGAGACATCAATGCTTTAATAATCTATATACAGTTATTAGCAAGAACATCAGCTAGTGATTTACTGTAGTTGCATTACATAGACATGTTAGGAATATACTACCCTCCAACACAGTACAGGTTCAGTTGACTCAAATGCATAATCGCAACATGAGCAGGTGAACTGAATTTATGGGTGAACCCATAAATGATGAAGAGCCATGAAAAGCAACAACATTTTTACTCTGTCACCTTTGTGTCTGAGGATTGGGTCTACGATTAAAACTGATAACAGCACTATAGCAAGATAAGGAGCAGCTATCTGAACTCGTGTTATTGTTGGCTCTTGCCCTAATCAATTGTGATGCAGTTAGGCAGCTGTATCTACAGCAGCCTGATGTTTCCCATGAAGATGATGCAACGCCATCATGAAGACGAATGTTTCTGTTGCTCCGCTCAGATTTCTTCTTCATGCACTGCAGGGGCAACAGGATCAGAGAGGTCAGCAGTGAATCAGCTCCTGTGTGACGGAGGAGCTGCAACACCTTCAGGAGGACTGTCTAGACAAGATGGGTTTACTCATGTTAATTTCTCAACCCCTGTATCTTCAAGACTTGGTGATCATTTATTCACCATTATGTGTGTCAATATTTGGGTTTCAGCTGTTTTAGCCTCTTCACAGTAACAACATTAAATATCAAAGTTCTCAAAGGCAATTAACCTCAAAATATTACATTTGCTAATTTGGACTAACAGACCAAGCTCCGTGTTAAGTTTGTGCTGCCACAAAGCAATGTGTGGGAAATAATTCTTTACCTATGTTAAAAAGCATGAGTAGGATTTTCCTGGGAAAAAAAACTAAAAAAAACAATGTATAGACTCATACAAAAACAATCCTTGTCAATCATCATTTATGACATGCACTCTGATTCAGTGGTCAGCAATGTCAACAGCAGGAAGCAGTCATTGAAAGTAATTAAGTACATTTACTTAAGTTGTAAAGTCTGAGTTGCTTTTACTTTAACTTTGTATTTACATTGTATTTCTACTTTACTACATTTAAGGAAATATTGTACTTTTTACTCCACTACATTTATGTGACAGACAGAATTACTGATTAACTTTTCAGATTAAGATTTTACATAAACAAGATGATGATAAGTTAAACCAAAAAAGTTTAAACCAATGCTCCCTATCCTTTGTGGCAGGGCCTTGTTGGGTACCCCTGTCATGTTTCAGATGAGTTGTAAGTCCCGTCAAAGAGAGATTTTCTCTAAACGTCTCACATGGTTTTATTTCAATAACTGTTCCAGTATTTCAATATCAGAGAAAAGTCCAAAACATGAATATAAATCTGTGCGGCAGAACTTTGTTTTTTTCTGCTTTCTTCTCCCATTAATCATCTCATGAACCTTCAGATTTATCTTGTGACCTCCAAGTTGGGACTGGACTAAACTACATAATTGTATATAAAGTAGCGAAAGTCACAGCCACATAGACTAGGTGCAACATGGGATATTTCTCTGCAGATTGAGTTTTTTTTGTACTTTTGATACTTCAAGTACATGTTGTTGATAATGCCTCTGTTTGAAGGATGTGGATACTTTTTCCATCACTGAAGAAGACACATCTGGGGTTTGAATCTGTGCGACTGCAGCCTTTCTGTGATGACATGTTCTCTCTCTGTCTATGTGTCATGGGGGTCTTTTTGCTCCATTTCTTCGAGTGTACCTGTTCTTCCAAATTCTCCATACGGCTGTGAACATGGCGTCAATGATGGACCACAGCTGTTAAGCACTCTTCACAGAGATCCCTAGGCAGTTTAAAAAACACTCATCCCCTGATGGGAATTCAGAGAGACTGCAGATAATGTGAATGACGACCCACCTCAAAAATAATAAAAATTCATACATAAATTATAATGAGGCAATACACTACTCATTTACAGTGGGGGGGGATGAAGAAACGGGTAAAAGCTGCTTCTCTCAAACACCTTATGCCCACCTCATCTCACCTTCAATTTAACCATGTGGAATAAATCAGTACTTGTTGGCATTCATTCATAAAAAGCAGCGATCAGAATTGAATCTGCAAACACATGAAAAAACAGTGCCACTGTCCTTTAAACAGGGAGCAGATGAGTGTTGTTTGCTCTATTGCACCAACTTATGAGCATCACATTTCCTTCTGAGACTATAGATCTTGTATTTTGAGCCTGTAGTTGGACAGCAGATGTGTCCAGTAAAAAAACAAAAACAGGATTTTCCAATCAGTCCTCTCAGCCCTGGTGGGATTTGCTTGTCTCAAAGCAGCAAGGCGTCGTCTTCGTTGTAATAAAAAAAACTGCATAATAAGGAAATGAAACACAGACAACTACAATATAAGCTCATCAGTGTCAGAAGCCAGATATTGAAAGATATGAATGTTAATGTTGAGGCATTCTCCGCTGCAATGTTAATATTCTCGGCTTCAAATGCTGTCTTCAAAATGTCATTAAAATACTGACATTAGGCCTCATCTGATGTTTCTCTTTTCAAAGGTTTCTTGGGTCCAAAGTAAAACTCACTAAACAAAACAACAACGTGCTTCATACTTAGTGAGTCTGGATGTCATTCTTCACGAACTGCAAAGCTGCCGTGGGCTCACATTTAGAATACAAATGTTTGTGGGCTTTTAACAAGCTTTAGAAGATGATTATATTTGTGGATGGTAGATTATTTAAAGTGGCAATAAACAATCTTTTTATAATTATAACGTATCAAATGAGAAAACAGTGTGACAATGTGATGAATTATCACCTGAATCTGCAGCTCCCCTCAGCTTTACAGAGTTTTATATGGAGTTTCAGCTCATTCAGCTGTCTGACCCACAACTTTACTGTTTTGGTTCAGTCTCTTAACATCATTTCTAGCCACAGCAATCAGCTTTTTATAGTTAAAAAAAAGCTATAAAAACCCACTGTACACTACCTGCTCAGACCTGAAAGGCTGACAGACGCAGTTAATGACGAGCTGGTGAACATATTGGAGCATTAAGCAGCTAAAGAACCAGATATTTCCCTCAGGAGTTGGATGTGACCAAAAACAGAGCTAAAAGAGAGTGACTCCAAATGAAAGATAATGTCACGCTGTAGAATTGTTGAATGGATAAACAAGTAATAAGTTCGCCACATTAAGTGAAAAGTGATGATGTATCAACAAAAAAATCATTTAATGCAGGTTTAGGAAATGTCTTCATTTAATCTTCAATTATATATTTTTATTTTCCATTAATTATGACATTCTATCCATGTTTTTATGTTAATTCTATGTATTTTTGATGCATGTAATTTCTTTGTGGTAATGCACTGAGCTGCATTTCTTGTATGAACGGGGCTGCACAAATAAAGTTTATTAATACATTATTATTCAAAACTTCACCAAGGCAGCCTAAGGTAGTTACATCATTCTCCTACAAGTGTGAATACTTTAATCCTGTAGGCTCTGATTTTTTTTTTTTGTTTTTTTTTTTTGTTCTAGCAGTCACACAATATTGCAAAGCTTTTACTGCGCAGATGAGAATTCGGTATGATTCTTATGTCACTCTGGTTGACACAAGACCGCCCACTGCAGCACAAACAGCTCTCCAGCCAAGAGCACAGGAGTCATTAGAAATGCTGTGTATTATTCATGCACACACTCATGGTATCTGCCCAAATACACATTTTCTGGTGAGTGTGTGGAAAAACTGCTCAGCCACGAGATGCTTGGCGTGGAGCCTGATTTAAGATAGCGTTGAGACTTCATTTAACATTCACGCTGGGACTCACAGCATCATCCAGGAACACTTACTGTAGGATTAAATCATCATTTGGGGCTCGGTGTGCACATTCTCTTAACAGGGTTTACATTGATAATATAGCAGTGGAGACATACATGGCAGAGACTGTTTCTGTCCAAGTCATGACAACCTTAAGTTAGCATGACCTAAGACTGTAAACTTTGCCCTGAGATCCCACTATGTCAGATTAATTCACATATACCTCCTGGCTAAAAGTAAGTACGTAGTAAAAAAGTCTGCAAGCTCCACAGTGACCTACCAAGCTAATTTTGTTGCATCATAAAAAATGAACTGTTATGTCATAGTTGAGGATGTTGGAGCACTTTCAAATCAAACATTCATTACTTTTTATGAACTACAACCATTTCGAAGCAGTCGTTTTAAAATGCTCTGATTGTGCTTGAATGCCATTTTTAAGCTACGCATATTTGACATTAAAAGCGAAAATATTATCAGCATGACTGAAAGACGCAGACAAAGTCCAAAAGCAAGAGAAAATACTGGAATGAAAAATTCATTGCTCCATGTGTTCCTCGCCTTTTTTTTAAACATCTGTTGGGGTCTTTACAGATGCTGGTTACCTCAGCCTCAGGCTATAGATGCTGTTTCGAGGCAACTTATCAAGATGAGTGACAATGTAGGAAGGCCTCAGCAAGCGTCAGGGGATAGAAGAGGAACGAGCCTTACAATAGAAAAATGCATATTGTTGCTTTAAATGTTCTATAACTTGTTAAAGAAGATATATGTTGGACAGTTTAATATGGAAGTCAAACTTTAGATTGCACAGAATGACCAAGGTTTTGTTTGGGGAAAAGGTTTGTCCATTCACTAAACCACATTTTATTTTCCAGTTATAAAAGCAATTTCGAGAGGCAAGCAAGGATGTTTACAGTACAAATAGGGGAAGAAAACCATCAGAATGCAGCCAGTACAGACAGACAAAAAAAGGCTCGGAAAACCAAGTTTGAACTTCTGTGTGCAGATAGTCCAGTAAAAAATCCTCTCAAGGCTGCTATTGTGAAGGTTCTTGTGAACCCTACCAGCACCTTTGGGCTGTTATCGGTGCAGCCACGAGTTTTCACTGCAGTCTCTTTGTTGTGTTCTCGCTCAAGCAGGCTTCATTTTCTCTGCCACAGCAGTTACACACATCCTTATTTTAAATAAGTGGGAAATAACTGGTGAGTAGTTAAACACAAGAAAGTTGTCGGTTTAAAAAGGGTTTTTCTTTGACCGTCATACATACAGAAAACACCAGTTTGGAGCATAATTGCCATGAGAGAAAATTGATAGATTACAGTTTAGCTAACAGAAAAATTTATTTTAATCCATCTTTTAGTAAAATACATATATTTGTGTTGCATGTTATTCATTTCCCTCCTCAAGCCATGCACCATTCCCAGGTCTCTCCACAGGTTCATACCCCACACGGCCCAGACTCTGAGAGCTCCTGCCTTGAAGGTGAACTCCCATGACCGGTTTGACCGTGTTGACTGGCTGGGCATTCATGAGCTGGGAGACGGGTGAGTGTCTGGAGGCAGCAGACGAAGAACTCGCCCTGACAAGCATGACTTTAAATGTGCGGAATACTGGACACACGCATCGAATGTGAAGCCGCACAGCAAAGGGGTTGACCCACTTAGCGATGCAGACGGGACCTGCAACCTGGGGTATCAGCTTGAAGGACTCGACCCTGAGAGGCAGATGACGGATAGTTTGGTTGTAATGACTGTCAACCTGTCACTAATGCCTCGTGCTAGGATGCGGTGAGGTCGAAAGGGCCTTCAACTGGGTACGTCTTTGAAGTTAGGCCTGGAACAAGGAGACGCTGATGAGGAGAGTCACGACTGACAGACCTGAGAGCAGAGAGTCTGCCACAAACTACTGGTTAACAAGACACGCACTTGGTGTTGACTGCTGTTTTCTGAACAGTGATTATTTAAGCCTCACGATATGTCCCACTGACACAGGTGGGGGGCAGAAGGGTGTCAGGATTCGTTTGATTGGTCCTGTGAGCTGATGTGCAAGTCAAGTATGCTAAAACCTGGATTATAGGACGGATTCAAATTAAAGAGGTAGACTGAATGAATGTTTATGCTGCCTGGGATGGCTGCAACACTTTGTCCATGAGAAACAGATAGAGGATTAGTCAGTGGTGTTAGACAGGTGGGAGTGAAGGCGAAATAATCTGACAAACTAACTGAGGAAACAGGCAAGATGGAGATTTCTCCCCTGGTTAATGTCAAGTCATGTATGTGTTTTTACAAATCTTTACTTTCAATTGTCGATGTCATCTATTTATCTTTGAATGCTACACAGCTATAATTAGCAGAACCATACACCTACTTCTAAAAACATAAAAAATAAAAACAGCTTGTCCTTCAGAAGGTCGTGGAGGGGCTGGAGCCGGTCCCAGCTGACATAGGGTGAGAGGGCAGCTTAGATGGGCCGCCAGTCAATCACAGAGCTGACAGGTAGAGACGGACAACCATTCATGCTCACATTCTCACCTACTGTAATTAAGTGTCACTTGTTAACCTGCATGTGTTTGGACAGTGGGGGGAAACATGCAACCCTAACTACTGCACCACCATACCACCCTATGCTGACGAAAAAATGATTTCCTCATTCTAAAAACCCCATGGGTGTTGGGAGCTGTATTTTTTGGAGATGAAGCAGAAAAAGAAGTGATAAGACGTGAATTTGATATATGCGTTCTTGATAATGTGAATGGAAACCTGCATCTTGTGGTTTACTTTGAGCAAATGTTATGTGGTTTGTCGGATGCATCTGTGTTTCAAATCCCAGTAGGTTAACTTTGCTTATAAAATGATACCTTCAGGCTACATGTCGCACTTGCTGCAGTATTTTATTTTATTTTTCACTTGACTTCCTCACAACTTTTTCTACACCATGTCACAGTTCCAGCCCTTTGGCCAATCAAGGCTGTTGCAAATACTGAGATAAAAAATAAACAACAAAAATACACAGCAATGAGAATACGACTAGAGAAGCCCCTGATTTGCAAGCTGATTTCAAGAGCAATCAGGAAGCACTCGCTAGTTTTGCCGCCTTGACATGTGGTCCTAATATGCAAGCAGCCAGTGAGCAAGGAGTAAACCCCCTTTGTGCTTTCTGCATCCACTAGCACGTGTAGGCGCACACCTGCGTGGTGTCAATCACACAAACATCGTACTTTAGGTTAGATTTTTCCATACATCAAACACAGGAGTGCAACTGGAAGCAGCAACAGTATTCTCTCCAGGATTAAGCTGCTTTTAAATTGGCTGCAGTGAACAAGATGAGCCGTGGAGCAGAAAAGGAAAGTAAGCCAAAGGAGAAGAGAGGGAGGAAGAGGAGGAGGAGGAGGAGGAGGAGAAAACAGTGGATAATGAGCTTTGTTAGGGATAGGAAAAAAACAAAACAACTGTGACGCTGTGTTTAACTTTGAGAATTATGGCCCCGGTTGTGTGAAATGAGAAAAACTTGAGGAAATTATTCACTGGTAATTAAATTCACTATGAAACTTTAAATCGGCTAAATAAATTGCTTTTCTCAATTAGCTTCCCTTGATTCCTCCTTAGAGCAGCGTTCAGGGCCTTATTATTTGTTTGCTTTACCTTAATTTTGCAAAATAGGATGTTTTTGGGCCACTTTTAGAAACTGTTTTCTCAGGCCATCGATTCTTTTTTTAGGTGAAAAATGATCTGTCTCAAATAATTGGATATATTAGAGCATAATTACATTAAATGTGAGGATATGTAATAGTATTTTAATTCATGCTCATTTGTGTGTTATTGTGCTTGAACTACACAGACTACATTAACATGATACACTTAAACTTTTAATTACAATAATCAGAACGGGACAGACCCTTGAACAAGGAAAATGTTGGACCAGATACAGATTCTTCCTTTTTGACTTTGTAACATTTATAATTAGAAAAATCTGTAAATATGTTTCACAGTGTTAGATTTATCTGCTGCAATATTGGCCAAAGACATTTAAGTTTCAATTTCTGTGATTGTGATGTTTACATGAAACTACTAATGGAACATATTGACCAGGAAAACTGTAAACAACTTAACTTGATCTATCTATATCAGCCTAAGTATCACTGTTGGCGTAACATCCAGCAACATGTGAGCGCATCAGTCAAATTTCCTTTAGAGTTACTAAGTGCACATGTCTCTGGTACAATCATTTATTGAGGGGTTTGTTTTACCTTCTGTCTTTGTTTCATATTTGGTACAGTGATATTTGAAAAACAAAAAGCAGACGAATAACATGGTGCAGGAAACTGATAAACTACTGACTCATTTTGAAAGTGTCAAGATGTTAAAATTAAGTGTCAAGATGTTAAATAATAATAATGCGTGACAAATTTATAATATTATAAAATAATAATAGCACTTGACTACAAAGAGTTTCTTTAAGGCCTCCTGTGAAGTTTTCTTGTTAACAAACAGGTTATACAAAATGACATGTTAAATAATAAAATAACAATTAAAAAACTTTCATTTTTTCATCATTCATTTTTCATCCATGCTCACCTGCTAGCATTCTTCTTCTTCACAAAATCTTGTTCTTGCTGACCTCCACCGAGACATAAAAGCCATAAGTGACATTAAATTCCCGAGTGTGTCAGTACGACATGATGGTTACAGGTGTAAAACATGTGCACGTCTCACTACAGCCAACCAGAGCGGAAATGGGCTCGAAACGTTCAACAAGAGAGGGTGGTGAAACCCAGCCTGGTGTTAAATTAATGTTTAAGTTCATTACTCATGATAACCGGGCTCTAGTGTGCATGTGAATAAGGGGATTACTGACTAGATACATATTTATATACTGTATAAACTGTGGTCTGTATTAATGGCTCCAAACTTTCTCCTATCGCTTCCAGCTCTGTCATCACAGCAGCCGCTCTTTGGAGATCTCACTTTTGTTTTACTTGGAAAATGACTTTTCAGAGTCAAGATACAAAGCAGAGAACTGAGCAATGAAGAAAGAAGTGTCATTTTTATGAAAGGGTGCAAAAACTGTAGATTGTGGAAGATTTTGTTTGATTGAAATATCATTTAAAACCATTAAAGGGAGGCAGATCACCTTCCAATAAATGGGTGTATCAGGTTTATCCTGCATTGTCTTTGAGACGTAGCAGCATGTTCTTCATGTTTTCATCCTTTTCTTTTCATAATTATTTTAAAGGGCACCGGCAACTTCAAAGGCCCTGTTGTCGGAAGACGTCGCCTCTCCCGACTGTTGTGTCTACAGTCTCCTGCCCAAACACTCCTTCTACACAAATCAAATCAGATTAATTGCTGAAGACACTGGCAGCTGGCAGGAAGTGGCTCAGGCAAGAAACGACTCCCATTAATATGGAACAGATCAATTACACAAGAGAATTTATTTGTGAGGAGTTACCAGGTAACTCAACAGCTTTACTCTTGTTATATGTGTTCTCGTTTATATGCATATATGCAAGATACATCTTTTGGATGCTCTGGGACGCATGACGTTACATGCATGCATACTATGTTCTAATGTCTTCTCTGATAGACAGAGCTTGCATTGTGCTTACTTCTATCTCCAAGATAACTCCAACAACAAGTTTTTGCTGGATAGTCAATGGGATAGTCAGTCTGAGGTCTTATCGAGCTGTTGAAGCCATTATAATGCACAGACATCTCTTTCATTTAGCTAAATTTAACTTTATTCAAGAGGTGCGCCTGTTTTCATGCATGCATGTTGTGGCAAGGCACAATCAGACTGCTGGTAATGTGCACTTAGGATTCTGTTAGCATCATATCAAATGCCCTGCCCCGGCCCGCAGCGCGTCTCTGATTTGTAAGTCATATTTCAAGTGTCTGCTGTTTAATAGTCTCTGCTTGCTTGAACAAATAGTTCCATTAACTCTTCATTGTTAATGTTATACTGTCATGCAGAGCGGCATTAGATTCATAAAGATCATCCGGGTTTATTTACTTACATATAATATCATAGACATTATTAACACGACTGTTTGGTTATTATTTACTTTTACTTGCTTTGTTTATATACACATATTTCTAATCTTTGAAATATACAGTACATCATTTCTTCAGGATTCACACACACTCCCCAGATTTTCTTTACACTGCATACTTGATGTGAAAACATTAATGCACCGCACACATACGGCATGAATCACAAACACACACACAGACACACACATACACAGAGTAAAGCAATCCTCTCTTTATACATGCCTGCCATCTTGAAATTTAATGAGTAGGTAAAGTCTCTCGCAGTGCTCAGTGCTGCACCACAAGAAAATGATCGTGGAGCATGAGAGAATAAAAATAAATTGCTGGAGAGGAAGGAGAAACAACATTGCAGAGTGCTGGAAGATATTGCCACCTGTGCACCTTTCTTTTCTATAACTGCACAAGTACATGCTGGCTCTCTCGGCGCAGTGTAATGTGACGTCTGAACCCGGTGTTACATAACAACCACCGGCCATTACATCATGTCACACTATGTGAACAGAAAACTATTTCAATCACCTCTGCCTCTTTCTGTCCAAGAAAAGTAAGACTCACAGTGTCGGTCAGAGGTAAATCTGGCCAAAGTCAGACACAAGGGTACAGTTTAATGCCAAAGTCTTTTCTATTGTGAAAGCACCACATTCATAATCCTACAGTTCTGATTATTCTTTATCTAAATCCGTAGTTATTTTGGCTTCATTATATTTGCTTCATTTCAGTTTATCACGCTATCGCATTGGGCACGGTGGTGCTATGAATTTGTGATTAATTATCTTTACCCCTTTGCAAACTGTTAACACATTTCCACCACTCTTTACTCATTTTACTGTCACACCACGTCATGCTGATAATCCTTATATCAGCTGTCCACCCACTACCGCCACAGATAAATCCCTTCTCTCAAAATGCTGTTTATCTCTTATTCTGTGGCAAATAGAGAACTAAGATGATCGCTTCTCCACATGTGCCTGAATTAAAAAAAAAAAAAAAAAGAAATCCTCTGAAGTAAATATTTGTAATGAACGTCTAATTAACTTACCAGCCAAAATGGCTAGCTGACTCGCAGCAATTCATTTCATGTGATTACAATTTATGTACTGTTTTTTTTTTTTTTTAATTATTTGTTACAGTGAAACTGCTGTCAGAGGAACTCTGGAGTAAAACACAATTAACATAAACTAAGTTTGCTTTCCTGTGGCACATTGAATGATTTAAATTAAAGATAAAGTGATGCAGCAGGTACAGTCTCTCCTCAGTTTAATCACATACTTAAAGGCTAAGTCGAGCAATAAACTGCATGTTTTTTTTTTACTGTCAACAAATCACAAAAATATCAGATCCAACACTAAATTGATCGAACTAACAAATAAGTGATATCCTGATACAGCTCAATTTCCTGTGCCACAAAACCTCATATTTGTCTAAACACTATTAAAAACACATCAGTGAGATGTTGCACCGGGTGACATGTTCCTTCATGACAGTGAGTCCCACAAACACAGTCCTGTGCACCAAATGTGGATTTAATCAACAGATGAAAATAGACCCCAACAGATGCAGTTTCTCCTCCTGTTTGAGTAACATTTGCCAAAGACTGCAGTGGTTTACTCAGGATCAGTGTTCTCAGGATCAAACCCAAGCAAGAGGAAGCAGCTTTTAGTTTCTATCCTCCTCACCTGTGGAACAATCCGCTGAAACTGGCAGCTCATTTAAATCAGAGCTTAAGACATCACTGCAGCTTTTCAATAAATTAGACACAAACTTCTTTTGTGTCTGTAACTTTTTATGTGTTTGCTTTTGTCTTTCAAATGCAATTTTAATGTTTCCTTATGTTTTGTGTTCAATGTATTTCTGTGCCACTGTAAAAGCCCTTTGAATTACCTTGTGTCTAAATGGTGCTACTGAAATAAACTTGCCTAGTGCCCAGATCTTGTAGGAAATGACTGAGCCTTTTTAAAAAATGAAAATTTCATAGTTGTGACCTGTTTTTAAAGTAAGGGAAGACACTTTGTTATTTTGGCCTTTCATAGGATTTGTTGACAATAATTCAAATATAGAACAACACCATCCATTTTTAACTATTAGTGTGATAGGTTTCCAGAACACCTTGGAGAGGGCAACCAACAGATGGTTTTTCTATTGTTGACCAACCATGTTCAGCTTCAGACCTGCGTCTCCAAACAACACAGCTGAAGTAGAGAGAGGACGTAGAAGGACCGAGTGGTCAACTTGAATCTGGTCCAAATCATAAATAAATAACCAGTTCAGTTTGCAGCAAGGTCAAGTCAAACCAAAGCCATTAGACACAACAGTCTTCACAATGCCAGTATTTTGATCCAATAAATGAAGACAACAAACCAGCAATATTACCTCATAAGAAAGTGCAAGGAAAAAAGCCATTAGGAAACAAACATGGAAGAAAGTGCAGAAAGTGTCTGACAGAGAGGGAACCATCTTCCAGGACAGTCAGGCGTAAAGCGGGCGTAGAGAGGGGGTAAATGGAGATTAAATGCTGAGAACAACTTGGAATATATTAACAACAAACAAAATAAATGGGAGAACACTGGAGTGAAAACGTTGATGATTTGGGGGCATTGGTGTCAACTCGCAGTTTTGTCATTAAGGTCATCCTATTACTGACATGTAGAAAAGTGAGCTTTGGATGTTTATGCAGTCATGTACAGCAAGTTTTTTCAGGTGTTGGAAGGGCAAGAAAGGAAAGTACATTTAATTTAGGAGATTGTTATGTAATTGTTTCAGTGCTTCTTGTTAAAAATATCACATCTGCATCACTGTTTGTGTTTTGTTGTTAGATTTCAGGATTTGCTTCAACAAAAAATTACTTAGTGCAAAACTACTAAGTGCAATTATGAAGTGACATCAGATTGTTTGCTAATTGGCTGCATGTCCTCACATATTTTGTCTCCAGCTCAGCCTTGGATAAACCACGATGGATGCACTGATGAGGAGGGTGAGAAGGGCTGAGCAGTGACGGGTGGTGCATTCAATACCACAGACACATGTCTACTCGTGTCACCGAAGAAATTAGGAGGCTGTTCCCTTCTCACCTTTGATGTCCTGAAGTTCAGCGTTTTTCCTCTGCCCCACAAACGCTTTGTTAGACAACATGCAGTGCAATCGCAGTGTTTCCTGCTGGGATCTCCCTGGGAGGACACATTTTTAGAAACACATGTACAGAAAGCAAAGAAAAGTGTGTCCTTATTTGTCGGGAAAAACAACATCCGTTTCAACACTTAAACCTGCATTATGGATTTTTAGCCACTTGGGGGCAGTGCAACAACCTGTAAACAAAACACTGACATAATATCACATTATAAAGTTATTGTGGTGAACATTTTAGCAAACAGTTACACATCCAGCAGAGACTAGTCAGGTTTCCATCCAGAAAGAATTGAATGAAGAAATGTGTGTTTCCATCTACATGTATTAAGCAATTATTAGGAGTTGGTTCGTTGAGACAAACAGCTGCTGGCACTAATTTTCCAGTCGGGCGCCGTTAAACCATCGCAGGAGAAGAGAATGCAACAAGGTGGCGTAATTAAATGAACCCCAGTCAAACCTTAAAGAGTGAAAACACAATCGAAATATGACATTTCTTCTGTATTAATTTGAGGAAAGTCTCTAGACAAATAAGATGTTTTCATCTGCCATTATTTTTTGTCTCTCATTTCACATTTGAGTCACATGTTGGAAGATAGATGGAAACACACTACTGGCACTGGCAGAGTGTTGCAATTTGTGCAAGCGGGGTAGCAGGAACACAACTGATGGGCCCAAATGCAGACACCAGAGGAAGGACTGAAACGGGTCAATAATTTTATTCTCACAATAAGGTGCAAAGGCTTCCCGGGATGGTCAGGCAGGCAAGGGTCAATACCTGAAGGCAGTCCAAACAGGCAAACAAATCCAGTAAGGAGCAGGCTGGAATCCAAAGTCCAACAAACAAAAAAACCCAAAAAAACAACACAAGGAATAAACACTAGTTCTGGCTGGAATGCTTGACACCAAGTGCAAGGATGAACTGGCAAAGAAAGAGAGGAACACCCAGATTAAAAACACAGGGAGGGGAGGGTCACAGGTGAATCAACAATCCTAAAGGTGAAAAACACTCAAAGGCAGGAAGTAAAGTAACTGAACACACGACATACTCTTGCAAAAATAAAAGAGGAAATAGCTAAACTGAAATCCAAATCCATAACCGAGAGTGCTGAGACTGAATGAAAACATTACAGTTGGGGGGCCGTAAAAACCAAAACAATGAGCTGAAAGAGGCTAAAACCCTAAATAGAGGTGAGTCAGGTGAAAATTCTCTGTGGATTTGTCTCTATGAGTTAAATGTTTCACATGACACACAATCATCTGATCCATTTCTAATTTAAAAATAATGACTGTAAATTGTAAATTTCATGTTTTTGCAGACTGAGGATTAAATTGTATTAATGTTGAGAATAAAATAAAGCTTTCAGCTTTAAAGACTGGAGGTGCTTTCAAACACACCTCCTCACACTGCTTCCTCTGGCTATACCATAAATGTAGCTCAAGCACCGTATAAATCAGTCTTCTCCTGTGCTCTCTCATACTCTCTCACAGAGCTGAAAAATACCTCAGGGCCTCAAAAGAGAGGAGTGGTCTTTCACCCTTCAGCTTCAATCAAAGGTTGTTGAGCCTATGGAGCGTGAGAAGAACTTTTGAAGTATTTTTTCTGAGAGCGTAACAGCAAAGAATTGACCACAGAACACCTGTCATAGTAAATCATCAGGCGTGTAGATCACATATTCCAGCCAGTGAGGTTTACCTTTCCCCTGCGGATGCTACAGTCTGATACAGTTAGTGTATCGCAGGTTGACATCCTCCAGTCTAATCCCGAGGAGCTCTGAATATGAAAGCCCCCCCGGTGTATAATGTCAGAACAATAGTGTTAGTGCAGTGAAAACGCTGACTGACTGCAATGATGGCATTAAGTATGGAAGGTCCAGAAACTTTCTGCTGCTCAATATGTTCATTTTATTTTAGCTTGCTTTGCACATGCATTGGTGTCCTGCGTATTAGATTATTGAAATGCCCTCCTCTCTCGGTAGACTACAACATAAATCGCTGAGCACATCACTCCTGTTCTCAGACCTTTACGTTGGCTCCCTTTAAGCCTCCTGAATTTGCTTTAAGATTGCACTTCTGGTTTTATAAAGCACCAAATGACCTGGCTCCACAATACGTTTCTCCCCTGCTCACTGTTTATCAGCCACAGACCTCTCTGATCATCTAGTAGGCAAATTTTTGTTGTTCCAAGAATGGAATCAAAGAACCTGGTGAATCTGCTTTTAGTCACTCTGCCCTGAAAGCGTGGAGCAGCCTGCTAGATGACCTGAGATGTGCCCCTAATCTTATCAATTTAAAGAGTAGGCTCAAAACATTCCTCTTCTGTCAGGCTTTTTATTAGTTTTTATCCAAAGCCCTGGTGTGTATGTGTGTAAGAGTGTGTGTGTGTGTGTATTGGTGGCTGGTTTAATCTTGTGTCATGCATTTTTTACATTGGCAGTGTCGTTTTTCCTGAGAATCACGTTGAATCTACCTTTACATAAAAGCACAAGGGGTGGACAAAATAACAGGGACAACCAAGAATAGAAAATAAGCAAAGTACCACATGTGTGAATCATAAAGGAATAGTTTTACTTTTTGGCTTTCTTGACAAGAGTTAGATGAAAGGACATCCCTCACATATCTGGTCCTTACGTGTGACACTACAGTCGACACCCTATTGGCTTTGCTTTGCATAAAAACAGGTGAAACAGCCTGGCTCCGTTCAAAGATGTAAAGAAATAAGTCTTGCAGCCCCTCATAAGGCCACTAATCAACATTTTATATCTCATTTGTGTACAAAAACCTATACATTATCCGGGTGATCACAACAGTGTTTCTTGGCTTGGAGCAGTGACTTCCTGGATCTTTTCCCCCTGCTTCCCACTGTTGCCCAAAAATGTCAAGCTATTGCCTCCAGGGTTTTGAAACAAGCTATGATATCGCACAATAAAGCTGCCACTTGTCATTCAAAATTCAAATGTTGGAAAATAATACATCCAATCTTAAATGACCAATTGAAAGAAAACATTCTTAATGTATGTAGCGTTGTGTAATACATGCAGTGGGTCTGCATGTCCCGTGGAATATTCTGAATGCAGCACCAGAGGACAAAGGCTGTTTGCTGACTTTGTGAAATTCAGCTGCATCATTGTACAGCTGCTTAGCTTGTCACTCAAGTGAGGCAGCGGAGGCAACACATGAATGCAATGTTAAATCTACAATGGATTTCAGGACAGGCTACATGGGTTGTATTGGAATTCCAACTTATTTGACCACATGTAAATGCAAATGTCTTTATACCTGTTCCACTGGCCACGCTAGAGAAAGCTGCCATCACAGAGAGGGGCAAGAAGCCATGACCACAACACAGTCTCTCTCCTCAAAGGCATTCATGGTCACCTCTGCACACTCGGCCAATCTCAGCACAAAGTGGCCATGCTTGCTTTTTCTGACGTCAGAAAGATGTGGATGGAGGGAGTTTCAGTTGCTGTTACATGATCTGAAACGCACCTCATTTGATGCATACAGATTATTTTGTTGTTGTTTTTGTTGACATTGTTGCTGCAGCTCTGCAGCCTCTGTTTTAAGGCCGTTATTCTTGTCGTTGTTGTTTTATATTGAATTATAGAGAGCTGTTTCTGTTATTTTGTCCTTCCTCAGTTTGTGCTGCAGGTTTCAAACTGCACAGGAATGATCAAGTTGCTATTCCCTACTTTTAGAAACAAAGTCAGCTGCTGGAGCACATAAATCCATATGCATACGTGCTTGTACCACACAAACACACACAGTCACACATGCCATATGGCCATATACTGTACACAGCAGCTTAGGCACTAAACTTTGTCTTGCCACCATACAACTAATTAAATTTTTTGACAGCTCCAGCTGTAAACAGTAGATGCTGCATATGCACAGCAAGTAAACTGAAGAGTTCACAGGGGCATCTCACTGAGAGGATGTTTTCACATTTATGATTTACAAAAGGAACATATTTGAAATGTTGTTTAATGATAATGGCGCAGGTTTGCAGTCGTTTACTTTTGAGAGATGTTGATATAGTTTCCGAGATCAGAGAGAAAAATAAACAAAGAACAAGTTGTGCAGTAGAAAGTGTTCAGTGTTGCTTTAGCTCCACACTTAAACAGAGTAATTCCTGATTATTCTTGTTATTCAGCTGATGTTGGAAAGCTGGCGGATGAGAAGAGTGGCAGGGCCAAATTGAAGACTAAAACTTTTTTTTTGGAAACATCTGCTGGGTCATGATTGATTCTCAGGATCAGCATAACCATAATGAGATCCCTTCCATCTCCTGTCTGATTGATTTAAACAACACTGTCAAACGCTTCCTTCTTGGCCAGTACTAATTTAAAACAGATGGCATCACCCCTTTTTGGCAGGGACCTGGGAACAAGTGGAGCCATTACACAAGTGAAAGTATGTATACATTATAATGTCTACTGGGATTGTTTTTGTCCTCACAAGGACCCATTGATTACTTGTCAAATGACGGCAGAGGAGGTACAGTAGATGTCTAGAGGTCATCTAATCTGAGAGAGCTCATCAGGTGAAGCACTGATCTTTCCTGGAAACTACGGTCGAATGATCACTACACTTGGATTTATTCTTTTCAAATGGCATCAGTGAAAACGCTTAAAAGTGATTACATCATGTTCGTATTTGGGCTAACTGGCAGGTGTATCAAAAATCAAACAAGAGCGACAGTACGTGATTCAAAGACTACCTACTAATGACGGAGCTGAAAGATGCCAAAAGTTTCAAATACAAAGCAGCTTCACAGAACTGGAATCAATTTTATGAAGTTTTCAGTCACAGCGAGCCTAAAAGAATAACTGAAGAGTCAGGACAAGTTTGAAAACATTCACTTCTGTGGCGTAATTATCACTAATTAAGTCATGAGGGAAAGAAAATCACTTTGAACATTATCTCTTTTTTAACATAAAAGTCTGTGCAAGCACTATGCCATTAGGAAATGCACAGATAAAGGCACTTGAGCAGTCAGCAAGACGCCTTACAGACTCTGCCAGTATCTCCCTCTGGGTGCAAGCTATCTTGTAGTGCTGCAGCCAAAGCAGTGTGATTGAGCAGGGCAGCTCAATGAATGCAGATATATTTACTCAGAGTGTTGCTCTGGGAAACATCAATCCAATAGGCGTCGTTTCTCCAAAGTTGGGGAATCATTGATCCACAAAACATGCTAAATGATTTAAGGGTAAGCATTTCTCCGGCAGTAGCCTACTTATGTACCAGCCAAAGGGCAAAGCTTGTAAAGAAGAAGAAGAAGAAACTAAGTTTATGTATATTTGTAAAGAAAAAAGAGGACTCGCTCCACCAGCTGCAAAACAGACACAGAATACAAATTTATGCTGTGGATCATCAGAGAGTCTCACAGAGTCATTTAAAGCTCAGTGGCAAACTTAACCTGAAATAACCCTGGTGAAAACATACAGTCATTTTTTTTTTGCAACTCTCAGATAGTCTCGTCTCCAAATATTTAGTGATAGCTCAACATGAAAATAAATATATTCTTATGAAAAATGAAGACTGCTTTTGGCTAAATGACTGAAATAGTGGCAACTGTGCTATATTCATAAGCGTCAGATAGAAAATCAATATGAAGTACATGAATGTTGCAAAGAGTTTTTCATCTCAGAGTTTCATTTTTTTTTTCTGTTGAGGGCACTGATTACTTTCCATATTAAAATGCCCTGCGAAGGAATAGGTAAGTGGACACATAAAGACATTTCAGCAGCCGTCCTACATGCATCACTTGTTCCGCTGCAGCCGGTTGAATTATACATTTTGCTCCAGTGTTTGAGTGTCTGGCAGGTATTCTGTGTCCGAGTGATTTAAATTGGCCCGGCAGGAAACGTGTGTTTTCAGTGGTGTCTGACTCGCTGGAGCACATGTTGTTCAGCTGACATATTATTCTGCAAGATGAAGGTTTGTTTTGTCTCAATACACAACTGACCATTTAATTGAGTGCTGTGATAAGTGCAGTGTTAATACAGCTGGTGTAATTCAGTTCACCCTGATGTTATTTGAAAGCGGTATTTGTTTTATTAGTACATGGTTGACTGTGCTCTATCTAGTGCTGAATGTAACTAAGTACATTTACTCAAATACTGTACTTCAGTACAAATTTGAGGTACTTTACAAAGCTATTTACGTTTTATATCAAATGTTGTACTTTTTACTCTACTACATTTGTCTGACAGCTTTAGTTACTAGTTACTTTTCAGATTACAATTTTTCATACCCTTCCTGTCCAGTGAAAACATTTATCTTCAAATTTGCTTATTCTGAATTTGAATTTTTCTGACACACGACGATCTCATATGATGATATTACTTACAGACTTTTACTTAAGTAAGGTTTCGATTGCAGGACTTTTTCTTGTAGCGGAGCATTGTCACAGTGTGGTATTAGTACTTTAAGATAAGGATCTGAATACTTCTTCCACCACACGCTGTGACACTATAGAAGATCAGTGGCATGTCTTCTATCTTTGTGTAAGTCATCAGCTTCAGTTGAAATATACTTTCTGAGCAAAATATATACTCTGCTGTTTTTTAGCTGATTCGTTAGTTGATCTTCTATTTGACTATGTATCAAAAATGGAGCATTTTCCACATTTGGTAATTTGGGTTGTGTTAAGGACAATTGCTGTCTGACCAATAACCCTGATTATGCCATCAGAGTTGTCTTCGTTTAGACTCACATCAAACTCATAACAGAAAGCTGCTGGAAACTTGAAACACGAGAGCATTAAGATATCGTGCTGCTTTGATTTTGACCGCTCTTATTTAAAAATCTGCCTCTTATGAGTTCCCCAACTTTATGGGAGTGCTTTATTAAACCACTTGAGTATCGCTGTAAGAACACTGAGTTCTCACGCTTAATTAAAACAACTTCAGAAAATGTTTCCAATTTTCTTCCTGGCTGAACTCTACCTTGAATCTAAATGTATTACTAAGAACACTGTGTTATGTTGTGGACGTCAGCCTTTCAAATCTCTCTCTTATATTTGTAGTATTTTGGACATAGTCAGGAGAAAAGCAAAGACATCAGATCAAACTGAGGACACTGGTTTATTCTTATCAGAGTCAATGGCTTTAAAATGTTTAAATGCTGTAATAAATTGCCAGTCAAAAGATCAGCTCCTGTTGATTTAAATATACTCTGACATTAGCTTGGAGAGACAGACACATACCAAACTGCCGATGAGCATATTGCAATATATTGTACTTTTTTCCTAACATGATTTCACAATATCACAATTAGCGCAGCTGTTCTTGTATCAGAAGTTTTATTGTACCCGAATGCATCTCTGTCCTCAGCTCTGCTTTAAGTTTTCTTTTTGGACAAAAATTAACAGCGCACAGTAATGGGAACCATAACAATAGCTCCCTTGAAATGGTTAATTAGCAGGATGATAAAGCCTGTGTGAAGTGACACTCGAACACTTCACTCAGTAGTTCTCCTGCATCGCCCCTCATTTCCCCAGGCTGCTGCTGAGATCAGGTAATCTGCTCAATCCATTTAGATAATTATCGTAAAGATCATAGAGATCCGTAAACCTGAAAAAAAAAAAGAATATCAGAGATTTCAAATGTTCAAGTATCTTTAGAGGATGGTGGGAAAAAAATCAATAATTTATGAATAACCTTAATGTGTAAACCAGAACCACGGTGAGAAGTTCTCATCCTTTAATGTGAACAAGGTGACAAGATGTCTCTAAAAAAAAAAATAACCCATTGCATCTCTTTCAGTTTCAACCGGATTTCTCTCTCAGCTAAGTTGTTATGCAAGTGTTCAGCTCAGACACTTGCTCATTCACAATTCATGCTCATTGCTCGTACACCCACACACCAAAACCTCTCCGCGTCTACACAAAATACGTCTTCATCATCCCATTTTGCACTCTGCTAATGGTTTGTGCCTCCTGGTACGTGTGAGGCTCCATGTCACCTACAGGGCAGGCTGTCATTTATTCAGCAGAAGACATTTTGTGTGCTCTTTGCAGCTTCCTTCTTCTAGTCTTGTTATCATCTCCACTACAGGAACAAGAGGAAATCAGTGTGCTGCTAGCTGCTCTAATACTTGCCCACATATTATAGTAGGGTGAGTGGAACAAATGTTGAGATAGAGTCCAGTGTTGCACAGCCAATTTTGTATAATGGTAGTAGTTATCTAATCAGAGGACTGCTCTCTAGTCACTGTCTGATTGCCTTCAAATTGCTTTAGTCTCCAGCAGAGTGTCGTGCCGAACACAGTATCTACAATTTGAATGCCATTATTTAGATGCGGGCGCCCAGGGTAGCAGAAGTGATATCCTTATTAATGTC
This sequence comes from Holacanthus passer, assembly GCA_025331565.1. Classification (NCBI taxonomy): domain Eukaryota; kingdom Metazoa; phylum Chordata; class Actinopteri; family Pomacanthidae; genus Holacanthus; species Holacanthus passer. The sequence continues at coordinate 377,879 of JAFREQ010000050.1, read as the reverse complement.
CCTATCTGTTGTCAGCATTTCAGTCTGTTCCCACACGTTGGCAGTCAACAAACTGTAAAGTGAAACCAAACCTCCACACTGTGAGAAGCAAATTAAAACGCAGTAGGAGTGGTAGCCAGCCATCCTAATTAGCCCATTTTGTTCAACACACCTGAAAAACAGCACTTGCGTTTTTCCTTTTTATGGTGCAAATGCGACATTTCAGAGAGGAAGCATCCAGAAAAATTCAACACCTGGCGAGTCACGCTGGGTCAATGCTGTTGTTACACAGGAGAGAAGTTTGTTGTCTCTCAGAAAACGGTGGGAAAACACACAAAAAAGAAAGCTCTGAGGCCGACAGATGTACCTCGGGGAATAGGAGTCGTCTTTTGATGTTCGTGTTAAGAGGTGCAGAGATAATAATCCACTTTGGGACTCGGGAGCAGATACACATTTTCTCAGACATCATTATGGTATGTGTGTGTGTGTCAGGTGACGGGCAGAGGGGAAGCTGAAACATGTTATAAACAGAATATACAAAATATAGAAAAGACAATAATGACATTGATGTATTTCACTGTGAATGCAAAATTATATGGAGGATTATAATAACCTGCATGCAAAAAGCAAAATATTAGCATCCTCACCAACTAGTAATCCATGTAATGGATGCATAGGCAGGTTGCAGGTTAAGGAAGCGAGGTAGCAGGAAACAAGGAATGGACCCGACTGCAGACAACACAGACAGGGCTGCAGAAGTTGAGTTATTTATTAGCAAAATCAAAAGCTGTCCAAACAGGCCAACAAATCCAAAGGGAAGCAGGCAAGAATCTGACATCCTGACATCATAAGCTAAAATACAAAAACACTGGAATTACACAAGGATCAAACACTGAGAAACGGGCTGCAATGTTTGATATATGGCACAAAGGCGAACTGGCACAAAGGACGGGAGGATCACAGGTGAGAAAAATCAGGGCGTGGCAGACGATCAAACTGATGGGAAACTAAAACACACCTGAAGACATACACTATCAACATAAAAGAAGAAATAAACTAAAGCCAAACTAAACCATGACAGAGCAAAAAGGAGCAGTGTTGTTCTTGTACTGCAGGGTACAGCCTGTTTTACTATTATATTACGATAAGGAAAATGTTAGATCAGACTATTCTTTTGTGGATGTTCAGTATACAAGCAGGAAACAAAGTTGGAATAGCACTTGTTTCGATATTTGGAGAAATCCAAAGCTTGACAGACCTGCCATGTTACAGGGGCTAAGATATGATTGGACAATTGCTCTTTAGGGGACAAGTAAAGCAAATGGTTAATTTTGGCTCACTGAATCAAAATTATGAGACTCTCTGTCAAATTTTAACTTACTGTGTCATTATAGTGTCTCGTTAAGTTTGTCTGGCTGTGAGTATTTTTGTTTTCTTCATACAACTTTTTCATTACCTGGCAGTAATATGCTTCCATAGATTTGAAATAATAACTAACTTTCATCTGTTATCAACCCTTGGCCACTTTCACACACACACACACACACACACACACACACACACACACACACACACACACACACACACACACACATTGCAATCACCTGGATGATTCACAGTACTCTGCTCAATCCTTACATTTTAATTTAATTTGTCTGCAGATGTCCCAAGGCTGCTGTGGCCCTATTGACTGATCCCCAGGCTGCGACCTTTAAGTCAGACCTGCAGCACTAATTAATCTCAGCAAAGTGATACATTCAGAGGTTGAAGCAACACATAACAAAGGCAGCCCTCATCTCAGACTCCCGGCAAGCGAATACATTCCTCACCAGCGCTGAAACCCTATGTACATATTCCAACAGCAAACGTATGAAAGCAATACTCCCCCAGCTCAGAGCTTTAAGGAGAGGTTGAACAGATAATAAAGATTTAAATAAATGTCGAGGAGAACCTATGCTCTATCTTGGGGATATAATATCTCTGGGAACAGTTGGAAGAGAAATTCATGAGACAAATATTTGCACTGAAAGATAAAAGTAAAGAGCCAGGGATTTGAGTCCTACACCTCGCTGAGCACTGCTGGTTTGGTATTCATTTCCCAGCTGAATGAAAGCAGAATTTAGTGGACACATAGATTATTCATCTGTGACTTAAGCACAACCACTTACAGCCCTATATCTCAACAACAGACCAGAATGTAAAACTGACTACAACCAGCTGGCTGATTGATGGCGGGCGTGAGATATTTATGAGGCAAATGCAGCATCCTAAAACTTGACAGCACATCTACTTCAAACCAGAACATGTATTTTCCCTCTAACTTCTATTGATAAACGCAGACTGGCATGACTTGCAAGCAGCAAAGCCCATCGTCTCGGACATTGGAGGAGTCGGACGTGTCATTGGATTATTTTTGACAGCACAACTCGATTTTATTTTTTATTTATGGAGCAGGATTGGCAGGAAAAATAACATTCACCCAATTTCATTTTTGATGTGATCTGGGGATTCTTAAGTGAGTATCAGTGATGGACTTAAAACATGGATGAATAGCTGATGGCTGGAAAACAGCTGAAAATTAAAGGAAAAGCTCGGAGCCTGTCTTGCTCCCGTCCCCCTCCCACTCTCGCTTGTTGTCCTCTCCACTTTGAATGCGGCAAAGCATTTTCAGTGAGTTACAGAGATGATTATTGCAGTTGCTGTTGTGAAAAATTTGGCTCCAAACCTCAGGGACAGCACCAGCAAGGCAGATATGCAGAGCAAAGGCAAAAAGATAAATAAACAGACATGCTTGAGAGGAGTTTTTTCTGGGGTCAAGAACATCAAGAACAGCCCATCTACCCTCTACAAGAATTAAAATTATATTAATATTAATTTTGCTTTTAATTTTGAGAACACGATCTTTTATTTTTTTTTTGAAATGCAGAGTGTTCACTCTCCCTCAAGTATTTATGAATATTTATTTTACAAGAAGCTACGTCAAATAAAAGTAACCAGACGAGGGTCACGCCAGGCCTTGGAGAGCTCGTTACCACTTTTGTCCAGGTGCCCTTGAGAAAGACACTTAACTCCGCTGCTCCACCAGAGTCGCTCAATGGTCAACAGCTGAAGTCTGCGGCTGCACTGAGCTGCTCCCAGGCGTGAATGTGTGCAACTGTACCATGAATGTTAAGCAGGGCATGGCTGGAAAAAGAGTGAGCATGCTCAGCTGACTTTCCCAAGATTAAAATGAGTAAAAAAAAAAAAAAAAGAAGAAGAAAATCCAACTCTGTGTATTTTAAAGTCATGCCATTTTCAGCACAGTGAGTTGCAGGTTAAAGGTCAGAATTTATGAAAATGGGCTGAATGTAGAGAGAAGGTTGTCATAAGCCAGATAAAAACAAAAAAAGAAATCAACAGACCTTGATTAAAGCTGGTGAGATCAGAATTTTGCAAATAAAAAAGCAATGTCACTTTTGGTGTTTTATTCCACTGTTGAGACATTGGCTTCATAAAAACGTGAAATGGGATCTTGTCAGTTCCTTTAATTTGTGCAATTAAAAGAATTTAAATGGATTAAGAATAGTATTAAATATATGTGTATGATGGGGAGGGCAGTCTTAGGTGGTGGCATCATTCAAGATTCTAGTGGCCTGGGAGAAAAGGCTGTTATCTGGGTGGTTGGGATCCTTAATTCTCCTAGCCTTATTCCTGCAGCGCATGGTGTAAATAATAATTTACACCATAATAATAAGTACAGTAGGGGGCTCCAGTGTTAAGGATGAGGGTGGAAGATTTATTTGTATAGCGCCAAATCACAACAAAGGTTATCTCAAGGCACTTAACATACAGAGCAGGTCTAGACCATACTCTTTATAATATTACTTATAGCGACCCAACAGTTCCCATCATGAGCAAGCACTTGATGTGACAGTGGCAAGGAAAAACTTCCTTTTAACGGGCAGAAACCTCGGACAGAACCAAGCTCAGTGATGGACAGCTATCTGCCGCAACTGGTTGGGTTTAGAGAGAGACAGAGAGACAGACAGAGAGAGACAGAAAGACAGAGAGACAGAGGGGGGATATGCAATACTACAACTCTACAGGTGTGACGATAATGATAATAACAGTATTAAACAGAGACACGTGTGCGGTCGGAGGCTTGTAAACAGACTCTGCAGATCCAGTGACACACGAATCTGCAGAGAGCGACAGGAGAGAAGAGCACAAAACTACAAGAGAGGGAAGAAGCCTAAAGCAGCATAACTAAGGGATGGCACAGGGTTCACCTGGACCAACCCTAACTATAAGCTTTGTCAAAGAGGAATGTTTTAAGCCTACTCTTAAATGTGGAAAGGGTGTCTGCCTCCCGAACCCAGACTGGGATCTGATTCCACAGGAGAGGAGCTTGATAACTGAAGGCTCTGGGAACCAAAAGAAACCCTGCATTCTGGGAGCGTAGTGCTCTATTGGGAAGATAGGGTACAATGAGCTCTTGAAGATATGATGGTGCTTGACCATTAAGAGCTTTTTAGGTTAGTAGAAGGATTTTAAATTCAATTCTTGATTTGACAGGGAGCCAGTGCAAAGAAGCCAAAATGGGTGAAATATGATCTCTTTTTCTTGTTCTTGTCAATACATATGCAGCAACATTCTGGATCAACTGGAGAGAGGTGTGAGGTGTGTCCTTCCACCCTGTAATCAGTCTTAGTTTGGATAGTTGGTAATCCAGCTTTCTTTATAGCAAAACCTGTGAGACGAGAAGGAGGGGGAACAAGTCTGCTTTATGTAATTATTCAAATTTTAGCAGCAACAAACTGCCATACACTGTATAGATTTTTTTTTTTTTTTTCCAATTTCACCTTGAGACACACACACACAACATTTAGCATCAGTTATTGCTCAGGTCTACTTCCCCAAGAAGCCGAGGTGCTATAAGACTCCCAATAGGGTTTAAGTCCAATGAAATTCTCCCATTTTATTCCTTTTGTTGGCATCAAACTTGTGACCTTTAAATCACTGGAGACTCTCTCTCAGCCTTTTTCCAAAGTGCTGTGATACAGGAGCTGTTTCCTCTTTGGATTTTTGTCTACCTATCAACCTGCCCATACAGACCCCCGACCATACCTGCACCGGCACTAAATTTAATAAAGGCACAACACAGAGAAAAGCTTAAATTGTATAAAGTCTAACATTACTGGATCTGCTGTGTTCACTCGGGGTGTGATGGATAGGCAGCTGCAAGGAGGTACTCCACAACAGTCCACTATAAGGGACTGAATGAGCTGCAGGAGGAGATCACCGCCTCTCTGATGAGACTCTGAGCTGTTAGGAAGCCATTATGTTGCAAAATGCGATGTTCTTCAATCTTCCTCTTATCAAAAGCACAAGTAAGCTTAGTTCTGTGCTGTGAGGAACTCCACATCTTCGATCAGTACATCAATTGAGACAAGTCGGCGTGATGCAGCTCTTGCCGGTAATCATCCTCTTCAGTCATCCTTTTAGTGAGCTAGAAGCTACAATATCTTTATCATCGGTGGGATTGTGTTCATGAGGTCCCATAGGGGCTCTGAAGAGGACAGCAGGTGAAAGGGCCAAGCTCAGCTATGACTGTCCACAAAACGGGTGGATCAATGAAACCATGCATTTCTACAGAGGGTCCTTGGATCCTCTTGAAGGTTGGGCTGTTACGTTTGATGTCTTTAAAACTGAAGAATTAATGCACCTTATGATGTGCCTCGTGTTCTACAGTATAGGTCCTAGGGCATTGCCCGGAGCTGCTCATCATGACATGTAAAAAGATACATCCATCATCTGGTTGCGGACAAAAAAGTGAGTAAACTGATATTTAGATAAGCATCAAAGGATCAGAGGAACTTGCATTCATTACACATCCTGCTGCAACCTCAGTTTAAGGCATGCAAGCTTCTGCAGGAAATCTCTACAGCATGAACAGTATGAGCAGTCCAGGCTCACACTTTTGTGCTTTTGCACAATTGGAGGGAAAAAAATGAATAAATGTTGGCATGAATAAAGATGATGGGACAGCGCAATGTTGGGGGCAGATTGTTCATGAAATGATACCGAAGTACACATGATAGGAATATGCAATGATCCCGTTGAGGCTTAGATCTGCTTTTTAGATTTCACATTCTTGTCGGCCACGTTCCCATTTTTGCAAACACCATTTGTGGCTGACAAGCGAACTAAAGGCCACCCATGTTCATATCACAAAATATACCCCTGCACATCAAAACCCATCTCTCCTTGGGATTAGTCCACACTGCTGTCCTTCCCACTGGGAGGAATCCTGATGAGGAGCCGCGGCACCGACTGGTTGGATGTGATAACCCAGCACGTGAGCTCACCATTACAGTCATTATATGGCCGCCAACGGAGATGCATGCAAACCCATTCCTGCTTTTTCCATGTCCACACCTTTTCTCTCCGGTAAACAGTAAAAACACAGCGCCGCTTTCTATTAAAACACAGTTTCTAAGTTGTACCTAATGCTTTTATCCCTTTTAATAATGTTTTATAGATGAGTTATACGTCATTAATAATGCATTAGCAAGTTTATTTGCATTGGACTTTTAACCAAGCAATTTGAAAAGATAGAAAAGTTGATATAAAAAGACACAAAAATAGGCTGCAAAAATGCCTTTGTCTGTTTTTTATCCTCAGGTTTCTCACTTTCATGTTTTATGAGCCATCAGCAGAATTTATATACGATTACGAATGCTAATAAGTCATTAATTGTTGTTAAAGGGTTATCAACCCAGTCTGGAGTTGTAAATGTTAATAAGATGTTAACAGATGGGTGTTCAGATGCTCGGCAGACATTTTACAGGCTCTAAAACATATTTTATCAGCTTCTTGCTATGAGCAGTGGGTTCCAACATGAACACTCAATTTTCTATTAAAGTTTCGGGTTTTTTCCCATAAGTGACTTCTGTTTGCTGGTTTGAAGTGGGCGTGCTCAGTTGGAAAAATGTGATCTCTGTGCTTCTATGCATGAGTCATTTCTTTGATTGTTGCTTATTTAGTCATTAATTTTTAAAGTTACAGAGAAATACTTAAAATTTGAAGTTTTCAAGGGCGTTAAGAGAAAACTATTATGTAGGTTGTAAACAACCCGCTCGTGATTCACGATTTTCCTGAGCTAAGACGAGTGAAGTTACAGATGCAAAAAATGGTGACTAATCTCTTTTTGCCCTGCTGGACCTACTTTTAATCATATTGTAGCATTACTTTGGTGAGTATAAAATGATCATAACAATTATAAAATGGTTGAAGCCATGAAATTAAAACCCAAGTTGTAATATACCAAAGTTGTCCTCTGGAGGATAAGTTCAACATTCACATATTTGCTTTCAAACAAGATATGCGAAAAATGCTTAAATATTTTTTGTGCCTGAAGATAGAAGCAGTTTCCAGTTGGCTGCTGGCTGTAGTTTTATATTTAACCAACGGATATGACAGTGGCATCGATCTTCTCACCAAATCTCCACCAAAAAATGAATAAGCTTATTTTCCCAAATGTCAAACTAGTCCTTTAAGAATTGTTAATGGCTTTTACCAGAACTAACAAGCACGAATCACTGATTTATTAATCATAAATAAAGCATTGCTTACAACTTGGAAACCTTAGGGGGCCTTGTTAGGAAGTGGTACCAAAAAAATCTCATAAAACTCAAAAAGAATTGTTTTCAAAAACTAAACACAAGGTCAATCTATTCGCTCTCATCATTGAACAGATGCCAATATTATGAATTCATCATGATTCATCATGAAAAAGGAGCATCTCACTCTCTGTATGAAGCTCAGTCTTGTGTCGATCATCGTGAAGCAGACAAATAAAACCTTTCCTGTCTGAAGAAGAAACCAATCCACAACTGACTTGAAAAAAAGAACGAGGCTCTGTTCCAAGATCTCTGTACATCCGCTTCTCTGTCCTCATCCTTGCCCTCAATTCCCAAAGCAATCTAAAGTCAGCGGTTCTATTAAAACAATACTGCCTCATGCAAATTGCTACTGTCAAGCCCCCTGGTTTTATTTCTCATCCTTACAGCTGCTCTCCAATGCTTTAATGGAGACTGTGCCAAGCGGACTTCGCAGCATCGGGTTGGATCAATGGTATCAATGAAACAATCTGACAATGATCGCCAGCACTTTCAGGCTAAAAAGAGCAATATGTGACACTGAATGGCTGAGCACTTCATCGAGGCCTACTGCCAACAAACCATGTAATTACAAAGAGGGGCAACAAATCTAACCTGCACCTGTACAGCCTCCAGATCGCACAACTTTTTGATACAGCTACATAATTATCTTAATTGGCAGGTGGCAGCCTGTGCTATTGTTACATTTCAATGGCAATGTTAATGACCTGCAGTACACAGCATGTTAGCTCCTACTCATCCCTGAACACAGTGTGGAAATTAAAAAAACGAGCTCTTACCTCTTAACATAAGATTTATCTTGTCTGCTTCATTAGAAACCATTTAATTAAATGACTGATTTACATGCTGGGCACTTTGGCAGTGTTCAACTTCTCCTCACATACATTAGTCATAAGGTGTTGCAGTGTGTGCGAGGGCACTCGCAGAGTACCCTGTTGAGTTCATTAGGACTGCCGTCTGCTCAGAGGAATATTCCTGTTTCTTCAACTCAGACGATTGACTCAGCTGAAGTCGGCGCTCTCTTCGTAATGAGGCCTTTGCTGTGGGTCTGTGGGTGTGTCTCAGTCAGCCATTCTCAGTCCGTTTATGAATAACGTCAACGCTTTGGTCTGAAAAAATAAATTGTCAGCCCAAGGTTTTCTGGTTCTTTTGCTGAAAAGGACGACATGAAAACCGAATGCGCTTGTGATCAGTGCTCATTTGTTACTGAAGTCAAAGGTTGAAAGTGATAATGAGAATTTTTGCGTCAAAAAACAACCGTCATTGATCAACGAGAACAGAGATTTTAAAACCAAATGCAATCAAGTTCATCCAAACCTTCATCACAAACACAAACTTTATTCTTTTAAAGCTGGACACTAAAGTATTGGCTGGCAGGTTCTTTCTGACAGAAATCCTTTTAAAGCTGTGAGTTTCATTTCGCATTTTCTTTTGTTCTGCCATGTAGCACAAAAAACAATCCTCATGTAGTTCCTGCAATATCTTGTGGCAAAAGTTTTTGAAGAATCCAATTGTCCCTGTTGCCACGTTCATATCATAATCGAGGTACTATACTTCTGATTCAGACTTCTATAAATCTGATTTGTAAACAGTGTTCATCATCAAGATCAGAATTTTGACTGGGAAACTTGCATTTTTCTAACTTGGTGCCTAACATGTTCTTAAAGACGTTTCACCGCCTACCACAAGTTGTTTTAATGTTTTGCAGATGCTCCTTCATAATCTTTTGACATTGCATCGTGGGATAACAGTGTTATCAGGGAGATAACAGGGAGAATATTTCATTTTGTCTTTTCCAATGCGAATACACTTTATATCCATCAGCTTGCTAAATGAAATTATTAAAGGTTGAATACAGACACTGCATATTTCCAGTATCGTCCATTCATTATATGCAGTAGGATATTTTAAAAACTTTTTTTACATCAAGTGGTGCCTTTTAGAAATAACGCTGGTCAGAAATGTCATTATCTGATTTAGCTTCAGTTTAAATGTGTTTGCTTGTGCTCAAAAATTAATCTTTTGACATTGTTTTGTTTATTTTTAAACCTGCAATTAATTGCACTAAAGCTGTATAAAGTTAAAAAAAAAAAACCACCACCAGAATGCAAACTTTAGCCTCCTTTACATCGTCCATATGAGTCAAACCAAAGCAGAACACAGCTTGGCAACTTCAGTGAGAGAAGGAACTTCTGAGCCTCTAAACAAATAAGCTTTCTGTTCCACTGTCAGTCATTATGTTAATTCGCTAATGCAGATTAAAACGTTATTGTTAACAATGTGTACACAGAATAATCTGCCTTGGCCGACTGCTGTGGAGCAGATAAGAATAGGCTGTGGAGATGTCCAGTGTAGGGCATTATATGCTTCATTACACACTTTTGTTCCTAGTGTGTTTATTTAAAAAGATTCAGCAGGAGCAGAACCAACTGTAACCTTATCTTCCTCTTTCATTTTCCTCCACTCAGTCGAATTTCACCCCGTGTGCAGTAATGAGGTGTTAATTTAACCTATAGCTTTTGCGTGGAACTTGGAGGTTTGTCTTAATTAGAGGCTGAGCTGAAACTTTGCTCGGAATATTCGCACAGGCCGCATGTTTACAACCTGAGATGTCAGGAGCAATTTTACATTTTAGGGACCAATTTTCTGTTTTTTTTCCCCCTTTGCATATAAAACTTAAGGTAACAATACCCACACTGAAGGGTTAGCTGTGCTGTGGCTTGATAAAAAAATGAACAATAAAACCACATTTTAGAATTGGACAAAGCAACTTTAAATATTAGCACTGCAACTGCTTCCTATTAATATCTGCCAATAGTCAATATTATTAATATTCTGGATTGGTCAAGTTAACATTGTCAAATTACTCCTTACGTCCAAAAAAGTCCAAAATGTTGATATTCAGTTTCCAATCACAGAAGACAAACCGAGTAAACCTTCAGTGGCACAACAACTTTATGTGTCTTTGAATACAGCAATATGTAGTTCTTGAAGTTTGGTGATAAACTACTGAAGCGATCACTAACATGCAAACACTGAGGTGGCAAGGTTTCTCGAATTTGTCTGTAGTAGGCCATTTCCAGGCATTTTCTTCTCAGGATTGTCCATCATGTCATTCAACAGCTAACCTCTTTTGTGGAGCAGTTTATACTCAGACAGTGGAGATTAATAAAAATAATAAAAATAGAATAAAAATCGATGGTGCAACACAGCTAAAAAGCTACAATAGCATCCTCCATTTTGGACTCAGATCAGCACTGACAAGATGGCTTGCTGTTGACATGAATTTGCATGTCAAAGGTCACACAGTTGATTTAATTTCAACTGAATCGCTGCAAAATGGTGCTATTTTAAATTCTGGCTTTAAAATGATTGATGAACTACTGAAATGTTTTGTTAATCTTTTGATCAACTACGCTAATTAGTCTATTAACTGTTTCTGCTCTTCCTTCCTCGTCTTTTAGCAGACTAAAACCAAAGGGAATGATTTCACATGCCAACCAACAAACTCTCAACATTAAAATCACCTTCATCTTAACTCCTCTCTTGGTAATTAATTCTGTAGATACGATACGTAACTGGCAGAGGCCGAGCTTGCCAACATCACACCGTCTCAACATGTGATACCTTTTGCATCCCCGTCTGTTCTGTTGCATATGTCAGGTTTTATGTTACTTCAAAAAGGCAGAAACCTGGAGACAGACAAGTTCGTTTTATCACGAGACCACATCTGTTTGATGAAGGTGCCATTTGAAAGTAAGAAACAACACAGCAGGAAAATGATATGAGAAATATTTCTTATTCAGGTGGACAGCCAGTGAAATGAGCGATGGAAAACGCATTACAGTAGGAGCAGAACAGAACGAAACAGATTACTAGTGTTACCATAGCATCCTTCCTTCAGCTGTCGACATTGTGTGGAGGAAGGAAGAAAGAAAAAAAAACCCCACATAAAGCTTCTACGTTGTGTACAATGAGCTCTTTAGGATACCATTAAGACACTATGTTTTATTCTTTCATTATGTGCAAGGTACAAGTTTATGGCAGAAATTACAATATAAACATTGTATGTGCGCTTTCGTTGTTGAAATAATCAGGGTTTACAGATACTGTAGGGCATATCCACCTCCAGAATCAGGCTGTTCATCTCAATTTCGGGGCAGGGGGGTAAAAGGTCGGGTGCCTTCTCGCACAATTTACAACATCTTCCTCTTCTCAAACTCCTACAGAGAGAAAGACAACAGAGAGGAAGAAGAGGAGACACCACGTGAAATGAAGTGAGATAGACAGAAGTGAATGATTTATTCATGCAGAATTCACACAGCTCTGTTTTGATCCCGTGTATCAGATCTGCTGTTGAGGCGGAGGAAACAGAGGCGGCTGGAGCTTTGGAGAGCCTGTTGTTTTTTCCTGGAGAGTGCAAATCATGGAGCTCTGTACGCGTCACTAAGTTCCAGTTGTCAACATTAAAACAGCTCACTTCCTGTGATTGATAGAGGCTACACATCTGCAAAAATCTGATTTATGTGAGGTTATAGTTGCGGTGTTTATCAGCACCGTGCAACCATGTGACTACAAATGAGAGAGCATTATAATAGCCATTAAAAAGGATGTAGCTATTTACATATTCAATTTGGAAAATATCACACAAACCGTAGGATGACAGAATATGCCGTTCCCTGAGAATTTTCCATTCCACAGGGGGAAAGTAACTTAATGCAAATGTCATTTATCAGGTCTACAGAACACACAAGTACTCATGCACATGTTGGCCCAGTCCTCTGTGGCTTGTGCATATCTGAAGGTCTACTGCCACCTTGAGGAGGAAATGCTACACTCTCTAACCTCAACTTTCTGGAAAGGACGAAATGCATGAGGGGGCATTTGGGTGGAGGGGAAGACTGGAGAGTTGTGGCTGTGTTCACTAGGTTTCTGCTTTACAGATGAGGCAGGGTAAAAAGAGGGAGTGGCTTCAGTAATTAGGGACAAAGCTGGAGAGGAAATGAGAGGACAAAAAAGAGGTAATGGGATGAAAAGAGTGACGAAGCAAAAGGAGGAGGAGGGTATTCATGTCATAAGCAGACAGATGTTTGGTTGGACTAAGACGTCAGACAGTGGCAGCTCTCGTAGGACAAAGGTACAAAATAGTTGGGACACCGTGTAAAAGATAAATAAAAACAGAATGTAATCATTTGCAATTACACTGTGTTCACCAACAATGGTTTTATGAACTGTTCCTGAGTCCATGTATTAATCTCCTTTATACAATCATGTGTTTGGCAAAGTGGTGAACCTCTCTCCATCCTTGCTTGTGAACGACTGAGTCTTTCCAGGATGAACCTTTCATACCCAATCATGATACTATCACCTGTTACCAATGAACCTGTTTACCTGTGGAATGATCCAAACAGGTGTTTTGGATCAGTCCACAACTTTCACAGTCTTTTGTTGCTCCTGTCCCAACTTGTTTGAAACATGTTGCTGCCATCAAATTCAGAATAAGCAGATATTTACAAAAATCAATGAAGGTGATGAGGTCAAACATCAAATATATTGTCTTTGTGCTGTTTTCAGTTGAGTATATGTCAGAAAATATTAAATGATCACATTCTATTTTATTTATGTTTTACACAGTGTCCCACCTTTTTCGGAATCAAGGTTATAAAAGCAGACTTGTTTGTGACAGAGAGCGGATAAAAAAAAGACACTTTTTGTGTGAGACAGACTCAGACGTCTGACAAGACAAGTCAAGAGCAAGAGGGGGAGTAAAATGAGAAAAGTAGAGGTTGCCACTCAAAAAAGACGGATGAAAATACATCTGGATCGAAACTGAGGAGAGAGCAGGAAAAACATGACGTGAAAGAAAAGCAAGACGTGTACAAGCAAGCGGTGACAACAGCTCTGACACACCTGAGGCCAGATGATGAGGAGCGAGGATTGCAAATACGGTTTGTGTGCCGCCTTAAACTTTTGGGTTTTGAATTTATTCCACAAACAAAAATGTGAGATTAAACGTGTTGGCTTCTGGTTGCCTGCACACATCTATATACATGTGCATGCAGGGATGTTGAGCAGGAGAGGATAATACTATCTGCTGTTGATGATTAGGAGTTCCAGATATTTTGTAAACAAGTAAAAGGTCATAATTATTCTACCGTGCATATGAATTAAGTCCTTCTCAGATAAACATGTTTTCTGATATCTTGTCCTTGCACCAGTGGCACTGAAAATTCCCTTGGGTATCATTGCAAGCATTGCATGTTTAATTTTGTTACAACATACTGTATGCTTTTGAGTTTTGAGTACTGTGAGTGATGTGTGTGTACTGCATGGACAAAGTTCGAACAGGTTTCGTTATTTCACATTACAGATTTACGTTTTAGTCCTTGTTTTTCTCTCTGGTTTGAACGGATGGGGCTTGGACGGAAAAAGATGATGTCAAATACTTTCATACATCAATCATAGTTTGGCAACATCTGAAGCAGAATCAGATGTTCTGGGGTTTTTTGCTAATGTTATGAAGACAGTCAATCAGATACGATCCAATGATGACAGTCCTGATGAAGCAGATTAATTGAGTTTTTGAGGGTTAAACTCTTAATAACTATGGTTTTTTTATTCTGAACTTTGACTGTTGTGTAATTAGTCATAAATATTTAACATTTGAAACCAATTTTTCCAGGGGCTTTAATGTGAGAAGAGCCTATGAGAAATACACGTGAATACAAATAACTAATCATATTTAGTGAAGCTAAATGGAGGATAAAGGTCGGTAGAGAGTTTAGAGAGCTTATTAAAAATACAATCTTTCTGGTATGGACCTTCATTAGGCAACAAATTCACACTATGAAATAATGTTTCTGTTCTGGAGTCACCGGCTACAACAAGCAAACACAATGGGAGCTAAATGACAAACCATTAAGACGTCAATAAAAACTGAACAACTTAAAATAAACAGAAACAAGACAGTGTACGTCAAGATCCATAGATTATAATAAAACCTTGAACTTTGAATGTTTTAAGGCTATGAAGATAGTTCCGCTTTAGATATGACACATGAAACCTCCTTCTCTGTCTTTCTAACAAACTCAGTGTTGACAGTGTGAATTCAACTATTACCTTATTCACTTTATAATGATTTCATTTTGTAAATACTTTTTTTAGCCTGTTTATTTTCATTCTTGTTCTAACCTTCAACTATTACCTTATTCACTTTATAATGATTTCATTTTCCTTTGTACCTGTCTACCAGGTGCGCATTAGACAACACTTTGTTTGGGTTAAGAAAAAACATAAAGGACAAAAAGAGGCTTAAGCTTCTATATTTTTACTTGAATCTAATTGTCAAATAGCCAGAAGTGAAAATATTTACTGGTATTTTAATTTCTACAGAGACAGTGGTAGCAACACTAGGATGCTGCATCTGTAATTATTATGATGATGAATGGTGTGCAAAGATGTGCTTGTGTAACCTTGAGGACGAAAGCATCTTCAGCAGCGTTTGTTCAATTGTGATGCTGTACCACTCGCAAGTACGAGCCTCATTACTGTCCAGCGTTGGACGTTTACTGAGAATTCCTCAAACTACATCTTTTTAATCGCCCACTTGATGATGCAAGTGCTGGTTGTTTTAATTATTGTTAAGGATGAATACAGCAAACAACCACTTGAACAAATAAATGAATGTACAGTCTGGAGAAGGGGGTAATTTTGTTCAGCTTATTATGTTTTTACCAAAAAGCATCCAACTGTGGCCGGATGTATAATTCATGAACCTCAATTAAGTATGATGACGCATGTATCCACTCTGCAGTTCCAGGTTTTCAGCACTCATGTGGAGGCTCATGCAGGTCAGCGACAGCAGAGATGCTCTCCACCACCCCGAACAGCTGAGAGCGGGGCTGTCGCCGTTTCTGCCGACACCCACAGCATTATGTCTATTTGCTTCTCACACTTGTTATTACTTCGATTACGGCGCTCAATGAAATTAACAGAGATGTATGAACACAATGTGCAGCAAAATGAGCAACCACGTCGCACGTTTTTCATCATTACACACAATGATTATGAATTAAACTTTGTGGGGGAGAAAAAAAGGTGTGTAAATCTATATCGGCGTGCAGTAGTGCCAGCACTGGTAATGAAAGTATAAGATGATGAATGGGTGTAATACATGCTTTCACTTTTTATACATCTTGTTAACAGTACTTCCCTAGAGATAAATTGAAATAAAGGGGCAATGGCGCCAACTCAGCCACTGTCAACACACGTTTATTAATTTCTGCCCTTGTCTTCTGCCTTACTTTACGGCATATTAAAAGTTTAATCTCAACTTGCTACTCCTTTTCCCCGGCAAACCTTGTAACCGCTCAGTGATGACAGATGGTGCCACAAGTGACCTGCATCACAGGATATTTTGTTGTGAAGCCAAAGGAGAAGTATTATTACCGTGTTGCCTTACAATATTACCTCTTAATTAGTTATGCTGACTGTTCCTTCATAATTAGCTCGCTTATTCATCTGTATAATGAAAATGTGACCTTTGTGTTTGTTTGGTTTATTTGTTTACAGCTATTTGTATTAATTTCAGCAGTTCTGAATAAAACAATGGAGAACAGAAATTTAGATTTGGCTTTTTGCAATTAAGTGAAATATCTTCTTGTATGTTTTTTTAAAAACATTTCTAAAGCCAACATTGTGTTAATTTGGCAGCAACAATCTAGATAGAAACTGAAGAACACTGAGATCAGAGTGAAGAAAAGAGATGCAAGTCAGAAAGAGATAAGATGAGATTGATGGATGAGGCAAAAAAAAACCAAGGGGAATATCTGAGTCTAATACATTTGGGATTATATATTAATAATAGTTGTGTGGAGAATGTGAATAAGCATTTTTAAAGTGTGTGTATGTAATGGTGAGAATGAAAGACTGATTTGAATTTGTTAATGATGTTAATATCTCTCTTTTGTCTTGTCAGACACACATTGTTGACAACATCTGTCTGTTATGGACTGTAATGGATTTTTATTCTTGATATAAGTAAATATAAGTGTTTGTTAAGATATAACAGGACCATTAGAAGAGGAATGATGATTACACAATTATATGTAGTAAAACTGTCATCAAGACTTTTACATAAAGGTGACTCAGGTGCTTATTCAGACATGGGACCAACATGTAAAACTGCCATCATACAGACATCATGAGGTGCATATCTGAAAAGGGCTCAAGAGAAGTGTCACTATTTTGGGTGAAATTCATAATCTTAAACTCAACTCAACTCAAACTTCTTAAACTTTTGAAAGATCTTTAAAACTTGAATCTACTGTCCTGTCCTTGCACGAAACTGAACAACCATCACATTATAATGATCAGTACCGGACAAAGTATTCACATCTTTAACAGTAAAACATAAAAATAATCCATTAAAAGTAAAAGCGCTGTGCTTGCTTAAGTTGAAGTATGTTAACATTATCAGTAAAACTTGCTCAAAGTATCAAAAGTAAATGTAGTCATTAGGCAGAAGTGCCCCTTTCAAAGTGTTACATTATTACGTACAATAATAATATCTTGCTGGAACGGAAGACTCACCTTGAAAATAGTGCTGCCCAGCTGAGCAGGGGACATGCTGACTACAACTCCAGCTGACTGGAGGGCTGCAATCTTCTCTTTGGCTCCACCCTTTCCACCAGCGATGATGGCGCCGGCGTGGCCCATCCTGCGGCCGGGAGGAGCAGTAAGCCCCGCGATGAAGGACACCACAGGCTTTGAATTAGCACCCTGGAAGTAGACAAGGGAGAGTAAGAAAAACAAGGGCGTAAAATGAGGTGAAAATGGTCAAAAAAGGACAAGAAGCTCAAGGGAAGGTGTGAGGATGTGAGTACAGTTACAGAGCGACCAAGTGGATAAGAAGTAGGAATGAAGGGAGCAAAACAGGGGAGGGCGGCACTAAAATAGAGAAAATTAGTTTTCTGCACCTGCATTTTATTCATTCATTAGAAATTAAGCACCCCATGTCCTCCCATTACAGAGCCCCCACGGTAACAGGCTTGTCTAACCAGCCATCTTTGTCTCAGCCTGCATTATTAAAACAAAGGGTCAATCAAGCCATTTAATTGCATGGGTTGGTGTATGACCAGATAGGGGCTCAGGCTCCTGCCATTTCATATCATCTCATTTCTGAGATGGTAATTAGTCATGCAGGCACTGATTAGCTCAGCGCCTGTCTATGCTGCTTGCTCATTGATGGATGTTACGTTCAACAGTTAAGATCATTTCCAAGGTGAAGAGAGCTAATATTTCATCTTCAGCAATAACATCATAACCAGCAAGAGGGATGGAACGTGTGTGTGTGTGTGTGCGCGCGCGCACGAACAAAGGCTAATATTTCATACTTAGGAATAACAACATAATTGCAGAGGACGGCTTTGTGCTGAGACACACACACACACACACACACACACACACACACACACACAGTTCAACAAAGGCTGTGGCTCATCTGGCAGACTGCTTTCAGAGAGTGAATGTGACATGTTCAACAGCCAAAGCAATACAGCGAGGTCCTTCAAAGACACCCACTTCTACTGCCATTTCAGCTCCAAACTCAGACCTGACGCTGGCAGGAACAAGATGGCAGTCACTAATATAAACTGGAGATGGCTTTCAATAATTAAGACGAGCAGGACGTATATCAGCCAGGGAAATGTTGAGGACCTTGGCTAGAAATGCACCACTAATGAGACATTAACACTTGCACAGTTAGCAGGGAAATGAAGAGAGAGGGAATATCATTTTTAAGTGCTCTAAATATGTTTCAAGCATCTGTTCTATGCATTAAAAAAAAAAAAAAAAATGGAAGCACAAAACAAATTAGCACCAAAGCCCACTCAGTAGTCAGAAGTCAAATCACGTCCTGAATAAACAAACCACCCTCGTGTGAATCAAGTCTTAAATCTACCTCAAACGAAAGGGGTTTAATTACTCTATTAATCCCTGCCTCGCTGGATACTAAGTACTAACAGTGCATACAGGGAGGGGAGTCATACCATCATTCACTTCACCCATCTTTTGTCTTCTACTGTTAGCAGTTCAGATATATTACCTTAATTATGAGACCAATAGAGTAGTTCCCCCACCTCTGTGTGCCAACCTGACTGGAGGAAGGCTTTGTTCTATGAACACAAAACGGCCGGCTCCAAGGTGACGAACTGTAATCGCAAGCTTACAAAGCCAAACTGTGACACTTAAAGGCCCCTATAAACATGACTGGTGGCTGTGAATAAAAGTGGCATGTGCACGTACACATGGAGCTCACCAGCGCTTCTTCAACCCTAGTCTTCCTCCAGACTACAACCTGTTTTCAATGTTGTTTCAACAGAATTACAAGGGGTTTAGCTAAGCTCAGTGGAGACAGGCTTGGCTGAAATAGAAAAAAAAAAAACTCTACGGTAGCTTAGGTGCCAAATACCCCGACCTACTTGATATGCATGAAGCAAATTGTACCATGGTTATTCTGTGTAAAAGCTATTTCTGACTTCAGAAAGCCTGTGAAACTCTGGCAATGACAGGCAGACCTTTGATACAGGTGACTTTTAAGACCATATTATGTTGGCAGACACTGATGAAGACTGAACCTTGAAATATGCCCTGCATCATAAAATCTGACAGCAGAGTGGAGTGGGAAGTCTGAGGTTGTTTGCTTGAATTTTACAGAATTAAGGCGTCGGGAGATAAACAGTCGGCAGTAAGTCAACTTTAACACTGATGGATACTGAAATCAATACTTCTTCACCTTTTGGTATAATGCATGCTTCTCAAATGGGAGTTCGATATATTTAATGTTGCATGACACAAATCAATCACGACACTGGACCTTTAATTTCACACAGTGTGGCGGGATTTGTCAAGTTAATGTGAAATGCAGCGTCTTAAAAAAGAAAAAAATCTCAATTAACATCTTCCTGTGAGTGATGGCGTCATACATGAAGACACAGTTTTCTGCCCACATTTAGTTTATGTCATATGAGAGATTTCTGTCTTTGCTGGAGTGTCTGAGCTCTACTCATCGATCTGAAGTGGCCGGGGCTCGGTGGGAGCAAGGTGATGTCATGTATTTGTGAGCACCAATCAGGATTTAGCAATATTTCCCCACTGAGGGACAATTAAAGGAATATCTTAATATTTGAAACAAAATCTGTGGATGGTAGCCTGATAATCAGATTCAGTTCTCATGTTGTTTCATTTTCGTCCACTCAGCCTAAAATGTGTGTTCATTTTACATCATTTCTTGTTGGGAAGGGAGTTTGTTTATTATTTATTTATTTTGTTTAATCCTCACCAGTTGGTTGCAAGTGATGTGTCCTTCCACATGATGTCACTTTCAGTACATAAGGAAGCTGTTCAAGTTTTTTTAATTAACAAAAAAAATGCATTTGCCTTTTTTTTTTTGTTGCTATTCTTCACAGATGTATCCATAAGGTCAGCTTGCTATGAAAGAAGACAGCATTAACTTTGATTGTTGTACATCCAGTGAGGAATGACTTGTGTTTTAAATCAAATTCAAGGGGTTTATGCATGAAAGATGACTGAGTTCTGAGTGTAGTTATCAATGAGGTGATATATTGACCACAGAAAACTCAATATTTTTCTTTTAATAAAGCAGAATAATATTTTCCTTCAAGTCTGAGTGAGTTTCTCTTGTCTATAAATTCATATAAAGGATGACTTATATAAAGGTTTCTGTTTACAAAGGATCAATCAAGCTCATGAATTGGACGAATCTTCTCGATCATCAGAGAGCAGAAAGAAGCTATCATCAAGTTTACGTCTTCACTAGTTTGTAGCATTTATCTTTTTTGGTTGAGCTCACCTACTGCTCCTTTCCAGCAACACTGTGCTTCGCATTAATACAAAATTCACATAGTGTATAAAAGCTGCCCTAGGTTAGCGCAGTGGTGACATGAATTCAAATGTATTCAAATCAAGTAAAGTTTGCTCCAAAGTAAAAATAATGTCTCCAAGACTTCTTTGTGCTCTTCCCTACTATTAACAATAAAGTCCAAACATACCATTTTATGTACAATGTTCTACACTACTGATCTTCAACACGAGATCTGCAACTTACACCCACGCTCTGCTGGGCTTTTTCATGCATATGTTTCATTTGAACTGTCCCTCGCTGTCAACACTCTGGGTGATTGGGTGGGTGGGGGAGGGGGTGTTCGTGGTGGTGGTGGTGTTTGTACTTTATTTGTTGAGTGAGAGAAGTTATTCTCCTGAGACGCCAGTGGGAGATTTGCATGCATTAGAGCAGCCGAGGGCAAATCAAGTCCATTTCTCAGCTCAAGAGCACCAAGAGCACACACACATACACAGAAACAAACACATGCACGCTGAAAAATTAACAGATTAAAAGTCATCTGCAAGGAGCAAAATGCCAAATGCAGGCCTGCTGAAGTTAAAAATGTCAATTACAAGTTCTAAACCACTTGGCTACGTAAGTCAATCATCACTCCACAGCACTCTATCAACATGTGAGCATCAGAAAAGGCTGACTGGTCATCATCACTATGTTTGCATGGACACCAACTTTCCAGTAATATACAGAATATTAAATTATTCCAAATTTGATATGGGTCATGCAAACAGCATATTCTATTTGGATATTCTGAATGTAGCATTTTCTGTTTAAAACATGTGGGATATGGTGATATTATTCAGTTTTTTTTAACGTTCTTTGTTGCGTTGTAAACAAACCAACTAGCCAACAAGACTGGGGTACAGAATTATCCTCAAACGGACCAGATGATGCTGGTAAAAATAACTTTATGGGAAAAAAACTAGGTAGCCCAGCTAGCTTGTTTAGCTTAACTGGTTGTTTGTAAATGGTATGGGTAGGTATGTTCTTTCATTCTAACAGCCACTGGAGGACAGATGAAAATGAGTATTAGTGAGTGACTGGATGAAATGGGTAATGAATCACTTTACTGTTTGGGTCCAAGTTGTATTCTGCATGTGAAATTTCCATCACCTCAGTCATGCTCAGCTTATTAGTCGAACAATGCTGCCATCTCTTGTCATTGTGTTAATTGTATGCAAGGTAAGGGATATTGTCTTTTTCAGAAAAAGAGCAAAAAACATAATATTTTGTGCAGGTAAACGTAATCACTGCAGATTTCTAAAACATGCCCTGTGAATGATTCCTTCAACTATCTGTCACTTATCTGTCTTTATCATACGGACACAGAAAACAACGAGTGAAAGCCTGAGACTGTGACCAAAAGAAAGGACACTTTCATATAGTTCCACCTTGTTCCAGACTTATGATGGTTTTCACTGTTCACTACGGCTGATAGATTTGAAAGGGCATGACTAAGAGCTAATTCAGAAAAGGATGAATTTTTTATATGAACAGATATATCTGCAGGGGTGAAGCGCCAGAGCAGAGATATTACAAGGAGAGTGAAGTAAAATAATGCGTGTTCGGTGTTTTATTTCCTTACAGAGTTATGTTGTTTGAGGTACTCTGCTGCATTCTCCTCAGCATTGCCGCCGATTTCTCCAATAAGGATGATGCCCTCTGTCTTGGGATCCTGCAGAAACACCTCCAGACAGTCTATGAAGTTTGTTCCGTTGAATGGATCCCCGCCAATACCTTGCAGGAGACAAAGCAAACACTGGTTGTGTACTCAAGATTGTCAAGGGTAATTCCTGTGAATATTTGAGGATCACATGGCTGTGGAGTGGAATAAGATGCAGCTTTATGTCTGAGTCGGTCTCATCATCACAACACTACAAACGTTTTTCATAGTTGTTCGCTGGGATTGGCCGAAACCATTCTGCACTGCCTGAACAATTTTAAGAGAGAACATAAAGTTTTACTGGACTGATTTAGTTCCAGCATGATTTTAGCGTATTCCTGTTACTGATTAATTTAAACATCATTGGCAACATGCATTCAGTAGCTTTGTAAACTCTTCACTTTCTGCAACCTTTGAGAGATAAAGTTTTTCATACATTCACAGAAAATTGATTTGAATGTAGAATCAATTGCAAAAAAATATTTTAATCCATTTAAACTGCAGATTTTTTTGGCCACTTGAAACCTGTGGAAACAACTATGAAAGTGGTGAAAGCCAATCAAAAACTTTACAGGGAGTAACAGAACCACTGAGCTGAATGCTGCTAAAACACTGAGGGGAACTGCAGAATTGGGTGAGAATTCTCTGTGGGTTTGTCACTTCAATCAGCTCCTTTCACAAGTCGTTGTATGACCTATGTTAATATAAAAATATTGATTATAGCTGCTTTAAATTCGGCCTCCAATACAATAAAGTGTGCAAAAAGTGAAGCCAAGTGAAAGCCACAGTAGCTGAGTAACTCTTATTTTGAGAAATAATATGAAACTAGACTGAGGTTATACAGCAGAAACAGCATTTTAATTCAAAGTCACTTCAAAGTTTGTTTAATGACACAACTGCCCCAGTACACCGTTATCTGTGCATGGTAGTTTAATTATGCCCTTCCTTCCATATCCAAGGAACATGACTTACAAAGCTTTTTCAAATCACATGGGACCAGTAATCATTTTTTTAAAATAATTCCAACAGAAAATGACACCAGGATCTATAAAATCACGGGCAAACCTCCACGAGACAAATCTTCGCAGACAAAACGTCACCTAAATTTATATTCATACCATTAAAAAAACCTGCCAACACCAAGAAAAAAAATTACATGAATAATAATCAAAGAGAAGCACATTACCAGCAACAAAGATGACAGTGATTTTAAATATTGTATTAACTATAATTTGCAGTAGCCCCTAGGTCATACTCAGACTTAAGAAGTTGCTAGAAGAGCCACCAATAAACCCTCTTAATGAACTCTACAATATTTAATACTGATGCGGCACTGGCTTTATGAAGTCTGGCTAGAGGACACTCCATAATTAAAATGTCTAAATAATAATGAAGCCAAGTTGTTTTTCAGTTAATTTGGGTGTCCAACCAGTCCTTTAATATAGAGTTTCTGGTAGCAGATAAGTTGGTCACAGGAATTTGTTTGAGTAAAATAGTTCATCTTAAATTTGCTGTATTGCCAAGAAGTAATAGAACTGGGTCTAATTGTATCATTACAGTGTGTCTATATGGTGTGGTGAAATTAAAACAGCTGACCTTTCCAGTATGCATAGCTGCATCAAGACGACAGACGACAGCTCAACTGATCATTTCACTTTGAATGAAACATAAAGCAATGAATGATTGTTGACTGAAAGAGTTAAGACACATTTTTGAAGACAGTGAGAAACATTGTACCATATAAAATCCCAGCTGCAGCTTGTGCTATAAAGTGCGTGCATGTGTTGCTAATCCACAGCAGAAATCAGTAAATTACAGAAACAAGGCTGTGAAAAATTGTGTGGAAGAACAGTAAGGTAATAACTACATGGGAAATAATGGGAAGTTCCACATCTGTACCTGGAAATGACAGAAATTACTGTATTACCTGCAACCTGGCATGTAACTACCAGGTTTTATTTAGGAATATTTTATAAAAAGGTATTTCTGTTTTGATCCCCCTTGTTCCAAAGTAGTGACACAGAACAACAGGTATTACTCTGGTTTGTGCATAAATAAAAGAACATTTCCCTGATGATGGATCAGAGATGAACTCAGGACAGGATTTTCAGGACAAAGATAGCAGCTGAGCCACTTGATCAGTCTATTCAATCTACGTCTATGTCTCAGTCTATGTCTAAGTGCTTTCTCTATACAAAGAGCCTGTGCTATTCACTGGAACACATAAGCACCTGAAGAGTTTTATTGGAAGGTGAACTTAGTAGATCACCTTCCTATGTCTACAAAATCGAGTAAGATGTTCATGTAAGTTTTTATATGTCCGAGCATAACTGCTAAAGATGAAAGTGTAGAAACATTACAGCTGTCTTCTTTTTCAGCTCAGGTCTTCGGTCTTGCCAACCCTCACAATGAGGCTCAAATTAAACGCAGGCATGTGATGTTGAGCGTCTGGTATAAAGTGACCAGCCTGTCTTCAAGCCAAAGGCAACACGTTCTTCCCTATATTATTCTCTGTACAATGTCTTCAGTGTCTTTTTCAAGCAACCCATGAAGCAACACACTGTTAACAGGACCAATTTATTCTTTTTGTCTCGACTGCTTGTTTTAATATTATCTGGACTAAAAGCTGTGTTAGTGTGCGCTGAATTTAAATTCAATACGCCACAGGTCATTTGTAACTTACCAATGCAGAGTGACTGGCCCAGGCCGACTTGTGTAGTTTGGTGCACAGCTTCGTATGTCAGGGTACCCGATCGAGACACAATGCCTGAAAGAAAGATTTCAAAAAACATTTATTTATTTTGCAAAATCAAAACCAGAGCACCACTGCAGTCAGGGGTGATAAGATGATATAAAATGCAGCTGTCATTTTCTGTTGTTTCATCATGACAGCAAAAACAAATGAGATTACTATCGTAGCACCGCTCAGCTCTGTAACAGCTGTTCTGTCTGTGCTTTGGAAATGATGGCGGTCGAATTACTATAAAAACAGCCTTCGTGTAAAGGTTCACTGGTCAACGGCAGCACACACTGCTTATCAACCTGTCAACAGCAGAAACTCAATCTATGATTTAAGTGCTGTAAAAGTTTGATTTGGGAGGAAAAGTATTACACTTCATCACACTTCAGTCATTTAAAGATTGCTGTTGAAGAGTCAGTCAGCAGATGAATCTGTTTACAAACACAAACATTAAAGCTTTCATTATTTTATTCCTAAATAAAATGACCTTTCGCATGTAAAAGGCAGCTTATATGTTCATGTATAAATTAAAAGCTAAAAAAAATCCAAACAAAAAATTCAAAGTGTCTGATTTCTTAAATTTCACAGACAGGAAATCTCACCAATTCTTCCTTTCTTGTGAATGTGGCCTGGCATGATCCCAATCTTGCATTCTCCAGGCTGCAAAAAGATGCATTTGAAATTTTTATTAAAATAAAGAACATTTACTCTGACATGCACGCATATTACTGTGTTTTAACTTTACTACTGTTGCACGACATCGCTGGAAATGTTGCATAACTAGTTTCCAAACCTTTGAACTCTGCCTTCAGTTTCAGGTTTTTCTTTACTGTAGAAAAGCTGTTCTCTACAGAACACAGTAATTCATTATTTAGCTTTTTTAGCTCACTTTAAATAAACCAGAATAAATTTGATAACTATTCACCACCAAAATCCCAGAATACCTTTTGTCAGAATGCAAATTTTGCTATACCCTACCCTAAAATCCTGAAAACATGGAATATTCAACCCATATAATTTATTATATTATTATAATTTATTATTTTCTAAAAAAGTAATTCATTATATATAAAACACATCAGTACAAATAAATCATACTCTTAAGGTTTTAGTTACCTTGTATTCACTGGTTAATAGGGTAACAGAATTTTAACGCATTAAATCCGAATTATACCAGGATCCTTGAGAGGGACTTTCAGTTCTCCCTCTCAAAAGAAAAAAGTGTCAGTATGTGTGTGTGTGTGTGTGTGTGTGTGTGTGTGTGAGTGTGCGTGAGAGCTCACATTGATGACTCCTGGGCAGTTGGGACCTATGAGGCGGGTGGTGCTCTGGCGCAGGAGCTTATGTTTGACTCTCACCATGTCCTGCTGGGGGATGCCCTCAGTGATGCACACCACCAGAGGCATCTCTGCGTCGATGGCCTCGATGATGGCTGCCGCCGCGAACGGAGGAGGTACATAAATCACAGTGGCATCTGCCCCTGTGCCCTCCTTAGCCTGAGGCGAGGAATAAAGGCAGCGGCGGTGGATTAAAAATGGAGATTCTAAAGTTATGAAATAGTGCCACCTAATGTTTCTTTAAAAATCCTCTGTAAAGCTTCAACACTTCCTCACAAGACTTTTGCAGCAAGATCCACATATTTCAGTTTTTGTTTTTAATATATTCACAAAAGATTTTAAAGGGTCGTACATACCTCCTTGACTGAATTGAAGACAGGCAGGCCAAGGTGTGTTTTACCACCCTTGCCAGGGGAAACACCTCCAACTAACTGGGAGCCATAGTCGATAGACTGCTGACTGTGAAACGTTCCCTGCGAGGCAAGAGGAGTCAGTGTGTATATGAGTGTGTAATGAAGTGAGGTACAGCCACTCCTGTAGCGTCAACCTTGAGATATCATTACAGACAGAGAGGAAGGAGGAAATATGCTGCCATCTGGGATTAATCACCTGTGCTGCGGACTAAAGGGATGGATACAGAAGGGAGGCTGTGCCCTTTTAAGGGGATGCAGCTACTGGTAAATATGTCCAATGAGAGGAAATCGAAATGTTCAAGACAGGAAAATAATGATGTAAGCTAAGTTTAATCTGCTTGAAAAACAAATCAAAAGCAGCTTTTGGATGTTTTCCAACACCTGTGTCTGTAAAATATCTCCCAAGAAAGACTTGCTCCCATGTAGGATATAGAGAACAGGGCTGCAACTAATGATGACTTTCACTATTGATTGTCATGACTGTCATGGCTTAAAGATTTTATTCCTGACATTCATAAAGTTGATTCATTTGCTTCAACCCAAACAAAAACACATCTAATTAATCATTTTTGCTAATCTAATATCTAAACCTCATAGACCCTAATAGAGACAGTCTACACTTTATACTACCATAATAATTTAAATCTAATAACTAACACATATTATCAATTTTTTTTCATCTAAATTTTTGATAAGAATTGCTGCCTAGATAAGCTGAAAGGTTTTACTTTTCTGTCCTGAAATTTCTTGTTACTGACTGGACGAATTATATGATACTATTAACCTTTCATAAACCAACACAAACCCACAGATATCAGTTTTGTTAGACATATGGGGATACATGTATAAAAAGACACATTTTGTTATATTTCTTAGATATATTTTCATTTGATGGAAAAGTGCAGCCATAAAACAACATGAACTCTAGCTTGAGCTTCAACTTTTCTTGTTGACCTGAAATGGCAAACAATTCTTATCAAAAGGCACTTTAGCATCTCTAAAGCACTACGTTAAGACAGAACATATAGCTATAGGTCTGAGTGTATTAATTTCACTCTGTTCATACTGTTAATAGTGAATACTGCATTTATCTCCGCATATTTATGTACACCCCTCAATATTATTTATATAGCTCTATACAAGAGTATTACTCTTGTACTCTGTACTTCACTACGTTTTTGCACTCCTGGTTAGATGCTAAATTGCATATCATTGTCTCAGTATTTGTACTGTACAATAACAGTAAAGTTGTATCTAATCAAATCTCTACTAATGTATATGATGTGTATATATTAAGAGGGAATAGAATAAGACGATTTTTTTTCAGCTTTAAAGCAACTTAACAGAAAAAGGTGGAAATTGGAAATGAAGAGGTTAATACATGTAGGCAAAGAAGAGGGTGGCTGGTGTTGGTAATCTCTGTTATTACTTGCTGTTCTGAGTGTTCTGTGTTTGGTACAAATATCACCACCAGGCCCCATTTGAAATGAAAAACAAGATTGAGCAGCAATAACACTGAAGGGGATACAACATACTTTGGGAGGTAAAATCTTGTGAGTGAATCTCAGTTGTACTTTCCCAGAAAATTAGTGCATCAAGCTGGTGTAAACAAATACCATCAATCTGTAGTCCGTCAATTATTACTGAAGATATGGAAACAATGTAGATAAAGCAGCCAGGGGTCATAACTACAAGTGCAAATAAATGACCTTATTGTAAAAATGAAAACTAGCCAAAGAGGAATTAGAAGCTATGAATCAGCATTTTTGTCCTGATTGTAATTTACTCCTTCACCCTGCTAACTTTGCTGTTTTTGCCAGTCATTATTATCGCAAATGTTGGGACAATAAATTTGAAAAATCGCTTGCTTATCAAGCCAGAAAGACACCACAATGTGCACTCAATAGCACTTGCTTCATTTCTCATCCTTTTCTAATTACCCGGAGTGTTCACTGGAACTATATTTAACAACCTTTTATTATGTTGAAGAGAAAATGGAGGATGAAAAATGGAATGTGCGTAAGGACAGCGGGGGGATATAAATCTGTAAAGTCCACGTTTCTGGCTTGTTGAACACACTTGCCAAGATTTTTTATTCTCCTTGACTGGACACGGTTCAAAGCGAATCACCTGAGCTTTTTATGCTCTTGAAAAAAGACTGCAAGGGTCAACAAGCTGCCACACAAAGTTATTATTATTGACTAAAACAATGACTAAGGGTAGTCAAGGGGAAAAAACTCAAGTAAAACTAAAAATGAAATTCTCCAAAACTAGCTGAAATAAAACATCAACAAAGCTAATTTAAAGGCCTTTAAAGCAAAGAAACAACTCTGACAACAACGGCACAAGAGCAACAGTGAAGTAAATTACAACAGCATCAACTGATCCAAGACGTTTGTAAGCATTTACACAGATGATCACGAAGATTATCGTGAAAAATACTTCTTCTTCTCTCTTAACACATTTACACTTCGCCTGAACCTCTTTAAATTAAAATTATTCAATTCTTAAAATGTACTTTATTTGACCTAATACTGTAATCCTCTTTTTCCTTTTTTGTAATTCTACGAATGCTAATTCTGTCAATCCACCCATTACATGTCTGTCTTCCCTGAGAGAGAAACAAAAGTCTTTCAGTTGTGTTGTGCTTCAGTTGGGAAGGAGTCCTGTAGGACTTTTTGTTGCTTTTCTGAGGAAACGAAAGAGATTTTTTCCTTATCTGACTTAAAGGATTTTAAAGACATTGAGACCTAATTGTGATTACAGGCTATATAAATACAACTTGACTTGACTTATTACATTTGGACCACAGGTACACCAAGGTGGAAACAAATTGTGACTTGTGAAAACTTTTATAGTCTATGCTCTCTGGCAATTTTACTCATACAGAAAAACTTGAGACTGGAATTGTGTGTGTTGGCAAGTGTGTGTGTGTGTGTGTGTGTGTGTGTGTGTGTGTAAGGAAAAACTGAGATTACACAACAATATTACAGTAACCTCATCTGTTGTGAAGCAATATTAAAAAAAATGTGTTGATGGTAACAAGTCGTCAGTACGAACCTGCTTCCCTGTGAAACCTTGGCAGATGACCTTCGTGTTCTTGTTGATGTAGAGGTTCTGTCTCGATCCTGTATAACAGTGTCTGACTCCACTCTGCTGCACTGAACGGAGAAAGGGATGGGGGGCAACACAGACTGATTTTAGGTGACAGATATCAACACACAGGTCGATATTAATCATCAAAACCTTACAGAGCGAAGGTCATATCCTCTGAAAAAGACAATAACTGTTCTGCATGTGAAACATTTCTGCATTAATTAAGGTGTACAGATACAAAAAGATAAGCTGTCATTAAGAAAAACTGTTTGGAGGTGAAGACAACAAAATAGATCTTTTTTTTCACAGTGAAAAGTAACAGTTAAAATAAAACTCTTTTATTCCAAAAAGTCAAAGTGTTTTGGCAATAATCTTTTCTGCAGTCATCTTATTGTTGGTGAGCAACAGCTTTTCTTCAGACTTTTACTACAACTGTGACCACAAACATTCTTAATACTCAATATCTTCAAATTAGGGATGGTTGCTTACGCTATGGAGCAGTTATGATGTCAAATACTGAAGGAAACATAACACATGGAGAACAAATTATGTCTAATCGCACTGACTGATTGGAAGCGTTAAACTAGAATTTAACAGACTTCCTGGGTATGATACTGCCATCAATTTAAAAAGGACATTACGAGCACATTTTGAAAACAGTGGACTAAAATGAAACATTCTTTAAAGCTGTATTAATCTGCATCTTATACACTGACATTGTATTAAATAGCTAAATTTAATTAGACAGAGTTGTAGGGACAGCCCCACAGAGAACTGTCAACCAGCTCTGCATTTTTAAAGACACATTGAGCTCAGTGTTTTGCTCTTCCAGCCCACATGTTTACTGTACAGTCCAGTTCAGTTCCGCTGATCTTAACTAGGTTTCCAAATGCCAGGATTAGTGCTGTAGTAAGGAGCAGGACACATTCCGATCAAAGTGCAAGTGAGGAGACTCTTAACTTTTACAACTACTGTGAGACTACAGATGTTATAGAACAGCCTCACTGTACAGGTAAAACTAGCAACATGCTGCATAGTGTACAAAACTCACTATGAGCTACCACAGAAACAGTAACTGGTTAGACAGATGTCAGAACTGTAATTCAATATGGTCTCATATGAAGGTATAAAATCACAGCAGTTTCTCTTCTAATCACTGTTAAAAGGAGAAATTCTACTTATTTCTGAGCACAAGCATATTTTACTGTTCACATTGGATCAGGAACAAAAACTGTACCAACAATGGCCAATTTATCTTTTAACTTTTTTGCATTTTTAGTACTTGTAATTTTATATTATAAAGCTTCATTGTTCATAAAGCTGGACTTAAGGGCTTGAATTACTTATTCAGTCTTGCAAAAATTTGATTGAGCCATTTGTCTATCAACAGAAAATGAAATGAAACACAAATGTGATAAAAAGGCAAAAAGGTCAAACATGTGCTGGTTTAAGTTTTTAAACTGGAGCTTGTGGTGACCTTTTTTCCCACTTTGTGACATTTTGTGAACTGCTTTAATAACCAGTAATTAAAAACAAAATCATTGCGTGCAGCCTTAGACTCATTAAAGAAGACTTCATTCATATTTTGCTCCATAAACAGATGATATGACACCGTGACCTCCATGAATCAAAGGGGACACTGAATGCTACACACCTACACTGATTCAAATAAGTATGTTCAAGCCTGCAAGGAAAAAGGCATCAAAGAAAAGTTGCCTGCTAGTTACAAATTAAGCAGAAAAAACTTTGTATGGACTTTAAGATGCGTAACTTGTTTCAGAAAACTCGATTCAAAGATTTGACAAAATAACATATTTTGTTGTTAAATGTGGTGTTGAGGCTTCAGAGTAGACTAAGGTAAACCAGGGATGTTGACCCTCACTGATTGAACTTTGGTCTTCTGTCAGAGCCTCAGTTCAGAGACAAGTTATCACTGAAAATGTACAAAGTTCAGTTGCCCACCTGAGGCTAAACGTCCTAACAAAGTGAAAACTACTAAACTATGGTTGCATGTCAACAATCCAGCGATGCCACTTGTAATCTTGTTGCATCGTCTGCAGCAAGACTTTGATATCAGATCTCTGAAATGCTCAGAGCTGCAAGCATGGAGGCTGGAGACAGACTTGAACAGTTAATTTAGCTTCTTCCACTGCTGTTCAAAACTAAACATGAGGTACTCTGTGAAAACAACTTGAGCAGAGTGAATGGAGACGCTACATTTAGTCAAGAGGACACGCAAGGTCAAGGATCAACACTTGCTCTGGCCTAGGAGCAGACTGGCAGTGGGTTAAAGTTAGATTCCAGCTGGACGTGAGCGAAAAGCTAGCTAGTTAGCTATCTGTCATTGAGCTATAATAACATATACGGGGGCAGGCTAATGTGGCTAACTAGCCAGGAATCTGACAGCTAGCCGAGGGGAGGCTTGCTAGCAGAGCAGGACTGTGGGGGCCTCAGCTAAAGTGCCACACAGAGACAAATGGTTTATGTCTGTTACAGAAAATAAACTGTCAAACGTTTCAAGTGATTATAATGATAATTGAGTAAAATACTTACAAAGCAGCCTGGCAAACAACCTGCTGTGAGACATCTTCGGTCACTCACCAATGACACCGGAGGCTCAGGACCCGACACACGGATCTTAGTTGACTACAAATATCCTCATCAAATCTTTTAAATCAACTTGAAACATTTTTTGTTTAGTAATGAACTCATTTACCTCCGCATTCGTCTATACTTGGCTTTTTTTCCCCCTGCGCTATGAATTTAATACATAAGACAGATACGAGTAGTAAAATTATTCCAGGCGAAATAGTGGGCCGCTGCTATTCGCAAGGAATTCTGGGTAGTGCAGTTCTCTTCAGGATGCTTGAAAGAAAGCGTGCCAGCACTAGAGGGCGTATCAATCACATGGACAATTTCAGTAAATGTCACCCTGTCACTTAAAAGTTTTTGAAAGCATGAAAGTTAATTTTTGATCTTGGAAGCAGTAAAAGCAAAATGAGGACAGCAATAACTTCATATTTATGTTTTGAATATATTTTGTCACGTGTCCCTTTCCCTTTATTTTAAAGTAATCCTTTCAAATAATGCTGTAGAAATACTCACAGAGTGCAGCTGTGATGCGTTTAAACAAAAATTTAACTGGTCCATTATTATTCTATACTATCATTTGTCTTGCTTACTTTAAATAACACAAATAAATTTTTTGGCTTATAGTGAGAATTTGCATTACCCATCTTCTACATTGCTGAACTTCAACATTCTCATAGAATAAACAGATATGCATTTTTTTTTTTTTTTTGAGATGAAATGAAACATTATAGGAGGCTTATTTGGAAACACTAATCTGCATCAAAAACTGGCTCTTTCATATTTGAGCAGTGTGTGTGTGTGTGTGTGTGTGACAATAAGAGTCTGTCTTTTTTGTGTTCCCTCCTCTTGTGAACAAGTTATGACATGTGACTATCGTAAGTTTTATAAGAGAACAGGAGACTCCAGCGTTTGCCAGGAATTTAGTTGGCCATGTATGTTAAATATCCTATTTCAATTATTATGTAAAAGTCAGTGCGTGATAGTGGCTAAATATATTTACTCACATACTGTACTGACAGCAAAAAGGACATTTTTTAGGTACTGGAAACTTTGCCTGAGTAATTCAATTTTGTTGATTTTGTTCTTCCATCACAGGAAAATATTGTAGTTTTCTATACTGGCGCATCATCTGTTTTCATCTGCTGTCACCTTATTCCTGAAGGCTGGGCAGTGGGAATATGTACTTTTTTTTCTTTTTCTTTCCCTGGATATCCAGTTTTATCTAAAGGAAAGACACATTTGTTGTACTGCAGACTTACTCACAACACCCACCAATAACCATCTTACATAATTATATATAATTAGTAGGCCCATATAAATGAAGCCAAGCTTCTTATGAATTCTATTTTAAGAACAGGTATTTAAAGTCTCAAACTATAATTGCATCAAGGTGCAATTGCACAAAGTAACTTGAAGACATTATTTTTGTCTCATAAACAAATGTGGTAAATGTGGTATTCACAGTTGACATTATACTGGGGGAATCTACTCATGTTACTAAATTACATATGTTTGACACTCATGATTATGCTTTTCTGTTTCTCTTTATTGTACACAACTATACAATAACAGCTAGTGGTCAGGCCTCAGAGTCAATCTGGTTTTTACTGTAGATATTAGAAGTGGATGACATGGATGGATAGACTGCTCTATCACGGTATATGTCATCTTACATTATATCTCAATATTGATGTATATCATAACATTCACTGGAAAATCATTTGAAAAAATGTTGGCTAAATAACCCAAATTGCTGTTGTTGGCTATTCCAGCAAATTACATATTTGACAAATGAAGGTATTCAAATTGATGCAAAAATCGAGAAACACTGACGACTATGGCTACGCACAATCAATGATATAAAAGTGTTAGCTCCAATGCTATGACCAGTGTGAAGACTCTCTGACAAATCCAGAGTATATCATCTCACATTAGCCATACATAATGACATACAGTCCAACCCCACTCAGTATGGTCTGAGATACCTGGGACAAAAATTATTGCATTCCGGGATGTGAAGATTATGAGCGAGAAGCAATGCCTCAAATCATTTAATACACATACACAAAGACATGCAGTCAAATCTGTGGATGTTTACAATTTTACAAAAGTTCCTGTAACATTAAACAGGATCATCCACCTTAATGCTGCCTTTGGGTACACTCCCAATGTTTCGTAATTATGGGTCGTAACCAGATGACACCGTTAACTCTGTGAAGTGAAACCACGACTGTTAATATAAAACAGTGATTAAAAAATTGCAGAGAGGAGACTTTAAATGGTGTAGAGCATGTATTAAACAATTACATTGTTAAAGTGTGTAGGATGTAGCCATAAACAGTACATACAGTGTGTTTCATTTTGTCAATTAACTGAATTAAAACGTGAAATATACATGTGTTTATTTTATCTATTACCGCCTAATGTCACAAACTATATTTATATGTTATTTTCATCTATTTTCTTTATTTGACCGTTTTTACGTCATTAAAAGTTGAAGTTTACGAGGAGCATTAAAGTAGGCAGAAACCACCTTCCTCATGCTAAATTCAAGTTGTCCAATCAGGAGCCACCAACTCCTCCGATGCTGATTGGTCGGGCGCTCTACCGTCACATATCGTCGTTACGTCTATTCACAAACACGTTCACGCGTTTCTCCGGTTGTTTCCCGGTTTCCCGGTCGGAGTTTACGTACCGGTGACAGAAATGAACGCAATGACATGAACGAAGCCCAGGAACTCTTCAAGTCAAACACAAAACCTGCCACATTGAGCGATTCAAGATGGTTTTAGAAAGTATTGCGAAGATAATAAAGGTCCAGCTTCCAGCCTACCTGAAGAGACTTCCGCTTCCGGAGACGATCGGCGGGTTCGCGAGATTAACAGGTAACAAAGTGCAGTAGTGTTGTAGTTCAGACTGTCCTGTGAAGATGACCTGGACACTTTGAGCTCAAAGTTCTCTACCTTTAACCGGCAAACAAAAACCCACTCATAGTTATTCTGTGTCCAAACAAACACGTGCTGTGTCCTTAAACGCTCCTTTGCTCCCATATCAGTCTTTGTCATAGTTTCATTTTGTTCCTATTAGCTACATCAGCTCTGTAATGACCTTAAGCTTGTGCCTGTTTTAAAACCTCCACACTTAAGTTTGCATGTGTGTTTCAGTGTTAATACAATTTTGACTGACTAGCCATACAGTGGTTGCTTAAGTTGCAGCATGTCCTCTGCTTTGTAGGTGAAACCCTGTTAATGCCAACAGTTGGAAATGTGATGCTATGTTTGCCTCTACAGCACAATATGTAACCAGCTCAGTCCTCAGGTGATGCACAGACATGACAGTCAACAGTCTCAAAACACAGACTACTTCATCATCAGATCAGTGTTTCACAACACTGTCAGGTCTGTGACTCCATGTTAGGCCCAAAAAGGGTCATTTTTCAAGCAAAGAAATGCCAAACATTTAATAGTTCCACCTTCTCAACTGTCAGAATTGGCTGCTTTTTCTAACCTTACATTATAGTGAATTTATTTCTTTAAGTTTTGTACTTATGGGCAGACAAAACATTTGAAGAAATCACCTTAGGGGGAGCATTGTTTAATGAATACATTAAACAAACATCAATGCATCAGTATCCGGGGCGGTAGTGAGCTGATACAGCAGATTAGTATCTGCAGTGGTGATGACCTTATTGTGTGGAATGGGTATCAGCCACATTGATTTTTTATATTTTATTTCATATTTGCACCCTTCCTACTTTGTGCTGCAACAATTTCCATCTGGATAAATAAAGCTCTGTCTTATCTCATCTTAGGTAAACCTCTTCTGGACTACATTGTGAGCTGTTCATGTCTTTATCATATGTGTCATCTGTTAAATTGAGAACACAACAGCTGATTCAACATATGTGCAGCTCATCAACAACAGGACTCAGCCATACACTGAAAGAAAAGTCCTCAGGGCTTCTGGTTAACTACAAGGGCACAGTTAAAAGAAAGGAAAGTGAGCAGCGGTTGAGAGAACCAGTGAAAGTCCACTTCAATTTGACCTCTTGGCCAACACCGATCAAATGTTGCCTAAAAATAGCCCAAAAAAGTCAAAAAGCTGAGCTAGTCCTGCATTTTTGAAATGCTTTTGTGACAATTGACAGTCTGGAACCTTTTTAGTAGAGCCTCTCTGACAGGCCATGAAACCAAGAGCGTAGCATATTTTAGTGACTGTGGTGCTTCGTACTAATTGATAAGATCTGCAAAAGTCTCACCTTTATTCGCTTTTAAGTTAGATACTGCCAGATGTTGAAGTGAAAAGTCTTTGAAGTTGTGTTTTCTGTCATAAATGAGCAATTCAGTCAGTCAGAGCAGAAATATAATTCCTTAAAGAGATTAAGGATTAGCAGTGTCCCATTAGGCATCAAAATCCTTTTATTGGAAGTATTTTAATTGCCATAAGAGTATTAGGAAAAGTTTCAGAGTATAACTCGTAGCTAATAGTGAAATTACATAACTGTGGTTAATCCTCACTGTGCCTCACTTGTCTGTCCTCTCCATGTATGGTGGACTGAATGATGGGTTTTCCCAAAGCTCTTTTCTGGGCTCAGTGTGGCATTTTCCCTGATAGCTGCTTGTGTGAGATGACGCTCTTCGAACCCAGTAGTAGATTAGGAATGTAGACAAGAGGTGAACTGGTCCAGCAGATACAGTCACCTCACTAGGTTGAGGAGGAGAACAGAAGTAGGTGTAGCAGAGTTAGTTAGTCTCACCAAAATCTGTTTACATAATAATGTATTTTCAAAATGGAGTTTAATTGCACACTTTGACACATTTGACATAAATAAAACAAAATAAAAAAAAGTGTAAACAAAGCAAACCATGTTTGTAAATCCGTGGAAACAATTAAACGATATTAATAATCGTTGCTGATTAATTTTCTGTCAGTTGACAAATTGATTAATCAACTAATCATTTCAGCTCTAAATTGTAAGATTTTAGCACTTCCACTTATTCACATGAAGCCAAATCCCTTTACAGGGCCCAATGACCACAAATACATTTTAAACCTATGGCCAACATTATTCTATACGTTTGCCAGTGTTATTTTCCCGTGTTTGCTATCGTGTTTGTAATCTGCTTGTAATGTGTCTGCAGTGTCCGAGTGGCTCCGGTTGCTGCCTCTCCTGGGTATCCTGGCTTTGCTGGGTTATCTGACCATTCGCCCATTCCTGCCTAAGAAGAAGAAGCAGAGAGACAGCCTGATCAACCTGAAGATCCAGAAGGAGAACCCAAAAGTGGTCAATGAGATAGACATCGAGGACCTGAACAGCGCAAACGTGTGTTACTGTCGCTGCTGGCGCTCCAAAACTGTAAGTTGACAAGTTATTTTTTTCTGTATGTAGCACAGACTGCTAACTAAAATTCACTGTTACATTAGAGAACTTTTATTACTGAAGCCAATCATTCATTCATTTTGTATATGTTCTTTTACTTTATCTTGCTGATCAGCTAATATTAAGTCATTTCCTTTTCTAGTTTCCTGTTTGTGACAAGTCACACTTAAAACACAATGAGCTAACTGGAGACAACGTGGGACCGCTCATACTCAAAAAGAAGATACTGTAATCGACCTCTGATGGGAATTTCCTTTTCACCTCCCCAGCATTTAGTGTTCATTTCTTGACAGTTTGTAACCGTCTACTTTTTTTTGAACAGGAATCTTGGTCTAGCCTTGGTGTCATGATAATGTTGGTCAAAAAATTGACTTCCAGTCTTTATTTGAAGTGGTTCTAACACACCTAAAAATACAAATTTCCACAGTCTGATTGTGAGAAATTATTTTAGGTTGTGCAGTTAAGAATGTTTTGCTTGTTGTGTCCTTTTCTTTGTTCACTTTTGTTGGTTAACTCAACAGCCTTTTTATATGACTCAGCTTTAGTCATGTCTCAATCCTTTTCAAATCAATTACAATTCATCATTGGGACCACTTTGAGGGGAAAACTTGAAACATAAATGCGGTGACTTTATGATGACTTTATGATGAATCTGAACCCATCAGGGGAAAAAGTTTTTTCCCCTTAAATGATCGTTTAAATGAGATACTTAATACTCGTCCAACCCATAATCAACATTTTGTACTGTATCTCTCCATTTTGGACGATTCTTTGGTGTTATTTAACAGTCAGCCTTTGTTAGAGTTCTTTCTCCTGTTTCAGATTGTCTGTGTGTCAACTATTAACATGTCCACACTTTCCGGATGTGAAATATTCTCATAAGTTATTGTGTGTATGGGAGGGAGGCTACTTCTTATTCTTCACATGTATTTTGTTCATAGCCTTCAAAGGTTTGAGTTTTACATTTTGTATTAAACTCCGCTGCCTACAAACATTTCAAACCACTGCACCGTTGAGTAAAAACCAGTTCTATACAAACATTGAGGTTTGAGAACTTTACTTCTGCTGCAACATTTTTGCGCTGTGCTGTTTTTTTCCTGGTTTTCTCTGTGTTGTCACAATGGCTGTATATAGTTGACTTCCTGCTAGAGTATTTCCTTTTTGATTCGTCAGCAATATTTTCTACATAAATGGCCTTTATTGTCAAATCTGTCTTTTCACGATGATGTTCATGAATGACTGATGTGGCTGGAATTTATTCAATCTGCATATGAAATGTAAAAAGTATTGGTCAGGATGTTTAACTCTACAGTTTAGACAAACAGAATTGCAGCTTCATTCTTGTCTTTTACTATTAACAATGGGAAACACTTCATGTGACCTTCAGTTGAAATCATTTTAAATTAATGACACGGTAACTGGGACATCACTTCTAATTTTGGGACTTGTCAATAT
Source organism: Holacanthus passer (assembly GCA_025331565.1). NCBI lineage: Eukaryota > Metazoa > Chordata > Actinopteri > Pomacanthidae > Holacanthus > Holacanthus passer. The sequence continues at coordinate 338,644 of JAFREQ010000050.1, read as the reverse complement.
AGCCTTGAAAAAAAAAATCAATTATGAAATGTTTTCATGCTCATGCATTTGTGAATTGAAAATTGTAAGAAAAAAACTGAACTAGATGATTACATTAGCACAAAAGACAGTGTACAAGTTGAGGCTAATGGAAATGCCATTGTTTTTTTTCAGATATTTGATTTTAAACAGCAAATACATTTTGAAAGGTCAGGGGATCACCAAAGTTCTTACAGTTCATCCTGAGGTGGACATGACTGTTGTTGAGACATTGCAGTCTTAACCACAAATGAAGTGAAGCTCATGGTACTAAAGGAAAAGTAAGAGGGTCAGATTTCATCTTTTGGGCACCATGGATATCTGTACCAAATTTCATGACAATCCATCCAATGGTGGTTTAGATATTTCAGTCTGGACCAAAATGGTGGAGGGACTGACAGGCCAAACTATCACGAGAGCCATGATGCTCCTGTGGCTAAAAACCAAACAGTTCAGAATCTGAAAATTAAAGGCATAGTGAACTGAATTAAGGATATTATTAAGTCAAATAGTATAAGCATGTTGCATAGTAATAATTTAAGCTATCACCGAAACTACACCAACGAGTCGGACAATTCTTGGTATGTTTTATCATTTATTGTTCAAAGAATATTTGGTAAAAAACTAATGCTCAATCATGTGAATCTATCATAAATAATTGCTAAAAAATAAAAAAAAGAATTTGAAATGTAAATATATTCAAACAAATCAAAAACATCTCAAGTTACACTGCATACCTCTGTAATAAAAAAAAAACCAAATGTTACAAACATGAAAAATCTACTTTTTTTTCATAAATTCATTCAAAATATAAACTGGTTTACATTAATGTTTTAAATACGGACATGATCATTGTTCAGCATTCATGATATTGGAAGCAGACAAACTGAGTGTAGTAGTTGATAGGAGTTTTAGCAGCACTGCGTGTAAACCAAAGGAAAGCATTGTGGATTATTTAGATCTTTTCCTGAGTATTTGTAAACTACACAAACCCTTCTTATCACCAAGACATACAGCTAACACATATTTCATCCACAAAAATACACAAAGTAATAAAAATATTGCAGTGAGTGCAGAACACCTAAAGACTTAAGCGTGTGTCAACTGTAAAACAATAAAATATGTCAGTACATTCAATTATGTAGGAAACGGCTTATAATCAAATACAGCATTCTGACCTTTTGAAGTTCAGATAAATTGTGTACTTAAATGTAGTCATAAAAATGGGCAAATGGTGGATCCAGTGAATATGACACGGAGGAACAATATCCACCTTAACAAAGATGTACCATATTCGTGCCTCACACTAATAAAGCTGATTAAGCGTTCATTTGGGATCAGAAACAAAACCACACAGCATGGCAGTGCAGACGCTGAGGTGGGGGTCATTTGTTTGGAGCCTGAGGCCTAGAAACCCCTACAGGCTATAAATAAAGAGTGATGCATGTGTTCGTGCAGCATGGAAAACATCAGAAGCTGACTGGCAGACAGAGAGACATAGCGAGCCACTCGGTGGCTAAAGGAAAGCTCAAACATCTGAGGTGCGAAAGCACACCGGAAGTCTCTTACTGGATGAAAACAGGTGATGTCAGAGTGTGCTCTCATAGGTGACAGGAGTTTCATTGTCATCTTCACCTCCTGCTGCAGTGCCTGGGGAAGATGAAGAGGAGAGGAGCTCCAGTAAATGACTGATTACATGCTATTCAGATTCTAAAGTAAACAAACAAAGCAAAAAGCTGAAGACTTGTGTATAACCATGTGTTGCTGTGGGTAATAGCCACAATGCCACGGTTGTGTGGATGTAAAAGACCTGAAAGCACGCCTAACTGGGTAAACAGAGGCAAACTAAAGCTATGCAAATCCTTGTCTGAGAGGACGCATTTATGACAGAGGTGAAGTAGGGAAAAAGCTTTGGAGGAAAGGTTACGCTACTCACACTACGAGGAGACGTTTGACGGGGAAGCTGCGTTTGAATTGTTGAATGTAGAAGTTTACCTACCTAAGAAAAAAGCTGACAAAGTGGGTTTGACTCGCTCACCACAGGCGGAGTTCTTTGGTTTTTGGAGCAGGCGAGGTCCAGCGAGCCCTATGATAAGAGCTCCTACAGGAGCTGTGAGAAGGATGGCCAGCACAGCCACAGTCAGCACGTCCATGCCGTACTTCTGCAGCTGCTCGTCCCCCTTTAACCTGGCCGTGTCTAAAGCTGTGGAGCCTATAGCTGCCTGGTGAGGACAAGGACACTAGTTTTACCTCCATATTCAGTCACAAATGACAATAAAAGTTCACCACGAGAGCACACTTGAAATTAGAATAACATTAAAGTGTCTACAGAAAAAAACATTTGCAGATGTACTACAAAAAATGACTTGCTGGGAAAACCCTATACTGGTATAAAGGAAGATTTGGAAGATGATACCTGCACTGTGGCTTTGGGCATCCACGCAAGGGCTATGAACACTTTTTCCCTCAAGTTGAAGCCCGCACACAACACACAGACAAAGGTGAACAGGACTCGAACCAGCAGGGCGATGAGCAGAGAGGCTATACCCAGACCTAAACAAATAGTCAGACAGAGGAGTTACACTATGTTGGTACTGAGTTATATTGCTTTTTAAAAAACCCAACAATTATTATTATTTCTATTTCCTCTTAACAACTGTGGTCAAGGAGGGGCACAGCAGTGGCTGAAAATAGGAAACCACAGAGGGTGGCTGGGTGGTACTTTTATAATAACCTACTTAGAAATATCTTGTAACTGTGGTACATGTACTCATTCACCTATATCATAATTCCTCTTACACCTTTGCATCATTTTATGGTAGAAAATACAAGGAAGCAACAATTTCCTGAGGATCAAATATATACTTTTTATATATGACATTTTCTTTGTAAACCTATTCTTAAAAATTGAGTTTTCCCTCAATAATCTCCTAGTTACTGCTTATTGATGGTAAGTAATAAAGTTGCTCTCCATGAATTATAATCTTAATAACCTAACACTAACCCTTAACAGTGCTAACCCACAGAATAAGGCATTAATATACTCTTTATAATGACTAATAAAGAGCCATTATGCTACTAATAGTCATGCTTATAAGCAACTAGTTAATGGTGAATATGTCAACCTTAATATAAAGTATTACCAAAGTGCAGTAATGAAACACAACGTTTTAGTGGAGACATTTATCATATTCCATGTGTCAGAACACTAACAACAGCAGAACAGTTTTCAGTACAGGGTCAGTGGCTGTGTTCATGTGATTTCTGCAACATTTTTGACCAGAAGCTCACGTGCAATGCTTGCATTGCATGCAACCATCTGGAAAAGGGACTGGAGCCGTATGAGGACATTTTTAAAAAGGATGAACAGCCTGCAGTCTAAGCGGGTAGAGTTGAGGTTTTAATAATGGCCACCACATCTGCTGTGCTCATCCTCTTTTAAAAGCTGCACACAGTTTCTTTTTAATGGGCCAAGGAGAGAGTTCAGGTTTTCCTAAATCTGTTTTTCTGAGTCTCAAAGCACAAATATACTGTACACCATTTCAAATATGTACAGTATATCAACATTACACATAAGTTCAGAGACAAGATGATGAATTCTGGGTAGTGAAGCCTGGGTGAAAGTTAGAATAATAAACTATTTTTCAAGATAATGATGTGTAGTTGTGCTTCAACGACAGCTACCTGCAGAACACCAAAATAGTTGATTTTGGCCATTCGTTCTGACACAAATAAGATTGCTTTTGTTGGGAGAAAGCTCTGTAGATACTGTCACGTGGGAACTTCTATGGAAGTACAGTATAATGGTGCTAAGACAGACTCAGGTTTTAATATTTTCTGTACACAGAGAGAGATAAAACTCTCTTGGGGGTTCTTTTTTGGATATGCAAATATATTTACATCCATAGAGTCATATTTAAATCTCACACAGTGATAACAGCCACCTCATTGTTACTGTAAAGCGTGCGTGTGTGTGTGTGTTTTGTGTGTGATCATCTTACCGACTGTGTATCCCTGCAACTCAGAGACTCGAATCTCTGCTCCTATTAGTCCGAAGAGTAGAGGCTGAAACACATCCCATGCCCACCCCACCACTTCCTCCACACGTGCCTTAAGACAAACACACAGAAATGTTAATCTTTGACATGCAGCAGTGTGGAAACAATTACTAATGTACTGATGAGGAACTTACTGTACAAATTAGTATGTTGATAAATAGCATGATTCAATAATTCGTTATGAAAAATACATTTTAACCTTGTCAAAACCTTGCTCTAACGGTGGATAATTGTAAATAGAGAGCTGAAAAGCATGCTGTGTGTACTACACATGCGGCAGGCGTATGTCATTACCTTTTCTGTCCCCCAGCCGAGGCCAGCCAGGAAGGCCAACACCAGGGTGCAAAGGCCTCCAGAACCAGGAAACCCGGCCACACCGCTGCCAAACACGGCAAAGACGGACAGACCCAGCACCAAGAAGGATCGCTTCATTACTATGTGTTTCTAGGTGAAAAGACAGTCAACGATTAAATAGAGAATATTTTAATATAATGAAATCTATACATACATTATTAGATATTAGGTAGCAAATATTAGGTAGTACTTGATTTTTATATGTAGTGGTGGTTAATCTCACTTGTGTTTAATCTATACTCATTCATACACAAGGCTATTAAATGACATTTAGTCATATCTGTTATGTAAAGAAATTCTTGACTCACAAAAAAGCCTCTTCCTTTCCTGTGTATCCCTGTTTGTGTTCTCACAAACATTTGTTAGCTCTTCTCAAGTTGTGTCATAAACAGGCTGTGGTGTCAAGTGGTGTAACGATGACTAAGAAATAGTAAAACTGGTCAATATCACGGTCATGTTGTAAGAGCATGCCTACCTGGTCAACACTAGGAAAGTACTGGATGATGAAGCCAAGAAGAATCCCAGCAACCATCCCACCAACCACCTCCAGTACGCCTCTCAGGAGGTTGTACCAAGTGGAGCCTACAAGGATAAGCAGAGACAATATACAATTAATATAATTAACTGAGGCCTAAAAATGTGTAGACAATGACAATGTGGAACAGTCGCTGGGTAAACATTCATGGTAATACTTTGTGTTTAAATGCAGTTTCATATAGCCCTACAGTGGCTCTATATTGTGGTATACTGGAGTCATGAAACACAAAAAGCACTGTGACTGTGACAAACAAGAGGAAACAGCACAGTCACACCCTCTGCTGAGCTCCTGACGAACTACAGATAGAAGTTATTTATTTCATGTCCTCTCATTGTTGACCTTCACTGTGGTACACTGAACTTGCTGTCACTCTCTTGGAGATAAAGGTGGTGTCGTATTCAAGAGACACAACACTGAATTCAGCATTTCTCATTTTCCTTCATCTCTCCACACACGCAAAAACACACATCCACTGGTTACCTGTGGCAAAGGCCATGCCCAAGCATGTGGTGAACCCTGTGATGGCGAGAATGTCGTCAAAGCTGCCTGCAGCCATCAGCAGGGTGGGGATGCCCTGCTCCACGCCGTATCCGTCCTTCTGCAGCAGCAACATGGAGGGAACCACCACTGCTGGAGACACAGCGCCCAGCACAAAGCTGCAATAGGAAAGAGATGGATTCTTACAAACAAGACATTGGAAAGTATCAGCCTTTAAATGCACTTGGAGAGATGCAAAAGTATTATACACAAGATTATATAGTTTATACTGTGGCTGAGATATGATACTACACCCAAGTTTTATAAAATTATGTTGATTCTCTAACAATGGTCATTTTGCGGTGCTGGAATTTCCAATCATTAAAATTCTGCTACCAATCTTAAAAAAAGAATTAGCAGAAAATTCCTACACAATTATGTGCTTACAGTGATCTTCATCCTCAAAAAGTGACATCTGAATCGGGCATTACGAAAATATTTGTATTGGCCCCCATCCACCCTTCAACCACTGATAAGCAACACACACAGAGGGGGAACAGGCCATCAGTGTAGGAAGGAAGTGTAAGAACTACTGACAGCACACGAATGCCGATGAGGCAGAAATATAAAGAGTCTTATTCTGGAGTGTAAATTTATAGTGTAAATGTATTTGTCCTACAGACAGACAGACTAATCATTAGTAGATTAATCCATTAGTGGATCGAAAGAAAACATTTGCTGGTTCCAGCTTCTTAAATGTTAGGATTTGCTGCTTTTCTTTGCCATTTATTGTAAATATTTTATTTATTGTAAATGAAGGTTATGGACTGTTGGTTGGACAAAAGAAGCAATTTGAAGATGTCACTTTGGGCTCTGAGAAATTGTGATTAGCATTTTTCACTATTTTTTGACATTTTATAGACTCAACAAAAATAATCGGCAGATTCATTGATAATGAAAATAATTGTTAGCTGCAGCCCTACTGTTTTATCGCCCAACCTTATCAGACATCAGAAAAGAGGCTGTAATGTGATCTAGTCTCAGAGAACAGTGACATCTATTCTCTACTTCATGGGAACAGGTTCCTTGTCGGTACAGTGTGTTGTACAGTGTTAGTCTAACTTATCTTTGTCATCAAATCCAGCCCTCCATGTCTTATTTCTAACGCTTAACATTCTCATTCTGCTGCAGCTTCAGAGGAGTAAACTGCTCCTGCAGCACGGAGAGCTGAACAGTCCACTCACACGCAAAAAAATTACTGATTGTTTTTCTGTTAGAAAAAAGTAAGAATGGCAACAAAAAAGTTAAGTGAAGTTGAAGTCAGTCTGCGCTTTAAACTATGCCAGAGTAAATAAAGGCTTTTAACATAACTTGTCTCACTGCTTTGCCTACTACTTCCCTAAAGGAACAGTGTCTGTTTGACTAGACTTACTGTGAAGGTAACACTAAACTTGTTATTAAGTAGAAAATGGAAAGTTGAGACAGAGAGGGAGAGTAAGTAGTGCTGTATTTACCCAAGGATGAAGCCCCACACCCAGGGCAAACCCATGAGGAAGTGAGAGACCAGAGCCAGGGTGCAAGCCTCTATGATACAGGGCCCAGCTGCCACACGGATACACACCGACTTTAATTTCCTCAGAGCCTGACAACACACACACACACACACACACATCATGAGTTTGGTACTGAAATTGGTTTAAAGGGAAGAATAACAAATGTAGTGATATGAATGATTTGTTGATTAATTGACAGAAACACTGCTGCTAACCAATGCTTGCTGGCTTTTCCTCATGTCATATCACTGGAAATTGGTTACTTTGGATTTTTTGGCTTTTCAGACAAGTTAAGCAATACATCATGTTGGGCTCCAGGAAGCCCATTTGTCATTATTTTTGAAAATTTGTACAGGTAATGACCAAAAAATTAAGATCACTCATATGCACAAAGATGAGATTAGTATATTATTATCATGCATCTCTAAACATTTCTGTGTGCAGATGCTGAGCAGATACAACAGTGGAGTAGGTGGCATACCATGGGATCCAACCCCAGACCAGCTCTGGCCAGAATGACAGCCAGAGCGATGTTCCTCAGTGATGCAGACCATTTGTGGTCAATGTACACTCCATTGGTTACAACTGGGATGTTTCTCAGCAGGAAACCCATCAGCAACATACCTGCAGCACAGCAGAGGGTGTGAAAGAGGAAAGATGATCCTTCAGGACTGTCAGGTCTCTCACACAGACACAGAACCAGAATAAGGATCACCTGCTGCTTTTTGAACTTGCAGTGTTGATGTTGGACACCTGAGACACTGAGACTCACTGGGGGACTGTGATCACTGTCTTATAGCAGGAATAATTCAAGTTTCAACAAGATCCAAACCATCTCTACAAATTCACAAAGCATCTACCAATTCTTATGTTCAAAACATGCAACATGAGAATATAACATGACTATGTTACACCACATTATTAAGAATTGCAGAATTAATTTATGTGTATGGCTGTAAAACTGCAAAAAGGGAACAAATAGAACAGAAAGAACAGACACTGAGCTGGTAAACAAGAATACCCTTTTGAGGAAAATCACAGGAAAATGAAGTTTATATAGAAACAAACTCCAAGATCTATCCTACTTGAACTTCAATCTACCTTCTGATGTTATTTGAGAATAAGGAGTGGCTTCAACTTCCGTGACTTTTATCTTGTTTTGGGTTCGGCTGGTGGTTTATAATTTCCATTTCCAGATACATAACACCAGGAATTAACATTATATTACATTTAAACCACTGCCAATTGCTACAAAAGGGGGTATTTACACTATCAATGCTGTGATTTATTCCAAACTAGCAATGATGTAAAAAAAAACAAACATGAGATGTCATTCCATCACTTTGAGTAAACAGGGCTTACTTAACCAGACCCTGACCAAGACTCAAGTCTCTGATATTTCATAATTAGTGACAACATATGTCTTAAATAAAACAGTCTTTTACCCTGCAACAACTTTTGATTAAGAGTAGGATCATTAACATGCATTTCCAAGCTATCAGGAAGATCATTATTTAGGCCAAACACTACAAGAGACCAACAGAATCTGCTGCACCAGGAGCTTATATGTACTTGACTAAGAACAGAGCAAGTAAGCAACATGACTGTACAGTTAATCATGAAGTCACTTTCACCTCATGTGATTTTTTTTTATATCAGTGACAAAGGTGAAATGAATCAGCCAGCACATTCCTTTGTTATACGTCACCATCCACGGCTTATAGATGTGTAATACATTAAAAGCTGCTGGACAGGCACATAGCCTGTGGAAAGCTGAAGTAGGTTGTTAGCTCATGCTGGCCTCTCTGTTTTGTGCTTGGGTGAAAGACTTGCAAAAAAAAAAAAAAAGTAAGAGATTTGTATCACTGAGGGTAACATCATGACAACACAGTGTACCCATCACCACCTCAACCTGCCATGTGTCAGCTTCTTATAAATACTTGACTCATGCTGAAATATGTGACTGATTGATCCAGTACAACTATAGAGGTAAATAATGATTGCATGGTTGTGCCTTTATGTAATCTAACAGTTCTGAACAAAAGTATGGCAGGCATTTCCCATATGTCAAATAAGCAGTTTTACAACGAACACAGTGTTACAAAATATCACCCTGGTGGAGGCACCTGCGTAACTAAATATGAAATAAAGGCTTGTGTAAACACACCAGCAGATAAAACATAACCACTAAATCCTCAGCCTTACCAAGGAGTGGTGGGAACGGTGGAAGGTTGGGCAGACGGATAAGAGCCACCAGTTTGCCACCGACAAGCGCACAGATGAAAAGGATGGTGATGCCAAACAGTGTGCCCCCTGGAAGACATTCTTTCTCCGTGATGGACCACACCACTCCAAAGAGCACAGCTGCCAAAAGGACTGGAGGGGACACAGGAAATGGACATTAGATTAATATGTCACTGACAACAATAATGTTTTTATAGGCATTACAAAAGAATGGGTTGGTGAACAGACTCATGTCTCCACAGTTTTTCCACAATCTTGTGAAAGAAGGGATAGACATGCAACACATTTCCTTGACAGGAACCCACTGAGTCAACTAGAGTCCCCTATTACTTACCTTTAGTGACAAGAGAGGCCAGAAGGCCTCTTGGTGGACATGGGCAAAATCTGTGGAGCAAGGGGCAGCAGACAACTGGTGGGTCGGTGTTGGTGCCAGCATCCACCACAGGGTTTCGAGGAATAAAATAGGTGGTCTCCTCTGTGACATTTGGAGTGGAGCAGCGTCGTACCACCACCTGGATCTGGTTCACATTCAGGTGCTGGAGGAGGAGGATCAAAGTGTACACAAGAACAGGTCAGTGATCACATTTGTCTGGTGGACATGATGTTTTGACTCAAGACTTAACACCACATATATAAAGGCAAAACATGATAAAATAAGTATTTTTGCTTTACAACCTCAATTTTTATTACAGTTTTTTGATGTTGATGTTGTAACATCTTGCTTTTTTAAGTCAAACCAAACTGATATTTCACTTGCCAGATAAATATGCATATAAAGTTTTTGATGCCTTACAAATGAACATGAAAACAATATATATTTAGTGATATTCATGGGACACCTTATACAGGACACCAGATCTGAGGTGTCACACTGACACGAATATGAATATATTGCTAATGTAAAGATTAGAAAACAGGTAGGTGTCCCTGCAGTCTTTTTAATCGACAAACTCTGTTCCTACAGGGACAAAAGAGTCGTGCCCTATCAGTACTTTTGACACAGAGGTCGGTCATACCAGCAGATTACAGGCTACAATTTTCCATATAGCTCCGGTGTTATAATGGCTCAAAGTTTGAACTTTGCCTCTGGCTGCCTTTTATATGAACTTTCACATGAGAATAACAGCACGATGAACACAATGAAGAAGGCGAAACAATTAATTGTGCAAGGTTAGAAAACATTACTGTATATTAAAACAACACACAGTGGACTCATGCGAGAGACAACATCATTATTATGTAGCTGAAAATGTCTTATTTAGTGAATATAAAAATAAAAACACAAAAGCCATATTATTTGGAAACTAAACTCTGGAAAAACTTTTTTCTACCAAGAACCAATATTTGTTGTCAGGCTTTTAAACTCACTTTTCAGTTGTGTCAAGGCAGAAAAAGAAAAGTTACACCAAGAGACTCTAGTCTCTTAGTAAAGTTTTTACTCTTAGTAAAGTACAATACCTCCACATGGTTTGCTGCAGGCAAAGCTATCCTGTCCAGCAGTGGGCTGGGTGCTGGACTGGGTGCAGGACTGGGTGCTGGGCTGGGTGCAGGGCTCGGCTCTGGGGTGAGAGGTTTGGTCTGGGTGTCCTCCATGGCAATGAGCTACAGTATGTCTGGTCCACTCAGGTCTGTATCACAGCACATGAAGGCAAGAGGTGGGGTTGATGGGCAGCTCCTTCACTTGTGCTCCTGTTCTGTTCAGCTCTGACTGCAGGCTCCTGTTCACACAACATGGTGTTATCAGAAGGGAAACAAATGATTATTGACTCAGGAAGGGACAACAGTGGTGTTGGCACAGGTGTGGAAATTGGCATGAGATGATAAGTTTAATCTCTCACACATAAAGGCATGTTTTGTTTAACTTAACAGATACAGTAGTGGATCTGATCAAGAGGGTTTTATGAGGGAAATTATCCAGGCTTAAATCCACATGGTGCATCTATCATTAAGGCTAACATGTAGCTAGCTAGTTAGCTTAACATGTCAACAAGTACAAACTAACTCAGCTGTTACTTATTACAATGACTGTGCTCTGCTTTTAATGCCTGTACTTTAAGCCACGCTACACACAAGTGCTTTACATTAAACTAACGCTACTACAATGTTTTGACAGCTCATTATGACAGCAGACGCTTGTTAATCCACTTGCGAACAGACCGCACTAATCAACGCTGACAGCTCCGCCATATGGCTGCTAGCTAACAGCATGGAGGCTAACGGCAAGTAGGTTAGAGTTAAACTAGCCACAGCCGACAAACAAACCTATCCGAGCTGGCATCGATAGCCATCCGGAAAGCCAGCAAAGAGAAGAAATGTTTGAGGTTGTGTCGGCGTTTTGGTTCCGCATACACGTTTAAGGACACAGATAAGCGGAGCCATAGCTGCAGTTGTTAGCTAATGAACAGCAAATCCACGCCTCATGATAAAGCGTGTTAATAGACCCATTATCGGACATGCGCTCTCAAGAGAAGCCGCTAATGCCCTAATATTAATCGTTAGTTGAAATATTGGCATGTAATTGAGCTGGGATCCGCCTTAAAAATCAATATTAGACTGGAGATAGATTTACAGGATGTATTAGTACATTCAAACTAGCTGACCTTAAACTCGACCTGCGTGGACTTGACTATTTTAAAGGTAAATTAAAAGGGCATACACAATCTATAGGTTTGGTACATGAATAAAAACTCACTCCAATCTTCCTAGTCTGGCACATGCTGGTAAAATCAGCAAATTTGTCCAGAATTGTCCGATATTGGATTCAGTCGCCAGTCGTGTCCGTGAACGCAGCACGGTAGCTTGTCAGAAACACAGCTCCTGACCTCCTCTATCAATAAATATATAAAATCATAAGAGAAAATGTGTCTCACCTCATATTGTAAACAGTGTCATCGCTTGTCAGAGGCAGGGTTTGTGTCAGTCCTGTGGCAGCTGGGAAATGGGAATCAGGCGGATTAGTGATGTCCAGGCAAGTATAAACCAGGAGCTGTCGTTGGGGGGGAAGTTAGGTTAAATGGAGAAATCACTAAGTATGTTGGGGAAGACTTTTTATTTTTTTTATTATTATTACTGATCACATTCAAAATTTGACAGATTGCTTTGTAAAACACTTAACATACTGATTAGAAGTTGAAATGGATGTCATATAGTCAATATTATTACAATGTGAGTGAACAAATTCATAATATTTTGGTATTGCACACATTTGCAGCATCTATTTAATTTGGGAAAAAAATCTTCCACAGAATCACTAAATATAATATACAAATTGAAAAACTGATCAAGTCAGATTTTATGCATTTTATTTGGGGTTTAAATGAGATAAGAAGTGGCTCCAGTTTTCTCACAGTCTCCATCCTCCATCAATGATGTGCTCCGTTCCAGTCACGTAGGCAGACTGTGAAGGAGCCAAGAAACAGTCAGATCACTGGGAAATAAACTGTGAAGCATTTAATGTCAACACTGAGCAAACATACACTATAGAGGATTTTAGAAATACAAAGGCCAAGTAGATCTCCTCTCTCAAAAAGACTTTTATGAAGACAACAAAAATAAAGTCAATTGTTCATGTGAAATTGTGAAAATTTGAAAAAAATATTTTTTATTTTTTTGTTTCCCACCATGAGGATCTAAAGCATTTAGTTTCGAAGCCACCTCTCCACTGGAATACAATTCTGCTGGATCCTTTATTTTGTATTTCTTGGCCTAAAAGCGTTTAAATTTAAGTTTATTCTAAAGTCTAAAAAAACTGGAATCAGCCTTTAAAATGTCCACCAGTATCCAGTTTTTAATGTTAATTCCCACTAGGTTCCTCTGTGTCCTCAGTGGTAGCTATGGTTCTGCAAACACCGCCTGTGTGTTGATATACTGTACCACACACGTGCACGACACAGATCCGTTATCTGCAAGCGCTCACCTCATCTGAGGCCAGGTATACGCACAGGTACGCCACCTCTTCAGCTGTGCACATTCTGCCAGTTTTCTGCCTGGCCATGAAATCCTTATAAGCCTGAGGAGTTACAGAGAGAGAGAGAGGAGTTAGAGTTGCAGCATTCATTATCTTCAGTACTCAGCCGTCAGGATTTCTTCTTGCGGAAACAAAGATAAGATGTACCTGTTAAATGACTCATGCTGGCATTACTGTCAGATTAAGAACGGAGAAAATGACAGAGTCCACCATACCTGCTCTGGGTCAGGTTGGGCCTGGATCCTGCCTCTCAGTGATGGAGTATCAACAGTACCTGAGATAATATAAAAGAACAACCTTGACATGACATAATAACAACAATTACAAGCACTGGGATGATTTTGATTACCAAATAGATATGACTGTATTCAGTTCATGTCTGCTGTACAAATAAAAGAGGAGTGTGCACTGCTGTTATTTAGACTGGCTTTGAAGGGACAAACTCAAGGCTTCTGTATCTTTGAAATACACAATGTCCTCAAACATGAAAAGTCCTTCAATTTTTCTAAAACATCAGTTTAATTTGTTTTCAAGGATGTTTACAGGATGTAGTCATCTATTAAAATGCTAGTAACCTCGAGTAATACTCGAGGAAGAATAAACAGGATGTGGTGACATGGCTTTATTTTGCGAGGCGTTCTGAACTCACCAGGACAAACACAATTACAGCGAATGCCTTTTTCAATGAAATCAGCCGCGATGGATTTGGTCAAACCGATCACTGCGGCCTTGGAGGTGCTGTAGACGCACCGGTTCACAACACCTGTGTCGAGGAAACACATATGTCACCAACGCATAGACGCAAAGCAATTATCTGAGATAATAGGATTACAATGAGCATGGTCATACTTCAACGACCTAATGGCCCTTTAATGTATAAATATTCGTTCTAAAATCATCAACAGTGAAAAGATCTGTGGAAGATCAGTTACCTTTTATGCTTGATGCAACAGATGCCATGTTAATAATGTTTCCTGACTTCTTTGCCAACATCTAGAATGACAAAATAAATTAGGAAGGTGGCATATGAACTGAATAGAACTGGTAAAAATGTAAAGTGTAAAATTATGCAAGAGTCTTTCATTTTTATGAATCTAATAAATGACAAAATGTGCCAAGCTAATATTCCTCATTGAGACAGTTTGGTTAGTTTGCGGCTAAAGCTGGATTAGTGATTGGGCAGTCACCGCCCATCATGGCACAGGCTCAGAGTAATACAGCTAATCCCAGCGGACAAAGGATGAGAACAAAATAAAAGCATATGTCGCTCAATTTCCAACAGCACCAACTTCATTCTCTCGACAACAGGATAAACGGGTTAAGCCCCTTTGGTAAAGTGGGCAAAGGTCACCTTAGGCAGGAAAGCCTTGCACATGAGGTACATGCTCCGGACGTTTACGTTCATTGTGAAGTCCCAGTCAGCCTCCTCGCAGTCCAAGACGGAGCCATGGTGCACAAACCTGCAGACGGTAGATAACATGTAAAGTTTGAAAGCAATAAAAATAATCACGATATTAGATGTAATCATCTAAACATATGACTTTAGGTCAAATACATCAATCAGAATTAAAACAGAAGATCGTAAGAAATGTATAGGAGATATAAATTATTAAAACAAAAGCTGGTCAAAATGCTGCGTTAACCCCCTCAACATTTTACTGAGCCCTTAAGGTGTCAATTTAGAGACCTTTGTTAAGGAGATTGACAAAAGGTCAAGTCAAGGTTAAACCTTAAGGTATACGGATTTTGGAAATGTAATTAAGCGGGAGATGAACAAACGAGCTTAATATGGAGACAGCATATTGACTGTTACTGTATGATTGTAAGTCAACGGATAATACTTGTTAATAAGGCAACAACTGCTATGAAAAGACTGACTTCTCCTTCCTGTCTGTCTGTCCTAATGAAAATGTAAATCTTTAAAAGCTGCTACCAAATATTAAGGGTTGTTGTTGCACTGTAGTGTTTAGCAAATATAACTCAGGAAAAAACGATAATAATAATAAACAGGAGTAAATTGTGGATTTTTGTGAACTATTTTCAGATTATGTTTTGGTGTGCTAATGCATGTGGGAAAGACTCAATACACTACAGTCCAATGCAGTGCCAATTATAATGCCAATTATAATGTGTGTGTGTGCAACAGTGTGACTCTTTGACTCATTTTTGACAATAAAAAACAAGAATATAATCAGATGATACAGTAAAGAGGATATAAAGTACCCAGCAACGTTGAACAGCACATCTACATGCTCATGTTCCTTGGCCAGGGCTTCGACTTGGTCTTTCTTAGTCACATCCACGACCTTGGTCTTGATTCCTGTTGGTGAAGAAAAAAAGAGCTTTGGTTCTACAACTTTCAGTAATTTTAATGGCAAATGCACAGATGAACCAAACTGCCTTTATTATGCTTTCATTATTTAACATTTTATTGCAGGAGATACTTGTTTAAGATGAGAACGACAACACCGTGCGTCACATCTGTGCAATTACAGTTCACACATACACGGCTGGCTGCTCCACGCTCTATCTGTTCCTGCAGGCCACTCAACAGCTCTGCAGTTACAGCTACAACTGTGCAGTTACAGCTGAAGTGCTTTGCTTGTGAGCTGCCTGAAAGGAGGTGTTGAGAGAGGGAAGAGTGTTGATCACCTCTTATGTATTCAAACCTGGTCCAGCAGGGGCAATAAGCCTGCTTCTTGAACTGACGTAAAAATGTTTCAGCTGACATACAGCAATTTAAAGCAATTTTAATATTGTGTGTGGATGTTTTTCTACCATAACAGTTGTAGACATTTCAAAATTGCCACGATGAAAAACAAATACAGAGCACTAAAATCAGCTGAATTAAAAGCAGCTTGTTAAAATCGATACATGTTAAAAATACTAAAATAAAATAAAAACAAGAACATGTCATTGCATACAATGTGTGTTTACTGTCAATAGATGATTATATGATATATGTTATGATGTGATAGCATGGTTTAGTAGTGATCAGTCTTCACTGACTAAATGTAATAAGGATAGTATCAATGTATTGTGGAGATCAGTGCGCAGTCATTCACTTGTACAGCATAGCCAAAATGGAGGCAACAAAAATATAATTAAAAATGCCACATATATAGCAATTTTAATTATTTATTGACATTTTGTAGACACATGATTCATTGATTAATAAAGAAAACAATAGGTAGATTACTTGACAATAAAATGAGGAGTTGCAGCCTCAAATCTTGGTTAGACAAACCAGAGGTTAATACATGATCAAACTGTGAAATAATTTGACAAAAGGGGGGAAATCGTGTGAGCCATCCTGTCTGCACGGTGCTGGTCACCCAGCAGATGGCAGCCTCAGACCAACAGACACGAATCGTACCTTGGACGCTGTCCAGCTCTTTCAGCTTCTCTCCATTGATGTCCGTTGCGGTGACTTGAGCTCCTTCCTTTGCGAATGCCTACAGTTGAAAAAACTTGAGTCAGTCCGACAATGTCTGCACACGTCATGGTATAAAACCTGCAGCTCAGTATTCTCTTGTAGAAAAGGAATTTTGATAGTGATGCAAACAAATATGTTTTAATTCTTAAATTCATTATAGACATTTTGTTAAGTAAGCTTTGGATTATGAAAATACCAAAGGCTATGAACAGTTTTTCAGGTAATAATTCAGGTCACAAAGCTTCTGAAGATCTCGTTACCACATGCAGTATCTATAAACATAGAATGTCAATTGCAAACCCTCAAGCCTCAACTTCAAATCCCTTCAACACTGGTCAGGTAATAGCTGATGGAGGGGCTGCATCATTAACCACAGAGCAGAGCACATCAGCATAACGCACTTTTTAAAGTCTAAATGGAAAATGCTCAGCAGACCCCTCACACCATAGCCCACTTTTAATACTATGTGATTTGAACCTAATGATCTGAGACATAAACAGACATCTGTATTTGAATTCCTCCACACCACACAAACCCCTGTGGTACAAGGCACGCTTTTACACACTTAAATACATCACTTGAAGGGAATGGATGTGATGACCCAATCTTTACAAGGATGTGTGTGAGTGCTATCTCTTTGGAAAGAATATCACCAGAGGATTGTGCATGAGAATTTTTCTGTGTACCTGTGTTTGCGTCATCTCAAGAATCATTATTAAAGCACACACACGCAGAGTGACATTCTCGTCATGTAAAGTGAAAATGGATGTTTCTATAAAATAAAGTAAGGATGAGTTTTTAATCATAACAGCTTGTATAGTTCTCAGTGGATTTCAATGGCTTTTTTTGGCATAAAGATGGGGTATGTAAACAGTAAACATATGGATGTCGTGTATGTTCCCAAAGCAGGATAATTTGGAAGAAAACGTGTTCTGGATCGCCAACATTGTTGTGGCTGTTTAAGACGATATCATGGGACGTCTGCAACATTAAAATCTGCTGTTTGCATTCCACAACAACAGACTGAAATATGCCATGACGTTAAAATATACACTTCTTTGCCTCTACACACCACAGGCTATTAAATAAACAATTTTCCTCTGTGATTTGGTGGAAAATATACCAGTGAAGTTCTTATTAAAGCTCATTACTATTGCTGCAGCACGTCCAATCCCCTGCGCGGCAGCTGATAACACAATCACTTTCCCGTCCAGACGGCCCATAGTGCACCTTTCGCTGCTGCTGCGATCAAAAAACAAATCAAAACATAGAGTATTGAGTATTGAGGAGAAACAAGAAGTTCATTTTGACAGAAGAGGATCTTTTTTGAGAATAAAATCTCCTGCAGAGCATTCATTAGATATTTATAAATATGTTTATGGAAGATTATTTCAGTTTGCAGCAAAGAATGATAAACATTCAAAAACCATTTATTGATTCAAAAACAGGAGATTTTTTTGTGGAAAAAAATAAGTCAGTGCTAAAGCATATGCCCAGTTCATTAAAGGTTTTACATTTACATTATATTTGGAAAAATTAGACACCCTGACTAGTTATATATTACATAGCAGTACCAACTCTATATTGAATAAGGATGTCAAACACACTGACTGACGTAGTGATCCCTCAGCTCAAAACACCACCATGATGTGCACTTACCAGAGTTCCCACTCGAGGTTTGCATCTACTTCCATTAATCAATCACAGAAAGAATCTCTGTTAAGCTAGGAAGTAATGATTGACAGGCTATTTCTCAACAGTCATTTCTGAGCAGAGACACTGGAAAAGTGCAAAGTGGTTTTACAGCAAGTAACCTGCATCTGATGATTTACAGATTCAGAGAAAAATCTCAAGTGACCATCCATATATTACTAAACATCATGAAATAATATATACCATATAACATATATGGTATGTAGAGAAGCATCAGGATTTATGAATCTGAATTGACTGGGCAGCTGTCCATAATTACTAGTACGCTATAACACATAGTTACAAAGTCCGAGGCTATATGTTTAGCAGACCAATTTTGCAATCTATTAGCTTGTTATATGTATTTGTATCTCTCTCACAAAGGCCTTTTGAGGACATGTGATCAGTCATTTTATCTTTAATCTCTAAAGACAGTCTAATCGCTGATTCATTCTATTATATCATGTTTAGGCACAATAAAACCTAAATAAAACAGAATGTGATCATTTGCTAATCCTTTTTGACATATTCTCAATTGAAAACTGTACAAAGACAATATAAGTAAACAGTAAACACAGTACACACAGTCATGGACTGACTTGCACATCTGCAATGGCACTATTCATGCTGAAAAGTACATACAGGTTTTGGAGCAACACATGCTGCCATCCAGGTGATGACTTTCTCAGGGACATCGCTGCTTATTCCAGCAAGACAATGTCAAGCCACATTCTGCACATGTTCAGGAAACAGACTGGCCTGCTTGCAGTCCAGACCTGTCTCCCATTGAAAATGTGTTGTGCGTTATGAAGCACAAAATACGCCAACGGAGACACCGGACTGCTGAGCAACTGGAGTCATGTATCAAGCAAGACTGGGAAAGAATTTCACTTTCAAATCAAACAATTATCGTCCTCAGTTCCCAAACACTAGTGAGAGTTGTTAAAAGAAAAGGTGGTGTAACACAGTGGTAAACATGCCCTTGTCCCAACCTATTATGAGCATTAAAATATTTTGTCTTTGTACTGTATTCAGTTGAACATAGGTGGAAAAGGATTTGCAAGTGATTGCATTCTGCCTTTATTTATGTTTTACACAGCATCCAAATGTTTTTTGGAATTGTGGTTGTAAAAAACTCTTTTCAACCAGCTCCTTCATTCTTTCATTCTTCTCTTTTCTCACCTTCAGCAAATAGAAGTTACACTGAACAACCACTCATACATATTACTCAGGATCCTTATGTATTTTTCATCACAGGCGAACCTCAAGTGCACCATCTGAAATGTTGTCGGGCTTGGTGAAGCTACAGCGGAGCCACAGTGAAAACTACTTCATGATAAAATTTATAGTTTCCAAAGTTATTTCATTTTCATTCAGGCCATCACGACTCACCAAACCATCAGTGGGCTGTCGGGCACCACTGGGATGTGTGTGTGTCCTTTATGCAGTTTGTCTGGCTCAGTTTTTTCAGCCCTTACGACTTCACCCATTTAGTGCAAGTAATGTAGGTCTTCTCTCCTTCAACAAGCAAAGACTGTTGTCTTTTTTCAGACACGTCCTCAATTTGTATTCCTACCGTGGAAAATGTTTAATCTGACAGAACATATTATTGATATTTTAATAATATAATATTACTACTGACATTACTGACACATGCATGTCATTGGTCAGCCATTAGTTATAGCTTGAAGTGTGTTCAAACGCAGCACAGGATAGCAGACGTGAGACAATCTGTCAGTTTTTGACAGTTTTATTTTCTTCTTGTGTCAAAGGCCCTTATTTTTTTTGCAGTCATGTGTAGGGCTGTTAATATGGACTGCATTTATAGAGTGCTTTCTAGTCTTACCGACCACTCAAGGCACTTTACAATGCAAGCCAGCACTCATTCACACACATTCATACACTGGTGCCGCCTGCTCATCAGGAGCCATAAACATTCACATGCACACACCAGGAACAATTTGGATTTCAGCACCTTGCTCAAGGACACTTCGTCATGCGCAGTGCAGGGGCCAGGAATCGAACCGCCGACCTTCTGATTAGTGAACCACAGTTGCCCCTAATACTTGCTGATGTAATAGGTCAAATGATGCCTGACATACAGTGAATGAATGAATGTACACATGCTAGTTGAGGTAATATTTATCTTTTCACTCAAACTGTAATTATGTGTAGTGTAATATTACAGTGACAGCCTCAGTGGTAAATGATGGCATGACTGCATGTGTTTCAAAAGCAACTATTAACAGAAATGAAATGACTTTGTAAGCTTTATTTTGAAATCCCGATGTGCTCTACATCTGTATACCTGCTGAACTTCACCAAGGCCATTTGAATCAGCGCAGATCTTTAGTCTAGTCAGGGAGTTTTCAACACTGTGGCCAAAATGGAAACCAACCATTTTGACAAACTGGCACCATGAAAAGTTTGTAGAATTAGTTATTAGAAGACTCTGTTAGCAATGTAACCTATTCATGGATGCACAAACAACTATCTACAACTAAGAGTGAAGAAAACCCAAAACCATGATGATTCTCATGCAACGTCTGTTACATTTATAAAAGTCTAAATAAAGTTGCACAGAGAGCTTCTAAATGTATGTTAGACATTGCTATAACCGTAAATATCATAATTAGGGCGCACTTCTTTTTTCAGGGTTGCCTTAATTACAGTAATATTTTAATAAGGACTTCAGGAAGGAACACGTGTCTTTTCCAGATGCATTGAGCTGCTGTTGTTGTTTGTGCAAAGTATGTTTCTTCTGCACATTTCTGCATGACCCATGCTGCACATCTGCACAGATTTCACTCAGTCCTGTTTCTAATCGTTGCACAATATCGTTCATTTTTAACCTCTGCACTTTTACTGCAGTAGATTGAGGTGATTACAGGTAAACAAGCAGTAACAAACTGCACTGTCGACTTTGTATATTTACTGATCACGTGTTGCTAAGTCAAATAGAAGCCCACAAAAAAATGATTTCGAAAACTCACCGTCTTCTGCTCAGCTCCGACACTGAACGTCAAAGATCAGAGAGACCCAACGTGACCTTCTGCCTGCACAGCTATTGGCTCCAACCAGGAAGTGAACATGACTACTGTTTATAATTTGAGAGCAAGAGGCTGCAGTGCCGTCTTTGACCAGCAGGGGCAGGTTGAGTTAAATATGTGTATAATTTTCCTGCAAGACAATATTTATTTATGAGTTTTTAGCTACTTTTTCACCACTTGTGAGTTGTTGTTGTTTTATTGCAAACAGCTATTAAAAATGTGCACAATTTGACTCTTGTAGATGTGAATATTCTTGATAATAATTGATAATTGACCTTTGAGATCTGCACAAAGTTCTTCACGGACCCACTTTTTTTTTTTTTTTTATCACTAAGGGTTAATGGTTTGTAAGCAGTTATATTAAAAATGAGGTTAATAATTGGCTGCTGAATGTCAACTTTTTCTTATCTAAGTCATACAATTATCAGCCAATTGTGCAGTAAAAGATACAAGAAATAAAGAAACTCTCATGCACATCTAATATTTAAGGCATACAGGTTCATTCTTGACCATAAAATTTGACATGTAGTTGTTCTCGTGCTTTTAATCATATCACATGATCTGCACATGATCTCAGCTGATGGAGGAGCTTTTAAGTTTCCATTTCAACTTTTCCAACTTTTAAGCCGACATGGATGAGAAGTCTCAGAAAAGAAAATATACTATATATCTATATGAAACTATATTTCACCTGCTACATCTGCTAACAGAGCTCATGTGATATGATCAAAAGCTCCAGAACAACTACTTAACGTACCTTGAGATGAGACTGTTTTGTCTACTGCTGTTGTCAGGAATGAACTTTGTGTTTGTCTTTCTCCAGTTTTCATTCTGAGCACAAGTGAGACACATTATTTATAAATCCAAATCAAATTTTCATGTGATTCAGTGTGTCTTCTATTTTTAAAAAATCTCAGTCCCAATTATTTTCCACTGCTGTCCTTCAAGTATGAACTGTTTATTTTTGCTTCTCCAATGGAATTTGACCAGAAATATTGCAAAACCTTGTGACCCTTGACTCGTCAGTTTGTGGTCGCTGTAATGATAAAAATGAAATATGTGACCTGTTTAAAGACTGCATGGGTCGGTTAACAGTACAATGTATGAACAATTTTGTATTTGCCACAGGCTTGACCAGCCGAGCAGCTGTTTATGAATGAGTTCAAGGGGCAGTGAGGACACCATCAGTTTCTTCATCACCATAGATAAGTGGACTGGGAGCTGTTACACACACACACAGGGGATACACTTCAATCAGTGGAAGCATCATGGCGGTCTCTGCAACTTGTTGATGATTCATATACCTTATTTCAGCTTTATCCTGATGCACAATAATAAACACAATTGTATAATGTTAATTGTATAATGCAATTAAGTAGCATACAGAGTCAAGGTACTTTTACTTTACTTGAGTATTTCCTTTGTATGCAGCTCAATACTTCTACTTGTCTACATCTCAGAGGCAAATATGGTACTTTTTCCACCACACAGCTTTAGTTACAAATTACTTTTCAGATTACAATTTTTCACACACTTCCTGTTCAGTGAAAACAATTTATCTCCAAATTTGTTTTTTTTCTGATAAACTGAAGGATTAAATGTTCCTTAATGGACTGAAAAATTTCGCCTTCTTTTAAAGCTACATAAACTCTTAAACCCCCTCTTGGATTAGCTGTAAATTGCAATGTCACAAAGATGAAAGCAGGGTTCATGTAAAGTTGACTTTTTATAAAACTTATGATCTAATTGAAAATGATGCATTGCTGTAGCTTAAACAACCATATATAAAGTTCCATTTTACTCCACATTGATTACTTTCATGTTTGATATTTGAACATTTAACTGATAGTACTGACATAGTTTTACTTTTTTGAATGCAGGGCTTTTACCTGTAGTGGAGTATTTTCACAGTGTGGTATTGATAATTTTACTCAAGTAAAGGATCTGTATATCATGGGTTTGTGAGGGATATATGATTTTCTAGTAGTGTTAAGTGTTAATTTCTCTTGTTGTTTCTTAATAGATTCTGGACTCAAGCTGCAAAAGACAAGGTGATGAAGACCCTTTAAATGTTTCTATTATTTGTTAACATGAATTAAAGTGATAATCTCGAACACTTTCAACAAATAAACACACTTTAATAAGTAAAGCTGGATTTTCATAAAGCACTTGTGCTTCCCTTTTACCTCTTCGTGGTGGATTTTTAACCTCAAGGAGGGCCAGTCCACAGTTTCCTTATTCAAAGCACCTGTGTCCTTTTGACTTTGGAGGCTTTGTCTTTCTGTCCAGGTCTCCCAGGGCATTTGAAAACCTCATGCATTTCTTCAAAGAAAATTATACTGACTGGTCTTAAAATATCACTGTCATAGTTATGAAAACGTCCTACTGACCCGACCAGGAGGTGGAGTCGGGCCCTTCTAACACAGGTCTACGGTGCTGATAACAAACGATAACACCCTTTTATTAATGATAACATTCAAAGCCGGTTCATTATCTGACGCTTTATCTGATGACTTACAAAATGTATGTATAGATATAGTGTCTGTTTATAGTCTGTATTTGTATGAGGAATCATTCATACAGGGGGAACTCATATACATGTCTCTGACTAAACTTTGTTGAGAGAATAAAGGCGAAGGTCTGCTTGAAACAAAAAGTGTTATCTGAAATGTGTCTGAAGGCAAAAGAATGGTTCTAAATAGAAAGCCTGCCTTCAAATGGTACTAAGGGACAAGATGTGTATAAACAGAGATAACACCCACTTTGGGAAAATCACATTTTTGCACTGAAAAAGATTCATGGTGTTTGACTCACTTTTACTGTTTACTGTTCCCTGTCTACATTTTTTTTTACCACACAGCCTCACACATGTTGTTTAAAGAGGCCTGTGTTTTTTTCAGAAAGTTAAAAAAATTGCTTTATGATATCATGACTGTTATTTCAGTTTGGAAACTATAAAGATTACAGACACCCTTCTTTACAAACCGAGGGCATGGAGTCTGAAAGGAAAGGACATTTACCTGGATGGTGTAACAAAAAGATGCTTTTAAAATCTCAACCCAAGATTCACTTACTAGCTTTTCTGGAGCATTCAACTACCCCTCATTGTCTTCAAACTCCATCCACTGATAACTGTCATGAGATGCAGTTGAAAATTATGACGAAAGTTTTATCAGACAGCTGTTTCCAGGAGTGAATTTTCACTGTCATTGGCTGCATTACAGGAAATGCAGGCTGGGAAAGGACCTGTGCTTTGGACTAAAATCAGGAAATCTCTGCCTCAGGTGCATTGATTTTTAATACTCTCTTTTTAATCTCACTTGTGAGTCCCCCAACTTGATGGAAGCACGATACTAAATCGCTCGAGTGCCCTTTTTACCCTGGTGATGTCATTAGGGGTTATCTTGACCTTGGCTGGGAGACTGCAAATTTATAACACTGAATTATTGAAGCTCTAGGATGTCAGAGCTTGATCCATACTAGGGGCTAAAAGTCAGGATATCATGCTGCATTGATTTTGACTGTTCCCGTGTCTCTTATGGAAAGTAAAACTCAACCACTGGAAGTGGCTTTAAGAATCAATGTGTTTGTGCAGAATCAGAGGTGACTTGCAGCAAATTGACTGAGTTGGTGGAAAAAATTGAATGTGTTTTCCTCCATATGGCCTCAAGGTGATTTAGTAAACACCTAACCCACTTGTGCATGAAGTGTATGAGCAGCATCTGTATGAGCACCAGTAAATTAGTTGCAGCCACAAAAAGCAGCTGTAACCAGTCAGGATTTCTTTGGCTGTGAAAGGCAGTGACATGTCCACATCTGATGGCCTGTCCTCCTGCTGTGACTTTACTTTCCTGTGGGCGGTGCAGGCTGGCTGGAGTAGAAGTCTGACCAAACAGTTCCCCCTTGTGGGAAATCCAAACATTTTAGCATTTCAGCAATTCAGCACAGTAAAATAAAATATATGTATGCAATGCAGATGTATATGTGCAATTATTAATAAAGACCAGGTGTGGGGACACGATATGTGTCCTGAATCAACTTACCTTAGAGCGGATGTCAATAAACTAGCTGATGGACGCAGGTCCCAAGTCTGAGAAGGGAAAGACTCAAAAGTGGCCTTTCAATGTAAATTTATAAATATTTCACACTTTTATCACAATGTTAATTAATTGAAAAAGGGTTTGGCATCAAAAACACAACTGCTCAATTTTCAATGGGTTTGGATGAGGAAAAGATTATATATGTGTCCAACCTGCATTGGACACATTCAGTTCATCTGGCCACATCAAGTTATAAAATGAATAGGGATAAAAGTGAACTGTTTCCTTTACATGCAGCAGCACAAAAATATTTCTTACTTAACTTCCCATTCCAGATTGCCAAACATGGCTTTTTTGCCCCTATTTTTCACAAAATTGATAGTTGAGGGTCACAACTTGTGTGGAATAAGAAAGTCCCCAGACTTGGCAAATCCCTGTTACAAAGGCCGAATCCTTTGGGAGGACTGGCCTGATTTTAAGTCTAATTACCAGGCTGTCAATCTCACAGTACAGCAATATTGGGTGCAGCTGGAGAATTCACCTTCATGTCCTGAGTGGATGATTACGGAGGCCTCCTCAGTGAGACCTGCCCCACTGACAGCTCTTATTCTGTTTCTGCTTACTCCAAAAATGTCATTGTTAAATCAACAGTTAAAATATGAAACTGGTCGAGACGCCACTCTCCTCCCTGACCTCAGCAGCTGCTAATCCAATCTTTCATTCTCCTTTGATAGATGGAACTGTCTCCTCATGGTCTTCCATTGGTATTAGTGGCCTGAAGGACCTTTTCATCTTTGCAGCAGCTCTCTGAGAATTAGTCTCTCTCCAATCAACATTTCTTCAGGTACCCACAAATCCGTAGCCTCGTCTGTAATGTTAACCCTACATTTCCCAACCATCCAGAGGCTGCACCCATTGATTCCTTTCGTCCGCAGAGGAACGATATCTGTCATGTTTGATCTCATTCACTTCTCTTTACATTCCACCTCCATACATAATATTAAAGGTCAATGGGAGGTAGACTCAGGAGAGGAAATCCCAGATGAGATGTGGAGCAAAATTCTTACACCTTGTTAACGCTTCATCTATCTGTGTGAGGCTGCTTGGGAGTAAAATCATTCACCGTGCTGCTTGAATATGTGGTAATGTCGACCCTACTTGTGACAGCTATCATTCGGTCCATATGTTTTGGTTGTTCCCTTCCCTCCACAGTTATTGGACAGAAATCAATAGCACTATTTCAAAAGGTTTTGACTGAATCTTTGTCAAAGTACAAGACAGACTTTACTACGATCTGAGGGAGGAGCCTGATTCTACTGAAGCCTTCTCATTCTCTGTGGATCAGAGATATTCTTCATTCAGTAAACTGGAACGAATTTGATTTAAGAAAGCATTGGGATCTTTCTTCATGGTGGTAGATAAATTACAGTTCTCCAGTATTTGACTTCTAGGACTCATCTCCAGCCATCTTATGTTAACATGAAATGTGCTGGGCCTGTTTGAATCGTCTTTTGTTTCTCTTGTTTTGAATAAAGTTGGGTATACATTTTGTCTGATGGGTGACCAGATCATGTGAGTCATTCTTTATTTTGTTGTTGTGTTTTTTAGAAAACGTTAACTCAGGGTATACATTTAACAATTATACCTTTCCTTTTATTTATTTATTCATTAGATTTTTAGTTTCACTATTACCATATCTATTCATTGTATTTATTTTTGTCTATATTATTTATCAGTCTATTATTATTATTATTATAGAATGATAACAATAACATATTTACCTTTCACTTTATTACTATCTCTCCATGTATAGAAGAATTTACATATGTCTACTGTATTTGTGTCTCTGGAAATGAAAACTGAAAATGCCTTGAAAAAAAAAACACTGCATGGACTTTGTAGAAATTTACCTCTCGCTGTGCCGAGCATGCTGTGAAATGTCATTGTAATTAATTTTTAATTTTCCTCTCAGAGCTTGTTAACATCTTAATAGGAAGTCACATCAGAGAAGGACCTCGTCTTGTCTGTCAGCGTGGACTAAAAACTTCCTGACAGAAAATGTAATTAAAAATAAAAGAAGATAGTGAATTCATAATTGTATTTGGCAGAAAACCCTTCTGATGTTTCAAATTAGGAAATAGTTTTCCAATTTCTGACTATAAGAAGACCCAAGATATTTGCCCTAAAGAACAATAATAGGAAGAACAATTTAGCGCAGTCTCTTATATATGATTGTAAATTGGTCAGTGTGTACTGTCTAATCTAATTTCAGTTGTAAGCTCCTTTCATAGTTTCACCTCTGACAGTGCTGCTGCTCTGGTCAGGCCCCTGTACGATTGAAAACATTAAGATTTAATCACACATGAGGAGGTTATTACTGGTACTGACGTGAAATACACAAATAGCTATGGGCACAACTCAGGGGTTTTTATAAGAACGCAGACGATGTTCCTCACAGCGAAATGCAATAACAATTACAGCTCGAACAGACACGATGATTACAATGAGACCATCTTGGCTTCTTTCTTCCCTCGAGTGTCATTAGTCTTCTGGCAATATGACATCCAGCAAAGTTGATTAGAAATATTTTTATATATCTAGAAAAGAATTGTAGACATTAACAGCATCAGTACTCCATCAGGAAAACAAAGGCAGAAGTAATATTACATTAGGCTTCCACCCTTTTTCATAGTCTTTTATCTGAGAAATGCTTAATGAAACACAACAAGCTTGAAAGCCAGAGTTGAGCTCCAGGTTAATGTTTGGTTAAACTCTCTGCATCTGCAAAGACTTTAAACACAGTCGTGGAATTTTTATGAATCCCTGATGCATGAGTTCGTTTATCTGATGTCAGACAGAGGAAGAAAAGGGTCACTGGAGCTTTTGAAATTGAATCTCTATCAGTTATTCAGTTAAGTTTCACGCATGGATGAACATGAGTAATGTAGGACTTGCATTGACTGCCCCAGTATGAATTTCTTCTACATCAGCAGCCTGGCCTCGTCCCACACAGTCTGGTCTTATTAATGAAATGATGAGACGTGTAGTGGCAATTAGCTTAACTTTGCTTTAACACAACAAGCTGGAAGAAACAACACCTGACACAATTGCAGTTATAAAGTTAATATGGCAAACATGTCACAATCCAACAGACCTGGAGCAACTATAGCATTTATATGGAGTCATGTTCATATATATATATTAAGTTCGATATTCACTCTCTCCTTTATGGGTCTTTTTGGTTTTCACCAACTCCTGAAGGAAATATCTTTAGCAACTCATCGCTCTGGTATGTCATTAACTTTGTATATGGCCTAAAATTACAATGATGAGACTGAACCCAAACAGTAAAGGTGTAGTAAAACCAAAACAATGAGCATAAAGACACTAAAACGGCCCATAGAGCTGAAGGGTTGTCCTCTGATTTATTGTTAACATAAAATTTTAATGGCATCTTTACACGAGACGTTTCAACCGTCTCACCTGCATTTGAAGGAAGAGCTACACCATTGTAATTAAGCCAGATGCTGCCAACAATATTATTTCACTGTGCAATATTGTAGTAATTGTTCTCATCTGTGCAATATTACAGCAATTTTTTCTCATTCTGTTAATCATATTACTACACACCACATGTGTTCTGGATGTCAAATACTTTTTTCTTCCCATACTTATCCTTCAACAAGGAAAAACGTGTACATAGTGTAAATAATTTTCTAGTTTTAGTTACTATTAACTAAAACTAACACTAACTAAAACTAAAGCTTAACTAGTTTTAGTTAATATTTTTGTTACTTGCCACTTTATTTAAGGACTTTAATTAATTTAAGGACAATTTGCCTGTTTTGCAAGCTGCTGTAACAAGTGAATTTCCCCTGAGTGGGATCAATAAAGCTTATCTTATCTTATGTTATGCACTCAAACAAACAAACAAACTGCAGCTGAAAAGTTTCACTTGCACAATACATTGCACATTATTTTTATGCTTCAAATTTATTATTATCTAATATCCATTTTACATAGGTATCTACAGTCATCTGAGCACTGCCAAAACACAGGTGACCAACACCCACTCCTGTACCCGAACACATCCTGTGTAGACTGACAGAGGCTCTGCTGACATGCTGTTAACACTTCGCCTACTGTGAGGACATGTTGTAAAGCTGCTACCAGCACAATTTAATTAACATGCTAACCCTTGTGCATCATCATGCTTGAGTTTTAGGTCACTTTTGCAAATATAACTCAATGGCAAAAATATGTAAAACATCAAAAGGTGGTAAATATTTGTTAATTAGGTTACAGTTCACATCACTGGATACATATACATTAATACTGTTTTTCATTTGATGTATGCAATCATTAGCATTTTAAGTCTAATAAATTATATTGCATACTGATTTTTTTATTATTTTCATTATTATTGTAGATTTACATATTTATTATTTGAGCTTCTATTGTTTCTATTTGAGTCAGTTTCACGTATAGAGATGGGTGACTTTCCATTTCAGATGACTTCAAGTGTTAAAAGGCTTTAGAGAGAACAGGTTATGTAAGAGGCAACAGCTGATGGCTCGGTGTCTTGTCAAGAGATCCAGCGGCAGCAGCCTTGGACGGAGGACCAACGCTGATTGCAGTGGATTCGCTGGACAATCCCATCAACAATTTCCAATCTGCCAGAGCTGGATTCTATCATTTCAGGAATATGACAGCACTGAGTAAAGACTGATTGTTTGTATTTCTCCTATTACAGTAAAATTGCCAGCCAAATGCCGCATAGCTACTGTTTACACTGGGCTTATTTCAAGCGGTGTCTGGCAATTGGAGCGTGAGAAATGTTGATTTGATTCCAGCTTTGAAGATGTCACTTGCCCAAAACAGAAATATATCACTAGCTTTAATAAATAATCCCATCTGTTGTTCATAAGACATAATTTCATTGCTATTTTCCTCACACTGCCATCTGACGAGCTTTCCTCACACCAGTACTATCCTATTTGCTCCAGCACTGTGAAAACTGAGAGAGGAGGATTAAAGCCAGCAGCAGGTCAGAGGTCAGTGACTATATGAATCCTCTGAGCAGCTAGTTGGAAAAAAAAAAAAGAATAGCAACTCTCTATTATTTATGTATCAGTGCTTCAATTCAAGAGAACTTACAGGAACAGTTTGATACTTTAGGAAATGCACTTTTTCACTTTAATAAAAGTGGAAGGAGTGGAAGTAAAAAAAAATCACCAATTTGATCACTAATTAAAATGTTATATCTCTTTTTTTAATAAAAATATAATGCAGCACAAAAGAGCTGGGTTGAAGAATAAACTGATTCTAATGCAACAGACATAAGAGTGGCGACAATCACATCATCTAACAGGAAAGCAAATAAGAGTATGTCCCAAAATATAGAACTACTGCTTTAATCTCTGGTACTCTGGGGGCAGGAATACTGTGGCTGATCTAGTAGCTTTTAGGTGTGAATATATGTAGCTTGTTGCATGTAATTTATGCAAAAAAAATATACTCTTATCTGCCACAAAATATATGTAGTTACGAACCACATCACAATACAATATATTGCTGATATATTATGTACTATATATTAACCTCTCTCCATAACAGGAGGGCTTTGGGAAGAGGCCAAAGCAGTCAAGGCAGCTCCGGACGGCCATGGCAGGGGTGAGCGTTCGAATCACTCAGGCTTGACAAATTTATACTTGAAGTGATATCACAAAGCAGTTTTGGGATGATTTTACCCCTGAGTTCATTTTTCACACAGAACTGACGTAACTTTCTAACTAACGTTCACATAACTTCTCTTCTGTCTCTGAGGAGCTCTATGAAAAAGTCAGCATGCTCTACTCAGATGCCAGTTCGCCAGATTGATTGTGTTATCTACGTTGCTGAGATGCCATACGCAGCTCCAAATGTGAGAAATCAGAAACAGATCCTGTTCTTTATCTGTCACATTTTCTCAGGAATCGTATATTGCAGTGCATTTAAAAAGAAAAAAAAAAGAACTTTTACCTTACATAAATCTAAATATATTTTTTCACATGAAAATGATGCTTGCACTTTCAGAACTGCATAAACTTAAGTCAAAGACGCAGTTTTTGTGATAAACCTCCAAGCTTTTAAGCTACGTGCTTTCACATGGATATCAATCAGATTTTCCTCTCATAAATTTGTGGCACAAACATTTAACCCTGGCACCGCAACAAGTCATAATCCACCAAAGAAATGAGAGCAAACGACTGAAAAAGTCCCATTTGGAGGGAATAAACAAGGATGTAGTGTTGAAACCAAATGTGCAGCTTTGACTATGTTGGATGGCTTCCAACTTAAAATCACTGGCACTGGAGTATATTTCAGGCTGCTTACAATGGATGCTTTGGGAGCGAGTGACCAACAATTCAAATTCCAGGCAGAAGGCTGGGAGACTTTGACAGCCACATTTTGTATTTTCCACTGACACTCCTTGTTGTTTGGGAACTAAAGAAACCAGAAGAGTTATTCCTTGTTCCAGGACTCTCAAGAGCTCAGTAGGAAGTGAAACCCCTCAGCAAACCTTACAGAAAATCAGAGTCAAAAGTTTCTCCCTGTTTCCCTTTTTGCCACTTGTCCAAACTCAGGGTCAAAGGATAGATAAAGGATAAAAAGTTGAAGTCAAACTGCAACTTCTGGCTTCTATTCCAAAAGTGTGGACAAGAAAACTCATTCATAATTACCCTTACATTTGTAATAGCACAAAAGCCTCAAGACAGCCTTACTTAATAGTGTGTCTTCCCTCCATATGTTCAGATAAAGATAGTAATAGAATAATAGATAATAAATCTTCTAGATAGTCAGCAGTTATCAAATACCCCTGTTTTTGGCAGTCTTTAACAAACAGCCCTGAATGGTGGCGATGTTTTCAGACTGCAGACATAAGAAAAAGTTGGAAAAATCACTATAGAAGAGAGCATTGATAGATATCATATGGAAGAAACAAAGTTATAATACTGTAATTATGCTCTCTAGTAAATTCATGCTTTTGGGGCTATAAGCTATAAATAACTAGAATTACCTGCTCGTCTTTACAGACTCATAATACACTGTATGCAATGAAGGCTTTGAATGAATTTAATTAACGTTATGTTTTGGTGAAATGGAGGTTAACGTGTGATTTCAGTGAATAATTTCCACTGAGAGAGAATCATGCTAGACTATTTTGACAGAGGAGTACAGAGGACTGATAGAGAGCTTCCTCACATGGTGCAACGACAATCACCTGAAGCTCAATATCAGCAAGACCAACAAGCTTGTGGTGAACGACTGCTGTATGTCTATTAGTGTGTGAGTTCATTGAAAGAAACAAAAAACAGTCAAATTCCTTGTGTGTGTTCACATGTTTGGACAATAAAGCTGATTCTGATAGGACACAAAGTTGTGGCCATGACAGTAGACAAAGCTTCAAATATGGATGTCTGTGCAAAGAAGTTACAAATTCTAAAATGTGGATGCAGATCCATACAATCAGCACAGTTTTAAGGTGAGCACCCAAGGTTAGTGTCACCAATTCAGTGTCTGACCAAATATGAAACAAGGTCACAATCTTCTGTTCCTGAGTTATGGTGTTGAATAATGGCCAGAAAAAGTTGCACAACATTACGACACTAAGATCTCATCAGTTCATCCTTGATTAGACGTTTGTGCCAAATTTGAAGAACTTCCCTCAAAGTGTTCCTGAGATATCCTGAGTTGGATGCACGGACAGACGAACAATCTGAAAACATAATAATAATCGAGTTGCTGCTGTCACCAGCATGGAGGCCAAAAACAGATTTAAAGGTGTCCAAGGTAAAGAATCATTCTCTATTATCTTAATTATCCTCCCACTTACTCTCTGTTAAGCAGTGAGGACCAACCTGGTTTCATTGAAGTAAAAGATTTAATTTTCTCAGGTGGAGTTTAAACCGACATAAAAAAAGAACATTGAACATTAATGCAGCCTGCCTATCTTGAACATTCACAGAAGAAGCGAATGATTTGTCCTACATCTTAAAAGTACCACACAATGCAATTAACAAGTCTGGGGCAGCAACATACAATTAATGGGATAAAAAGGACTGACTATTGTTGCCAAAGAATACAATATTATAAAAGTACAATATATAATTTTTTTCATAAAGTTATGTAGAATTAATTATGTATAATGACTAGGAACCAGAACTGAAGGTCTTGGGGATATTAAAGGCAGTTCTGACCTTAAAGGCTTTTCATTTCATTCTGCTTGTAGTCATTCAACTGACTTTCCTCGTCATCTCTTTTTGTTTAAGCTGGGGTCCAAATGGCTGACAGGATGAAAACCCAAGCAGATTTTTCTGTGGGCAAACAAAGTCTGAATGGAGCACAGTACACAATACAAGATTCATTGTAAGTATATGATAATTTTTATCCACAAAAAAAGACCCACAGTGGGTATCTCTAAAGCCAGAGGACGCTTGCTATTGTGAACTTATTTCAGGGTTTCTGTATCTGCAAGTTAAACGAGAATGGCCATGTAATACTGCTGGCATCATAAAAATTCATTCTGCCATATGATGCAGGTGGCACAGTGTCACATCCATATAGCATCTGTTCCAGTCAGGGGAGCTTAACACTTCAGCCTTGCAAAGAGGAGCCATACACTGATCTACAGCAGGGGTTTATATCAAAAACTGAAAAAAAGTGTTAGCAGGGAACTCACGCTTTCTGATCTCGCAAAGTTTTCACCAGAGTAAAGCTGTGCAGATCTCTGAAAACTCAGCACACCTGCAGTGGAGCAGAGCAGTATGAATTATTAATCATCCTGTAAGTTCATGATAGAAGAGCAGTAAAGTTCAGTTTTCCCTGGTAGTTTTAAAGGTCCAGAGTGCAGGATTTAGAGCGATCTGTTGGCAGAAATGCAATATAATACTCATATTTATGTTTTCATTGCTGAATCACCTGAAACTAAGAATCATTGTGTTTTCATTACCTTAGAATGAGGCCTTTATCTACAGAGGAAGCGGGTCCACCAGAAACAATAAAGAGCTTGGGAGGGTCTCAAACTGAAATATAACCATGAGCATGCTGCAGTAAATCGAGCTTATTTATGCACATGTAGTACATGCAATCTAAAGGAAATCAAATGTCTTATCATCTGTAATTTTAAATGTGTGATGTGCTCAGTGGAGCTGATTTGATCTTCTGTCAATAATGTGCTTCACATGGTTGATCTGGATGTGTGCAGGTTGTTCTTTTATGTATCACGGCTCACGGGCTCGTCAGTTTGGCGAGGCTTAACGATCGGTCCGCGGTGTTGGCTACAGGAGCTCACCCCCTGACAGGCATTAAGTTCGAGAGTGTATCCCCTCTGTCTATCAGCATGCAGTGAAGGCTTCACTGCCCTTCCCCAAACAGGTACCTCCTTTCTGTCAGCCACAAAAAAAAAAAGATTTTGGTATGGATAGCGATTTTCCTACTCGCTGACAAAGTTAGGAACACTCCCTCAGTGGTGAGATTTTTTTTAAAATTTCTCTTTGCAATATTTGGTGCCAACTCGAAGACTAACCATGGAATAAGCTTTCATTTGAAATTGAATTAAACGCTGTATTATTGCTATATGGGCCTATAAGCTGAATATTTAATGCTCTGTTATGTCCACTATGCTAGAAAGAGCCACCAGCTTCATGTAGTGTGAGCCTGATGAATAGCACATCTACACCTGCATTTTGTGGTGTGTGTGTTTGCATGTGTGAGGCTGAGAGAGAAATAAAAGCTGCAGTGCCAACAGGCTTTATATTATAATAACTACAACTGTACTTTAAAACATTTAAAATACTTGAAGCTGTCTTTTAATTCAGCAGAAAATATCAATTTGATTTCCACAAAACTCCAACTATGAAGCCACATCCTGCAGAACATTAGGCGATTCACAAAGCCCATTTAGCGCTGAGATATTTTATTGTGTCCTTGCAGAAATGTGCACTGCTTACCAATATCAGACTCTGATGTTTTGAAAGAATTGCAATCTCTTCTTTAAAGATCCCAGTCACATCTCAACAGAAGGGCCTCTCTTCAGAGGAATAAAAGTCTCCTTGCACTGCCAACACTTGTATTTTTATCACTATAGGCTGCTTTATTTCAAGTCTAAGGAGCTAATGAATGATCTCGACAACAACACTTTGAAGGCAGCGCCCAGGGTGGGACAGGAGTTCATATTTGGAAACCTTCCTGCATAGAGATGCAGAACTGACAGACGAAGATAAAAAAAAAAAGCAGAAGAGCCAGAGAGTCACGCTGAGCTGTTTGCAAGGCCACAAACACAACCAGCACCACTTTATGAAAAATGCATGTCTTACTATTCAAAAATAGTGTCCTATTGCTACTTATAAAAATTTATACCATAGTATATTTACTATGGGGCCAGTTGATCTTATCTCGTGACTCTGTTGATAACACCCTTCTGTTAGATGTTAATGTCTAACATCCAAAATACACAGAGACTCATGTTTCTGTCCACCTGACATTTTTTTCAGTTCAATCTTTACCACCCCTTGAGAAAAATGTGCCAATGTGCCTGCTAGCTGATCTGGGAGGGCAAAACTTCACGGTCGTGCCTGAATCCACTCTATGAGCTCCATGATGCATTTGAAATTAAAGTGTGCACAAAGCTTGTTTTTTAATATTATGAACCTATGATTGAAAGGCAGCTATAGCTCAAATATACTGTCGATGTTGACTTGTTCAAACAAAATGTCTTATCAAAAAACGGAGAATTAAAGGAGTAATGAGATGGAAATGTGTATATTACTGTCATTTTGGCAGTTGTCAAATATTGACTCAGTTGAAATAGGTTTTTAAATCTGAATGAGGTTTTGCACTTATATAAAACTGTGCAAGCCCCTAAACACTGCAAACTTACAGCACATGCACCATGTCAACAGCTTCCCCTTTGAAATGCCCTTTGTTGATGAACTGTGAAAGAAAACGGCAGAAGATGGACAAATGGAAAAAATGTAGAACATGCAATTAGAGCTAATGCAATAATGTGTCAACTAATCCAACTCACTCGCTCAATGCTCAAAAGCATTGAGCAGTTCAATGGGAAACATAGCTCCTCTTTTCATGTCAGCGGGGGCAATTAATCCCACCAAACCTCCGACCTGTGGACCAAAGCAGAACACACAAACAAGCCATGCCATTAACTTCTGACTAACCTTTGAAAAATGTCAAAGACCCAATGTCACTTATCACACTGCAGCATTTCCTTTCTATAGAACCTTCAGTCTGCCTTTGCTCTTGAATACCAGCACAGCAACAGCTTTAAAACCACCTGTCAGCTGTTTAGTCTGTCATTTGATTCTTCAAACCGTGACAAAGAGAGCTGTCCAAGACCCGAAAGAGATGTCACAGGCAAAGAGCTGCTTGGAGTAAGACCTCCAGTAGAAATGAGTATTGAAGCAAAGGGATGAATATAGATATTGGAAAGCAGAGAGAAGACGTCATTTCTTTTAATTCACTTTGAATGGGGCTGATTCTGAATGGTGAGCAAAGGAAGAAGTATGGGCACACCTTTTATCGCTTTGCAGTTTTTTCCCTCTTGAGAAAAAAAAAGACTTGTGATAGAGATCTTTGAGAACAAGTAAAAAAGAAGTTTTCAATAGACTGTGAGAGGTCTGATGGCACTTTGC
Organism: Holacanthus passer; assembly: GCA_025331565.1. Lineage (NCBI taxonomy): Eukaryota > Metazoa > Chordata > Actinopteri > Pomacanthidae > Holacanthus > Holacanthus passer. The sequence continues at coordinate 301,527 of JAFREQ010000050.1, read as the reverse complement.
CAAAATGTCATTGAAAGTGCATTTACCTGGCTGCTGGCAGCGAGTAGCAGGGGCTGAAGACTGCTGTGGGCTACATCCATTAAACTTTCTAACATTATCAGCTCATCTTCAAATTCAAAGAAGTCTCAAGAGCATGCGAGAGTTTTGCCTCAATAGATATCAGACTGAATGAATTGCACTTGTAACTCCCTCTTTCTCTTTGTGAGAATAAAGGAGCCCTTTTTACAGCAATGTCATCAGCAATAAAAGAAGATTAATTCATGTGTCAGGAATTTTTGCGAACTGTGATCACCGTCAGATTAACACATGAAGTATGTAAGAGCATGCAGAGCCCCTCAACAAATGCATGTGTTTTGGGCGGACAGTGTACGTCATCCCTCTGACAAATGATGTAGAGAGAATAATAGGGCTGAGATGTGAAAGACGTGCGCTTGCAACTCAACGAGATTTTTTTCAGTTTTTCTTTTTGTTCTATTAAGAACAACAAGTCACCCGAATTTAAAAAACACACAGTTAATGCATTATTTTCTCATAGCACCATATCATATGCAGACCTGTCAAAAATAGGCTAAAACATAAATAAAAAAACATGTTCTTTTGCTGTTCTGCAGACGTTTTCACTTCTGGACAGTTTGTCTTTTTGTCTAATCACTAACAGGTTTTCTTTGTCACTCAATTTTTGTTTTCATGTTGTTTGATCCAATGTAATGCTGCACTACCAACTCACCACACAAGGCTCTTGAATTACAATTATTACTAGGGAATTAACAAGGACACATCTGCTGTATGTCACTGATTTTATTAATTAACACCAACTTTCTTCGGAGCTCCACGTAAACATGGATCCACTGAGCTTTCCAGTGTGTGTCGTGGTTGTCGTCTTCGGGCAAGATGGGAACATTTTTGTTGAGATGATGAATCATTTCAAAGTAATTTAAAAGTAAGTGTCCCAGAAGAGCCAGACATACCCATGATCCCAGCACACACAGTATATATGAAAGAACATGTATTTTAAGTTTGTGGACTTGATGCATTTCATAACATAGCTAGCTCAGTGTTATTCTTCAATGACCTTGTCCTTATTAACATAAATGAATGAATTTAAAATTTTTTAATCTGTATTTAAGAGCAAAAGTTAACAAGATGTGGTGAATCTTCGGTGGACCGCTTCCAACAGTCAACAGAGGAACCAACAGGTTCAGTTTTAGGACTCAATGCATGGTTCTGCAAAACTCATAGTTCTAAAAAGTCAGATGTTTTGCAAGTACATCTTCCTGCAATTCTCACATCGACATAGAAAATGGTATAGCTGATATGATCTCTCCTCTCTCTGTGTGAAAGTGCATTCCCAAGTTCAGCCTAAAGCTAATGTGAGACTTCAGCAGTCGTAGTCAAATCCAGTGGATAGCTTCCAAAGTTAGTCTTTTTAGTACAAAACACCCTCTATGTATTTCCCTGTACAGTTCCCTTGCTCAGCAGCAGCGGTGGTATATGTCTGGTTGCATGTTGTCTCATTGCTGTCCAGGGATCATTTCATGGCCAGTATGGAGAGGAGGCATAATTACAGCGATTTCCAACTCTGTAATCTGTTCAGGGACGTAAACAGGCTGGTTGGCCTCCACCAAAATGAAACTGGAAGGCCACTTTGGAGCTGTCAGAAGCCTACAACACTGACTCCGTGAAATTATATTCAGGTACAACTAATTAGCAAGAGCAAATGTGTTTTGAAAGAATCATCCTGCCTGCTGCATAATGAGGACAGGCTTTTAATGAATGTATTTGCAAAGTGGCAAATGTACAGACTACATGTTTCATTTGTTCTCCCCATGTTTAACCAAAGCTCAACATTTAATGCTTATGCAACTGAAAGAACTTGGTTGATTGTTGAAAAAGACAGCAGTGCTGTAATGTAATGTTTAACCAAACCAAATACAACCCTGATTCCAAAAAAGTTTGGACACTGTAAAACACAAAAGAGAATGTGATCATTTGCTAATCCTTTTTGACATGTTTATTTAATGTTTGACCTCATCAACTTCAATGACTTTTGTAAATATATGCTGATTTTTTTGCCACCAGTCACTCCAAACACCTTGCTATGATTTCTGTGTAGTTCAAGAGCACAACACTTTGCCAACTGGAAGAATCATTCCACCGAACATAATCTATCCAGCAACATACGTTTCATCCAGAACTATTCAGGCTAAACTTTTCAGTAGTATATAACATACTTTTTTAGGACAGGGAGGCAGCACTCTTCCTCTCTCAGACATGAGTCAACACTCTCATACAGATTCCAAACAGCTCTCAGCAGCAACAGGAAGACGGAACCACACAGCCTCGGCTTATTGGTAAGCAGCTCATGGATCGGTGCTCTTATTCCTATACCGCTCCTTCAACACTTTCAGGATTCCCAGAGAAAATAAAAGCGCTGGTATTAAATTAACCACCGGCCCGATTCAGTCTACAATTCATTCTAAACCCTCACTCAGTCCAAAGCCTTGGGTTGACAACTCAATGCCCCTCACTGCCTCCGCGTCTTCCCCCGGGACCCACCACGCCGTTCACTTCCTCTCCAAGCCTCAGCCACGCCGAGCACAATCTGCACCGCGAGCCCTGCTAATAATGAAGATGACAGAAAGAGAGTACGGCTCTCTTTTGCCCGACGGGGTGAAACCGACTGGGTCAGCAAGGTCATGAACGTTCTCTTCTGCCCGGCAAAAACACAAGCACGGATAAACTTGCCTTCAAACTTGCACTTTAGTTAGAGTAAAAAAACCCAGCAGTGAATCAAGTAAGTCCTTGAATTTCATGAATGAGGTTTCTCTTTTCATTCATATAACTGTTAGAGGAAATGAGAAAAGAGGTAGAAGAGCCACTCTTGCTCTTTTATTAAAAACACGCTGTGACTCATCAATCTACAGACGATCAAAAACTTTTTTGATGACATTGCAGACCTTTTATCATTTGGATTGCTTTTGAGTCCACAGTCATTGTCGGGGATATTAATGCTCGTATTATCAAGAAGAGGAGAACCAAAACAGCTTGCTTTCTGAATAATGTTGCACCGACTCAGCTGGTGACACTGCGAAGGGCACCAGTATGAATCGAACTATTATGAAAGTCTTAATATCTCTATGATTGAAGCCGTCGCTGTTGCTTTCATATCATTCCTGTGTTTGTGTGGGACTATCACAACCTTTTTAAATCTCACACACAAACATCCACTGAGGACACATTGATTCAGATTTTTTTCTACCTCAGCTGCCCCCGCTTTGGCCTCCGTCAATGACCTTGTAATTACTTTCACTTCCAACATCACTGTATTGGCCCAGTTAACTTCCACAGATGTATGTTATTACATGGTGACCTCAGGGAGGAGGCTCAATAGCATGACTCAAGAGACGGTTCAGGTTAAACAGGTGGGCAGGCAAGCAAATCCAAGACAGGGCAAAGCAACAATGTAAAAAGGCACGGAGAGATAAAAGAAGCTGGAATGCTAAACACTAGGAACACATGATTGAAAGGACTAAGAAGTGAACTGACACTGAAGATACTAAATACTCTGGGAGAGGGGAAATGGTGAGACACAGGTGAAGGCAGTTAGGGCGGAGCAGACGATCACGAAGGCAGGAATCACACACACAGGAAATGAGGATCTGGATTGACAGGTGAGGTGAGTGGCACCGAAATAAAACAGGAAGTAAGACAAATAATGAAAACAAGGAAGACCTGACCTGAAGATACTCATGGAGATGTGACAGATAAACACTATATTGGTCAAATTACACAAAATGAAAGTATTATAGTATAATTCCTACAGTCACTAGAGGACTTTGTCATGTTGGGCCACTTGCTGAAATCTCTCTTCTTTTGTGACAAATTTCAGTACCTCTATCTCAAGAAAAACATCAAATTAACCCCAGTATCGACAAAACTAATCTAGTTAACGTTCACTCTTTGATTTCATTAACTGTGAAACCTTGGAGAAATTTGTGCTATATCTAAAATCTTCCTGTTTTTAATTGCCAAACATCAGCAGTCATGCAGAGAGTAAACAGTTCTCTTCTAGTTACAAAAGACCCTGAAAATGGCTCTTTAGATGCTTCGTAAGAAACAATTACAGGCCCATTTCAAAACTCCCAGGTGCCTGTAAAATCATCTAAAGAGCTGTTTAACAAGAGCTCAGCAACTTCGAATCTTATCAGCTTTTAAGCAGCTGTTTTGCAGGCAGTCGAGTCTGTTTTCCCATTGTTGAACAAGTCCATAAAACAAAACCTGGCTGTGCCCAAATGGCCTCCAAAAATTACCAAGTAATTAGAGTCATTTAGAGGCCGAGAAAAATCAACAAATAAAACCAACCTTTTACAGCATCATGCAACATTAATAACTTAAATAAATAACTTCAAAATGTTGAACACACACCCTTCCCTTATTAATGCACCTGATAATACTTGCACATAGACTCTCTTCTCCAGCAAGTGAGCTCAGCGCTGTTGTGTGTCTCAGGCTGCTGTTACTCTGCAATAATTTGTTATGCTGGTGCTCGGAGTCATTATCCTCCTCACATACACAATCGCATTTCTTAAGGGATCAAGAGTGTCCCTACAGTCCTTCATTTGCACTTCACTTTTCTCTCAGCAGTGTGTGCTGTGTTAGATAAACACTTTGCCTCGGGGGTTTCTGCTGAATTGACTCAGTTGAATCTCCTATAGAGGAACTCTTTAAAATAAGCCCTGATACTTGAGTTAATCAGTGACCGTAGTGTCATTTAAATGCTTTGAGTTTAAAGCTCTATGTGATGCAAGCACAACTTATTTTTACCAGTGTTGTGAACAGAACACAGCGTAGTTGCTGAATTCATCCAAAACGGATCCAGAATTTGGCAGATAATATATTTGAGCGGCAGATTGTATTGTTAGATCTCTCAACAGTGTCATCTTTAGCTTACACCCACTGTTAGTTTGTAATATAATTTCAAGCTCAGTCATTTGATGTTTCTCACTAAAATTTTAATGGAATTTCTACAAAAATCAACAAATGAAAAGGCAAATAATTTTTCTATGCACAATGAAAATGTGCATTTAAAAAATTTGGATGGAAATGCACTTTACTTCTAACATTTTTATACATACAGGTGTTGTTATGTGCGCCCCCTGCTGGTTGTGATGTTGGTTCAGGGTAAAGGGAGAAGCCCATTCTGACAGCCTCTGTGTGGACTGGTCTAGGGTGACCTCCCTCCTTCTGTCATTTGTTGTTTGGGTTAGTTCATGGTCATATTTGTTGTTTATTTAATAAACGTGTTGTCTTTTTTGTTTTTCTTTGCAACTCCTAGACTCTTTTTGGTTATGTTAGACATCTTTTAATTTAGTTTGGTTAGAACCTTTCTGGGGGTTGCAACAGGCACATACCTTCAACTTTTTATTCATTAATTTAATGCAGTTGTTCATCTTTTGCACTGATGATTCTGTCAGGAAAAATTCATGTCCATCAAAGCTGTAGAGGTGGTGCAACGATGAGCCACCGAAAGCTACAAGTGGAGAAAATGCACACGATTTTGACTGGGTTTGAAAAAGCTCCTACCATTTCGTAACCCTGTAGGTGTCCATTAAGTACACACGTAATTTTTTTTTTTTTTCACAGTTTTATTTAGACATGACAGACATTCAGGGAAAGAGTCTGAATGCTTGTGTGATATCTGGCCCTGGAAGGAAGAGAGCACTTACATATCAGTAACAGGTTTTAAAAGGTATTTGCTGACGTGCTGTATACAAAGCCTTTTTCATTTTTTTGGATGCCCGACCAGAAATCCCAAATTTACATACTGATCTAACATTAGAGGAATCTCCATTACAGCAGCCTCAACAATAACTGGCTCATTTTTCATTGTTTCATGGTTTATTAAATGGAATTTGTGTTTGTGCAAAGGAGATAACGGAGTGATAAATTTAGGTGAACATGATGTAATGTAACAAGTTGTCTGAAATGGGAAAAAGTCAACCCAGTTTTTTGTGCAAATGCTGCCACAGCATTCAAGGTTGAACTCCTCCTGCTTAGTTGGTAAATGCCATTTGAGATTAACTCACAATATGGTGCTGTTCACATTTAATCAATCGTACTCCAACCTGATTAATTTGCACGAGGACATGTTATATAATACAATATATAATTCTGAATGCCTCATATGTTGAAATTAATGAAGTTTTCACTGCTTTGTTTACATACCTTTATTAACTGTCACATGAAGACGGTGCATCATTTCTCAAACACCCAACATTGTGTTCATGTAGTTTAATAATATGTCAGGCTTGAAAATGGATGAACTGTTGATGCAAAATGTCAAATGTGGTGCTGCAGATGACTCATAGAGAAGTTGCACTTGAACTAAGTTGGGTAAAAATAATTTTTGAGGTGAGATGAAGGAATAGGACGACATCTTTCCTCTGCATTGATTAGTTTTATACTTGCTAAAAAAGAAAAAAGAAAGAAAGAGGTTGTTCGTCTTTGTCACATTTCAGCATGAAAATATATGCAGTGGATATCGTAATCTGTTTTGCTGCAGCGTGATGACAAAGAATCAATATTTTATGTTAACAATGATGTGTTGCTAACACCAGGTCTGTAAGATTAATCATTTTTATAGCAGCTTATTGAAAGAGGGCAGTTTTCAAAACACAAGAATTGTGATTCCTGATTCTCAACTTGCATAATATTGTTGTAGAAAGTGAGAATTTTAGCCAGTGGCCATTGATTTCCTCAGCCTCAGCAACAGTGACAAATATTTTCTGCAAATTGTTGATCATTGTTGTTCTGTGAATTGGTGAAAGAACAAACAAACTCTTACTCGCCTGTTTGTCTTGTTCATTTAATATGCTCTTTCTCCAGCTGGTTTTACACTTGGCAGAAAATGGTTTAATTGAAGAAGAAACATCATAACTCTCTATAACTGGAATGTTTAAAAGAAATTAAGGAGCAGGTTGAGCGTTTTTGCTGTTTAAAAAAAGATCAGCACGGCAAGTCTGCATAATGATGATAGCTGGATGAAGAGAGCAGTCTGAATCTCATTTAAACTTCTAAGCACATCATATCATTGTTTTATGTTATCGTCGTAAAGATGTGATTCAGGGCTGTGACAGTTTGCCTTGCAGTCTTGGCTGACCCAGCTACAGTGCAGAGGTGTCGACAGTGTTAGGAGTAATTAGTCCATATCAAATGAAATGCTAATGTTTTTTTGAAAGCACACCTTCAAGATGCGTTTATGCACACAAAGTGACATTTTAGAGGCGACACAATTGCACACAAAGTCAATGGAAGGACGTAGATGTGAACATGTGAATTACGTAAAGACGCATTGTTGTGAGTTTAAAAATATGTGCAAAGCTGTGTGACTTCTCATAAAGATGTGGAAATGACAAGAAATCTTTACTGTTAAGCAAACATGGCCTACAGACCAGCTTAAGTGACGTGATGTGGCGTTGCGTTTAACCTGAATAAAAACTTCAAACTCAGTTGTTCTGGCTCAAGCAGAAATATTGGCTAGATGCTGCCCCCCTTTTTTAAAACTGTATTCAGACATCTGCACTCAAATAATGCCAATAGCTGCTTGTAGTCTGTTGAGAAATAAGGGCCTGTCCTCCTTAAAGGCTGGAGGACAGCAGGGTAAAACGTGAAATTACTGGTACCTGTTCCATATAATGAATATATGGTGACCTGTGTTTAATTTTCTTTCCCACAGAATTAAATAAAACTAATTTACGCTCACTAAGTAAAAATAAGCTAAATTATATTGAAATAAGCAACGTGAAGCATATTATGCTCAGATGTTAGATTTGTCTTGGAGAAAGTCAAGCCACCCATTGTTACTCTCAGTGCCTTTGTGCTGCCATCAACATCAACATCAGCATCAAACAAAATCATCAATCCATCATCATGGTCTCAGACACAGTGTGATCTGTTCACCATCCCCTGCCTCACGCAGGCTTTGTCTTTATCGTCCAGGGTGCATTGCTGCTGGCTTTAGGATAGATAGACTGGTGTGTGTATGTTGTCCTGGCCCACTGCAGTGTGCAGACTGCACTTCTTCCTGTTTCATGTTTATCCTCCTGGGTTCGGGTTAGACTTGATGTCAGCTGTTTATCTGGAATCATTCTTACGGTTTCAGAAATCACTGTTAAGGTATGTTATGTTACTCACGCACTTTCCATATGCAAACCATAGAAGATCTGAATGTTGATTTTTTTACCTCTTTCCAGCAGCTGGTTGCATCCAAGGCGTTGTATTGATCTTAAATCACATCAAAATGTTTGCTTGTAATGAGGCTCTCTGTAAATACAATATTGAATAGGCCCATAAGGAGCCTATCTGGTTTAGATTAAACCATTTAATCAACCACACTGCCATCAAAATTGTCTGAATTAATTTGACGTATATATATTTATTAGGAAAACATGTCTTATTATTTGGTGAACTGGTGGCACTTATATGGTGATTGCCAAATTCAGTAGCAAATTATAAAAAAGTAAACTGAACAATTACGATTCAACAACACTGGATATGCACAGGAGACCATCCACAAATGGATTGGCTTCACAACTATTGAAGTCAGTCGGATCTGCCAACTAAATTTTTTGCAGCATTTCTTAAAAGATCCAGAGCTAAAGACCGTGGTCTGTTCTTCTTTCATCTTCAACTTTTGTCTAAGTGTCTGCTGAGCGACAGAGCATTCAATCATAATTGTCGATGCAGCCTCAAGAGGTTAATTGACAGGCAAGTGCCATCCTGAAATAAATACACCAAGGCCTTCACAGGAGACAGAAACAAGTCAATAAATATTTAATTGCCAATTTTATTAATACAATAAAATAGACAAACGACCCAAATTAAATCATCAACAACAACAACAACAGCAGCAGCAACAACTGTCTTACTTACCTCTCGTGGTTTGTAATCATGGCCTGGCCTCGTTCCTTATCGCACAAGATGACTGGCTCCACCTGCAGTGGGAAGGGGAGCAGTGTTGGTCTTGGGCAACCGTCACAAATGTAATCACTGAAACACAAATGAGCCAATTTTCTCAAACAGCTTAATGAATTTGAATTTTATTTTTGTCATAGAGGCTGATTGCTTTGACATTAAGAGTATTTACCTGCACTGTTCCACCCTCCAGTTGCTAGCATTATATTCAACTTTCATGAACAACTACTGCTATGAAAGCTTACACGAATATAAAAATATAAGATCTGCATTAATAGACTCTTCTTTTTGGTCACTGTGGTCGCTTTCCAAAAGGGACGCCACATACAATGAATGTCCATGCACGCAAGTCAGATCGACTGGGGACTCCTCAAAAGTGGACGTCAGTGTGAATGTGAGAGATTGGCTACATCCAAACGTCTACCCTCTGGACTTTGAGACTGAGCCACTGCTGATTTCAATCATGCGTCCTGTGAAATGTTTGTCATCATCATGGGAAATTTTAAAAGGCACTGGGCCACAAGGGGATAAAATGTACAATGAGACGTGACTAAAGATCTGGATTCATGGATATCAATTTAAGTTCTTGATGCTGAAACCCATGTCAGTTTATTTTTCTGCATGGTTCTTAAGGATGCCTACATTAGCAAACATTGATTAATCACTAAACTGTTATTAATGTGTTGCTGGTCAAAACACACACGCGCTTGTGGGTGGCAACTGTGAAATTTGTGTGTACACTGGGCGGCATGCATTTTCTCTGGCACATGACCTCATCACTCCATGTACTGTGTTTTACTGAACATCTACATGCAACTTGTAGCTACTAGTAAAGACTTAATACAGAGAAATATAATCCTGATTCCGATTGCGACGCTGTAAAACATGAATTAAAACAATCCAATCATTTGCAAACCAACTGGGTTTATTGACAGTTTTACAAAGTGTTCCCCAGCCCATGTAGTAATCTCATTTATATGATCCTGTGTTTGACAAAGTGTTGAACCTCTCTCCATCCTTGCTTGTGAACGTGAGTCTTTCCAGGATGAACCTTTCATCCCCAATCATGATACTATCACCTGTTACCAATGAACCTGTTTACCTGTGGAATGATCCAAACAGGTGTTTTTGGATCAGTCCACAACTTTCACAGTCTTTTGTTGCTCCTGTCCCAACTTGCTGAACAACTTGTTTGGAACTTTGCAACTTGTACTTGTGTGTTTTGTGTTTAATTGCTTTTACAAAACAAGTTTGTGTCTGACTTACTGACTTTGTGCCAGATGTGTGCACATGTGCTTACAAACAGGAGCCTGACTGACCTGTGAGGTGATTGATTACTTCTGTATGTATGAATATCTCTGTCTCTGTGCTGTAAGTCTCTAAATGTGGCAAAGTCTGCACGTTTGGATTCAGCCTGTCTTACTGTTTAACTCTGTTGTGACATTTACAGGGTGTTACCATTCTATTTGTGTGTGTTAGAAATTCCCCCCATTATTCATTGGATTTTAATAAATATTGCTTGCTCATACATATAGCAGAATAAACTGGAGATTAGATTATAGGCTGAATGTTGTTCAAGAATACACAGAATTGTATCTCTTGTCAACCATCCGTCCACACCGGATAATTAACATTGGCCAGTGAATGATGAATGCTGCATCTCGTCATGCATGATAATGACGGTGGAAAATCTGCAGAGGATTAATTTTAACAGTGTTTCAGCAAGATACGCAAAACATTCTCTGAGTTAGTTAATTGTTTGAGTATATTTAATTACACTATGACCTGTTATAATTTTAACATCATCACACTAGAATATATAATTAAAAGAAGGACCTAACATCTGGAGAGTAGAAGTGTGCTTTAACTAGATTCAATAATATTCAGTGTTGAGTTTTTTATAACCCTTTTAACATAATATTTACATTCATAAATATTTAATCAGTCCAACTAACTAGTTGTTGTAACATAGTTGTGTTTTTGATCGGGAATATTCGTAGTTGACCACGTCTGGAGTTCAAACATCTCAGAACGCTCACAGATTTATCAAGTTAACCTTTTCACCGGACAGAGTTGCAAACAATGCAAGACCTACCTGCTCATACACATTACTCATAAAAAAAATCTCTGTCCAAGTGCTTTGTCATGTACCATAATGTCTGAGTTGGAGGTTTGTTGGAGGTCAAGGTTTCAGGTCATGGCTCTGTACTCGAGACCTGCTCACTTGCATTTTTTTTAGGGTCTCACTGGACCAGCTCAGGCTTTATTTGTGGTTCAGAGTCAATGTGTCTACTGTCAGACCTTTTTCACAGCAGACATTTTGACTTGTAATAGCAGGAAGGGTTACTAAACTTGAACATTTGCTCTGTTCTACTCAAGGGTACCAGTAAGACATAAAAGTGGGACAGAATAGCAGGATGCACAATAACAGGACCTTGAAACTGAAGCAGCTAAATGGAATTTAGTCATGATCAGTTTTTCTATTTACGTCAGTGCTTTTCATTACTCTGACAAGTCAAATTGTCTTCCATGAAAATGGTCCAACCTACAGGTATTTCCCATCGAAGTAATTAAGAGAGCCTTGACCTTCCATCTGATGATGGCTGAGTTTGTACTTTTTTGAAATTGATGAAGTGCTTTTGTGTAAAAATAAACTCTAAACAGACTTACGGGGTGGTCAGGTGGGCAAGGGTCAAAACCAGAGTTGGCAATCCAGATAGGTAAACAAATCCAAAGTCCAATAAATAGGTGAGTCCAGGTAAACAAAGCACAAAATCCAAAAACACAAGGTGAACACAGGGAACTCACACTAGGTTGACACAAGGTACAAGGACAAACTGGCAAAGAGAGAGGGGACACACAGACTAAATACACAGGGAAGAGAGGATCACAGGTGAAAACAGTTAACGATCTCAAAGACAGGAAGTAAAGACAACAGAGACATCTGAGTAAAATACTCTTCAAAGTAAAACAGGAAATAAATAAACTAAAATTTGAACCATAACCACAAATTATTGACAACTGGACTGAAATGCTAAACACAACAGCCGTGTATGACGTTACAAAACACTGTTTTCCATATAACCCTGCACACCTGGGGCTTCATGATGCACGTCAACTCTTCAGGAAACATCACTGTCCTGTATCTCAGCACTGATGATGTGCCTCAGCTCTCCGGAAAACCAGCAGTTTTATCACATTTGCCTCGCAGATTGGCAGATCCTGGCTCCTGTACCTGCACAACTTTCTGTATGATTCATCCAGTGTGTGCTGGAGGCATCAACTGGTGCCAAATGACACACTGATAAATGATGCTGCTGATAGGTGTTACATTTGAGTGTGCAGCTAACGATCAGCTTTACAGCTTTACGGCAGTTTGGTAACAGATCTGCTGCACTGCATGACTTAATGCAGGATTCACAATAATATTTATTCAATATGAGCCATGTGCAAAAGAGCAGGAATCACTTTCATACCTGCAGAAGTTAACTAATGAACTGGAGGCTTTTGTGAATCATGGCACCATGTATAATACAATTGACACTGCATTTCATTGTGTAGTGAACCATGACTTTAAATTCTCAAACCATAATAATGAGGTGGAGGAAAACAAAAGGAGATCTTTACAACTTTTTGTGATGGTTAATTATTATGAATATTAGTGTTTGGATGTTATGAGAGTCAGAATTGGGACTCACGCATGGATTCACAGACACTAAACTAACCATCTCTGTGAATGGGAGAAGCCACATAATGGAGTTCATGTCACTGCTCAATGTCAGATTTCAAACCACATAGGCGACGAAAGTGGTTTAAATCAAGAGGGAAAATGTAAGATTCACATCAAACATTGACCTTGATGCTTTATACCAGTTGGTTGTGCCTGCACACACTCACACAGGAATCCAAGTAACTTCTCACTTTTCAGAAATGACGAGAAGTAATTTTAGTTGAAGCTTGGCGATAAGTTGTAGACCTCCAATACTGTGTTATCAAGTCACAGAAATTTGGTTGAGAACTACAAAACCTGAAGTAACTTTTTATGAATAGAAAGTCCAGACAAACCTCACTATCATGGCATAGATCATTCAATTAGTTATTAAACACATATGCAAAGTAAAAAAAGATTACAGAAATAATCATTTATAAGCTTTGAGATCACAGTAAATTACTTTAGTCTACAATGTGTATTCAGCATATGGAAGATAGCAGCAAATCATGATAACCCTTTCTCATTCTGGGAGAAATGTAATCCACAGAAGTTTGATATCAAAAATGCAGCAGAACGTTTTGTCTCCTCAGACTCAGATGCTTGAAGAGACCCCATAGTGTCTGGGAATCCTTTCAAATCGGGAGCTTAAGGGAAATGTTTTGAATTTGCGGGCAGATTTGTGCAGATGTGGGGAACAGGGTGAAAAAATCATCATGTTCTTTCATCTGTGAAGCAATGAATTCCTTAATAGTGGCCGATATCAAGACATGTGTATTCTTACAAGTGGCTGTGAGGAGAATTGAAGAAGTAGGACTACAGGTTTCACACATCCACTGTTAGTGGTGTCGCTGAAGGCTACACAACAAGAGAGGACAAAAGGTTTCCATTATTCATTGCTGCCATTAGAAGAATAAATGTCTATGACAATAATAAAGTGTTTTCTTTTTGAGAATATTTTTTGACCACTGGACATAAAAACAGTGCAAAGAGAAGTTCCGGCTTTATGCTCCTTTCCTTCTCCACCAGTGCAGTGGGTGAGAGGCTGTTCTAAAATTGACTGACCTGCCAAGCGGTCTGCCATAGACCAGCAGACCAGCACTCCTGAGCAATATGTAGTTGACATGGATTGCTGTGTAACAATTGCCTTATTAAGTGGTGCAGATCCATGCTTTATCGCAGAGTAAAACAACACTTCCTCTTTAGAAACCCACTGCTGTTTTGCAAATTTCCCTGTTGTGGGACTAATAAAGGAATATCTTATCTGTTTTGTAGGATATGGTATCAAAAACATGTGCATGAAGTTTTCTAGTAGGTTCTGAATTCACTGGGCCTCAAGAGAGAATCAGTCAAACAGAAAATAAGTCTGCTATGAATTTATTCCTTCACTAGCAAACATGACACTTACATGCATTTATGTATACTTTTTTTCTTCTTTATGCATGCAACCATATATCTTTAAATACATGTATAACATATACAAACACATTCCTGACTAATGCATGTCACACACCAGCAGACTTTATACAGCAGTGAGGCGCAGAGACAAGCTGTTGCATACCTATTGCCTCATTTACCGATCCTCACTCCAGAGTAAAATAATAGTTTAATACAATCATGATGAATAATTGAAGCACCACAGGTACATGTGCTGGAGAAATTAATATTCCAACTCTATATGTTGAATTCACAAGCAGGACCTGGAAGGATGAGGTCTGAACATCCCCTCTGTTTCTATTGCTTTGTATTTATAAAACAGATTGAATGTGTTGATAGAATTTTAAATATTTTCAAGGAACATTCATTTTACATTACAGAATACCAATAGATTGCAAAATTAGACCCTCAGTCATCAGTCATTGGTGGTAAGTGCATTCCAGCGAGCGACATGTTGTCGTTTATCTTTTAATCTTATTGTTGTAACCACTTCAGCCTTCATCATCTGCCTCAGCTACAGTCAGTGGCTACTTACATTTCCCAGGCTGCCTACTGTACAAACAACCCCCGGTAATTAAACCATGATCTTCTGATAACGAGAGGGGAAAAAAACATGTCTAACCCAACAGGGCTAATGTCACCAGTTATGGATTTGCCCGCAGAAACAACACATCATCGGCTGCCAGCTGTGTTTTTAATCATCAACTCAATGTTGAGATTTTGTAGGTGCGCTTTTTCCGGCGACGATCTTGACTGATGAGAGTGAGACCTCATAGGTTAATTAAGAATGGAAAAGGTAATTCAAAGATTGTGGTTTAATGTCTGTTGCGACATCTGTCAGCTGAGGACAAGGAGCATCTGGAAGATAAGCGCACAATTTTCAGAGGTACTCTCGGATTGTCATAATATTTTGAGGAAGAAGAGATGAAGAGTGATGAAACATCATATCCATGCAGTGTAGCTTGTGATTTGAAAAGAAAAGCCAATGAGACAGAAGACATTTTGCCAGCTCAGATGTGCTAAGAGCAACAACATGATGGCTGCCTCACTGTGAACCTTGGTATCCTTAAATAATCTTGTGCTGATATTTAGTACTGTAAGACATTTTCCCCTTTAGTCATACTCAAATGATCTTTAGCCCACTGTCCACACACTGAATCAAATGAACTCACTTGAGTCATTTTGTAATGAAGAGAATTTAAAGTCATGTCTGCAGCTTGTCTTGTAAAATTGCCCCTTAGGTGCTTGCTTAATCTGCTGAAATATGGGCTTGTGCAAAACTTAATAGATGGTTCCCCTGACACATCACCTACTATTATGACAAAGGCATCACATGAATGTATAAACGTCTAGAACTGGACCCCTTCTGCTCCAATCCTCACACTCAGCGTTGAATGAATGGTTTATTAAACAATTTTATATAGCAAGACAGAGACAACAACACATATTGACAATTTAATAAAGGTAAACCCAATGTTATAATCCACAACTTGTTTATCGGTCTCAATTTTGGTGCACTGCATTTCAATGGTCTGACAGCAGCTGCTAAGCCAAAAAATGAGCAAGAATGATATAATTTCAGTCAGAGTAATGTTTAATATGATGCATACATGTCTTTTTCCTAAACTTTCTATCTGCATGGCTGTGGGTTTTGCTATGTAAGATCGTCCTGTTCACAGGTATTATTACAACAGCACATGTAAAATGCTTAGCCAGCTGGGTAGAAGTCGATGTGGAAGTACACTGCAATGACAAGATAAAGATTTTCTAATCATAAAATCAAAATGTTTAGATTCAATTGTGAGAAGTATTTCTTTTATGAATGCTGTTCCACAGGGTCGAATCCATACTGTTGTGAAAAATTACGAAATTGAGATATTTAAAAGTTGTGGATTATAACAATAGCCTGCGGTGTTCCTGACAACTAACATAAAACAAAACATTGCTCAATTGCTGATTTTCTTTTTTCCACAGTTACAGTTTGACTGCGTTTGCAACAAGTCACAGCTACATTTCATCAGAAGCAAGTCATGTCACTTGTAAACACTCATGATACTGTCAGGAAGACCACTGCAATAAAGCTACATTAAGCAAATACATCAGTACTGACCAATGCAGAGCAATAATAAAAAAAACTCTGATATAGAATTCATAATTCAAAAATCTGAAATTACCAAAATAATTGCCATTTGCCGGCATTAATAATATCACAATTATTGGTTTAAAGGATAGAACAGTTATTTTCAAACTGAGTCATGTTTTTGAGTAAGAGCTCTGAAAGAAGTGCCTACAAAGAAAAAGTGACAAAATATGTAGAGCTGTGATCTTGTGGTTTACAAAAACAAAGAAATGAAGCTCAGGTTAAAATTAAGTAATTATCCTTTAAAGACACAAGAATTAATATGATCACCACTTGACAGAGAGCTAGAGGCACACATTGTACTGCACATTCATACAAAACACATATGTACATCAATACAGAGAAACATGAAAATAACTTGATGCTGTCACATACAAATATTTAACCAACTTCAATACAATGAGACAACAGCTTAAAAATACTTCACACTGAAATGCACAACATGTTTTTCTTCACATTCCTAAGTAAATACTTTCATTAAGTCTGAACATTCAGAACTGTTGGTAAGAATAATTAAAGATAATTATAATGTATCTCTATGGTTTTAATTGCTGAGCAGTCCAGAAGATTTAAATTTAAATTTTCTTCCCTAAGTGACAAAACAAATGTCAAAGAACCTTTTGCCATTTGTTAAACAACATGTATAATAACCTGCCATCACAAACTCCAAGTGCAGCTTTTACTGCAACTATGACACTCAATACATTATTATCTTTTTTTTTTTTTTTTTTTTACAATTATTTAGCAGTATCTTCAAAGAACGTCTGTTTGCTGAAAAAGAACAAACCAAAAAGATAACAAAATCATTCCCAGCAGTGACTCTCATGAGCACAGTTATGGTTTTCTCACCCTTATTTATGGTCATGTCTCTGTGTTGTACTGAGTCTCAGGGGCCACACTGTTGTTATGGTTTATACAATAATTTGTCACAGTATGGTTCCACTTTTCATATTGGAAACTCGACATGGCACAGGCCAGCGTTCGGCTCGGTGCATGTTTTGATGTGCACACAAGTGGGCAGTTACATTAGGAACCAGCAGAAGGTAACAGCATGCTGCAAGCGACTCGTGAAACACCAACAACCATCCTGCTTTCTGTCGACACAGTGTGCGAAGGCATTTAGAAAAACATTACAGAAGAGTAAAAAAGGTTGACAGTGCTTGACTGTGCAGCTTCCTCTATTTTCTAGTTGAAACTGAGAGAAAGTGACCCACTAGCTCCTAGTTGGTTAGTTCGCTGTCAATCTGCTAATTCTCCAGCAGCCTGTTTATCGACGTGCTGCAAATGTATACTGGATTTCGCCTCTGGCTTGTTGCCAGTTACCAGGAGACATGGTCCTTTCAACAGTTACATAACCGAAAGCCAAACTGAGTTTCAGCACTTTCGGAGCCAAACTCAGAGGCAAAAAGATTTCAATCAACAGCTATTCCACTGGCAACTCTCTGCTCATACATGGCTTCATTCATAGATGTGCCGTGCATCCTCTGTAGTCCACAATTATATACTCACAGATGGAAATGAAAACCATGATGTACTTCCATAATTACAATCAGCATGATGCATCTCCATTGAGAGATGGTATCACCTTCCCAGCATAAATTTTAATAGCGAATACCCAATCAGAGCTGATTAAATTCATTATCAGTTGTTTGAACTTCGGGGGTGAGACCTTAATGAAGCAGCAGTGCACTGACGCGTTTATATGCTAATCTCAGTTACAGCTGAATGTGTGGCTGAAGAAGAAGGAAAAGCTACTTACAGTATTTTTTAATGCAGAGGGACCCTGACTGGATAAAGAGAAAACTCAATGCAAAGCGCCTGGAATTTAGAGGATCATACTGCACAAGGTAAGCGCTGCTCACCTCATACGTGGTTAAGGCTGCTCTCGAGCATGGATGGATTATGAATGGGGCCCTGGGCACAGACATGTAAAGGGCCCCCAACCAGAGTACCACCCACCCCAACCCCAGTCACTACTGCCTACTTTGCATCTTTTTGTTTATGCTGGAGGTGAAGAGAGGCTGCATTAATCTTTGCCAAAGCAGAGGCCCGTTTCACCAGATTTACAACATGCAAGCTGCAATTTGCAGCATGAGATAATTTCCTCTCCTGTTGATTTTGAGACGTTTCACTGCTCGAAACAAACACCGCCACCCATGCATTAAGATTGACAAATTTTTCTGGAATTTGCCAGGATCTGTCCTTTGTGAATTGTACCACTGCCACTTTTTGGGATCAGCGTGTAAATACTGCTCACAAATCACTTTTGTGAAACAGGCGCCTGGATCCACACTGATGGTTCTCTACACAGATAATATTCAAAATACTTAGAGATAATGTACAAAGTGTTATGGGAAACCATGCTATATTTTCTTAACGTGGAGCAATTCTAGTGTGAAACATATTTATTTACTTATTTTAATATAGGATTACTATAGCCTATATTGCAGCTTTATTATGTAAAGAACAATGAACAAGCATTATGAAGAATAAACACTTAGCTGATTCCCAATATTAAAGAATCAGAAGCAAAAAAAAAATAATAGGGACATCCATATTTCTAAATAACCCATGCAACTTTTGAATGAGAACTGACCCATTGGGCTCCAGGGTCTATGCACATAAGCTCGCTCAGTAATCCATTCATGCTCCAGAGTATCAAAAAGATCAATATTATCTAACAAGGTAAAATATGAAATAATCTCTGTATCCATGTGGTCACTCTCTGCACGTCCGTCTTGATACAATGCTTCTACGTCTACATTAAGCGAACATCTGTGCACTCTTTGTATGTACAGCGTATCATGCATGTGAATACATGTCTTACATGTGTAAGTCTGCGTGTAAGTCTGTGAAACACTCTTCAAGAAAACTCCTCAGGCTGAGCGTTCGGAGCCCCTCCATTTTGGGCTTTCACACCGCCGCCGTTGCATCCGGTGGCGAGGTGAGGTGTGTGGCGAGACGTGATGTAGCTCTTCCTAGCAGACAGGGAGGGCTGCCTTCCAGAGCCACCACCTGCACCGCCGTCGCCCTCGGCAGGGTCGTAAACGACCACCATGGTGGTATCCATTCGGGACAGCGTGTACATACTGCTCTGGCGTGTTGGGTGCAGCCGCGTAGAGCGTAGCTCCAGCTCGTCGTAGCTGGACACCTTGATGAACGGGCACCAACGAAATGCTCGCTTGAAGCCAGCTCGAAACCTGGTGCAACACGAAGAGGTGGAGGGGCAAACAAGGGTCAGGTGGGTGTTTGGAAAGTGGAGAGAGAATAACATATAGATGAATAAATACAAGAAACTCTGTCTATGGAGTATTTTTTCTGCAGTTAGCAGTTAGTTTGTGCCGTGATGAAAAAGAGGTGAATTGGAGGTGCAGTATTTATAGTGAGAGTATTCAACAGTAAACTGACAGAACTTGAGATCTTGGCTGTGGATCCATTTCTGAAAGCATTTTCTCACCCTGCGGCTCCCTGTGGTGCCATCTGGCAGGAGTGCTGTCTAAAGAAATATTTTGACTATGCAAATAGCTTATGAAAATGCAGATCATTTACCATCTCATACATTATCAAAATTTGTCTCACAAGCCCCTTTCCTCATGTCACAATGCCAATGTCAGGGTCAACAAATGACTATATCACTATGTGCTACACAAATAGCATAGAGTGTTTTTTACATTACTGTGTGATGCATGCAGACATGAGAGATTGAGTGAAGTGGTCAGTCCACACAAACTAGCATGAAGCGGTTTATGAAAAGAAAGGCACCACAAACAGATAACTCTGAATCTGAGTCACGAGTATGAGCTCCGGCTGTCTAGCAGCGAGGGTGGCTGAGGCCAGCAGCGAGACGAAGAAAAGACGATGACAGCCAATGTTACGGTATGTGGTATGAAACTGTCAAACAATCAAACAAAGCAAAAGACCCGAGCAAATTTAAAAGACACCTGACGACAACTCATCCGTCACCAGCCAGCAAAGAAGTATTTTATTCGATTGAAAAGTCATCACAACTGACAAGAGCAAGTGATGAAGTGTGAAATTCCAGACGAGAGATTAAGCCATTATTTTCCATCTGAGTGTTTTGTGCCGTTTGACTGGGTCTGTGACCCTTGGAGTTCATGTGCACTGGAAAGCTCAAAACACCTGCCACTGCTGGCAGATGAGCAGCTGGCAGAGATCAGGGATGATGGCACATGAAAAGATGAAATTTCAAGACATGACTTTGGACAGGTTTTGTATTTCACTGGAGAAAGAGGAATAGTTTCAAGTCGTGGGTATTTATGCGAACTGAGCTTTTCAAGCCTAACTTACATCAAGAACAAGTACGGGTAGTGAGTGAGGGCTGTGGACTCCATATCTGCCTCTCATCCATACCTGCCAGAATAAAGAGGCTGTGTCCATCATGCCAGACTCAGCTTTGATAAGTCAGATTTCTCTCTCTCTCTTCTCTTTCGTTCTCTCTCATAACAAGCATTTGTGTGCAAGTGTTGGCCATCAGAGGGATGTAGATTGCTTTTTAATACATTTTAGACCGGAGTGACACGAGCTTTAGCTTATTTTTAAGGGGCATCATGACTGAAAAAAGGAGCAAAAGAAAAGCTGGACTGAATGATGTTGTTGACAGAATCACTATTCAGTGAAAAAAAATAATCCACAGTAACATTCTCAACTCAGTTAAATTCATGAAAACATTATTTCAACTGTCATATCTACAAATTATTGAAAGGGAATCTCATCATTTGTTAAACTCTACATTTTAGTGTCTAACAGAGCAAAATACTGCAGACCAGACATAAAAGTACTGAATAAAACTCAGAGAGATGCATGGAGAGAAAATGTGCAACTAAAGTGATCAGTTTTCCTTTGTCATGTCCATAAAATTGGATTTTTAATTGTTTATGTCTGTTTTGATTGAATGCAGCATGGTGATTTGAATTGATCAAATATTTGATTTGATCAAATAAAATGAACTAATTTCTTTCTCTTTTTCGGACCATTCGGAGATAATGACAAAAGCTCCAAACTGTTATTCTTCCAGACTCCATAATTAATGAATCCTTGCCCAACTTTGTCTTCTAGTAAAACATATGATGGTACTTCACAGTGATGTAACAATACAATCAAAACTCTATTTTTGTTGCCTCATGTGGTAGCAGTGTTAAAGTAGGGACGTTCCGTTGTAACATTTAGTTTTTCAGATCGTCAACACTCCTCTGTTGTTACCCACCTGCTGTTGAGGCAGCAGTAAATGATGGGGTTGTACATGGTGGAGCTCATTGCCAGCCACATCATGGACAGGTAAACCTGCTGGATGTACTTCCACTTGCTCAGATGCTCGTTGAGACCCGTCACAATGAAGTAGACATGATAGGGCAGCCAGCAGAGGGCAAAGGTCACCACTACGATGATCATCATCTTCACCACCTGCAAGAGAGAGAGAGAGAGTCAATAAGGGTGAGAAACATTCACAAGCTGTCAACTGTTAGCTGAGGATTCCTGTAAGCACACAGAGAGACAGTGTTGAAGCCAGAGGAAATTTCATAAGTCAGTGTCAAGTCAAGTCTCCAGAAATGTATGAATATTTCAGGAGCAGAATGTGGTGCATGTAACTTTAGTCCATTTCTGAATGGCCAGATTTTGGTGGCACCTGGTACTGCAGGCAACACACAGATGATGCATTAACAGAAAGCAGGACAGTACTAGATCCACTGGTCTTATAGCACGTCTACATCTCATCTAAATCCATTCAAGGGCATTGTCACATGAACATGTGTGCATCAGGATGCATCATCTCCCAGAACAAGCACTCAGGAGAACAAACAGTAGACAAAACAGCACAAAGCACAAGGCACAACACAACAATGAGAAGAGACAAATACAGCAATCTACTCTATCTACAACTTTAGGACAGACATGATCATAAGAAAATGATCAAACTATAGAGCACCTGACAGCATCTGTCATTACTGAAATTGCAGATAAGAGCCTGAAACATTTTTCAACAAGAGGTTTTGTCATTGACCACTTTGAAATGTGGGAAAATAGAATACTTTGTTTATCTTATCTTATTGTGGAGTAAAGCAGAGCTGAAAGTAGAAAAACATTTCATTAGTTCTTACATTAGTTATTAAAAGGAGCTCATGTGTCAACCAGCAATATTAGGCTATCTTGGCTCAATCATTAGTCTTAATCAATTAGTATAATTAGTTGCATGCGCATTTCCATAGACATACTTTTAGTTTGACAAAATAATATGTATTTGTAATTTGTAATAACCACTGAGTTCTCCATAACGACTGCTTTCTGTATGTAGTTTGAGCAGCTACATGCGTCGGCTCCCCCAGAGGATCGATGGTAACCGTGAGTGTGGATTATGACACAGAATCATCATATTTCTGCAATTGGCTATGTTTTGTCACTAGTCAATTTTACTACCATCTACTGGATTTTAAGATGTATGGCATTTATTCTGCCACCTCGAATGTTAACAAAAAAGTGAAACATAATATGTGTGTCCACTCAGTGATTTGGATCTACTCCACTCCAACAAGTTTCATGAAAATCAGGCCCGTAGTTTTTATGTAATTGTGCTGACAACGAACAAAGAAACCTCACACAAAACCTCCTTGGCAGAGGTAATAAGCCAAATGAAGTCAGAGAACAAACATGTACGGGTAAATTATAGCAAGTGGAAGGAGCCATAAAGTGGAGCTGATCAGAATATCTCAGAGAGTAATTTGAAGTACGAGGAACAAAGAACTGCTGGAGGCAAAAAGGATTGTGACTGAATGCATTTAAAGATAAACTGATACCAATGAAATTGTCATCATGTATCAAGAGGGAACCATCCTAGTGTACCAAGCATTGTACAATGGTGCATAAAAAAGAACATCCTAATACAATCTGCAGAGCCTATTACATTGGACGCTGAGAGAATGAACAATATCAGTGTTGTCACGTTTCAGTAAAATATGCTGCAAAAATAAAACAGAACACCAATACCGCACTCTTCACTTGACTTGCTTTTACTCATTCTATCTACTCCATTTTTAACTTTATTCTTATTAAATTGATTTTATTGTTTACTGTTTCTATGTTCATTCAGTCTTTTTTATGTGAATGAAAGGTGGTTACAAATAAAGTTTTTTATTATTATAATTATTATTATCCTTCTTTCTGATGTGCTCAATCTGTGGTTTGAAAGTAAGTTAGGAGTCAATCCAAAATAATAACTGTGGAGGGATTTACAGTCATTACAGAGAGATTTGGAGTTGAGGATCTGTCTCCAAACGCCTTTGCCTATTTACACTAAAACTGTGCTGTGTATGCTGCAAGTATGATGAACCTGCTATGGAAGGTTAAATTGATCTTAACCCTTGAGTTGTGTTTTTCATAGTTTGATATTGTTTGCACTTAACAACAATGGCCTAAAGATTTGTATAAATGGAAATCATGTGGGAACACAACATTATGTGTTTAATGGGATCGGAATCTCAATGACAACGATGCTCATAAAGATCATTTTAGATCATGACTGTAGCCAAGCGTTTTCACCATTAACGCCATTAAAAGGCCATATAAACTAAACAAGAAAAAAAAAAAGAGGTAAGAGACAACAACATCTATATTCAAATTGTCTCCTTCTGCTATATCTGTGCATTGCAACTATGGTACATTTAAAGGAGGGAAAGATCAAAATCAAAATATAAGTTAAAGGAGAAAGAAATGCTATTAAATGGTATTTCCAGCATTCATTCAACTACATCTGATCATTTAAATTTCTATCCATCTCTCTCTCAATGAATCTTTCAATCTCTGCATCTCTCCATCTATATGCAAGTAGACTGAATGAACTGATGTCGGTCATCTCTGGGTGGTAAATGGGGAACACAATCCATAATACTGTGTGACATCTCAGAGGCAGGCCGGAGAGACACGCCACCGGAGGCAAAACAGACACGAGTGCCTCCCGAAATCCAAACAGAAGTCATATTTCAAAGACGTTTACGGCATAACACAAGCCATGCTGTAAACCGTGCTAGGTGGCTGCCAAACGGCGGTGAAGCAGTCGGTTAGTATTTTAGTTTGACGACAGCGTGGACGTTAAATGGAGGCCCTGACGCTCTCAAGACGAAACGAGTCGGGCTTAAAAGTGATGTGACAAGACTAATTCCAACATATAAAGACCAAAGGAGTCGTTATGGGTTCAGTGTAAATGTTTCCATCACACGTGATGTGTTCTGGTGCCAAAGAATCCTCCAGCAGTGTATTGCAGCAATGACTGTGGAGAAGAGGGGAAGGTGAAGAGTCCAGTGTTGTTTATTTAAAATAATATGCACAGCATCAGTCAAACCTGTCCACAGTTCTGCAACAGAGAAGCTGAATCTCAGCTCACATGCTCATGGCTCAGGTTTTAAAAGATGGCCTGTTGGTAATAAACAGCTTGGTTATGAAGTCATTCACAGCACAAATAACTACTAACTGAGAATGACTGTGAATTTTATGTCAACAATATGTACTTTGAATGTTACTTTAAAGGACAACACAGCATTAATCTACATTCTTACTATTGTCAACAAACCCGTAACCAACAATGCGTTCATCTCTCAATACTTTCTGACTTTCCTTCACTGTCCTGAGCCCATTTGTTCCTGCTGTAAATCCTTAAAAATGGATCACAAATATACATTTCACTTAAAAAAAAGAAGCTCAATATTTTCCTAAAGCAGCTGGTCACTCTAATTTTAGCAAATGTTACTCAATCAGGAAAACATTGTGCATTCCTTGGAGACTAATTTTAACAGTGTATTAATACACGTTTGGTGTTCTAGCAGGTGTTCATCGCAGCAGGACAGCGTATGTGTGATGGACTGAAAATAAACTTCAGTGTTCATGTTCATGGTGATTTTTGGATGACAGTGGAGGTGTATGGCACAGAGACATCATGAGACAGACAGAACCAATTGTTGATAACCTTGTTGTAGTCTTTGGTTTCCTGTTAACGCACTGTCTCAAAAGTTTCGCAGTCCCATCACTATAAAACAGTTTTCCAATAGGTTAATATTTAAACGAACCTGAGGAGGAGAAAAACATTTGCTGAGTGCTCTTTGATCTTGCTTAAATGGTCCATATTTGGACTGAACTCGATACAATCCAAGTAAGTTAATATGTATATACACAGTGTATTTTATATGACGTTTAAACATTTTGACTATGTGTCTGCTTGAACACAACGTCTTCTGGAGACTTATTGTTTTGGCATATACTTAAAGAACTACACATACTATAATAGCAGAGGTGACATTATATGCAAACTGCACCTTCTAATTCTGAACATACAAGTAAAGATGTCATCCATCACTTCTGATGTTGATGCCCTGCATAAGCAAGTAACTGTTACTGTGCCAGTGTGGATCAGCCATTTTGAACAGTCCAGAAGGGGAAAAAGTAGACAGTATTTCTTGAATAACACCTGAATGACACCTAAAATATTATCTATATTATATACAGGCAACTAAAAATGATAAGAAATAGGAAACAACAACTAAAAAGGTCAATCAGTGTGCATGCATCATTGCCCATGTTAGGTACTGTAAAATCCAGTTCACGGAGGCCAAAACTGTGCAGGATAGAAGGACAGAATCCACCGTCTCTGAGGAACAGGAGGTTTAGGTGAGCTCATGAAAAGGTTTATATAAACCTTATTGGACTCACTTTAGGGCTGTGAGCACATCTGAAAAACCACCGAGATGCAGAAAGGTTCTGTCGCCTCCACCACCCATTTGTCATCATGGGAGACAGCGAGAATGTCTGAGCACATTTTTCAATTGTTCATATTATGTAATATTGTTAATGACAATAGGAGCAGGTGCACGTTGTACAAACTGAACTGAGCATGTGTGGACATCTAACAAAAGTTACAGGTGCAATTCTTTCTGTCAACTGGAAAACACAAGCAAGTTCCATCACACGTCTTCTGGTGCCAAAGAATCCTCCAGCAGTCTATTACAGCAATGAGTGTGGAGAAGAGGGGAAGGTGAAGAGTCCAGTGTTGTTTATTTAAAATAATATGCACAGCATCAGTCAAACCTGTCCACAGTTCTGCAATAGAGAAGTTGAATCTCAGCTCACATGTTCATGGCTCAGGTTTTAAAGGACGGTAGAACATGCATGCATAATATTAATGTCACTTCAACAAATTTTATTGCCAGTTGATGAACAGCTTGGTTATGAAGTTTTTAACTGACAGCACAAATAACTTCTAACTGAGAACGACTGTGAATGTCAACAATACGTGCTTTCTCCATGTTACTTTAAAGGACAACAAAGCATTATTCTTACTATTGTCAACAAATCCCAAAACCAACAACATGTTAGTTCATTAGTCCGGTGGCACAGAGCACTGAGCCCATTTGTTCCTGCTGTAAATCTTTAAAAACAGCTCACCAATGTTTTAGCAAATGTTACTCAAACAGGAGAAAACTGTGGATTTGTTGGAGACTAATTTGAACACAAACAATCATTTGTTCACGCGCCAATTTTTCTATGTGACAGACTTCTACTGTTTGCATAAGCAGTGGTTAAAATTTAATTTGACAGTCGCGTCAAACAGCTGCAGAAAGAGAATGAGAGAAGCAGAAAGCCTGGCTGGTGCAAAACTAGGGTTTGTTTTTCAGATGTCTTATATGATATTTTATTATTATGATGATATTATACAGTTAAAAGGTGTTTTATGATAAAACAAACAGGTGAAGAGCGAATATTTGCAAAACTGTGATAAAAATCTAAATGACCTCATTTTTAACATTTCAGACTTCTATTATCTCGACTTTCCTCCCAGACTGACAGGTTTGTTTTGTGCTGTGACCAATTTGACAGTAATGAGGTTTGAGAAACTCAGTAATTCTCTCTGTGCCTCAAACTTTTTATCTGTGTTCCCGATATGGACGTCGTCTGCCAGAGGGCAAGAAAGACAGGAAAGGTCTAACTGCTGAGGGAACCATATGATGCACGTCATCTCCTTATGAAAAGGAACACAAGTGAAGGACTCGAATAGCAACCAGAAGAGAACTACAGAGCGCAAAAACAAATGGCCCTGAGCTTTCTTTCTGTTTCTTTATTTCTGAGCACTAATGGGTTTCAGGGTTACTGTATATGAGCAGCAAGGTTACAAAACATTTATTTTGACTGAGGTTACTTTCCAGGTTGCTGGAAGATAGGATTGCATTGACTGCAAACCCACAGTACATTAATTCCTAAATTACATGCCGGGGAAAGATTAAAGACTTCGAGATAACTGAAAGAAATTTATCAGACTTCGACTTTTCTATTAGAACAGTTTGTTCTCCACAAATGATGTAAACTCTAAGGTAAGGCAAGATAAAAAAGGTCAACTTGATTTTTAAAGCGCATTTTCTGAAGAGACGAAAACACAATGTGCTTTTCAATTAAAAAGGAAAGATAGAAGAAAGGAAAAAGATGCACCAGCCATCATTTTCACCAAACACTGCAATTTCACAAAATGTCAGAACAGATGCAAAATGTCATCAGGTTTTGTAAAAAATCAGTCCCACCCAGTTAAAACGGAGATATATATTTTATATTTATATTTTTGCATGAATGTATCTACATGCACAGTCAGAGACCCTTTGATGGTTTTCGACTTGGATTAAACTTGAAAATCCAACACAAATGGGCTCCGACAGAGCAGAGGGAATAAGAGATGAGTGAAGAACAAATACAGGAAATTTACATTCAGTAAAGCAAACCTCAAAGGGAGGATGTCTTATCTCTTTTTACCACTTTGATGTTTCATGATTGCTGTACCACAAAGGCAAGCGGGACAAAAACACACACAGGGGGAAAAAATGTCATATAATAAGAATAGTACTGGTAATTGTAATGTACCCATGAGTTCTGCAGTGCAGGATTACTGCTGCTACTGTGCTGAGATTCAGATTGGAACAGAATCAGCCTGGTCTCAACAAATAACACACCACTGTCTTAAGTCATTTCATATGTTTCAACAACACATCGTTTGCTTTCCGTGTTTCATTTAATGGCGTCCGCATTAAGCTTTTTTCATTATAGGCGCGAAGGACAGAGAAAGAAATGTCAGGTGACATAGTATCAGAGCGAGAAAGTCTGTCTTCTATATGAATTTGTTGGATTCTCTTTTCTCCCCTTTCAGCAAAACAGATGCAAGGATATACTTCTTGGGCATACGCAGTTACTGACAGCAAACATGTGTATTCATGCCAGTGGTTCACAGCCAAATACTAGCTAATGATGAATGCAAAGAAGAGACTCTCACCAGCCAACAGCTGCTCCTTGCAGTGAGTGAGTGAATCACTAGCCAGTTCCATCAATTTTAACAAAATAATTTTTATGGCCATGGCAATTTTCTTTTAACAGGAGGACAGCAGGAAAGCGGATGTGAGATGCCTTGGGTAGAATATCTCTGGAAGATCGTAACACAATTCCATCTATGACTTATAATTGGACATGGCAAATGTTCCCAGGTGATTTTTTTTTCTTTCAAAAATCAACTAAAATGTGAAGAAATAGTTTTGACATTATGTCCAAGATGTTTATGCATAGGTGCCTGAGCAATGGAGCAAATGGAGCAAATTCATCCATCCATCCATTATCAATCTATATCTATCTATAATGGATAGAGCTTTTTTTTTTTAGCATTACAGTGTTTTGTTGTGTCTGTCCCAACTTTTTTGAAATGTGTTGCTGGCATCAAATTTAAAATGAGCATATATTTTTCATAGAACAATAGAACATAGAACATAGAACAAGGAATTGGGATTGTACATATTGCACCTTAAACTGGGCGAGACAAGTGCAAGCAATCAGCTGGAGTCCAGTTACTATTGTTGAAACCCTTCCATCATGTTTGAAAGTAGAATCTCAAGTGTTTGCATTCGCACCCACTTCTGAAATACAGAGGGTCAATCAACACCAAACTGGCTCACAGAAACGTGTCTTTGTAATCTGAAAGCTATTTCATATCAATTCCACAACATGGAAAAAGGTGACGAAGAGAGTGGCATTTATTTTTTAAATGTCATGGTGAAAACTGGATTACAGGGATTGATTTGGTCCTTTGTTGGTGGGAAGCTCGTGGAATGAGAAATGTGCGATGAGCAGAAAACGCTTTACTGATGCATGTGGAGGTCAGCCTGCAAGCAGAAAATCACACCTGAAGAGCACAGAGTAGGAATCAGATAAGGTACCATACAGTGTCCACGAGCTACGATCAGTCGTCATCATTGTCAACTGTTGTTTCAACCCTGTGCCCCAGAGATTTACATTCTACTATGTTGTTTTGAGGAAAATGCAAATGCTGCTTGATTATGTTGTTTGATTATTGTGGTGGATGGTGGGTTGTGAAAATGCAGGACTTTAGGTTCTGCATGTGTGCAGTGACTTTGGTTATGGTTAGGGAAAGATTTATGTTTTGGTTAGGAGGCGTTTTAGTCTGCTTTTACAGATCCGCCTATCCTTTAATCAATACAGCTGTCGACATAGGCTGTGCAACTTCTTGTGAACAACCTGAACGATTTTTCTTACACTTCAAGTCTTTTTTTTCTCTTCTCTCTTACACTCAACACTGTGCCTGAACGCATCCCGTGTAGAAACCGAGGCTTCTGCTGCTGCACCGCCAACGAGCTGCTTTCACCACGTGAGCTGTTGAGATGTTGTGTTAATGAGATAAATGCATCCTATTTTGGGCTTCGAGTCACTTTTTCTGTATTAAACCGAGACCACAGTCTTTTCCAAACTTTCACCTGCACTGTCAGTGTGTCAAAATAACCATAACAAAGTTGAACTTAGAGCAATTGCAAAAGCAGATATTATGGGAAACAAATGAATAATGTTGGCAGTGAATGTTTTGCAAATATTCACAAAATATATATTAAATATTCACAATTTATTTTTTTTTGCTAGAACTTTATGGCCGACAAACTTTGCCCAAACAGCCCTGAGAAAATGAGTCATCAATCCAAGTGAAAATCCTGATGCCTTAGTAGCTTTAAGTAGTGTCGTAGTGTAATTAGCTAATTATCTAATTAACTCCTCATGTCGGCCTCACATTGGACCCCCATTAAAACTGCAGATATTACTATTTACTTGTGTTAAAGCGTTCATGGGTAGCTTTCAAAGACTTTTAAAAATCTAACTATTATACAGTGTTGCTCTTGTTGCTATAAAGGAAGGCGATTGCAAAGTGATTAGTGTAAAAATAATAAGAGCAACTTAAAAGAAGCTCAAGTAAATACTTTACACCAACTCAGTGTACCGTGCTACACCACAGTGCTTCACATATAAATGAAAATGAGCAGTGGGAAACAAATAGGAGTAGGCTGGGAAATATACTGTATTATTTTGATGCTGATTTGAAAAAAAAAAGTAATAAAGCTGCTAATGAGCTTTTTAATGTATAAAATGGATATTGAGTCAGATTGTAATGGACCAAAACAGTCTTGGGGCTGCAACACTAGATTTATGTTTCTTCATTAACCCAGTAAATGACTAGCCATTAGTTAGCCAGAAGAATGAGTCCCAACAATTTGAAGCGTGATATTTGAAGCACAAACCTCAGCCAGCTGCATTCCTGAAAGCCACTGAGCAATTTAAACAAGAAAGAAACTCATTCAGTAACAACAAGAGGTGAAGAGGAATGAAAGAGAAGAAATCACTGGAGGGAAACTTTGCTTCACATCCAAATCTAATTTTAAAAAATCACTCAGTGTGACCTTATATACATCTAGATAAGACACCCGGATTATGTGTTTTATAAGGAAATGGGTTTTTTGACTTTAGGTTTAACTTAAAGTTAATACACAAAGGTTTCATACTGAACATACTGTATGTTTACTGACAAAATTATTCATTTCTTTCCCACTAATGGCAACTAAAGCATAATTAACAGTTTTATTAACATGAAGCAGAAAGTGAATCCTGGTTTCTGCTTTGTACTGTGCCACCATCTACCCTGATCGTCTGCCTACGACTTCTGTGCAATAGAACAATGTAACATATAATATAAAAGTCTTTCCAGTGAACCAACCCTGTCTCCTATGAAGTATGTATGTATGCAGCTTATTTGTAAAAACATTTTGAGAGGAACATAAATTTGTTATCAACATAATGAGGAAATGCTTCAATCAACATTTCAGCAAAATATTTATACTGAATGTATTCGCAAAACATTTATGACAAAACCTCTCATATGTTTGTTTGTACAGTATGATTAATATTTTTATGGTCGTGTTAAAGTACTCAAAGTGCTTGGTTGCTGATTTTGGTTAAATATTGAAGAGTCAACACTAAAAAACACAAATTCAAATCAAAGACATGAATCGCTGTCGCTTTGTATGTCGACCACCCGCCCGACCACCTCCCTGTGACTTCTGTGTGGTAAAAGAAAAGTAGCTTCCTGGACAGGAAAAGCTTCTGTTCATGAACATAAGCAGTCAGCAATTTCCTCAAAAACATATGTGGGATGCACATTTAATTGTATAACACATACACATGTACATACACATTTTATAACTAACATTAATGTCTACAGCAGGAAAGCAAGGATATTTATATAAGTTTGAAACTTTTTTGAGGAAACTACTTTAGGAAAATACTTTTAGACTTTTCAAGACCTGCATTAAATCTGTTTTTAGGAGACATGGTTTCTTAGTGAACAAAGCTGCTCTTTGGAGTCTGTAGTTCCAAGCCATTGCAAGACAAAAGGGGAGATAAGGTACTGAGGTGCCTGGATAAAGTAAAAAGCCTTTATTAAAGCATGACTTACACCCAAGTGTTTTCAGCAGGAGCCTTTGCCGGGGTGTGAAAAAAAAAAAAAAGCGATTCAATTATTGTCTTAGATGGTGAGAAGAAAAAAAGTAGAGGTGGTCATGTGACAGTCCTCACTCACAGGTTTGCACTGAGTCTTAACAGAAAGCAACTCCTTCTGTATTATAGTGAGGCCTGATGTAGGACACTTAATAAATTGCTTCTTCTGATTCTCATTATGGAACAGGCCTGGACACCTGGCTGAGCTCCCCTTCGCTCGTCTCTCTCGGAACAGACAGATCTAATGACACCTGTCCAGTCGGGATTACAACAGTCCCATTAACACTGGAGGTTAGTCTGACACTCACATACACTGCAGCTTAACACTGTTGTTCCTCATTTCAGGAAAAATCTGATCTTGTAGAGGTAATCCATCCCAATCCTTACGCCCACCCACACACAGATACTCACACGCAGTACTCTGTCGAAGTCTGAGGAAGGAAATGGGCGATCGATGGTGCTCACAACACGGGTCGAACACGTTGTCTTTAAGAGCTGTATGACAGGTCATTAGTGTTACTCTTCAGACTGTCATTTCCAACGCACGGCCGCAAGCATGAGCTTTAAATAGAACACCTGTGGCCCGGTGATTGTGGCAGAATGGATTAACTCCAAACAATGAATTGTTGAATCTTTCTATCAACAGATGATGAGAAACCGCAGAAAGAAGATTTTTTATTGCTCCCTATCACTTCACAGACCTCAGTGACCTGCAGAGGAAATTTGTCATTAAGGCGAAACACTAGAAAATACTTGAGAAAGATCTTGAGAAATAATAACACTCTTCATAGATAATTTTTGTACAAAATTACCACTTTCAACATCATTACCTTAGTTCATCCATTTCATTTCATTTTAGTGACCTTCGCCACCATCATACCATCAAAAAAAAAAAGGAATTACTCCATCAATCTCTTGAGTGGGTGAGTCACTGTTCAATTCACACCACAGAAAGTACTGGTCACGGATGACGTTACCAGGAGGTTACTGAAGGGTCGTACTTGGTCGAACAAGGGTCTGAAGGGGGCGAGCAAGTGGCAACCACCACGGCGGAGATAAGAGAAGATAAGATTTCTCCATCAGCATTAACATCTCCTGAAAGTGCCTGTTCACCTACATAATCTGCTGCCAACTATACTAGAGGTGAATGGCTCTAGGGATGACGTCGAATGGCCTGTCCATCACTTTGATCCAGACTGAAATATCTAAAAAACTGTTGGACGGAGATTTAGTGGAGACATTCATGCTCCCCAGAGGATGATACCTCATGATTTAGCTATGAGAAGGTAATCAGTTTCCTTTGTTGACAGACCATTTGTTGACTTTTCCAAATACGAACACACGACATGTTCAAAAGAATTATTTAGTATTTCGGCATCGGAACACAGTTTAATCAGCTATTGATCCCTCTGGTTTTGTGATGCTTGACAGTGTTTCCCCGGGCTGTTCTCTCTTTTCTGTAACCTTTTCTGAGCGGAGCCTGCAAGCACAAATCTCCCAACCTCTGTGACATTCATGCCCGAGAAGAAGAAATTGTACTGTGTAAACCAGTGATGAGGACAAAAGGGGCTGAAAGAAACATTATAATTCAGACTTTACACACACACAGAAATGCAAACTGCTTTTGAAATCAGCACTGGAATCAACAACAAAATGCCGGCTGCCTGACTGCTGTGTACAGACACAAACAACACACACACACACACACACACACACACACAAAAAAATATTCCTTTTCACTTATTGATCTTCATAGTTACAGGAAGGACTCCCCACATACTCATTTTCTGCCCAAAAGACTCTGAAATAATGACCATTGTGGGGAAGCCAATACTGATTCTTTCTGATTCTCGAAAGGCTCAAAGCATAAAAAGGCAAAGAAAGAAATTTGGATCACCACCATGGTCCACTTCCAGTGGAGAAAACATGATGCAGATGAGTTTGCCTGCATGTGCCTCTAAATGGTTATGTAGTTAATATTTCCCTTTGTGCTTTTATTACAGAAGTGTGGTAGTTATACTGAAGTCATGTAATAAAATAATTTCAATCTTAACCAGGGTTTGGAGCCGTTTCACCATTAATGTATCACTACTTTCTGCTTGTACTTCACCAATATTAGAATTAACAGACCCTGCCTGCGCCGAGTATAATTTTATTTCCCTGTGATCCTGGTGATTGCCTTATTGTAAAACTGTGTCTTAAATGAGCTCCTGACTCCTGGAACATAAAGGCCTTGCCCTCAGATACCAAAATGCAGCCAAACTCCTAACGTCTTGAGACACTGTTGGTTTTCAGAGCTTGTGCCTGTCTGGATGCATGGACAAACAGTTGATTGAGGACAAGTGACAAGCACAAAGGTTGTGTTCTGTGGAATCAAGGTTTCCTTCCCTGACGTGTTCACAGTGCAGTGCATCTACCTGCTTCACACAAATACTGAAGGCAAAAGTCATTCTTGTCCGCTGCAATTTGCTGGGGCTGATGTTTTCACTTTAAAGCGTAACATTGATAAGCAGTGGTGTCGCAGAACGTAGTTCATCCATAATCCAGGACCCATGTTTTCACACATGTGAACCGCTGATTAATTACAAAAATTAACCATTGAAGTGCAAAATACAGAGTGAAAAGACAGTGTGTGCTGTGTTTTACTGAGTGCAATAATTGGGTTAGGCAATGGTGACTGATTTAAAAACTGTGGCCTTCACCTCCATTCAGTGAAATCCTGCGGGCTCCAGGCATTTTCAGTGTAGTAAGTGGGAAACTTGTCAGCGTAGAAACAGATCATAAGATTGTGATGTTTATTATAACTTCAGCTTTATCTGCTGCCTTTCCCTCCCACACAGCTCTGCTTGCTCACCGGAGCAGCCCTCTGTGTTGATAGGCTTTTACTATTACATACAGAGAGTAATGGATGTGTAATGTATATAGCTATATAGCTCTTGAGCTTTCTCTACCAGAAATAGAAAAAAATAAGCTGAAAGCAAAGCCACACAACTATTAATTGTTGATCTTAATCATCATTATTTTTCTTCTCAATCTCGCCAGTGGGAATTGAATGAAATATTCCTTTTTTTCAATTTATTTCTTGAAAGATCCCAGCGGTCTTGCTTTAGTGAAGCAAATTAATGTTTATGTCGTCCTACTGCGGCATGTCTAGTACTTAAAAAGTGAACTATTTTGGTTCATTTAAACACATACAATGTTAAAATATTTGAAATTAAAATAGCGCAAAATCATTCATCAGGAGTTGTAACGTTTCCACCAGGATACATTTAACAACACATTATCATGAACACAAAACAGGCCAAGAACAATTGATTATGTTTAGGTGGTGGTCTGGGATTTTCCCCATCAGACCATAACTGTTTTTAGCCACAGCCATTAACACAGACAGAGGCTTAAATCCAAATCCTAAAGGTATAAAGTACAATAAATTGTTCTGGCTTGGCAGATGCTTTATGAACACCTTCTAGTTTTACAGAAAAGATCCAAAAATGGGAAAACTCCTTTTTCTTAAAGGTAAATAAATGTCAAAATGACATATTGCCTTGAATTGTCCTTTTTCTGTTCCGTTCAGAATATAAAACAGGAGCGAGATAATTACCTGCAGCCACAGGCTGCTCAGTGGCAGACAATTACAAATTATTCCTGGTTGCGTTTAAAGCTCATCATGTTCACGGTTACTAATTGAACTGCCCCGAGTCATATCTGAATGAATGTCACACTATTTTCCCTCAGACGTGCTTACCTTCCTTTTGGCCCTGAGCTGTCCGTGATAGTTATCAGAGGAGTCTCCTGGGATCTCCCCTCCCCACAGAGTCATTCCCACGATGGTGTAAGTGATGCCCATCACCACTAAAGGCAGCACGTAGACCAGAACTGTCACTATGATATGATACCTGGGGAGAAAAAGGAGAAAAGAGAAGAAGAGCGTTTACATATATAAAATACTTAGAGGTCATTTCATATCAACCCAGATTGAGCCTCGTGTTGTTGTGGTACCTGTTGCAGATGAATGTAGGTTTCATCAGAATTATGAGTGTAAACACTAATTGTAACGAATTGAGATTCCCAAACAATAGCATCAGTCATTTCAACAAGTTCCCCATAAACAGTACATATTTAGTTAAAGTGACAAAGCCTAAGGGTTGTGATAATTAGGACAGGATGCAAAGCAGGAAGTCAGGTGTAGGGAGGAGGTCTGGGTGGATGGATGGGTCAACAAAACATCGGACTCCAGCATGGGAGACGGGCGTTTGATTCCAGTGAACATAGATTTTCCAAAGCGTGACCATGATTGTTGCCTAACTTTAACCACGTGGTTTGTATCGGAAACCATGATGACAAAGGTCACTTAACTTTGACAAAGCAGCAATTTTAACCCAAACCACATTTTTTGTTCCTACACCTAACCAAATTATGTCCACAGCGTTGTCACATCATAAAACACATTTATCTTTCAACATCTTTCAGCAAATGTTGCCTTTCACTTTCCCCACCCAGCCTCTCTCTAACAGGAGAAAATCTTTTTACCTGAAACCTATAACAGACTGTTTAGTTAACTATTTAGGAAACATGTATATTCACTGTTTTGCTGAGACAAGAAGATCGATAACACGCTCATGTCTGTACTGCAAACATGAAGCCACAACCAGGAGCTGGTCTGGTCAGTCAGGTAGTTTGGGGATCCCATAATATCCTGGCATGGTTTACTGTGTGGAAAATATATTCCGTTAACTTTCTAATTGCTTGGTGTAATGGAAAACACCCTACATTACCTTTGCGCTATTCTACTTTCTACATGTAACCTTTTACACTTCTGCATTCCCCCAGATAACCTTTTTACTTCCCGGATGAACTTTCCACTTTCTCACTTCCCTGTATAAGATTATCCTAAGTGCACTGCCTACGTCCGACCACAGACCTGGTGTGAACCAGCTTTACGCAAACTTATTCCTTCTCGAAAGAGGAAGTGTTAACCACAAGTTTGTTTATGCAGTGCTTTGTCACACACCTGTACATTGCTTGCATGCTGACCTTCTTTGCAAAGAATAAACTACATTAAAGACAATTTACCTTTTGAATCTTTATTTCTAGTCTCACCAATTAAAATATCCATGACACTGGTTAAGGATCTCTGCCTACTACTCCTGTTTTTACAGTATATGTAGAAGACAGTGGTTCAGAAGACCTCATTGTCAATGTTTGTATATTTTTGCTGCACTGGTGGACTGATCATGGGTAACACTCATTAATGATGAGAGGGCTCCAGATTTCCGGTTTCCGAATTTCCTTGGTGGGATCCATACCTCAGCGACAGCAGCTTCCAGCAGCTGCCCTCACTGCTGAAGTCCACCTGTCGCCTCATTGTCCCTTTGGTGACAAGCTAATGTGTGTTTCTCTCTGACTGGATCCAAGAGGCCGTTGCTCATACATAACTCAACCAGGGAAGAGGAGTGAGATTCAGCCCTCACCTCTGAAGGTAGCATCGTTCAGAAGGAGTAAATGGGAGTATTACTTTTCCAGAGTTGTGCCTTTGAGAGTCGTGAGATGTGTATGATTAGGACCATCGAGCAGGTGTAGATGGTCCTGGACATTGGTGAATGTCAATGTCTGTGTGTGGTTATATACCCTTCTGCTTTCTTTGTGTTGTACCAGTGAAATGTTTGTAGTAGAACTTGTTTTCTGTGGCCAAACTGCTTGCATCCCTCGTGTGGAGTTATAAACAAACCATCCATCACAGAAATAGCTCGCAATAGTCGACTCGAATAAAGGCTGAGAAATGAAAATGAAAAAATGTTAACTAATGACAATGAAGTTGACAGCTAAGTGTTTCCCCATTTCCAGTCCCTGTGCTCAGCTAAGTTAACCTGCAGCTGCCTGTGTTTGATGCTGGAAACAAAGCAAATAAGAGTGTACGTCAAAAGTCAAACTACTTAATATAGAGAAAGTAATGTATTTGATCAAGTGTGAGGTTGCTAACATATGGTACACTGTGTGATTGTATGTGTGTATCATGCATAATGTGGTCATAAATTAGAAACATCAACAAAAGACTTCCATCTTGGTGTTACAATAGAGGCAACTCGTGATTGTGTGTCATTGTCAACCAAACAAAAAAATGAAGGGACATAGTCCATCGCAGGTGATGTGCTCCCACAGTGAATATATACGAAAGTAATTTCTCTGCACTTCTAGCATTAGTTTATACCATTTTCAAAGTGTTTTGCTACAGTTAACAAGGATTGTCTTAATGATTACACAGGTGTTTAAATTATAGCATAATTACAATAATTACACTGTAATTAACTTGCATGGAGT
Source organism: Holacanthus passer (assembly GCA_025331565.1). NCBI lineage: Eukaryota > Metazoa > Chordata > Actinopteri > Pomacanthidae > Holacanthus > Holacanthus passer. The sequence goes on along the minus strand of JAFREQ010000050.1, from coordinate 263,092 downwards.
CACCTGTTAAAATGAGCTATATTTGAATGAGACAAAGCCGTTGCGACAATTAGCTGCTGTGGAAAGAACGGAGCTACACTGGTACCAAAGCAAACTGCAGACTTTGTGAAAGCATGTTACTCAATATGTCTCACATGAAGGAGTTGTCGGCCATGCGGGGCCAGGCCACGTAGCACAGGATCCTGCGGCGCACAGCTCGGGTGGTGGAGAAGTAGCAGACGGGGAAGGCCAGAACCACGGCCAGACTCCAGATACAGACGATAACTCCTGTGGTGGCCTTCGCCGACAGACGAGGCTTCAGGGGGTGGATGATGGCCATGTACCTGCAGGTCAGAGGTCAGGAGACATAATTGTGTTTAAAGCCCAGAGAACCTATTCAATTGATCTATAGATTTATTTAACCAGGAAGTCTCTTGAAATACATTATACATTTTACAAGGACATATATGTTTTTACTTTTTGTTTATTCACATACACTTTAAGGGAGTTTTTCTCAAACTTTTAGGCGTTTAACTCCTAAACGTAAGTGTTTTGTGCAAAACTGAAATATATATTTTCTGTCTGATCACTTTAATGATGTTGTCACCCCTCAGATATCTCTCGGGATGCACTGCTGTATGTTAGCAATAGAAGTAGTAAAAGTTATAGTAATAGAAACTGACCCCCCAAAAAAAAATTGATTGATGTTCCATTTCAAAAAACTCTGATGAGATTTAGTTTGAACCACACAATCAAACACTGATGGCAGATTATGAGCTGAACATGAACCCACCCTAAGGATGCTACATGATTTTCAATTGCTGGTAAAGCAGACTCGGAGCCGCTAATTCAATCTTCATAAGATGATAAAGAATAGGCCTTGTCCTGTCACCTCAGTGACTGAAACTCTCTGAGGGACAACAACAAAGATGTCCCATCTATTCACCGGTAATTGCTTGGCATTTATTCTGAGTGTCTCACTGGGCCTTGTGGGTGGCAGCATTTGAATATCTCGTTAGATGCCCAATCAAGTATGTGCCACAGCAGTCTGGAGTTATTTGGGATCCAACAACCTCGCACAACGGTGGTTGATCTAATCGTCTTGTAGCCACTGAGCAACAGTCACCGCCAGAAACAAAAAATAAGATAAACAGGATTAAAGCACACATTCACAAAGGCGTCAGCATCATCTGGGCATGAGACATTACAGCCGCAAATTAATAAATCATTTCATGTTCTTTTTTTTCTTTTGTTCAACCTGTCGTGGTTTAAGCGGCACGAAGCTTTCAGACAAGGTTCTTGTTTTGAAACCGTGTCACCGTGATGCGACAACACCAACTAAACACTCACTTTATCATCCTGGTGTTTAACCAGCAGAGATTAGCTTGGATCAGTCTTGCAGTGCAAGTAACCAAACATTATGTGTGTAGCTGAATATCAAGTGTTGATTTAAATGTCCTCGGGGGAGAGGGGTATGTTTAATGTTTCAGCTCCTCTCACTTCAAAGCATCATACAGTAAAAATACTTAAAGGATGAGTTCACCAAAAGTTTTCACTGATGGTATCGAGCCGTGCTGATAGTTTGGGTTTTATTTGTTTGGATTTGGAGATATCCAATGGGGCAATGGGGCACCATAATTCAATTAAAGTGAATTTGTTCGTGGTGCTAATGGCAGTGAAATATTAGCCTATCAACAAAAACATCTCTTTCCAGGAACAGTGTGCCCATTACGCGGGATACTCCAGAGACATCACTGCCAACTGTTTTCATACTACAGACTGTTTCCTCTCCTGAGAGTAGCTCCAGTGAAAACTGTTTTGTCTGTGAATTATCGAGAGTAATAGGAACATTGTTTCTGGAAAGACACTTTTTTAAAGAAGTATTTAATCAATGCTGCTAGCGCAAAAACAAAACTCCATTAATCTTCGCTGTATTGAAGTGAAGATAGGTGATGGATATCTCACAAACTGGAAAGCAATATTTGCATGAGTTTATAGTGAACTGACCCTTTACGAAAGACAGCACTTGCTATTCTCAGATGAATGTCTCCCTTTACATAATATTAAAGTTTACACAAACATATACATATATATTACTACAGGTGAACTAATGATATGACTGTATTCTGCACATCCACAGCTTCGTGTGTGAAATGGATAAAGTCTCTATCCGTGGTATCATAAAAAAGCTTTAAGGCTTTGCTGGTTACCTTTCACACAGCAACCTGCCTTTATTTTGCTGCAGTGCCTGAGGAAACACGCATGGCAGCACAGAGAGTCAGCAGGAAGGACACATTCGAAGATGATCACGAACTGTGGCCTCATGCCATTTCAAGACATCAGAGCGGAGACAGCACCATACTGGGGTTACGAAAAGCATGACCGGAGGTTACATCTACATCATGTAGGTCACGCCGATGTTCTCTTTCTCGGTACACAGTTGACAGAATCGAACGGACACTGCAGACCAAAAATACAAATGCGTGGAAGTCGACGTAGAGGAGCCAAAAGGAGCACGGCCTCAGGAAATGCACTGCTCTCTTTGTGTGTCAAGGAGAAGTACTGGATGAGGAAAACACCTCACACAACATCGCAACACACTGTGACACTTGTACTCCAGCTGGAGACACACACTGTGCCTGCATGTGGCTTCTACGTGCTTTTTGTTTTCATTATGTTCGGCTGCCTCCTTCATCAGTCTAATCCCTTTATTCAAACATGACGTATGATGGTCCACTGATCAGTATCAAAGGCCTGCTGATAGTGATGACTGCATCCCCACATTACTGGAAACCACAGGGGCAGGAAAGGAGACAGAGGTGGAGTAAGAAAGAAAGGAAGGAATAGGTGTGGGAGAGTGAAGAAGACAAATAATATGAATGGATGTGACAGAAAACAAGAGAGTCAGAGAGCGTGAGAGCATGGAGATGAGGGTGATCTTTTCCAGGGTGTTGCCACACAAAGAGTCATTCGCTGCAGTGCAGACTCTTTGGAAAAATGACAGCTTTAGTCTATGAATCACTGGCAGTGTAATGTAAAAATAAATGTGTGGAATAGGCCCACGGTGGGTGAGATGGCAGTCACCCTGCTGGGCCACCGCCTTTCTGCTTTAATAATGCAAATCACAAACGAGTAATTACGCTCTCCTCCACTGGGAACTGAAATACATGTATACTCAAATCAGTGGGGAGCATGAACTCACATGAAATAATGTGGGATGAAGCCTTCAGAAGATGCCATCAGTGGAATTTAAATGAAACTGATGATGGCTCCATTGAAGTTCTGATGAGCATGAGGGCACAAGGCTGGACTTTAATTGCATGAGCTTTTCCAAATGGAGTGTGGTTTGTCTTCCAAGCAAGATAAAACACCGACTTTTCCTTTTAAGCACAAGATTCAATTTTCTGTCAGGGGTGGAAGGAAGGCAGCAGCCGAGCGGAACAATCAGAAAAGAGCTGCCCCCAAAAAATCATGCGTAAAGCACTTGAGGATTTTTATTTTATTTTTTTTAACATGCATGAGTGGCTTGGAATACGTATTTTATCTGCATGTGCTCATTGCTTGTGATGTTGCTTAAAGTGTGTTAATTAATTTATCCCAATACAGACAAGATTTACACAGATGCAAGGAAGGAGAAATCAAAAGCACTTCTGGAGTAAAAACTACTTTTACGCACACATGCAACTGAGAGAAAAAAAAAGAGTGAGACGGACATTAAGCATCATCAGTCGCTCTTTAAACATCGCTCTTGCAGCATTTCACGAGCCTACCTGTCCACAGCTATCGCAGTCATGGAGTAGATGCTTGCAAACACGGATGTGACCGGGAAGAAGTTGTGGAATTTGCAGTACGCCTCTCCAAAGTACCAGTCTCCGTGAGTGGCGTAGATAAAGTTGATCAAAGTGTTAAAAGCGGCCATCGACGCGTCCGAAAACGCCAAGTTGAGCAGAAAGTAGTTGGTCACCGTCCTCATGCGCTTGTGGGCGAGAATGATCCAGATCACGATGAGGTTTCCGAACACGGCCACCGCCAGCACGAGGCTGTAGGCGACGGACCAGAGCGCCACGCGCCACGGCGGCTGCACGAACTGGTTGGTGTAGTTGGCTGTCATGTTGGATCCGTTATGTGCAGCAGCCATCCTCTCCTCCTTCTCGCCTTTTTAAACTCAATGCTTTGGTTGTTTAGTCTTGATCTGCCTCCTGAGGTGCAAAGCTGGACTGGTGGCACTGGATTCGTCTGTCGTGCACCATTGCGCGCGACTTGAACGCATCACCGTCCCTGAAAGGTGCACATCTCCTCCCCAGATCCCCGCAGTGGTGTGACAAGGCGGTGGAAGTGCACATGAAACAAGTGTCCTCCGATGCCTGTTGAATGTGGGTGTGTGCGCACAGCCTCTCCTCTCCGGCAGCGGCCGTGCGCACTCGGTGACGCGCAAAGTGGCACAAATGGTGAAAGAGATTGATTGATGCTCGTGGCTGCTGTGTTAAACTTCATGCATAACGGATGGGCCACGCTGTCTCTCTCTCACTGGTGTATAATCAGTCAGCTTGCGCTCCTTTATCTTCTGTGACCCTTCAGATGATCTCATGTCAGCAGCATTTTCAAAAGGAGCCTCAGACAGGATATTGAAATGTTGCAGCCAGTGTGTGTGTGTGAGCACAATGACACACTTCTCTTCAGCCCTGAGCTGTGGTGTGTCAAAAGGCTACATGCACTCCTGTGACATCACCTCCTGTTGAGTTCTCCACCTGTGTCATCATCATTTTAAGGTGGATGGGCCATCGTCTCAATGTTCCTTTTATTATGGCTTTAAATCAGCCTAACTGTGCACAAGAGAGAGCAGAAATGTACTGTATGGCCATGTTGGGAGGATGGCTGCGACTCTCCCCTTTTCTGTCACATCAACATTCACAACCAACAGGCTGAAGTCCCCCCCAGACATCCAACTGCTCACATCGGATAAACCTCCTTCATCTGCTTACATAGAGCCCTCAGTGCTATGGTAACCTCTACACGGGTACATTTACATGTCTTCCATGGCTGATCAAATCCAATCAATCCAATCAGTCCAGCAGCCTAGAGCTTCTCAGTGGACAACGATGTTTCTCACAGTGCAGTGGCAGGAGCCAGGAGTCATTTAGTTCTTTGAAACACATTGCCAGCTATAATATGATGGCTTCGCTTCTCAGTTCAGTGGATTTTCCTCACTTACATTTTAACTTGGAATTGGTTTTTTTTTATGTCAGCACAACAAAAGTAAAATGCAGAATCAGAAGAATGCACACATTTAAATTTGAAAGAGACGTCATCGCATGTTTTCACTTTCATGCACCAGAAGAGCATATTGTTGGTATCTCATGTGATGTAGCATGACACACCAAGGCCACTTTGTTGTTCCATTTCACACTTGATATTCATAGCCAAGAGGTACAGATACTTAACAAGATGCTATAGACTATTAATAGCAACAAACGTACATCACATTCTTTCCTTAAACGTTATAGTGTGACACTGTTTACATGATGCTCTCTAATGCATCTTATGGTAAAGGTATGTGCAAGTAATCAGGAGGTTTTGTGTGGCGCAGGAACAAAATCTACATTATTCCTAATTAAGCACTCGCTGGATCATTACAAGATGTTGTTAAAATGATTAATGTTGCAGTGATTTATAACAAAGGATTTTATGGGTTAGGCTCAGCCTACGTATATGTAATGAGTTTTTTGTTCTGCTTTCCAACCCTGCATGTTAATGCTGATTGAAATTCATATGAGACGCTGACAATTTGAAGTTTTGTCCCTGAGGATGTGTAAATACTGCCAAAAAATATCATGATGGAGACTCGGTTTAATAATAAAGCTGTGTGTGCAGCAGGAAAATAGAGCATACATATTCATTCAGTGGTTTAGTTCATATGAATTCATGGATATTCATATGAATGCTGATATTTTGTGGAAGTCAGCATTGAGAGCGATTTGATTCAGCTTAAGTTTGAAGTCTACTGTGTAATTTTAAGACTTCAATATAAGCAGTATTAAAAGTATATTTTCCCCAGAGAGAGTTGATGCATTAGGTGAAAAAGGGAAAAAACTCAATTACAGAAAAAGCAACGATAGTATACAGTTTACACTGAGGTAACTACTGACAGAAGCCATTGGCCTCGTCTCTATTGGTTTCACTTGAGTCTTTGATCACTGTTAAAACCCTGGGGGGATGTCTAGCTGTCTACTGCGCCATCTGAGCAACCTTTATTAAAGAGCATTGGGAGTCTCTCCATTATGTTGTGACTGAAAGGATGCATACAGCCACGAGTGATACATGCAGAGAGGAACCAGTGGGAAGTAAGAAGCAGTTAAATTGTAAATCAAGTTTGCAGAATTACTGTAGGTAGCACAGAGGAATACACTGAGTCCCAATCAAATTAATCCCAGAGATGTAATTTCTTTAAAAGCTCTAATTTGGTTTTGGTAACAGGTTAAAACTTAGAGACCAGAGTGTAATGGTCTATCAAGTTCTGTGGGAAAACGGGTATTTTCGTCAGTCCTGAACTTTTGTAGTTCCTATAAAATTTTGGACCCCATACATAGTGCAGAGGTATGTACAAGTGGGGTTGCTGAGGCATGGATCCAAATGCAGACACCAGAGGCAGGACTGGAGCAATTCAATGAGATTAATTCACAAAATGTAAAGACTTACTGGTTGGTCAGGCAGGCAAGGGTCAAAAACAGAAAAAGCAGTCCAAACAGGCAAAAATCAAAAGTCCAAAAACAAGCAAGGTCCAGGGAAACCCAAGGCAAAATCCAACGTTCAAAGACAAACTTTAATATTTATACTGTATCCAAATAAAACAGGAAATAAGTAAACTAACAACCCAAAACTATGATATGCATTTTCCTCAAATCCAGGATGATTCATTCTTGTATCTCCCCCTCCTCACATGAGGACTCTGTACACTCAGGCTATTTTATCTCCCCATCTGACGCGCCTGGCTCCTGAGCCCTTTGGTTCCCTTCAGTGGATCTGCAGACTCACACAACATGACATATGATAGAAACAGTGCCATGCTGTCCAAGTAACTATTTTATTGTTTAGAGGCGTTCTGATGGAAATATTAAACTCACCTCTGTGACAAATACTGGGGAGATATATTCGAGGAAGTTTCATAAATACTGCACAAAAACAATGGAAGAAAAATATTTTTGTGATACTTGAGTTGTACTGTTGATGCTAACAAGTTTGGATCTGGTTTGAAAAGCTGTCCGAAAGTTTTACATTAAAATTGTTTCCACATTTCTCTCTTGCATGAGAATGCTGAAAATGATATATGATGTTTACCCACTGATGATGAAAATGTCACTCAGTAATATAAGTAATTTAATGCAAAAGCAAAGGATGAATGTTCTGGCATTTAAGCCTTTATGGACAGACAGTAGAGATGGACTGGAAACATGTGAAGAGAGGGAGCTGACGAACAAAAAAGGTCTCTCACCATAACTGAAACAGGAACGCATCCAAACACAGATGGTTTAATGAACACATGACCCTCAAACTAGTATTTCTAAAAGGGACAAAAGATCATAATGATGTTTCAGAGCTTGATTTCAAATAGTACATGACACAAAAGCACCTTTGTACATGTTACGTACATGTTACCTAGGCAGAACATGATTTACAGTAACAGTTGTCAAGAAACACAAGACAAAAGATCCAAGGTCAAAAACATGCTTCATTTGCATGTGATGCATATTTTCAGAGTCAGCCTTGACCCCTGCCTGTTCTGCCCAGCTGCTTAATGAGGAGCTGTGGGCTCATTGTCTGTCCGTGGCTTTGTTATGTTCGTGTTATGGAGCAGAGGCCTGACTGTCATTAGGTAATTACATTTTTTGACATGAAATGCCATTTATGCACGTCTCCCTGCATATTTTGTGTGAAAGTATCAGGGCAGCGGTTACGTGGCTTCAGCTGCGGCGTTGTCGTCAGCTCTTTTTTCACAGCTGCCTCTGTGGTGTGGCAGAACTCGTGTCAGGCCTCCGGGCTATTTGCTTTGATCAATTCAAAATGTAACCAGGGACGGTAATTTATTTGCTAATGAAGGAGCATTGCTCCAATATTATTTTTTCATTAGTCCTTACTTTGGACATTAACACTATGTTCTTAAAATAGAATAATGTTAAAGCTTTACTTCATAGCTTATTGTACTTTAGTTTTTGTGTGCAAAGCGAGTGTGACTATTGACCACCAACACACTAATCAATTAAAAGGTTATCAGAGGGCATGCATGTCCTACTAAAACATTTTCACACAAATCCAGAGTCAGGACAGTTTTGATAATGTAACCTCACTTAAAATGAGTAGTGTTAAGATATTCTATATGCAGATGGACTGACCTTTCACTGCTCTAAAGATTCACCTCCTGCATGTCCAAGCAGAACAAGACTAAAGACTAACCACCATGTAGAGCCTCAAGGAAACTCGCTGCTTTGCAATTATCTGCGAATATGAACTGCTACTGTCATAAAAATAAACCACTCTTGCTCTTGACAGTGACCCTAATTATGACAAGCCGAGATGCATAAATGTTAACATATCAGTGACATGTGGAGAAAATAATGCAGGGTTTTCTATGAGTTATGTCCCCTTGTTCTGCACACATATACTGTACTTTCACACACTGACACCAATCAGTGGGCATCACTTTCACCACACCAGAGTCATACTTGCATTTTCCACATACAACATTAGTGTGTTACAACCCGTGAGACCGTGGGGGAGAGGGCTCGGCCGAGTACTGGCAATTTTTGTCAATACAGCCTCATTACATGAATGACAGGAGTGAAGCTTTCATGGACTAGTTGCTCTGGGTTTTCAGGGCAGGAGAACAATATTTTGTAAGTATTTTGATACCCTCTAGATCCATAGATCCTTTACTCATACTATATATGAATAATATAATAATATAAAAGGTCTTGTATTTCAAAATGTCCTTTTGCAAAATGGCTCCTTTCAGTGCTTTCATTCCCACACATACTGACTGAAAAAATTGAAAGGTTGTTCACAAGCAAGGATGGAGTGAGGTTCACTACATTGTCAAACACATGGTTGTATAAAGGAGATTAATACATGGGCTCAGGAACACTTTGTAAAACTGTTGTCAGTAAACACAGTTTGTTTGCAAATAATTGCATTCGGGTTTTAGGGAAAGTTAGGTTAGGGAAAGATCATGGTGATGGAAAATTAAATACAGTTAAGTTATGGTTCATTGACTGTGGATGTTTTCCCATCTTTCTTTCCCCTCATGTCATCTCTCTCTCTCCTGTTAAAAAAAAAAAAAAAAAAAGGCAAATAAAAAGCACCATAACTGCCAAATCAAGAGCAAGTGAAGCAAACTTGAATCTTTACAGATTGAACTAAGAAAGCTCAAGATTCCTTTCTGGTGCCATGGACTGAATATAAAATAGACTAAAATGCCTCTTTTAATTAAGGAGATGTCAGACATTTCTACTTTAAAGGCGAAAAAATTAAACAGTGGCTGCCAGATAACATTCATAAGTAGAATGTGAACATTTTAAAGCACTGTGTTCTTAATAATGTGAAGTTTGCACCTTGAATCATTCAGCCACTTCTGATGTGTTTCTTCTTCTTCTTTTTGGATGTCAAGGACAAAGTCTGATGTTATATTTCATAATTCATTAGAATGTTGTCAACAACAAACAAGCACCAAAAAAAGTAACTATAATCAAATTTATGAAACTGAGTAGAGTACTGGAATCAGGTGGTATAAAATGGAAGTACTCAAGTAAAAAGTACCTCAAATTTGTACTTAAGACAGAACTTGATAGGCATTCTGGTGGCTCAAGGATAACTCTGGTAATATTGCGTATTTATATTATGTATTTTTATTCTGAAATTGATTACATTCTCCTTTTAACCCCAATGTAAAGATCCTAATGTCATGCATACACACAGAGATAGATTCCATTAAGCCTCAATCTCTTGATCTTAAAGATGCTTGGGAGCAGGATTTGGGGTTGGAGCTGAGGGACGGGATGGAGAAAACTGTCTTACGCAATGTAAGATTTGACAATGCATTCATAATACTAATGCTAAACTGGAAGGATTCATGTAACTGTTGACAATCACCTGCTAACCTGGTCCACATGTTTTGAATCTGCCCTTATCTGAATTCTGGACAGACCTTTTTAAAACCTTCAGGGATATATCTGGTGTGTCCACTCAGTCATCGCTTGATGCTGGCCCCAGGACTAATACTCCTCTTAATGGATTTATATCTTTTACCTGCCTTCTAGCTAGATGCCTTATCCTTCTTAAATGGACCCACAGTAGATGGATCAAGGATGCATTGGATTACATCAGGCTACAGAAGATTCGATTTTCCCTGAAAGGTTAACTGAGAAACTTTGGAGAAAACTTGTCACATATGTGTGTCGTGTGCAGCTCCCTATTTTGTATTTAATGATCTCCTAATGCCTTTTTTCCTGTGTACCTCTGCTGTGAGACGGGAGGGAGGGGATGCTTGATTGTTATGTTGGGGAAAAAAATGCAAATCCTAATAAACTGAAAAAGAAAGAAAGTGAAATCATTGCTAACACAGCGGATACATTTACTAAACAGTTTTACTGCTCAGCAACATGCATTTAACTGTAGCTAATGTGAAATATAACCATTTCACTCTTCTTTTGATGATTGTGCTCCTACTGTTCAATACACTGAACACCCTCCGGCTTTGAGTCCCACAGAGAAATATCTCCTCTGGGAAATCTGCCTAATGGGCAGCAATTTCCCCAGGATAAATGACACGTGCTCCATCACTTCACCATGCCCGGTCTGCCAAGACATTTTCATTGGCTATCACAATCGAGTTCATGACAACATAGGGAATGTGACATTAATATTTATATAGTGTCGAGTGTGCTGTACAGTCCCAGGTACAAGCAAAGGATATAAAGGATCAGACCTAGTGATGGGAAAAGAGGAACCTGCAAATATATAAAAATCTACAATTTAAGATAAATTTAAACGTGAAACAAGGGAACATGACAACAGAACCGTTTTTGTTACAACTGAGCATCCGCTGATGAAGACCATAAGATGGGGTTAAAAGCTCCACAAAAGCTAGTGAGTTAACATGTTTCTCAAAAAAGAATATACTGTAATCATTGCTGAAAAACTTGCTTGATTTGTTAAAACATAAAATAGTACATAGACACATGTATTTGCATTTATCAACATCAATATAAATGTGCCGGGGTAAAATATGCTTTGAAGCAAATACAGCACCAGATGATCCCATTTTCTATTAACATAAAGAGGGAATGTTAATGTATCTATAAAGTTGAACATATGAATGCATCAGTTAAAAGATAACGGATAATGTATGTATGAAATATGTATTTTATTTGCTTTCTTCCCAAATATCTCATCTTGCAATACAATATTCACTCATTGTGACAATAACATTACTAAACTTTATGGTTTTGTTTACACACTCACAGCGCTTGGTTAATGTTAAGGGAAAATTATGGTTTAATATGGAGAAAGTCTGCAGAGACTTGAGAGACAACATTTTAACAAAACCACAATTTTTCTCAAATATAACTACATACAGGACTCAGGATGCAAACTGAAGCCCTGCACTTTGTACCCCCATAATCCACCACCATAACCTCCCTATAAATGTAGCACTTCATTAAATAAAACAAAAAAAAAAAAACTAAAAAACTTTGCTTTTTGTGGTTAGTGTGCAAGCTGGTCAGTGGAAACACTGGAATTTAACCCAAAATGCAGACATGAAGGGCAGAGCTAGTGCCGGTCAATCATTTATTAAAAAAGTAAGACTCACTGGATGGTCGGCCAGGTGAGGCTCAGAAACAAACAAACAAATCCAAACAGTGGCAGAAAGAATCAAATGTTCACAGAGAGGCTAGATCCACGAAAACTAAAACTCTAGAAGAACACAAAGACTAAAAACACGAGGAAGGGCTGGACTGCTCGACACCTGGCGAAGAGAGAGAGGAGAGGGAGGATCACAGGTGAAAACAATCAACAATCCTGAGGGCGGGAAAAAACACAAAGACAGGAAGTAAAGTAACTAAACACACCTGAGGACGTACTCTATGAAAACAATGCAGGAAATAACTAAACTAAAAACTATGACAGTTGCCTGTGAACATGAAGTGGCCAGCAATTTCATTTGTGACCACGACATGATTGTGAAAACAATTTAGTTACATATAAACATAATTTCAAGGAAACAGGGTTGAAATGGAGGCTTATCTTAAACCGTCCAACAGTACAATCAAAGGTATGAACCACTATAAACAGGCGTACATATCCTACATATCCGAGCAGATTTTAACCATATTTTTTCTTTTTGATTTTAAAAATTCATTTTGAATAGAAACACGGAGTGCGTTCAAGCTAAAACTGGACATTGCTCTTGACGGGCCTTATCTGTTATTATTTTTTGCTTTAATATGCATCACCGACAAATTTGCAGTTAGTTAACTATTGCTGAACTATTGTGATGGTCGATAAAGTACATAGGTCATTTATCAAGCGATGATGCCAAATATGATCTGGTTCCATCTTCTCCAATGTGAAGAATTGCTGCTTTTTTCTAGTTTTATATCACTGTCAATTGGTTATTTACAAAGATGCTAATTTGGGCTCCAGGAAAATGTGACATTTTTCGCTGTTTCCCTATTAATGTATGATCGATGAATGAAAATTTTTCAGCATGATAAACAACTATGAGAATAATTGTTAGTTGAAGCCCAACCACAAAGCAATTCACTCGCATCGCATGCAGCATCTTTGGGGCCTCTGATAAAGTCAAGGCAGCACTCACCAAACACAGCGAGCCTCATGCCAGAACCACACATGCAAACAGATTTGCTCTTAAGTGGCACATACTGTACGAGTGATTTAAGAGGTGACGCACACAAAATGTCCCACATGTCTAACTCATTCAGTCGTGCCAGTTATCACAAATTGGCTGCTTTTCTTCTTGGTTTTCCTTCATCAATGACTTGATTAATGCATTAGAGCTTGTGAATGTGACTCAGTGCTGGTGCCACCTAGTCATCAGTGCTGAGAGACAAGCACAAAAGATGATCAATAGTCACATGCTCGGCCGCTTTCACGCTGTTATCTGGAGGCGAGAGTAGGTGCGTGGTTTCTTTTTGTGCCCTCAGGTGTCTGACTTTCAGCGTAAACTGTTCGGTTCTGTTTGCAGGTGAAGTGTGACAGTGATGTATGTACGTATAAAAGCATCAACAAGTGAGGAAGATGTATGAACTTTTGGTGTGGAAAATGTTTTCTTTACATTCTTTCAGAGTAAAATCAAATCAAACATTTCTAGTGATGTAGAGCAATGTGCCATACTCTCCCTCTCACTCACACACACACACACACACACACACACACACACACAGTCTTTACTTATGTCACTTTTGGGGAATTTACATAGACTTACATTCATTTCCTGGAGACTAACCTGAAAGAATACCTGACCTTAACCTAACAATAACCTTACCTGTTGACCTAAAAATCACAGTTTTCCAAATTGAGGACACCACTTTTTGTCCCCAGTTGCACCGCTGTCCCGAATCAACTGGTCTTGAGTCTAGTATATTTGGACATAAGTGAACCCACACACACACACACACACACACACACACACACACACACACTTGAATAGTAAACTATCTCTCCATTCAATGAAAGCCTCTGCCTTTAAGTAGAAAGATACTGTGAGCAGACTTTAATTTAAATCACAAGGAGGTTACAACAGTGAATGTGTGTTTTGTGTTGCGTCACTATGATCATCAACAAAGAATCCCACCTACACTGAGAGGGTAGTATCTGAAGTAGAAAACTAAACTGAGAAAAAAAAAAACAAAAGTGAGTTGAATATAGTCGAGCCGAGCTGCACTGTGCAGTGGAAACGAGGCATAAGCTACACAGACCTGGAACAACCTGATGATCTTCAGCAGCGTTAAAATCAGACAATAGTCAAATCTAAAACCCAGCTGTTCACTGCTACCTGTAATTCTTAAAAATCCTGTCTTACTGTTTAATTCACGCAATTTGTTAAATATTTTATTGCACCAAGCAAATGTGCAATAGAAAAAGTCCGTGCTGTAAACCTTACTGATTTCATATAACCTTTGGTGCAGAGAAGAGCTTCGGTCCCAGAGCTGTTGCATTATTTCTAACACATCCTGCAGAGTTAATGTACGGCATGTGATTACCTGTAAATCCTTGTTATTTACTATCCTCGTGTGGACAACAATGTAAACTGCAGGTTGGGGAAGAGCAGGAGACTTTCCAGTATATCACTCTGCATATCTGGTCATAAATATCACAATAAATAGGACAACTGAAGCCAATATTTTATTTGAATTGAATGTCAATATCGTCATTGGCAAACTTTGTCCAATGAATTACAGTCTTTAACTTTATGATATATATATGTATATATACAGTGGCAATGCCTTTTGAAGTCCCAGTAGGTATTAGAGCCAGTTTCTAGTGTTTGTTATATTTTGTCTTTTGCTGTTTTTAATTATCTGTGAGTCATTTAAGAAGCAAGTCCAGTCCAGGCTAATTAGATATTAAGTGCATGGTGCTTTACAGAAACTATGGGTTTATTTTTTCTCTTCCTCTGTAGTCTCCTCTTTTTTCTCCTCTTCTTTTGCCTCTTCACCCTTTCCTTCTTCATCTTTTGTCTCATCACCTTTGTCCTCTTCTTCTTTTTTCTCCCCATCTCCTTCCCCCTCTTCCAATTTTTCATCTTCCTTTTTCTCCTCTTCCACCTCCTTCTCTTCCTTTTTCACCTCTCCTTCCTCCTCATCCTCATCTTCCACCTCCTCTCCTGTTAGGTGCTCCAGATCTGTGATGCGATGTCTGAGAGCCTTGTCAGTGTTTTTGTAATTTCCCAGGATCTTCTTCAACTTGGTCTGCATCAGTTCCATCGTGCTGTACAATTTGTTGACCTTCTCCTCCAGCTCCTTTGCCTCGGGCATGATGTTAGCTGGGTCCAAGTCTATCAGACCATCTTTCATCAGGATCTGCCGGCCTTTATCCTCTAGCATGCCTTTGGCATCTGGATACTCCACCAGTGACTCCATCAGGTCATCCTTGGACAGGCAGAAGAGGTCTGAGTATCCAATGCTGCGGATGTTGGCTGTTCTGCGGTTGCCTGCTTTGCTGCCTTTAATATTAAGGATACTGATCTCGCCAAAATAGCTGCCGCTTCCCAGCACAACAAACTGTGTGACACCATCATCAGCAACAACTGCAAGTTTTCCATCTTTGATGATGTACATCTCGCGGCCGATGTCGCCTTTTTTGCAGATGTAGTCTCCGGGGCTGAACACCTGTGGCCGCAGCTTGAGCACCAGCTCGATCAGCAGCCCTGCCTCACAGTCTGCGAAAATGCGAACTTTCTTCAGCGTGTCCATGTGGACTTGGATGGCAATCTCAGCCTTTAGCTTGTCTGGAAGATACCTCAGCACCTCTCTCTCATCCTGTGCCTTGCCGTTATTCCACAGATAGTCAAACCACTTGATGACTCTCAGCTCCAGATCCTTGCTGACCTTTCGGACCTATGAATGAAAGGAATACATTCAAAATATAATCAAAGAAGAGACGATTGTGCTCATTCTTGTTCTGAACTTTTTTAGTGGAAAAAAAGAGATCCATCTACCTGCATGTACTGCTTGATGTTGTCAATCCGAGCCTGAAACTGAGCTTGGGCAGCGTTCATATTGGAGATCATGGTGGCAATGTTTCCTACAATGGTGGCAAAGACCAAGACTCCAACTAAGAAGTCACCCACATGGAAGAAAAATTCTGAGTCCAGGGCTGGCGGTGGAGTTTCTCCAATGGTGGTGAGGGTCAGAGTGGACCAGTAGAGGCTGAACGAATACTTCCTCATGGGCTCCCCAAACGCAGGCTCGTCAGGATCATCCAGAGCCGGGTAAACCCAGTCATCAGCACCAAAACCAATGGATTTGGAGAAAGAGAAGTAGAAGCAAGCGTTCCAGTGGATGATAATGAGGATGTACATGATCAAGTTTCCAATGCGGAAGATGTTGGGATAGTTGGTTTTAGTCTCTGTCCTCGTGAAGAACTCCATCATGCGGCCGATTCTCAGCAGCTTGTTGAGGCGGATCTCTGGGTAGTCGAGGCCGAAGTACAAATAGAAGATGTCAGTGGGCAGCATGGAGACAAAATCAAGACGAAACTGGAAGCTCTTGACGTAGCGATCCCTTAGCAGCTTCTCATCTTTCACCATCAGGCCTTGCTCAAGGTAACCTGCATTCAAAGAGGCAGAATGTTTAGAGACCCAATATGCACAAGTTTTTTCCTTCATGAGTGAAAGTCTCAGAGTTTTAGGTATTCCCTATTATTGCTGTAATAATCCCTTGATTACACACAAAGCATCACCATTGAAATTCAAATTAATCAACTTTAAGAAACAATTTTCTGCATCAGTGAATATTTTAGGCATCTCAAAGTAAAGGGGTGTCAATTCTCATGCAATTTAGTCTTTTATATGTATATAATGTGGATCAATTTGTAAAGAATTGTTCTCACTTTATAATTAGTCTTTGTTCGAAGTTGATCAGTGTCCCAAAAAAAAATCTTCCCTGGGATATACATTTGTAAAACACCAAAACAGTCCATGATAGGTGAACATTTTTATCTGCACTGTAAAAAGATGTTTAAAATGGATATGTTCACATCAAGTCTACCTTACAACACTCACATGCCCATATGTCCATCTGAACAGTTCCTAGTTGCTAGAATGAATCTTCCTGTCCATGATGACTGTTACTTTAATGTGATTTCAGTGTAAGTGATGGGAGACAAAATCCACAGTTTTTGCTGCTGTGTTTGCAAAAATGCATTTGCCAACTCAGCTCAAGCTAATATATAAGGCTTTACCAGTTTGAATTAGTCAAATGAAGTGGATATCTTCCAGAGTTACTGTCTTTTAGTGCAATATTTTCTCTTTGTGTTTCCCCAGACAGTCCTTCCTTGTAGAGCTGCAGTGGAAGGACGATAACACAGGCAAGACGGAACATTGTAACTTTGGGAGATACAGAGTCTAACTCTTGTCTAACTCTAACTTGTGTTATCTTCAGAAACTTTCAGAACTTTAAAAAGCATTTTTGCACAGAACAAGGGCTGTGAATTTTGTTCCCAATTGTTTACATTGAACTCACATTTGGAATGGATGAACAGGAGGAACAACAGCAGCTGCTGATTTCATTGGTCTACATGTGGGTATTTGACTGTTGTTTTAACTTGGGCAAAATATGAACGTTTCCTTTAGCAGATTTTGAAAGCCTCTGTAGATCGGGAGGCTCGGGTCAGCTCTTCACCTGTTCTGGTCCTGACAAACATATCCGCCAGGTACATCACGTCTGCAGTGTAGTCCAGGATAACCCAGTAGAGGATGTAGTTGTGCTGCAGCTCCTCAAAGCAAGCCCTGTTTGCAGGAGAAGAAGACCACCAGCAATGAGTCTGTTTTGTTAATGAATAATGTCAAGCACCTTTACCACCATTGTGCTTCTGCTGCAGCCGATGTGGCGTCAAGCTCAGCATTCATTATTGCAGTGTTCTCATATTGAATCACAGAGGTTGGCAGCAGTTTTTGAAAGAATGAGGCTATTTCTCTGCACAAAGTCATGATATTGTAACAGCTTCATATGGGGTAGGTGAGGAATAGCATTTAATGGAGCTGAAGAAATGATATCAACCTCTGACCTGCAGAGAAATTGCATTTTTAAAATTAATCACCTGGCTATGATCATGGTCCAGTTGTACATGACTGGTAGTGTGATGATGAACAACCAGTTGTAATACAAACTCCCAGCAGGATTGATGACAAATAATTCTTTGGGCCTATGAAAATAGAAAGTGTACATTTAATATATGGAACTGTATTTGAAAAGGTGTCTTGAGGAAGTTGCTCTGAATGACGCACTTATCTTTTTCCTTTTCCTTTTTTTCCTTCTCCTTTGCCTCCTTCTCCTTCGCCTCCTTCTCCTTTGCCTCCCTTTCTTCCTTCTCCTTTGCCTCCCTTTCTTCCTTCTCCTTTGCCTCCCTTTCTTTCTTCTCCTTCTTCTCCTTCTCCTTCTTTCTGTAATGTGCATCAAGACATTGGAGAATACTGAGCATTAAATATTCTTTTAAAGCAGCATTTATCAAAAGCTTAGTAATTTGACATAATTACTCTTTTTTCTTCTTCTCCTTCTTCTCCTTTTTCTTTTTTTTCTTTTCCTCTCTGGAAAAGGATTAATTAACACATGTAAGGAAATTAGTCGTACAATACATCAAAGCTTCACTTATCTCCACAGTTCACTTATGACTCCACAGTCATACTTACTCTTCATTGTTATTGCTGTTATTCACATTGAGCAGATGATAAGGATTCCTGGAACAAACACAGCACATTACATATATGGTTAAGTCTTACTTGTTATATCTCATTAACAGCTCCCTGGTTGAATTAGCGTGATTTGCTTACAGGTCATCCTCGCTGTCATCCTCGCTGTCTGTGGAAAGTTGTGCTGCACTGTGAGGCGGCACAGTGAGGTGGAGAAGCGTGAGCGAAGTGGACATGGCAGCAGTTTAACCTGCAAAAAATAAAATAAGAGAAAAATCTTCTGGCTGAAGAGGGCAAAACGCAAAAGCAAAAAGCCTTTTACCAAACAGTGCATCAAACAGTATGTTTATTATAATATGCATTAGTATGCTTTTTTAACCTACTGTCATATTCTCCTTTTTCAGACACCATAAATACGGCAAAATAGTTCATTTTACACATCCAGTTGTGTGAAAAGGAAAGATAGTTGTATGAAAAGAACCAGAAATCATTATAAGTTAAGTGAATTCATTTGAAAATGTGATCACTGCATCACTACATTTGCAAAGTGCTTGCATCAAATGTATGGAGAAAAACTGTCGTTCAATCTGCTTGCAAAAACAACTGATGCTACAAAAATCAATTGCCAACTTGTAGAGATGATATACGCTCCATTCAGTTTAATGTAACTTACCTTTTCCACTTGTTATTGTAATGTGAAGTCCATCTTCCCTTGATATTTTTTAAGATCTGGAAGCTGGCCACTCACCGCAGCAGCAGATTTATTGCATCAATCATTAGATACTAATTAAAATATCATCAAAATGTAGCTGGACAGGTGTCACCTATGAGCATCGAGTCTAACCAACTGTGCCATAAAGTCTCAGTGACCCTGATAAGGATTTATGGATTAGAAGTGGCTGAGAAGAGGAGAGGCAAAGTCACTCTTCCTTAGTTGTCCACTCCAGTGTGAGATGAAACACGTTAAAGGGAAGTTTGGACAACCCTCAGTTATCCTGTTAAGGAGCATCCCGAACACTGAAAACCATTTTATGTTGACACCTTTTTTTTTTTATCTATGACAGGCTATAATTTTTCTGCCCATTTGCGGAACAGCTGAGGATTTAGTCTGCTGGCACACACACACACACACACACACACAGCACCTCCTGCTCAGTCAGCACTCTCAGCCATATCCAGCTCTGATCCTATTATATCGTGCCGGGATTTAACAGATTTCAGATCAGTCGGATCAGGCTCCTGTTATATGAATAAGAGTCATGAGAGTGAAATGAAATCTGAACCTCGATCAGTTGAGTGCATGCTAATAGCAGGAGATCCTCCTCTCCTGTGTGCTGTTGACATCCTGTGGTTCAGTGGCTCTCCCTGTTGGCTCATGTAGAGTTTGCAGTTACGTGAGAGCTCTTACATGGACTCAGGAGCATCTCTGGAAGTGTACTGAGTTTTTTTTTTATATTGAATCATTTTGGTCTAAAGTATAATGGTATTATATAGTTTTGTAATGTGTGTTTGTGGGGATGGGAGCAGCCATTCATACAGTGTAAAGGAAAGGCAAAATAAAAGACTTCTCACCAGTGTACTGTTTTAGACACCATGCTCTTTATTCGAATTTTGTCACAGCAGACATTTTGGGTGTAAATAATAAAATTAATGAGGACTTAATTCTGTTTAATAGTAGGATCCCGGTATTGCTCATGCTGTTACTGTGTCATGGCTCACTGGGACACTTGGATAGTACAGAGACATCATTGATGATATTAGTGACACCTGTGATTTTCCTACTATGACAATTCAAAATGCCTGCTGTGAAAATGGCCTATAGGTGCAAAATCCCCAACATCCTAGAAGATACATATTTTTATCTTGTATGCACAATAATATATGGATCCTGTGTGCACAATTATAACTGAATTTCAAGTACAGAACTGTGATTAAAGGCAGAAAGAAGAACACGAAGAACAGTTCTAATGGTCCAATTCTGAACTGAAAATGCACTTTACTTGTTTTTCTTTACAAAGAGCATTACAGGGTTTTTTTTCACATTTTGACATATTTATTTTCTTCGGTCTCTATTCGATATGCCACAGCGTTTTCATTCTTTTGTGCTACACCAACTACACCACCCATTGCTTTTTCCAGTGATTATTCTAACGGCTAACAGAGAAGCACTCAGGCTGGTAATAAGTGAAATAACTACAGTGCAGCAGGACCCGCTGCCACTTCAGTCGTGTCAATCTTGGCTGTCAGTGGGGCAGCACCGACATCAGCTGCACCGGCATCAACAGCAGTGGGGACATCGGCGGCGGCTGCGTCGATGGCCACCTCAGGGGCTGCTGGGACGGCATCTACGGGGACGTTGGCCACAGCCGGCTGGACAGCTGCTGCGGGGTCTGCTGCCGGCTCTGCAGGTGCTGCTTCGACCACAACTGGTTCGGCCTCGGCCGCCTCCACCTCCTCGGCCTCCTCAGCTTCCTCAGAGTTTGCGGGGGCAGCAGGGGCCCCGGCTGCTGCAGCTTTGGGGGCAGGATTTCCATCCTGTGCCAAGGAGGTGGGAAGAAAATGATTTAGAGTTGATGTGCATACATTCCAGATACATCTGATTATCCACTGAGATAAAAAGGTGTTTTTTTATTTTTAACAGAAGCCTGCGTGCAAACTGGTGGCATGGACTTTGGAAGACATGGATAGTTGTTAGCAGGAAGCATCTAATGAAAGATGCCGCTGGTTGCAATATAAGAAATGTCACAGCCAGCACTTTATCCATTGTTCCTGAATTTCATTTGGTCTGACAAAACTGTCACTGTCAGCAGAGCATATCTGACAGCTCTGTGTCTCACTGTCACACTGTCATGACTTACTGAAACACTTGAACAAAACTGAGCCACCGTTAATGTGCTTTTCCTACTATGACAAGCCAAAGTATATCTGCTACATGAGGTGTTTCTGTTGCTTGATGACTTTTTTCCTGAGTTTGTTTTGGGGAAATCAAAATACTGCAGGTCTTTTTTTTAAGGCCAAGCCCCTGAAATTCAGTGCCTTCAATGAATATGCAAGTGTTACTTTGCTGCCTGTGTGTTGTTTTTACACTGACCACAGAAAGCCTCCACCTCTTCAGCAGGAGAAGAGCTATTTGAATGTAAAGCAGTGGTAAACATACACTATACACAACACTTTATAAACTACTGAACTGGAATACATTTTGGTGCAATATCTCCTTCCTAACAGGGAGAAATACATCAACAAAGAGAGATCTACCATATGTGCATAGTTTATTTCTGTAACGTGTGAAGATGTCCGCTCACCTCCATCTCCTCCTCTGAGGCATCTGCAGCAGCGGCGGCAGCTGGAGGGGGGACACCAGCTGGTCGGGCTGGTGCAGCAACCACCTGCATAAATAAAGCACTTATAACTCAAACAGCATATTAAAATTGTGGCAGTTTAGGAGTTGCAGTGCTATATGTGTGCTTACCACTGGTGCTCCAGCTGGATCGGCCTAAATGAATGAATAATTCATGAATAAGTAACAGAAAACAGTAATTATACCAGAGTGTCATTTATATTGAAACTTTTCATATAAATCTACAACTAAAGTCATGTTAGTGTCTGACAAGACATAAACTTACTTGAGCATCAGCAACAGGAAGGAAGGGGTTTCTAACGACTCCCTGAAAAATGAATGATTAATCATTAATGCCAAACTATCTGAGCTGACGTGCACATGATATATAAACATGTACATTTTGGTGAAACTACAGTGAACCCCCCACTACCTGCTGCTGGTAAAGCCTGTACATCTCCATCCACCTCAGGGCCTCATTAGCATGTGCCGCAACCTGCTGAAGAAATACCAGACATCTCCAGACATGCGCTGCAATTAAGCCAATTACCCTCTCTCTGCCAGACATCTATCATACTGTATGTTTGATGACATGACAAAAACATGGTATGACATGCCACAGCAGACAGACACAAAAACCTCAGAGAAAAGCAAAAGTCTTACTTTGGCCTCTATGCTTTCACTCTCTTTAACCTGCAAACAGAGAGAGAGAGATGAGGAAGCAACAATGGCTTTATGGATTTTTTCCCTAAAGAAAAACGGTGTTTAAAATCTCTAAAAGGGATCAGTTAAACTAAATTGCACATGATGGTTAGTAAAGACTTACAGGAGCAGCCAAGGTAGTGACCAGCAGGCACATCGTGACCACCAGGAGCTTCATCGCAACTGTTCCTACAGAAAAACATATAATTATATATATGATTCATTTTTCCTTCATTTTTTTTGCTAAATAAAAGAAAAGACTTGAAATTGAAATGATGGGAATATAATTGGCTGCAAGACTTAAAAAAATAGCTTAACTATGTTTCTAACACTGTAAAATTGTTTCTGTATAAAAAATCCATCTCACCTTTTTCCATGGTGCAGAGAGGAACTGAAGATGCGTCTCCACATGGATGGAAAGTAATCTACTTCATCTCTTACATGGATGCCATTTATATGGTGGAACGGCCTGTGACAGCCAATCACATCCAGTCGAACACGGAGACCTAAGTGTTTGAAGAAATCTCCTTACACTTCAAAACTGAAAAAAAGGAGACATGAAGGGAGAAGGCCCCTCTTATAGTTGATTACATGCTGTGCAAGTATGCTTAGCACACATGCTCCTCTCTTTATTGCCCTAACACCAAAATTAAGAGGAAGAAAAAAACTAGACAACATGAAGCTGACATAAGAATGTAATGATAATAATAGACACCACTTAGTTTGACTTGAAAGTGTTATGATGAAAGTGTTGTCAGGTACTTAAGTACAATTTTAAGGCAGTTTTCCTTTACCTGAGTATTTTCATGTTATGATAGGATTAGATTATTACTACTGCACTGTGTTCTACTTCTACTTCATCACATTTATTTCACAGCTATAGTTGTAAAAATACAGTATATTAAACTTACACGGTTCAAGATTAAACCAGTGGTTTCTAAACTTTTTTGCCCCTTTAAGGAGTTCAGTTTCTTGTTGGGGCCCCTTGTCACAATTCAGATGTCTGTAGTTTGATGGCAGAAGTGAAATGACACATTATTTCACAGAAAAAGACACAGCTACTGAAAAGGCCAAAAAGAAAAGCCAAATTTCCTTCTTCCTTATCCCATGAATCATCTCAGGATCCCTCAGATTTATCTTGTTGACCCTCTGGAAGGGGAATAAAGTAGAAAAACTCCACCACCTTCAACAGTAAAACACTGCTCACTCAATGTTGCTTCAGTGTTATCTAATAATGTATATATGATAATCTATCATCACTCACAGGGGACATTTCTCCGCAGCGTGAGTACTTTCATTTTTGATACTTTAAGTACATTTTGCTGATAATACTTCTACATTTACCTAAGTAATATTTTGAATACTTTTACCTTTAATGGAATATTTTTCTCATTTTTCTGTCGGTACCTCTACTTAAACAAATGAATACTTCCACCACTGCTCTTGAGTATTTTGTCATGTTACCAATACGACCATTCAGCACATTTAACACAGGTTTTCCAGACATATACATAAACACTGAAATTCACAGTGTGTGTCCACAACGCCACTGGGAAGTACTTCTTTTATGGCGTCTGAGTTTTCACTAATCCCTGTGTTTGTTTTAGCCGGTGTGGTTGTACATCACAGGGATTTTCAACATTGTAGGTTTCTTGTGTTGATTGTGTGTGCTTCCAAATCAGATAATGAAGGACTTACTCTGTAATCTGCAAAACTGTATTCGAGACGTTCTTGCCTCCAACCTGCTGAGCTAATAAGTTTCACTACGCATATGATAACAATCTGTTCATTAGTCCTTCAAAACTTTTATGGTTGTTATCTTGGCACATATTGAGATTCTTGCTTTGTTTGTTGCCTTGAAAATCAAGGCAGTGAGAAGAGTAATGAGGTTATAAACTGAGTACCAACAGGAAAGCCTATCTTTTGCCAACTTGTGATTTGTGTTGTGTCTCAGCACTGTAATAAATAAATAAATCTCATTTTTTCGCACATGCAGTTTGAGAATACAGAATTGATGTCATTCATATGGATTGAATGATTAATCATAAGGAAGTAAATCTTATATTCTTCTTATAGTGTCACAAAATTGACAAATCAGTTCACAACTTCCTTGATTCTTAAGAAGGTGCTTGTAGTTTAGGTTTGGATTCAGAAGCCTTGCAAAGCAACACAGAACTATAATTTCAAGGTAAACTATCCGAACTAAAAGGTGTAATCATGTGAAGGTTAATTTCCTACATTGCTTTCCCGACATCTCAACAGGATCTACAGGGTAAAGAACAAAGCTTCTCTTGGCCTTAGAGAAGCTTTAGTCTTTTACCAAGGCTTTTGGTCTTTATCTTGATTTAGATCTCAGACGCTTTCCATAATGTTTTTGCTTCTTTGTGGGTCTTGATCCATTTCTAGTAAGTAAGTTTTTAGCCACACTAGCAACATGGTTGTGGGGATGACACTGCTGGTCAGTCACTCATTTGTTCTACCACATAGAAATGTTGGTGACCCCCTGACCTTTTATCTAGTCCCAACGCTTTTAATTATCCCATTATTCATCCTGTCCCCTTCGGGATGACTTATAATCATTTTGGTGATCATCTAATCAGGCCAAAATTCGAATTTGGCAAAAAAACAAAACAAACAAACAAACAGTGAGTTATTAGAGTTACAGTACGTCTGTCACATGGCCTGACATGTTTCAAAGGAGGTGCAACCCCATTCTGCTAAAACAAAAACTAGTGAGAAAATTTATGACGGTTCATCTAAAATGCAGTATGTGTCAGGTGTTGGACTGGATCCTTTGCTGAAACATTAATCTTCCAAAGTTGAAATATATGCCTGCATCAGAGTTACGTGTGTGTCTTTCCCATCCTTACTTTGACATCCGTCTACAGTTCAGGATCAAAACCACACGTGTCTGTAGCCCCACATGTTGCCTTTCTTTCTTTAACCAACCAGATCTGCACATGTCGTCTGTGTTTTTCATCTCATTGTCTGATACAGTTTCTTTTTCTCTTACAGACTCTTATTGTGTGTTTGTGTGTTTGCACGTGACTTTATGACTTCACAGAGGTATGTATAGCGCCATCATTCTGTAGTTGTGACAAGTCAAATTAAGGCTATTAAATCTGCTGTCAACATCTCCTCTGCTGTGAGTGAGAGAAGTTTTGAATTTATGTGATCTTAAGTTCCAGGAAGGAGAAAATGTGGGGAAGAGACAGTCATAGCGTGAGAGGATGGCGTCTGTGTATTTAAAGTGTCTTTGAAGAGATAAGTGTTGGGTCGTGTTGAGACAAGTTCTTGTCCCCAGGGGAGCACGAATCAGGAAGATCTTTCCTTTTTTCTTTATGGAATTTATTTTTCTGAGACAGTTATATATCACTGTGGGGAAATATGCTCAAATACTCTGGTAAATCATGTTCACTTTGTGTTGTAATTATGATGTACTGTAGGCAATGCACTATGTAAGATACATTTACTGTACATGTTAGATTCAGTGATTGTTCATGGGCTTGACATTTATACTGTATACCTCTTACTCTTCCAACAACGACAAAAGCTTCTCTGTCATTTTTATTTTAGGAAGCTGGTTTTGTATCCTGCAGCGCTCCACAGGGGTCAGTCATAGGACTTTTACTATTTTCTTTTTCCGTGTTGGAACATTATTCATATACTAGGATCCACTAATAAAAACAACTGGATTACTGGATTACAACTGCGTAGAGCTGAAAGAGTTAGCCGATGAAGAAATTAGCTGATCAGCAGAAAAATAATCTGCAACAATTTTGATAATCAATTCATTATTTACATTGTTTTTCAAGCAGAATACAGATTTGAAAGTGTCACATTCTTGAGTGTCAGGTTTTGCTGCCTTTCTTTGTTTTATACTAGTACAAACTGAGTTTGAGTTGAGTTTTGGATCATTAATCAAGCAAAAAAAAGATGTGAAATGAAGTTTTATAGACCAAGCAATTAAATGAAAAAAATAATCAGCAGGTTAATGGTGACATCTCACTTGCAGCTCTAATTAAGTGGGGGTTTTTTTTTTTTATCACAGCTAGCTACATACATTACAATACTAATATAATTCTGAAACTGCTTGAATGAACACAGAGAAAACAAAAATTGCTTGAAAACTTAGACTTTAATTCTTAAGGACATTGACAATGACAATTAAGAAAGAGTTAATATGAGTTAATAAACATGCAGCACATTTGTTACATACTGGGGAACGCAGCATTACAAAGTGCTTCATCAACACAAAAACATTGGAAATCTATGAAGACTACAAAGTAAAGCGGAAAATTCTTCAGAAATATTTTTCATTCCAAGCAGATGTCATAATTTAGTTTACTATTGTAACAGTAGTCTTAAAATAGTGGTTATTTTATGATCATTTTAGCATTTTATTTTAACTTTAGTAAGCACATCCACACATTGCACAAACATATTCAATTCAAATAATTTAGACAGTTGCAGATGTTAAGGAGGAAGAAATATTCTTGCCTCCCTTTCATGCCTCTCATCCACTTCACACCTTTGCCGGCATCTACAAAGACAAATAAGCAATTTCAAACAAATATTAATTTCACTGAAACATCTGCCATATATTCAATTGTCATTTTCAATATGTGCATCAATTTGCACTCTTAAACTTTGACACATTTAAAGTTATATATGTTGTAGGTTGATAAGTACCTGGCTTGTCTGTGTGGGCTGGTCCTGCTGGAGAGGTTGCAGGGGATCCTGAGATGGAAGAGGATTAGCATCAAATGAGGGAATCTGAAAAAAGACAAGTGAAACTTAATGAGAGATCTGAGAGAAAAGTGAAGGAGAACCAATTAAACAGCTTCAAACACACTGAGATGATATATGCAGTATAGAAATTGTATTTTTTTTCCTTACATTTGGCATTTGTGGGGGAATATTTTGAGGGGGATAATCAAATGGGAGCACCTGTGAAAAGAAAAATTAAAGAGTTGGTATATGAAAAATATGACAAGAAACAGTAAAAGGCTGAATTTAGAATGAATAATGTCTCACATTTGGCATCACAGGGACATTTGCCATGGGAGGCATGTTTGTCATTATCTGGAACAAAAGCAAATACACTCATTTAGTACTGTACCATGTAAAATGATACACAAAGTCTTTTTATATTTATATTATACATGATATAATATCTCAAAGTTTAAAATGTTTACCCTTTGCTGGGAGAAGTCATAGGGGTAGTACTGCAAATGTAAAAAAACAAGGGCATACAGTTATCAATAAATCTTGGTCCAACAAGTTGTTTATTGCAGCAAACATGCTTCTACAAGCAATAATTGAAGTGTTTTTGCTCCCAATAGTGTCTGTAATGTCAAAGGGGAATAAAATCAACACTTACAACTTCCACACTCTGTCTGCCTGGTGGCTGAGGGATGGAGTATTTGATGAAACCATGAGTGGGGAAGGGCTGCAGAAAGAGAGAGGAAGAAAAAAGGAAAATCATTGAAAAGTATTGTCCAGTCGGTTGATGTTTTTTATCACATTTTTAAAAGAGAAGATGCTGTAAAATGAAAAATCTGAAAATCTGTCAAATGTGCATGTGCTCACCTGTGCAGAGCCACCTGTACCAGGGAATCTGTGGGGATAAATCTTAGGAAAAAATAGAAATACACAGTAAGCATATGAGCATATGATCACAGCAAGAGCAAAATTTTCTGAATCATATATCTCAGTGAAATGCAAGTCTGCGTAAGAGACAATACGACATACTAGTTCCACACTGTAAGCGCCAGGTATTCCAGGCTGTGGCAGAGGCTGAGCTGTGAAGGGATTTTTCACCTGAATGGACATAAAATCATTGTGAGAAAACAGTGAATTCCACATAACAATCTTTCTGTTGTGCTTCACATTTTTACCACGAGCACCCTTTGCTCAATATTGTGTGTATATTCAGTTTTGCATAGTGAAAACATGTTATCACAAAATGTGTGATTACCTGTGCAGGTGGCACCTGTCTGGAGCCTGCGTAATGAGGCAGGTAATGAAAGAAGGACTGAAAATTAAGGCAAAAAAAAAAAATTAGATCAAAGAAATATCACAACTTGCCATAAATTGAGAAAATCAAGTCACGTGTGCACTTGGGTTTAAAACTTACAGGTGCAGCTGAGGCTGTGCTAGCAAGACAGAGGCACAGGATGGCTAGCTTCATTTTTGCAGATTTTCAAAGTCCTACAGACACAGTTCATCATGACATCAACAAAAATTCAAGTCATAGTAGATCTGATCAGAAAAGCATGCATGATGCTCATGTTGAAGTTCTTCATAACTCACCTTCTGTGATAAAACCACCGCTGGAGAGGATGATGAATGTCGATTTAGGAGATGATGCCAGTCGATCGTATCCTCCACAGAGTTACTTTGTCTTTTATAGAGCACCAGCTCAACTGAGAGCCAATCACAGTTGATGGGAGTGATGTTCCCCAATGAGTAGGTACAGTGCAGGTGTCTAGTCTTCAGCTTTACTAAATGACCAGTGGTCAAATCCACTTTCTGCGTAATAGCAGACTTGGTTTGATTACACTGTCTAGAGCAGTGCACACCTTCACCCTGCTTGCTCCCCGTTCTGTCAGTATGACAGCTGCAGCACTGTGCTATAAATATCTAAAACTGCGATATTACATCTGTTACGTTTGTAAATGCAATATTAAATGTAATATTGCTGCTTGCATATGAAGAGTGCTTCCAAATCAAACAGTAGAGCAGAACAACCTCATAGAGACAAGTTTAACCCGGTAACTGAAAGTACCGAATGTTCATACGGTAGAAACTAGAAAAACTTGAACCTCCCATGTCTTTAATTTGAATGAATTGCACATTTGAACAATATAAAAAATTGAGCTAAACCTCCTTTATGTATTAGCTCGACAAATCTTCAGATGTTATGTCTGCTTGTGTTTTTATTTGTAATTGTTCTACTTGTGGAGAATTAGTCAAACGCAGATTCACAGAGGAACACTGCAGAATTTTATAAAAATCACTTTGCAAAATACTGAATGTGATTCATGATTTATTCTAGATGGCTCTGCAATCAGATAGACAAGAATTTTAAAGTAGTATTCAAAATACAGTATACAGTTATTAGAAGCAAAGAACCAGAGGAGAATGGATGAGTTATATGTATTTATTTTGAAGCACAGTTATAGCAAATTTGGTTGAGGGAACAACATGCAGTGAAAACACACTCATATTCCATTGCATAGCACCATTTTTTATTTTGAGATATGACACTTTTTCCATTTTCTTTCACAGAAAAGCATAGCACTATCTGCATAGCACAGTTTCCTTTAAAATTGCATAGCAACAATTTCTTTTCAAAGGCACAGCACCATATTTTTCACGCTTTAGGAAACAGCAGTGATGGCTGGTCACCTCTCACTGGCTGCTGCTCTCATTACACTGGTCACCTAAAGTGGGAGGTGAAGCAAATACATCATAAATGATTCTGTTACAACCTAAATTCTGAATTTTGCAGGAATACAGTACGCTCTATGTGAGCATATATACCTGTTTATGCACATATGTGCGCACATCCTGCTGACTCTGATTTGTCTAGTCATCGTCATCATCATCATCTGCGCTGGGCTTGGCAGCCTGAAATGACAGAGGCTTCTGATGAGCCAATCAGGAGTGAGGATCATCTCACATGTTGCTGATGAGTCGGTGTTTCTCAACACCTCAGCAGAAAGAGCTGGAAGACTGTTTCTCTGATGCAATACACATTTATCAGAATGAACCTGTTGCCCTCATCACCACACCATTCAGTGCAATTCCCTTTCCTACCTGCTGGAGCCATCTGAAGCTCTCATTGTACATTAAAATCAATCAAACCATTTATATGGTCAAGAGCTGGCAGTGGTCAAGTTTTAATGACACTTCAATAATCTTAAAAGTGTAGATCCATATTCTTACAGGGGCACTAGCAGCAACGACAGGTTCAAGAGGAGCAGCAGGAACAGCAGGAACAACAGGAGCAGCCGGAGCTGCTGGAGCTGCTGGAGCTGCAGGAGCAACGGGGTCGGCAGGAACTGCAGGGGCAGGAACTGGCACGTCAAAACCGAAGGGGTAGTACTGAAAGGGGAGAAAGTGAAAATAGATCATTAGTTCATTAAAATCTCACACATCTGTCAGAGAAATGAAAATCTGCGGGCACTCACCACATCCTTGCTTCCAATACCATTTGGCAGGGGGATCTCCTGTTTGATGAAGCCACGGACCTTTCAATGAAAACACATGCAAACACACACATGCACTTAACACATACTACTCTGTGGTTTCTGAAACTGCCTTCTGTTTATACTATTTATTATCTTTTATTCAGATAGTAGCACAGGTTCTCATTGCATCTTAAACTCTTTGGATTAAGCATCTGCAAAGTACTGTATGCACACACAAATCAAGGTATACTGTGTCACTCACAGGTCCTGCAATACGATGTCTTTGTTCATCGACTTCCAGCAGCTGGAAATAAATATAGTCAAGATTATCATTTTCTTGTAGAATTACTGTGTAAAATTCATGAAAAAGGACCTAAATAATATAAATGATCTCTTACAACATCCAGACTTCCAAGTGGGGCTCCAGCAGGAATAGCCTGAGCTGCCTGAGAAGATCAGATTGAACATTTTAACCTTAAGATGATTACAGACTGTGAAAAAAAGCTACAAGTCAAAGAGCCATCACCAGGCACAGCTTTAAAGACATTGCCATCAGTGGTCAACACATAATAGCAGACCTGTGTGCAGAGCTTATTTAGTTTGAAAATGTGTCTTTTACTGTGGTTTCTCCGTGTATGTCATGTTATGCATCAGAGCTGTGTCTTACTGTACCTCAGGCGGAGCGAAATGGATGTCAAACTCCATGTACCTCTGTGACTGTAAAGACGAGAAAGTGCTGCAGAATCAATGATCAGTAATTCAGACAATCTTTATTATATATTATCAACGACGCCATTGTTAATGCAAAAGAAGTCCTTAATGTGTTCCGAAAAAGTGGAAGTTTGAAATTCCAGGACAATTGAGCATCTGCTGATAAAGACTGTGATATGATTGAAAGCTCCAAAACAACTACATGGAGGTAAGATTTTTTTGTTAAATATTTACAGTTTGCAGTACTAAAATATATATCATAGAGGCATAAGAAGATTTTCCTTACGGGGCACAGGCAGCCATCCCAATGATGCAGGCAACAAGCAGGATGAGTCTCATTTTGAGTGAAGCTGTCAAAGAGATTTTTTTTGTGTTACTAGACTTGACAATATTCAATGCACCACTTGAAACAGCATTTAAATAAATCATTATTTTAAGAATGCTATATGATATTAGTTGCCTACATTACCTTTCCTCTCTGGCAGCACACGAGCACTGAAGGATTGTTGAGGAGGGGTGTGAGTCCTGGAGAGAGATTTGCTCCTATTTATTTGCTGACAGAACAAAGGACGAGCAAACCTATGACAGATGTTGGTGACATGCCAAAGATTTTCATTTTTATGATGACAAAATTGGCAGCAACATCTCTGTGAGAAATGTTGTAATACATTTTGGCTTGAAACGCACATTAATCACATTTGATCCCACACTGTTGTGTTTTATCAGTTGGCCCCTTGCAACATCTTCTACAGCTAAAAAGTGCTGCACACAGGAGTTAAATTTAATGAGTGAAGCTTTATACTGAAGATTGAATAGACTTTTTTATTTAGGTCGTGAAATATCACATCTTTTCACAGACCTCTTGTAGACCTGCTATAATATATTGATAATATATTGTTATTATAGCTGATTGCACTAATAAAATTATCCTGCTTGGAACTGTTTGCATGAGATTATTAAGTAGATCAAGCATGACTAGCTTTGTATAAACCACTACGGAACAAATTTGCAAGTAAAGTCAACTTAAATTTAACATTTCTGATATATTTTTCAGAATATACTCCTGTGAAGATGCAAACTTTTTTCATCACAGATTTACATCTGCTCAGATTTATTTTGTCAGTGTATGATTGGATGGTGATTATGATTATATTATTTACAGTCTTGCCACTTCTGCAAGATGCTTGAGGACTTTCTAATTTTGAGTCCAGGTCATTCTCCTTTTGTTGAATATACATTGATTTAATAGCTTTGGTGGATCGCAGTGTGAAAACACAGACCTCAAGCAGTCACTTGTATGGTGACGTGTGGGGACATTTAAGTGCTGCACTTGGGCCAAAACCCATTAACTGAGAGGAAAAGGTCTCAGCGTGATGATTAGACAACCTCTTACATTCTGGTGTTACTGGGCAGAAAGGCACTTTGCCATTGATGGCCTTTGAATTGAGCTAAATTATCATTCTTAAACTTCACACACACAGCGTCTGTAACTACTCCAACCTTTTGAAACACAGTTAAAGTTTAAAGGACAATGTGTTTTTCTTGATATTTGTAACAAAGACTGTGTGAACACGATCAAGTTGTTGCTGAGAAAAACAGGTGCAAGAAAGAAAATATCAGAATTTTTCAAAGCTGCTATAATCAATATTTACGTTTTTTTTTTTTTTTTAGCAATTCCTCTCAGAGAGTTTTAGCATCTTTCAGCTCACTGTTTTGGTTTTACTGCCCATAATTTTGTTGTCTTGGTTCAATCTCACTGTCACGAAACCCCATTTTGGCCTCAACAGGGAGCTTTCTTTCATCTTAAAAGCTCTTAAAACCCACTGTTCACTACCTGCCCAGCACCAAACAGCAGACGGACAAAGTTAGCAGCTAGTTGGAGCATTTTGTAGCTAAAGAGCTTCCTGTCTGTCCATCATTCTACTGTCTGTCCCAATGAGATATTAGAAAAAAGCAATTTGCAAAAAGTTTTTCATGTGGAAACAAAAAATTAATAGGTCACATGATTTTGTTTTTCTTTTTTTAGAATTTAAAAAGTTGGCTGAATGTATGTGGACCCCACAATTTTTATATACTTATAATTTTTATTTTACTATAAAAACAGTCACCAAAAAACAAAAATGGGTCGATTTTGATTGTTTTGTTTTTTTTCATCTTTGAGTCTGGCACCAACAACTGTTTTCCATTTTTGGGTTTCAAATAACTTTTTTTTAAAAATGACAAATAAATTACAGATTATCCAATGACACCTGGACCCAAAGGTTCTTGCAGGTTGCAAGATAACAAACGAACTAACTAAGATCATGAAAACAAGCAATGAATGTGCAAAAGACAAATTCACAATTCAGACTTGGTCTGTTGTTAATTTTATTTGATATAAATTAATGTAAAGAAAAACAATAACGGTAATAAATGAATGTTCACAGTTAGTACATTTCTAAGATAAGATAAAACATGAGAAACTTCATTGACACATTGTTAGTCTGCAGATTTCATCAATAATGTGTTTAGTTTGTTCTCAGTATGTTGTGACTTTTCTCTGCTGGCGCCTGCAGTCAAGGTTTCCCTGTGTGGGTTGGAGTTTGGGTTCAACAGCTGTTTGGACAGTGGCCGCCTCCTGCGTTGGTTTCTCTAAACCTACGGGGAGCCTCTTAGTGTTGGGCTGTGGTCCAGACCTGGCCGGCCCCTCTGTCTGCGTGACTCCAGCTGGCAGGGGCTCCGAAGTTGGCTTGATGCCTTGCTCTTCTGGGTTTGTGAGCCCAGCGACCCGGTTCACAGGCTGAACAGCTCCTGCAGACGGGTTTGTGAGCACAGTGGACAGGTACACACCCAGCTGTCCCATTGTAGCTGCTGCCTGTAACAGAGAAGAGAGCAAAGACAGTGTAAGAGGCGAGGGAGGGGGAACAACTGGATCCTCAACAGGATCACTGAGTTCACTGAGTAGATTGTTTGAACAAGCTGAGAGACAGATAAAAATCTTGGCGTTGTGTTACCTCGAGTTCCTCTGAGCTAAGACTGCCAAGTGCAATGTTCTAGTAAAGGATGAAAGCAAATGTTCAATAAAACATAAACAGAAAGAAACTTATGAAACCAGACTGAGCATTAATCATGATTATATCTAACTTTACAGAGAGTATTTTAAAGTACATTTACCCTGGGTTGCTGGAGCATGAGCACAAGTTGGGGATTCTGTGGATGAAAACATAGGAGTATAGTATATTTCAACTTTTACTTTTTTAGGTTTTGAACATGTTTTTTTTTCTTCTTATGTCTGATATAATTTTATAAAGGTAGAGACACCTGTTGTTGCTGAATCGGCTGAGGTGCATTTCGTGAAGGAGCAGCTCCAGGTGTTTCTGCAGGTAACACCAGACTGTTTGGAGGCTGATTTGCTGGAGTTTGCTGAGGAGGTGACGCAAGAATCATCGGGAATCCATATGGGGAAAACTGTGGGAGAGAAAAATGTTATTTACATCTTAGTCATCTTATCTTAGTTTGACAAAAGTGCCCTTCTAACCATCTCCTACTGTGACAGTATCATTTGTGGTAGAAAAATATGCTGAAGGCAAAACAGTATCCAAGTTTCCACCCCAGTGTTCCAGTAAGTCAAGTGACCCTATGGCAGAAGTGCAGATGGCTTTATTTCCATAACACTGTTTGTTATAGCTGTTTAAGTTGTCCTATACAGTACATGTTGACAGCAATGCAAAGAAAAAAGCGTGGGGAAATCCTTCCAGCTGGGTTGTGGTTGGAAAGTATTTTTGCACAACAGTACAGTGCAGTATTGTTGGAAGTGCACAGAAAGACCGGTCTCAGAAAACAAACACAGTGTATTGCTTAATAATATGTTACCTGTTGATTCCTATAGGGTGATGAGTAAAGAGGAAAGTATGTATAAGGAGGGAAAATCTGAAAAGTACAGCAACAAAACAAACTTAAAATTAGTTCAATCATTCTGAGTCACACAACAGTATCTCTGGGATTTATGTTAGAGATTTAAGTACAAATATAACAGACAATAAAATTGAAAATAGCTTTAAAATAGAGCTAAATATATTGCTTTGTTTTATGTTTTGTTTTTTCTCATCATGTCCTACCAGAGGCTGCTGTGGGAGTGTTGGTAGGTTAGTTGGCTGAGATCCATGGACGCTTGGCTGCACAGGGATGAACATTGGACCGCCCCCTAGTGGAGCCCAGGTGTAGTGTTGTGTGGGAGGCAGGAACTGGGGGCCACCCTGAAGATCTGGCTGCTGGGGGACCCCAGGCTGTGGTTGCTCCACCCTGGGGGAAAGCGGGGCCGGCGTCTGAGCCTCAGGTTTCTGGTTTGTGGGTTTAGTGGCTCCTCCTTGTGAAAGAAGGGGAGGAAGGGCATTATGACGAGCCTGAAAATAAAAAATGAAAATGCAAAAATGATTATAGCCAAAGTATGTCTGTGAAGGTTCTCAGTCATCCAGGCCAGAGCAGATTTCACGTCATGTAAAAATGTGAAAATAACATTAACACATAACACAAGCCTACTTACTGGTACTGCAGACACCATTATGGTAAAACACGACAGTAGGATTACGACGATCATTTTGAAAAGAAAAAAAAATCCGTATGGTTTTGAAATTGGCTCCCACAAGATCAATGAAAGCTGAGAGGAAAGTCCACTTTGAGCACTTGAGTAAATTCAATGAACCACGGTGAGAGGGAGCATTGACTTATGGACTGGTCACAGAGCGAAACAACCAATGACAGATCAGATGTGACAGACATGACAGAGAAAAACAGACAAATTCTACCTAATCCTCTGGTTTCAATGAAACAACGAGATGGAAACCAGAGAAAATCCACTGAATTCCTTAAACTGCATGTTTTCCTTCAATTATAATGCTGTAATGTCTACAGAAACTAATAAACAAACACATAAGAACCCAGGACTTGTGGTTTTCCTGTTACTCAGAGCACCTGTGGGTGCGGCTGATGCGTCAGTGTCTCATGTTGTCATGAGGGTCAAACCAATTATGTACAATGTGCAATGAAACTGAAAAATAAGATGAATAAGATAAGATAAGATAAGATAAACCTTTATTCGTCCCACAGTGGGGAAATTTACAAAATAATAAGGAAATAAGGAATAAGGAAATAGTAGATGGTATAATGTTTTTGTCGTGGACCTTTGTTAAGCATCAAGTTCTGCTGCAGAAAAGTAGCAGAATGGGTAATAAATTAATGTAACACATACATTTTAATTATTCTAATTTAATTCCACTTCCATTTTGTCCTGTATACTGTTGGGTGTACATTTGCACAGCGTCACACATGTACCTAAAACCCAGACACAGACAACAGGGCAAATTTATGACCTTGTCACTAAGTGGTGTGTTGGAACATTATGTATTTTTTTAGCTGGACCCAGTCAGAGATTGCAAGTGCACACAAGTGCACAAGGGGGCAGACGAAAGCTGGGGGCAAAAAAAAAATGTTTTTCACTGTCAGTCAAGTATTTTAATTTCATCAGCTGGAGGTTTCAGCGCTGTGTGTTGTGGTTAGAAGATTCCGGGATACCTCGCCCAGGTGTCGATTCATTACATAACCATCTGAATACTTTTGGCTTTAGAATGTTTTTCACTCTGAATCCAACTAGCCATTAAATGGCTGTGGTCACTCATGTTGTCCTTTTAAGTTTTGCAGGTGTTTGTGGAGCCCATCCCATCAAGTACTGTGGAACAAGGTGACACCCTGGAGAGGTAACCATTATA
This sequence comes from Holacanthus passer, assembly GCA_025331565.1. Classification (NCBI taxonomy): domain Eukaryota; kingdom Metazoa; phylum Chordata; class Actinopteri; family Pomacanthidae; genus Holacanthus; species Holacanthus passer. The sequence goes on along the minus strand of JAFREQ010000050.1, from coordinate 226,000 downwards.
TCACATGTTTAACAGTAGTAAACAGATTCACATTCAGAAGTGATGATTGAATGATGATGCTAAAATCCATGTGACTGTTATGTAACTGACAGAAATCTTCATCACTGTACATCAAATGGTATTGTACAGTATTAAATAAGATTATTGGGAACACATTAAAACCATTTTAACAAAATGGTTAAAAATACTATGAATCTGGATATACTTTGCTTTAAAATTAGTTTAATTACTTGAACTTTGTGTAGTAAATGAGTCTATGTTGCAGTATGTAAGGTCATGGTCAAATTAAAACCAGCCGAGGCTGAGCTACATACTCGTCATATTTGGTGAAGCATGTCACAAAATGCCACTCTAACTGAGATATAAAACACCTGTGTTTTGGCAACGCCCCATACTGAAACAACAAAGGTTTTATAGTGAAGAGATGACAGATTTACCTGTTTATCGCTAAACATGAGTGCTGAGAGATGAGGCACGTTGGTTTGGCAGCATCACAAAAAACACTTATACAATTATTATCGTAATTGACATGGAATGTAACAGCCACACGGGATCGATATTAACTTCAGATCATGATCATTCTCATGAGATTTTTCACAGTGACATGTTCAACACATGACATTTCTGCCATGTTTGAGTCATATTGGGTTCATGGTAATACGTCAAATATAAATAAATCAACTAAAGATGTCACTGTGTGGCTGAATTAAAATAAATTTCCTCACAAAAATGCTACATTGACGTGTATCTTGCTTCAAATTAGATTTTAATTTTTCAAAAACCCCATCAAATACAAATGATAAAACAGACAGAAGTCATCAATCAGTGCATGATTCAGAAGTACTTTCACCAAACCTGCCTTGTTGTTTGGCTGGTTTACATTATTTAACAAGTTAAATTGACATTCAACAAAATCAGATATAAGATTACATTTACTAATGAGTAGTTGTAAAAACCCCACTGTTTTGGTACCAACATAACACATGAAAGAACTATGATTAAGACGTCATTAAAAAAAACAGGTGTATATACGTGTGATTATTATTGCACATTTTTTTTTGTCAAAGTGTCTGTGAACAAATGCAGCAGAGAGTTGGCAGTGCAGTGCGATGAATGGGAATATTGGTCAAGAGGCTGAGTCATGATAAAAGTACAGTGCGACAGACTTCACTGATGAAGCAAAGAGTCGGGTATTAAAGGCTCAACACTCATCCCTTTCTTGAGCTGTGTTGATCCGGGGATGGTGATGTGTGTGCCCACTGACTGGATATTACACCGCGTCAGCATTTTCCCACTGGTGTCTCCTGAGACCAACCTCCAAGAAAATTCATAATTATACCCTGACCCTGTCTCAATTGTACATGTTTGAAATCACAATATATCACTACATTATTCAGGTTTTATATGCACCGTGGCATAAAAAAAGAGAGAGAGAGAACACATGATGCTAATTTAAAATTTGATGAAAAGTGAAAATCACGAAAGGAGTCACGGGAAATATAGTACTGACAACATGCCAACAAATACATTCATGTATTTGTAAAAGTCAGTAAAATCTGGTTCAAACATGGCTCCAACAAAATACTACAACACACATAAATGCAAAAAGCAAACACACACACACACACACACAGAGACAGCAAATATTTTCACAGAATACACCTTCAGTTGATGGAGAATAGAAGGAAAGTAATTCAATCTGCTACCCCTTCTCTCTGAATAGTACAGTTTATCCACTGTCTCCTCGGCTCTCGGTGGTGGTCGGTATAGCTGTGGTTGTAGTTGGGGCTGCAGTTGTGGTTGTAGTTGGGGCTGCAGTTGTGGTTGTAGTTGGAGCTGCAGTTGTGGTTGTAGTTGGGGCTGCAGTTGTGGTTGTAGTTGGAGCTGCAGTTGTGGTTGTAGTTGGGGCTGCAGTTGTGGTTGTTGTTGGGGCTGCAGTTGTGGTTGTAGTTGGAGCTGCAGTTGTGGTTGTAGTTGGGGCTGCAGTTGTGGTTGTGGTTGTAGTTGTGGTTGGTGTTGTAGTTGTAGTTGGGGTTGTAGTTGTAGTTGTGGTTGGTGTTGTAGTTGTGGTTGTAGTTGTAGTTGTGGTTGGTGTTGTAGTTGTAGTTGGGGTTGTAGTTGTAGTTGTGGTTGTAGTTGGTGCAGGTGTTGACAACAGTTGTATCAGAATAGCCAACAGATCAGGCAAGGGAATAGTTGGCTTTGGTGGGGGATGAACCCACGGATGACGAAAGCCAGTCTGCAGCAAGACAAAATAAATAAAATGAAATGCTTAAAAAAATGTTTTGCTATACTTTGACTATAGTTGATAAATGAAAGGATTAATTTAATTTTTCTTACCTCAACACTGTTAGACTCACTGCTGCTAGAGAAACGATAACCCCATCTTCTCTCATGACTGTCTGAATCACTGCTATGATAATGACAATTCTGCAAAAAACATTAAAATAAGACACTGGTTTGTACTTTCATATTTACTGAAAATCATTTATAAGTCTGAAAAATAATAAGTCTGAAGAATAAATCATGTGTTTTTTGTACTTACAATTACAGGAGAAATAATCAAGCAGAAAATCAGCAGAAGAAAAAACTTCATCTTGTATTTCACACTGTGATTGAGATCCCTTGATAGTCAGAGCTGCCTGCTGCCACAGGAGAGTACAGGTGTAAACAGCTTAACAGTGAATAAAATATTAAGCCTGGTGTTCTCTACCTTCAAGCTGGTCGCTTCAGGAAACTCCATTAGCTTTTAAACAGCCCCGGTGCGCCCACATTGCTCTTGCACTTTGAATGTGTGTTGCTTCATGTGGTCGGTCTCATAGCAGCCTCCAGAGACAAAACCAAAACAGCCGTGAGCACAGTTTCAATTCCCAGACGAAACTGTGTTTCTGTAACATTAAAGACCCACATCCTGTTTATAATCCTACCAGACTTAAAGTATTTTCTGACACACGCTGAACTGAATTAACCACTAAGCCCGATTTGTACAGCTGATCACTCACACCCACCCACACACACATCCACACACACGCGCACTTCCTTTTCCTTAAAGAATACAGTATTTTAATTCTGAGTAAAATACAGAATATTAACACGCTTTAACACATTACAGTTATATTTAACAAATAATTTCAAATTTTTTTGGTCAAAGTCAAGGAAGATTGATGTTGTTGAAGTGCTCTCTAGTTACGAAACAGTAATATCTGTTGCCTAGAGCTATATTTCCACATGCAAAACAATACTTGCTCAATCCTTTCCAAACACTGTAATCATCTTGTTTACTCATGGTGGACCTCTTTTATTTCCTCTATAGCATTCATTAAATGTTACGACCTATTGCCAGTGTCATCCAGAGAGAGTATAGAGAGAGTAAGTGTATTGAAGACTTTGATAAGTAAAAGCAGAAAAGTGATAGTTCAAATGGGAGAAATTGTGAGAATTAGAGCTCAACATCATTCTAAGTATCTTCTTTTATACACAGCTTCAAAGAGTGCTATATAACCAACCTTGTGACTCAATCTGAAGGCTGATATTCTCCCCGCTGTCTCGGTTTGATCTCAGTATGATCATGATTTGTTATTATATAGCTGCATTTAAAAACAGTAATTTGTCCTCCATCTTTAATCACAAGGTGCAACAAATTTTAGCTTTTGGCAACACCAGATAAAGGGAGAGAAGTAAGAGAAATCTCAAATTCAAAACATCATGACATTTTTGTTTTTTGATTTGCCCCCTATGCAGCTCATAGAAACGTCATCTTGGTAAGAATTGATGTGTAGTTTCCTGACATGGCACATTTTTGGTAATGCAGGAGTCACACAATGTCTGACATATGATATTAAAACAAATTTTATTGTCTTTACGATCATGATGCACAGTCAGGCTTTGCACAAAATAAACTATAATTTTAATTATTGTGGAAATTCCAAAGATATGTTAAAGCAACATTATGCAAGAAGATCTGCTCTACAGTTTTGGATTGCGTGGTGTTCTCAGCCCTGGTGTGAAATCGAGGTCAAGATGCATCACTGAAAGAAACCCAGTCTTACAGAATTTCAGTACAGCACAATGACCAACTGCTGTCACAGTATAGGAGAACAAAGTGGCAATGCCGAAGATTAAGAGGGACAAACCTGAGTCATTACTGTGAAACATAGCTATTGCACATTTCTGAAATACGTATATTTATTTCCTGCAGTGGGGTTGCAAGTGGTAATTCTTGTCTGTGCTTGAACCTTGGTGTGGTAACAGCTGACTTTAAGTGCTTTTCCCGGTGGTGGTATTAATAATAATAATGACTTTATTTATGTAACACCAAAACAAAGTTACAAAGTGTTTTATAATAAGAACATAATAAAAAAACAAATAAGACCCAGAACATATGATAAAAATGAGTCTTAAGAAGAGATTTAAAGGAGGACACTTGAGTTTACCTGTCTGAGTAAACCCCTTCAGGGAGGGAGTTCTACTGCTGAGGATCTTGGACAGCAAAAACAGGTCACCTTTGGTGACAGGTTGAGATTTTGGAACAATGAGTAGGACCCTGTCAGAGGATCTCAAGCTGTGATCAGGCTCATAGGGAGTTAACAAATAATAGATGTAGGCAGGAGCCAGACCATCTACGGCTTTAACAAGTAGTAAAATCTTAAAATCAATTCTGAAACTCACAGGTAACCAGGAAAGGGCAGAAATGATTGGTGTAATGTGGTCACTTCTCTTAGTACGTGTTAAAAGCCCGCCAAGCGTGTTCGGTATGAACTGCAGTCTTTGGATGTTACACCTGCTCATACCAGAATAAAGTGCATTGCAATAATCAAGTCTGGAAGAGATAAAAGCATTGATGACTTTTTCTAAATCTGCAGAGGAAAGGAATGAGCTGATCTTAGTTAGCTGTCTCAGTTGAGCAAAGCAGGACTGCACCACCTTAGTCACCTGAGAATCATAAGACAGTTTTCAATCAAAAATAACTTCTAGGTTGTGGGCCTCTTTACCAACATCATTAGATAAGGCACTCAGACTCAAGGAGAGATTATTAATGCTGCCAGTACTTTGACCAAAGGGGTACTTGTGATTAACTCTCATTTGGAGTCATTCAACTACAAATTTTTGGACATCCATTTTTTGGTTTCAGAGAGGCAGGACACAATACAGGAAGAATCCATGGTGCCAGGCTTTGTTGAGACATACAATTTGGTGTCATGTGCATAGCAATGGACATCAACGTCATGTCTGCCCCTGATTTGACCAAGGGGTAGCATGTACATGGTAAGCAGGCAGGGACGCAAAATAGATCCCTGAGGGACCCCACAAAATAGAGGAGCGCAGACGAGGAGGAAGCATCTCCGAGACTTACAGAGAAGGACCTGTTCGATGATTCATATGACATACATCTCCCAATTCTGAGCTGACTGACTCACTGATGACAACACAGTTCTTCAGATGGCTGATTAAGACTTTTATGGTTCACTGTGTCAAAGGGTGACCTGAGGTCAAGGAGAGTTAAAATGGAATACGGACCAGTGTTGGTTGCAAGTTCATTGGTGACCTTGACGTGTTTTCTAAAATCTTGGGTCTTTAAAGTGGGTAAACAGTGGCATGTTTAAAATTGGAGGGGAAATAGTAGACAGAGAGCCATTAATAATGGCTAAAATAACTGAAACAACTGTCTGAAATACAGGTTTTAAAAACCAAGTGGGAATGCAGTCTGAAGGACAGGGGGATGATTTTGAAAGAGCAAAAGTGCATTTGCAGATTTCACTAAAGTGGGTTAATGTAGAAAGTGGGCAGGAGTCAACATCATCAACTGGTCGACTAGGCTAGACCAATCACAGAATTTATGGTTTTAAAAAGGATTCTGGGATTGTGACCCTGTCTAGCAATCAGGGCAGAAGAATTGCTTGTTTGATTGCACACTGACAAGTAGAAATTTGATCTTTTAGAGAAGCAAGGAGGCAAGAGCAACCACAACAAGAGCAACAATAATTACTAATCAAAGATGACATGAGAGAACCTCATATGTTTTGCAATGTAAAAATGTCATTACAAAACAGCCAAACCAACAAATGTCCAAACATTTCTGTGTAACCCATGTGTTTGCTTTACTTCTTGCTTGATTGATTGATTAACCATCTAGGCAATTACAATGCCATTAAATAACCTGTATTTTAGAGAATAACAATGGACATTCCTGGTTTTTGTCTAATTAATTGAATGATATACAAACAAACAGACCAGATATCCAACAAGCAGATAATATTTATGTGACTGCTGTATGAAATATTGATAGAATATACTGTAGAACTGCAGACACATTCATAATATAATGACATGAAACTACTACTACTACTACTAAAATGTTCCTGGTGTCAAATTGAATTGAAGTGTCCAAAATATATAAAATATATTAAGGTGTTCAATAAAGAATATTGTGATAGATGTATATCAGTCCATATCACCTGGTGTCAATACTGGGTACTGGTGGCGTGCAAGTCAGCACTGTTGGTGTTTTCTCATCAGAATTAAAAGTGAAGTAAGTCATTTTGAGGAAAGATTGTTGACATGAACTTGACAGCTAAACAAATACACCCCTGCCGACAGTGTTCAACACTAGTGACTGGGCTAGCTGACCAAAAAAAAATTATGCTGGAATCTAGAGCATCTGCTGCCCCAAGGGTGCGCTAACCTCAATAATTAATGTTACACAAGTGTAGATGTGTAATTCCAAGGGAAAGAATGTAAGGTCAGATGCAGCAAGTACATTATTTTTATACCAACTTGGCAAGGTAATATCTCCAATCTTGTTTTCATTACTATAATGGTGTAAATGGAAGAGGGAGAGTAGCCAGCAGAAGCAGAGGAAGAGGCAGAGGTCAAAGTGCAGCTGGTTCACCTGTTGCTCACTGGAACAGAATGGAAGAAATAAAACTGTGATGTTTGGGGTTAGTTAAACTGGACCCAGGAGCGAGACACGGATGAAGGTGAATGGGTAAAAAGGATTTATTCAACAAAAGAAACTCTTACAGGACAAATCAAAAGGTGACTAAACACAGGAAGTCCAGGTGGTGTGGAGTTGCTTCGGTGGATGAAGGCTGGTAGGTGGGTGCTGAGGCTGGGCGGCAGGAGACATGCAGGTGAAGATGAGGAAGAACACAGGGGACACAGGAAACACTGGAAAAAGGAAAACACTGGAAACACTAGAAGAGCAAGAAACACTGGAGAAACAGGGGCAAAGACAGGGAACATGGAAAGGGGACGTACAAAGGGACGATCTGGCAGCTTGCAGGTGGAAGGAGAGGGGTATTTAAGCTGCCAGTCGTTAGGTGAAATTGGGGACAGCTGAGAGAATAGAGAGCCCCGGCACCTGAAGCTGAACAAAAGACTAAACACTAAGCCAAAAACACTGGAGTATAAGACTCAAAATACACTGAAAATAGAATAGTAAAACACAAGAGAACAAAACCATGACTAAAACTATAATACACTTTATTTACATGCAAACTGATTTGATCTCTGAAGAAGATTGGAATGATTTACAAGAAAGCCAGGCTAAGACTACAAACTTGGAATTGACTGTGGTATTGTCACATTATTGCTGGGTAAAAACCCTACAGATGTGATTTCCTGCCTCAGAGACTCCTGGAAAGCCACCTGGCAGAAATGGCTGCCACCAAAACCTTAGACAAGGGATGGCTGGACTGCAACTGTCAGAGAAATGAATATGTGGAGGAACTGACCTTCACCTTATGACTATGATATGATTATATGTATGTGAATATGTGAAATACTGGGGAGGCTGCTACATATTCTTTGAAAGACCCTTTTCTAAAAGGTAAAATGTTTCCCATGCTAACCCCTTCTTTTTGCCACAAAATGTTAAGAAAAATAAGGTTGCAAAACCTAATGTAATATCCAATATTTGTAATCCCCAACAGACTGACCACTGTCCTCTCAAGACAGACTCATGGTATTGGGAAACAGTCAAGGTGTTGTATTGGTCTGTCTGATCATTTCCATGATACAGACTTTACATTCATGTTTGTCAGACAAACTGTGTGTATTTTGAGAAAAGCAAACTATTTAGTCCACATTTGCTTTTCATGAAGTTTATTGAGCAGATAGTACAGAGAATACAGTGATTTTGATTCACATGTCTAAATGAAATTGAATGATGAGTGTGAAAACACTCTGGTCAAAACAAAATCATTGAAAGTTGAAAAGAGAAAGAAACTGTCTCCTTGACAAACTGCAGTAGTATTAGCTGCAGATGACGCAGGAGTTGTTTATCTCTGCAGGAGGGACATAAGGAGCTGGATCAACTGTTGCGGGTTCAGTGTTGCAGCTGCTGCTGCTGTAGTTGTTGCTCCAGCTGCAGTTGTAGTTGTTGCTGCTGTAGTTGTTGCAGCTGTTGTAGTAGTAGTAGTAGTTGTAGCTGCGGTGGTGGTGGTGGTGGTCTTCAAGAAAATCAGAAACATACATTGTCAGATATACAGCATTCAGGCGTGTTGAATGTTGAGTTCTAGAGGATAGAAAAGGCACTCACCTCATCAGAGTCAGAGGAAGAGCCAGAGTCAGAGTCTGACCGAGCAACTCGTTTGTGCTCCACCTCCATCTGTTGAAAATCCACAAGTCACACATTTGATATTGCTTGAATTATACTGTGACAATAATAGTAATGGTATCAACATCCGAGAACACTGGTATTGATATTGAGTGTGACAATGTGACACTTACAGGATGAGCCAGAGTGAGGCTCAGGAGGCATCCAAGCAAAAATACCTTCAGCATGGTTACAGTGATCACAACTGTAAAAAAGAAAATGAGACAGATAAGATGAACAGCTCTTCCGAGATATCAGTAAAATCAGTGTTCCACCAACCTCACACTGAAAATACCGAAACATATGATTCATAGTATTACCTTCAAGTTGTCACAACTTCAGCAAGTGTCTCGTAGATGAGTTGAGGAGGTTGTTGTGTTGCTCTGAATGTTGAGCTTTTCTTATATACAGTTTCAGGAGTGGATGTCATCTCATCAGCAAACAGCATTGTTGGGAAATCACAATTAGCTTATTAGGAAATCTGCCACCTCCACGTTGCAAGGTGAGGAAATAGGTAAGCAAGGTAATTATTAGAGACACACCTGAGACACCAGTGTGATATGTACAATATGTGCAATAATTAATATCACAAATAGTGTATTACAGTAAACTGAATTTCTTCAGTTTTGAATCCTCTGGACTTCCAGAGTCTGGTCTTTTTTTCAATTTGACAAAGCATAAAGCTGCCAGGAACCCAAGATGAGAGCACTTATAAATTGTACAAAGAATTAGAGATAATTAAATCAAAATATTACCATAGTACAGTAATACAATTTAAGGTTGTAAAAAGACTGTTTCAGTGTTTATATACACAAATACAGCAGAAACATGTAATAAATAAATATAATACAGTCTATTTACAAGGAATGCCATTTGCTCCTAACTCTTTTTTGTGCCTGCTCCATTGACAATTTGTGTATAGCATTGTAAATCATTTAAAATATTAATGCTTCACATTTTTAAAACTTTAAAAAAAAAAAAAAAAAAAGATTTACAGACATAAATGAGACACTGTGTGAAGGCCAGACATCAGCACTTTCAACTGGTTCTCTCAGCTTGTCTCCACATGGCAGATGAATAAAATTATATTAATATTCATATAACATTTTCACTTTATCCACAAGTGGAACGACGTACTCCAGAGGCTTCAAAAGTTTCAATACATTCAGAATATACAAAATTCAGTGTTGTTACTGCTACTATTTGTCATTTATCACTGAAATTCAACTTTGTCGCATGCTGTAAAAAGACTGTGAAAAAGTGAAACAAATTTACATCTGGAACAGTTTATTATATTGTTTTCCAGCAGGTTATAATACTTTTAAAATAACAAATGTTCATAGAAAAGCTGTCAAGACATTGAGCTAATGTGGTTTCTGTCTGAGGTCGCAGGCACATCCGTGATACCTTAAATGATTAAGACGTCTAGACACTGTGAGTTGAGTGGTGGACGGTTTAGTTGGGTAATCGTGTGCACAAGTGCATTCTGCAGTTTTATTGTTCCTCACTTACCCCGTTATTGATTCCTCTGTCAAATAGGAAACTGTACAAGAAACTGTATATCCTGCCTACTATTAAAGTTATACTGTTGGGGTGTGGAAGTGGAAACTGAAATGCTTTCAGTTACACAAAGAAGATGTGATAATAAAGAAATATAAATAAATATGAGAGACTATGAGACACCCTTCTGTTGTTATAATTTCAGCATGCCTGTCAAAATAAAATAGTGTGGATTTCAATGTGTAAAGCCAAAAGCCAATTTAACAACAAATGTAAAGCTGGTTTTTTTTTTTTGTTTGTTTGTTTGTTTTTAAAGCTCCAAATAAACAAATGTGCTGCAAATATGGTTGTGTTTTCTGTTTTTGGAGCCCATTTCTGTATTTGCAGCTTTTTTTCTAAACGCCTTTCGTGTGTCATCACATTGATGAAGACATTTTCTTCATCTGATTTTATCTTAATTTGTTTGTGTTTTTGACTATGTGCCTGTGTTCATGTAAGTTGCAGTGTGTTGGGTTCTCAGGGAACAAAATAAAAACATAGTACATCCTGATAATTTCTTATAGATCTTTTATGGTGAATATGAAATAACTCTATAAATAGTTTGCACATCTTGACTCCAGCTCTTCTCCGTCTGCCAGTTTGTTGCTTCATTTTCCTGCTGGAGGAGGAGGTGCAGCTGCGTGTGCAACACTTGCCCACAGTAACTGCAGTAACGTTGTCAGCATTTGGTTGGGTTGATAGCTGTGGTGGAGGTACAGACACTGAAGCATATATGGGCTTGTCTGGAAAACACAGACAAAAACAGAGAGCGCAGACCTCTGCCAAGCCCAGTCGTCCAGTCTTCTTTGATATGCAAATCTGCAACCGCAATATGTGTCTGGATATATTTCCAAAATTATTAGAATTGTGCTATAATATGGTTGTGCCTATAGCCTCTTCATCTCAGCTGTGCATTTATAGTTCACCTGGAAAACAGAAATATTTTGTCACATTTTGGGGTTAGTTAAACTGGACCCAGAAGCGAAACACAGATGAGGGATGAAGGGATAAAAGGGATTTATTAAACAAAAGAAACTCCAGCACTTACAAGAAAAACAAAAAGGTGACTAAACACAGAAAGTCCAAGTGAAGCAGAGAAGCTTCAGTGGTTGAAGGCTGGGCGGTGGGTGCTGAGGCTGGCCGGCAGGAGACATGCAGGTGGAGATGAGCACAGGAGAAACGGGGAACACTGGAAAAGTAGGAAAAACACTGGAAACACAAAGCACTGGAAGTCAAAGACAGGGAAACACTGGAAAACAGGGAAACATGGAAAGGGTCGATCTGGCAGTGACGAGGTGAAATTGCAAACGTGTGAGAATGGAGAGCCCCAGCACCTGAAGACCACGCCTCCAGCCACTGAAGCAATGCCTGAACATAAAACTAAACAACCCTAAACCAAAAACACTGGAGTATAAAACTTAAAATACACTGAAAATAAACTAGTAAAAACACAAGAGTCCAAAACCATGACATATATCACATACTTAATATAAAAAACCAGAAATTATATGTAATTCCAAGGGAAAGAATGTGAAGTCTGCTGCAGCAAGTTAAATATTTTTTCTCAACTTGGCAAGGTAATATCTCCAATCTCATTTACATGTCATTACTATAATGGTGTAGCTGTATTGCTTGTGGGCGAGGACATGGAAGAGGCAGAGGTCAGGAGTGCAACTGGTTCCCCTGTTGCTCAATGGCTGGAATAGCACCAACCACTTTGTTTGTTTCCCATTTACAGAGGCAGGGCTTTGTGCGAAGACAGGATTTTTATTTCAGTGCACACAGAACGTACAGCTCAGTCAGAAGATACACACTGAATTTGACAGTGTGCGTCTTGCATTAGAATCGCTGACAGCACCTTTAAATAGCCACATTTAGCCTCTAATGCATCTGATTTTTTATGGTCAAAATTAAGTATATACACACAAAAATCTGAAATATTTATGATGACATATTCAGTGAAATGATCATAAATGATCATAAATCTTACCATAGTACAGTAGCACAGTTTATGATTGTAAACAAAATGTGAAATCTCACTCTGTTAGAGGTCATGATTTCAGTTTCTTGTGTTCTTCATTTCCTGTATATACTCACCTGTCTTCTCATTGCAAACTCTTCTTCTTTCTCCCCTGTGTGTATTTAATCTTTGTCTCCCTGGTCCTCTGTGCCAGATCACCTTTGTCCCTGCATTTGTTTCTCTCTGTTAGTTTTCCTTGTGTTTTTGCCTCTGCCCAATCTTATCAGATTTGTTAGCCCTGCACTGCTGAACTCCTGTGTACTGAACCTTTTTGAACTAGTAAAGTTATTGCATTATTGCTCTGTGTATGTCTTGCTTTTGAGTCCTGAATATCCCTGGTCATTACACAACATTGTTTCAGTATGTATGCACACAAGTAAAGAAGATAAATGTAAGAAATAAAGCTGTAATACAGTCTATTTACATGTAAAGTGATTTGAGCCCATCTCTTTTTTGTTTTTGTTTGTTAATTGAAAGTCTATGTGTACCATTGTAAATGACAGGAAAATACTGATAAAATTAATTGACTTGATTTAAAATATACTTTAAGTAAAAAGATTTCACAAAATTACACCAGGATTCTTATCTGGATAAACCAAATCATTGAACCATGGAAGCCCATAGTGTAACTCTCAAGACAGACTCATGGTGTTGGGAAACAGACAAGGGTGTTGTATTAGTGTATCTAATAATTTCCATGATACAGGCTTTACATTAATATTTGTCAGACAAACTGTGTATTTTGAGAAAAACAAAATATCTGGTCCACATTTTGCTTTCATGAAGTTTATTGAGCAGATAGTACAGAGAAAACAGTGATTTTGATTCACATGTCTAAATGAACTTGAATGATGAGTGTGAAAACACTCTGATCAAGACAAAATCATTGAAAGTCGAAAAGAGAAGGAAACTGTCTTCTTCACAAACTGCAGTAGTATTTGTTGCAGATGATGCAGGAGTTGTTTATCTCTGCAGGAGGGTAAGAAGGAGTTGGAGAACCTGTTGAGTACTCAGGGTTGCAGCTGCTGCTGCTGCTGTAGTTGTTGCAGCTGCAGTTGTAGTTGTAGCCGTGGTGGTGGTCTTCAAAAATCACAAACATTCAGTTAAATATACAGCAGAGGAGTTTCTGAGGAAAATTTCATAGTAATTGACATTCAAGTGTGTTGAATGTTGAATTCTAGGGGATGAAGAAAGCACTCACCTCATCAGAGTCAGAGCCAGAGTCAGAGTCTGACCGAGCAAGTCGTTTGTGCCCCATCTCCATCTGGAGAAAATCCACAAGTCACACATTTGATATTGCTTGAATTATACTGTGACACTATTAGTAATGGTGTCAACTTCTAAGAACACTGGCATTGACATTGAGTGTGACAATGTTACACTTACAGGATGAGCCAGAGTGAGGCACAGGAGGCATCCAAGCAAAAATACCTTCAGCATGGTTATAGTGGTCACACCTGTAGAAAAGAAAATGAGAAAGACTTGCTCAGATGAACAGCTTTTCCAAAATATCAGCAAAATCACCGTTCCACCAACCTCACACAGAAAATAGAGAATCAAAAGATTAAATATTATATATTATTACCTTCAAGTCGTCAAGTGTCTCGCAGATGGTTGAGGAGGCTGTTGTGTTACTCTGAATGTTGAGCTTTTCTTATATACAGTTTCAGGAGGGGATGTCATCCCATCAGCAAACAGCATTGTTGAGAAATTGCTATTATTAGGAAATCTTACACCTCCACATTTCAAGGTGAGGAAATAAGTAGGTCAGCTAATGACCAGAGACTCACGTGGACAGTATGACAGGTACAATATGTGTAATAGTTAATATCACATATAGTGTATTACAGTCAACTGAATTTCTTCAGCTTTCAGAGTCTGGCGGGGTTTTTTTTTCAATTTGACAAAGCATAAAGCTGCCAGGAACCCAAGATGAGAGCACTTATAAATTGTACAAAGAATTAGAGATAATTACTCAAAATATTACCATAGTACAGTAATACAATTTAAGGTTGTAAAAAGATTATTTCACTGTTTATATACACAAATACAGCAGAAACATGTAATAAATAAATATAATACAGTCTATTTACATGTAATGTGATTTGATCCGAACTCTTTTTTGTGCCTGCTTTATTGAAAGTTTATGTATAAGATTGTAAATCACTTAAAATGTTAATAATTCACAGCTGGTAGTAGGCGAAAAACAAGAATCCTCTCTAGAGCAGAAACAGAAAGGTCTTAAGCTCTTAATTCAGAGCTGCAGGCTGCACTTCTGATTTAGGAATCGTGCCCGCAGATAAATAATAATAAAATTAATTAATTAATTCTAAAAAACAGTGCAGAGTAACTTTTGGTCTGTGGTACTTTAATGTCTATGTGCAAAAAAAGTAAAAAGAGAAAATGTGGGCCAAGGCCAAGTCATCAAATCAGCTAATAAATGTGTTTTGATTTTCTGTTTGTCCTAAATGTGTGAGATGATGATGTGTTTTGGGGGTTAATCCTACCAGTCGTCCAGCACCCATGGAAAACTCGTGACTAATCTCATGGCTGTTGGGAAACAGCGAGGTGGTGCTCATTGGACATGGTTCATTAACAACCTGTAGGCTTCTGGAACAAACAAACAAAAAGATTCTACTAGCACAGTACTTTCCATAAGTTGCAATCAATAAACACACATTGATTTAAAGAAAAGACTTCATTCTGTTGGATGGAGAGTACGTTGCAACCTGGATGACTTGGGGCAAATGTTCTCTGCAAGGACATTAAATTTACATGGTTCATAGAAACAAGGTGCAGCCTGCAGCTCTGAATTAAGAGTCTGACCATTAAACAGAGTTAAATCAGTGAGTGACAGGTATTGAGTGACACTGATTTTTATCATTGCCTTTGTTTTGTTTTGTGGAAAGGTGTGTATCATAGAAATTATTGGATAGATAGATAGATAGATAGATAGATAGATAGATAGATACCTGTTTCCCAACATCTCTGAGTCTGTGTCTGACTCCTCTGGACTCTTGTGAGAGCTGTGGTAAAGATAAGCCATCAGATACATCATGATTTCATCAATTTGACATAAGTGCTCTCATTTTGGGTTCCTGGCAGCTTCATGCTTTGTCAAATTGAAAACAAAAGGTGAGACTCTAGAAGTCCAGATGACTCAAAACTGAAGAAATTCAGTTGACTGTAACACACTATTTGTGATATTAATTATTACATATATTGTTCCTATCATACTGTCCACATGAGTCTCTGGTCATTAGCTGACCTACATATTTCCTCACCTTGAAATGTGGAGGTGGCAGGTTTCCTAATAATTGCGATTTCCCAACAATGATGTATGCTGATGAGAAGATATACCTTCTTGAAACTGTATATAAGAAAAGCTCAATGTTCAGAACAACACAACAACCTCCACAACCATCTGCGAGACAGTCTGCGGTTGTTTGACAACTTGAAGGTAATAATATATTACATATAATCTTTTGTTTCTGTATTTTCTGTGTGAGGTTGGTGGAACAGTGTTTTCATTGATATTTTGGAAAATCTTATCTTTCTCACTTTCTTTTCTACAGGTGTGATCACTGTAACCATGCTGAAGGTATTTGTGCTTGGATGCCTCCTGTGCCTCACTCTGGCTCATCCTGTAAGTGTAACATTTTAAGATAAGATAAGATGTTCCTTTATTAGTCCCATAACAGGGAAATTTCCAGTGTAGCAGCAAAGAGGATAGCAGAATGGAAAGGAGCATCAGTAAAGTTAAAGCTAAAAAGTATTAACAAATTAACTAGAGAAATACAAAAATATGTGAATCATATACACACTATAGACAGAATAGTTGAGATAAATTGTCACACTCAATATCAATACTACTGTTCTTAGAAGTTGACACCATTACTATTATTGTCACAGTATAATTCAAGCAATATCAAATGTGTGACTTGTGGATTTTCTCCAGATGGAGATGGGGCACAAACGACTTGCTCGATCAGACTCTGACTCTAACTCTGACTCTGATGAGGTGAGTGCTTTCTCTATTCTCTGTAATTCAACATTCAACACACTTGAATCTCAATTACTGTGGAATTCCTCAGAAACTCCTCTGCTGTATATTTGACTAAATGTTTGTGATTTTCTTGAAGACCACCACCACGGCTACAACTACAACTGCAGCTGCAACAACTACAGCAGCAGCAGCAGCTGCAACCCTGAGTACTCAAGAGGTTCTCCAACTCCTTCTTACCCTCCTGCAGAGATAAACAACTCCTGCATCATCTGCAACGAA
Source organism: Holacanthus passer (assembly GCA_025331565.1). NCBI lineage: Eukaryota > Metazoa > Chordata > Actinopteri > Pomacanthidae > Holacanthus > Holacanthus passer. The sequence continues at coordinate 209,560 of JAFREQ010000050.1, read as the reverse complement.
TACTACTGCAGTTTGTGAAGAAGACAGTTTCTTTCTCTTTTCAACTTTCAATGATTTTGTCTTGACCAGAGTGTTTTCACACTCATCATTCAAGTTCATTTAGACATGTTGAATCAAAATCAGTTTTCTCTGTACTATCTGCTCAATAAACATGCTTTTCATGAAAGCAAAATGTGGACCAGTTATTCTATTTTTCTCAAAATACAAACAGGCTGTCTGGCAAATATTAATGTAAAGTCTGTATCATGGAAATGATCAGAGGGCTGTACTATGAAGCGAGGTAACTGGCTTATCGGGGTAAGTTCAGGAGTAACTTCGTGACGTCGGGGGTAACTTCCTGATTAACCCGTACTACGAAGGAGGATAGATTTAGGTGTGTTGTCATGGTAATTTACGCTGCGTCTCTAAACTGCTCAGTTTATGTTCGTGGTTAACTCGAGGTTACTCTGTGTAAGCCCCGCCCCTCCACTACAATTGGTCGAGAAAAATGATTTGACATTTGGACGAGCCGGTCGACATCGGCGCGCGGGTTATCAGCGGCTCAGTCCGCAGGTCGACGGTGTTTAGAGACCGGCGCTCACCCCGATGATGTTCTCTATGAAAGATATGGATTTCAGTGTCTCTGCCGGCTTCTGGGTCCAGATGTCTCCGCAGCCAGTGGCCGGAGTAAAGCCTCACTGTTGGACACAGTGTGTAAGTGTAGGCTACACAACACATCTGTCCTCAGTGTCAATGATCAGGACGATTAATACACACCTTGATATAATATTTGTATTTTTCATCCTGACTTGTTGCAGCTGAAACGACTGTTAGAATGAAGTTATTGTTAACAGCAGCTTTACATTCATTCAGGTCGGTCTACAGCCGAGGAGCTTTAGGAGCAGGTCTTCATTCATTAACACAGAGGAACGGCTCAGTTTCACAGATGGAGCCATGTGGAGGCTGGAACTGAATTATCCTCATTGGTTTCACATATTTAGATTATTTATATTTAGTCTATTTTACATGTCCTTACATCTCAATCATATTACAAATAAAAGAAGAGTCTGTAGGACAAACAGACACAAGAACACTGAACTAATGAATTTACTGTGTCTGCAGTCAACAAGTCTCCCTGACTCTGTTTCTTTACGATTCTTTAAACTCTTCATATCCTGACATTATCAAAGTGCTTTCTTCCGGTGAAAAACATGGAGCACAAATCATCAAACAGAAACTGTGTCTGCGCTGCTGAACACACACCTCTTTTACACGGACGTGCACAGACTCAGATTAAGTTAACACGGAGTCAACAAACCAACATCTTAATCACCTTCGTAGTACCGATTAACTCCAGCTGAGACGAGCAGAGTTTGTCAACCCTGACTTGCCTTGGTAACGCCGGATTAAATCGGAGTAGGTTAAACTTGCTTCGTAGTACAGCCCACAGATAGACTTTGATAAACACCTCTCACAGTTCCCAAACATTTCTGGGTCTGCGTCTGTCTCTTCTTGTCTCTTGTGAGAGCTGTGGTAAGGATGAGCCATCTCATACATCATGGTTTCATCACATTTGACAACTTAAGACACAAAAAAACCAAAACACCTTTTACACCAGATTGGATGACTTAGGGCAAATGTCCTCTACGTGGAAATTACATTTACTCAGTTTGTCACTGGTTTATTTGAGGTTTTTTCTTTTGTCATCTGTGGGCATGGTTCTGAATTAAGAGCTTAAGATCTTTCTGTTTTTGCTCGAGGGAGGTTTCTTGTTTTTCACCTATGAAACTGCTGGTCTTTGTTCTTTGCTTCATCGCCTTAAGTTCCATCTTCCTTGTATCAACAACTGTGACTTATCATGTTGTAGGTTCTCTGTTTTCTAATTTTAAATACGGCTAAAATCATGTAATGTCAATTCTGCGACTAATTTTCTCAAGATATTGTATTAAAACTTTTGAAACCACTGGAGTCTGTGTATTCATGACACTGAGCATTGTATATAGTAACATCACTTTTTTTCTATTTCTACTATTTATATACCACATAGAGACAAAGTGAGAGAACCAGTTGAAAATGGTTAAGACTGTGAATTATTAACATTTTGAGTAATTTACAAAGTTATACACTAACTTTCAATGAAGCACAAAAAAGAGTTCGGATCAAACAACAATACGTGTAAATAGACTGTTATTATATTTATTCATTACATGTTTCTTTTGTATTTGTGTATATAAACAGTGTTTATATACACACTATTTGTGATATTAACTATTACATATAGTGTCCACATGTGTCTGTGGTCATTAGTTGGTCTACGCATTTCCTCACCTTGAAATGTGGAGGTGGCAGATTTCCTAATAGACTAATTGCGATTTCCCAACAATGCTGTTTGCTGATGAGATGACATCCACTCCTGAAACTGTATATAAGAAAAGCTCAACATTCAGGGCAACACAACAACCTCCTCAACCATCTGCGAGACACTTGCTGAAGTTGTGACGACTTGAAGGTAATACTATGAATCATATGTTTCTGTATTTTCTTTGTGAGGTTGGTGGAATGGTGATTTTGCTGATATTTTGGAAAAGTTGTTCATCTTATTTTTCTTATTTTCTTTTCTACAGGTCTGACCACTAACCATGCTGAAGATATTTTTGCTTGGATGCCTCCTGAGCGTCACTCTGGCTCATCGTGTAAGTGTAATTTTGTCAAACTCAATATCAATACCAGTGTTCTCAGATGTTAATACCATTACTGTTGTTGTCACAGCATGGGTCGCAGATGGGGCACAGACCATATTGGCCGTATTCCAATAGACACCCAGCTACAACTGCAGCTGCAACTAACAATCAGCAGTTTCTCCAGCTCCTTATTGCTGCCTTACAGTCTACAGCTGCTCCTGCTACTACTACAGCAGCTGGAGCAACAACTACAACAGCAGCAGCAGCAACAACAGTGAATCAACAACAGGTTCTCCAACTCCTTCTTAACCTCTTGGGACAGCAATGATAAAAAAAAACAACCTCTCAATCATCTGCTACAACTACTGCAGTTTGTGAAGAACGCAGCTTCTTTCTCTTTTCAACTTTCAAAGATTTTGTCTTGATCAGAGTGTTTTCACACTCATCATTCAATTTCATTTAGACATGTGGATCAAAATCACTGTTTTCTCTGTACTATCTGCTCAATAAACTTCATGAAAGCAAAATGTGGAGCAAATGTTTGTTTTTTCTCAAAATACACACAGTTTGTCTGACAAACATTAATATAAAGCCTGTATCATGGAAATGATCAGATAGACTAATACAACACCTTGACCAAAGGGGTTAAGTTCCCATCTCAGCCACCCATTTCAGGGTTCTTGCATGCTTCTGAAGGTAAAACCTTTTGCAGGTCTTAAACCATACACTAAGGGCTTCTATGGTTCATTGATTTGGTATTTGTATTGTTGTTGTTATTATTATTATTATTTTGTTTGGGGTCTTTTACAAATAAAACACAACATCTCAGTATCCCCTCAATGCACCATTGGAGTTCTAAGTCACCAAATCTGGTGACTTACATGCTATTGCATGTTTGTCAATCACAATGAAGTACTGGTCAATCATACTCCTTTGGGTCCCCACAGAAAGCAGATAGGGTTGAAGGCTTGATGCTGTCCACATGCCCCTGGCTGCTGGTCCCAGTCTGTGACACAACAACTTCATCAAGTCTACCATTAAAATGACTCACAGCAAAAGAGTCTGACAAAATGTCTTTAGATGACATTGATAAAGATGCTCTTACCATGATTTCACCATACTGATAAAATTGACTGCAGTAAAAGGATCAATACAATTAAGAATGGGGACACAGCAGTGATCTTAGTTTTATTTTATTGAACTGTGACCTCACCTTGATGAACTTCACAAGATGGCCACAGGCTTGTCTGGTTGAGATCTTTCCTGGTCTCTTGCAGCCATGAGGTAAAGGTGGCAGAAGGTGGACAGGAGCCAAAATGGCTGACATGTCACTGTCCCATCCTGAAAATACAAGTAAAAATCTTCAAATTTCAACAAATTTTCAGTCAAGGCTAATCCTAATTATCCCTCCTATTAGTATAATACTTTGATTTCAGCGAACCATTTTCCACTTCTGTTGTGGACTTGAAGTTTGCTTGTCTGTGTGAAGCCATGGCTTTGTTCAAGGACATTCTGCTTGTCGACAGTAAGCCACTTCTCCAGGAACTTTGCACAAGTGACATCACCGAACATCAGCCTGAAATCCTGCTCAATCTGCAGACCAGATGGAAGAAGTCTAGACAGAACAGATAACATTATGGTGTGGTGCTATGGTCAAAAGATATTACAACCCTAACTACGTTGTTGTAGAACAACTGTCCTGACAGTTTCAAGGTAAGGCAGTTGGAGATCCACATATCATTCCCGCTATATCTAGGAATCTTGGAAACGAGGACTTCACTGGGTCATGAACCATCTTTTGGTGATAGGTGAAGGTCTGCTTCATCTTGTCCTTGACAGTTGCTTCATCAGCTGTATGCCTCATCAGTGCGATGGCCTTCTGTGGCCAGCCAGTTTTCATCTCTGAAGGGGTCTCTATCAGCTTCTGGACCACCTATAACAGTGGCAGAACATTTACTGATTACTGGGTTTGTCTGCTTTATACAAGTAGAAGACATTTTTCCTAAGAAACATTGCTCAGAAACTCTCTTCTGTCACCAGATAAAAAGTAGGATTTATTTGATTCAGAAGCAGAAGTTATAGTAAGAGCTACTGAAACAGTATATGACTGAAAAAACATTTTATGCATGCTAATACATGTGACATAAAAACAATCAAAATCACATAACTGTTAGTGATTGACAGACAGCAGTTGTAGTAATGCTCCTAAAAAGAGTGTGAAAAGAGTGTTTAGTCATTTCTATCCATAGATAGATATCACATTTGATAACTTAAGACAAAAACAAACAAAACACCTTTTTCACCAGATTGGATGACTTAGGGCAAATGTTCTCTACATGGAAATTACATTTACTCAGTTTGTCACTGGTTTGTTTGAGGTTTTTTCTTTTGTCATCTGTGGGCATGGTTCTGAATTAAGAGCTTAAGATCTTTCTGTTTCTGCTCGAGGGAGGTTTCTTGTTTTTCACCTATGAAACTGCTGGTCCTTGTTCTTTGCTTCATCGCCTTAAGTTCCATCTTCCTTGTATCAACAACTGTGACTCATGTTGTAGGTTTTCTGTTTTCAAATTTTAAATACGGCTAAAATCATGTAATGTCAATTTCTGCAACTCATTTTCTCAAGATATTGTATTAAAATGTTTGAAAACATTGGAGTCTGTGTATTCAAGGGTGAAGACACTGAGCATTGTATATAGTAACATCACTTTTTTTCTATTTCTACTATTTATATACCACATAGACAAAATGAGAGAACCAGTTGAAAATGCTTAAGTGATTAAGGATGTTGAGTGATTTAAAATGTTATATATAAACTTCCAGAGGATTCAAAGGATTCAAAACTGAAGGCATTCAATTGACTGTAATACAGTATTTGTGATATTAATTATTACATATATTGTTCCTGTCATACTGTCCATGTGTGTCTCTGGTCATTAGCTGACCTACGTATTTCCTCACCTTGAAACGTGGAGGTGGCAGATTTCCTAATAGACTAATTGCAATTTCCCAACTGTGCTGTTTGCTGATGAGATAAAATCCACTCTTGAAACTGTATAAAAGAAGAGCTCAACATTTAGAGCAACACAACAACCTCCTCAACCATCTGCGAGACAGTCTGCTGAAGTTGTGACGACTTGAAGGTAATGATATATAATATATATATATATCATTTGTTTCTGTATTTTCTGTGTGAGGTTGGTGGAACGGTGATTTTGCTGATATTTTGGAAAAGCTGTTCATCTGAATAAGTCTCTATGATTTTCTTTTTTACAGGTCTGATCACTGTAACCATGTTGAAGGTAATTGTGCTTGGATGCCTCCTGAGCCTCACTCTGGCTCATCATGTAAGTGTAACATTGTCACACTCAATATCAATACCAGTGTTCTCAGATGTTGATACCATTACTATTATTGTCACTGCATAATGCGAAAGCAATTTAAAATGTGTGACTTGTTGATTTTCTACCGATGAAGAAGGGGCGCCCAGGATTTGATTTTCGGCCATTCTCCTATGGGTTCAGACATCCACATCGACCTGCACCTCCACCTCCACCTCCACCTCCACCGAGAAGACCGAGTCCCAATCAACAGATTCTCCAGCTCATTCTTGCCATCTTACAAGCAAGACAAACTACAGCTGCCCCTACTACTACTACAACTCCTACTACTACTACTACAACTCCAACCACTACGACTACAACTCCTACTACTACTACAACTCCAACCACTACGACTACAACTCCTACTACTACTACAACTCCTACTACTACCACTACAACTCCTACAACTACTACAACTCCTACCACTACGACTACAACTCCTACGACTACTACAACTCCCACTACTACTACTACAACTCCTACCACTACTACAACTCCTACCACTACGACTACAACTCCTACTACTACCACAACTCCGACTACTACTACTACAACTCCTACCACTACTACAACTCCTACCACTACTACAACAACTCCTACTACTACCACAACTCCGACTACTACCACTACAACTCCTACCACTACTACAACTCCTACCACTACAACTACAACTCCTACGACTACCACAACTCCCACTACTACTACTACAACTCCCACTACTACTACAACTCCCACTACTACGACTACAACTCCGACTACTACTACAACTCCCACTACTACTACTACAACTCCCACTACTACTACAACTCCCACTACTACGACTACAACTCCGACTACTACTACAACTCCCACTACTACTACTACAACTCCTACGACTACTACAACTCCCACTACTACGACTACAACTCCTACGACTACTGCAGCTCCAACAACTACTACAACAGCTCCAACAACAACTACAACAGTAGCAACAACAACACTGAGTACTCAACAGATTCTCCAACTCCTTCTTACCCTCTTGCAACGGCAATAATAAACAACCTCTCAATCATCTGCTACAACTACTGCAGTTTGTCAAGAAGACAGTTTCTTTCTCTTTTCAACTTTCAAAGATTTTGTCTTGATCAGAGTGTTTTCAGACTCATCATTCAATTTCATTTAGACATGTGGATCAAAATCACTTTTCTCTGTACTATCTGCTCAATAAACTTCATGAAAGCAAAATGTGGAGCAAATATTTGTTTTTTCTCAAAATACACACAGTTTGTCTGACAAACATTAATATAAAGCCTGTATCATGGAAATGATCAGATAGACTAATACAACACCTTGACCAAAGGGGTTAAGCTCTGTCTCAGCCACCCATTTCAGGGTTCTTGCATGCTTCTGAAGGTAAAACCTTTTGCAGGTCTTAAACCATACATTAAGGGCTTCCATGGTTCATTGATTTGGTTTATTATTTTTATTTATTCCTTTAGCTTTAATTCAATAAATATAGAGTTGTATTTCACTCAATATAGAATTGTTTATCATTAAGTTGGCATTAAACTCTGAGTTGTGTTTTATCTGTGGAGTTATTTTGTTATGGTGTTTCAAATATATATTAAAAGTCAAAATCAATAAAAAAGATAACCTGACCCATGATTACTTACTCTGGAATATTCTATTAAACATAAGGTAAGTAAATCAGAAACCATTATTTAACAAAGCACAATTTATTCTTTGTGCAATGTGCAAAACAACAGAACAGTTTTGAGAACAGAAATTTTCAGCTTCAGCTTTCAATTGTGGGCACTACATGTGCATAGAGGTCAATGTCATGCACAACACACTAGGACATAACACATTACTGCAGATGCAAATGACCTGACTGTTGCAGCACAGCTGTTTACAAGACTTTTATTTAGAGGGACCGAGTCTGAGGGATAACCTCTTGATGGCAAGTCATCAAAATGACTTTCTGCTCCATCTTTAGCTGTAGAGGGGCCTTCACCTGGATCAGAACAACGCTCATGTGCTTTATTGAGATGCTTTCTAAACCCCAAAAAAGTGCCATTAATTGGTGAACAACCACCCTGACTGCATTTAAGATGAAGAGTCTTTCTTGAACTTCTTGAAGTCCATGGATCACTTTTAAGCATTTTGTCAAGGAATTAGCATTTGTTTGGGGGCTTTTACAAATAAAACACAACATCTCACTATCCACTCAATGCACCATTGGAGCTCTCAAATCAAATGTCAGTATTCACTCAATGCAGCATCCCTGAGCCCTCACCTCTGTGGCCCCAGGATTCACCTTAGTAGTACCAACATCTATTACATAAATGGTGGTTTGTAAGTTGTACACATTTACCAGGTTCTGGTTGTATGAGGTACCAAAGACAAAATGAGCTGGTGACTTACATGCTATTGCATGTTTGTCAATCATAATGAAGTACTTGTCAGTCATACTCCTTTTGGTCCACACAGCAAGCAAATAGGGTTGAAGGCTTTCCTTGATGCTGTCCACATGCCCCTTATTTTATTGAACTGTAACCTCACGTCACAACCTGATGAACTTCACAAGATGGTCACAGGCTTGTCTGGTTGAGATCTTTCCTGGTCTCTTGCGGCCATGAGGTAAAGGTGGCAGAAGGTGGACAAGAACCAAAGCAGTTGACATGTCACTGTCCCATCCTGAAAATACAAGTAAAAATCTTCAAATTTCAACAAATTTTCAGTCAAGGCTAATCCTAACTATCCCTTCTATTAGTATAATACTTTGATTTCAGTGAAACATTTTCCACTTCTGTTGTGGACTTGAAGTTTGCTTGTCTGTGTGAGGCCATGGCTTTGTTCAAGGACTTTCTGCTTGTCGACAGTAAGCCACTTCTCCAGGAACTTTGCACAAGTGACATCACCAAACATCAGCCTGAAATCCTGCTCAATCTGCAGACCAGATGGAAGAAGTCTAGACAGAACAGTTAACATTATGGTGTGACGCTATTGTCATGAGATATTACACCAGATAGACAGATAGATAGATAGATAGATCAATGGACAGACCACACCAGATTGGATGACTTAGGGCAAATGTTGTCTATGTGGAAATTAAATTTACTCTGTTTGTCACCGGTTTATTTGGGGTTTTTCTTTTGTCATCTGTGGGCACGGTTCTGAATTAAGAGCTTAATATCTTTCTGTTTCTGCTTGTATTACTGTGCTATGGCAATATTTTGTGTAATTATCTCTAATTCTTTGTATGGGTGCTCTCATTTTGGGTTCCTTGCAGCTTTATGCGTTGTCAAATTGAAACAAAGGTCAGACTCTCGAAGTCCAGAGGATTCTAAACTGAAGGAATTCAGTTGACTGTAATACACTATTTGTGATATTAATTGTTACATATATTGTGTCTATCATACTGTCCACGTGAGTCTCTGGTCATTACCTTGCTTACCTATTTCCTCACCTTGAAATGTGGAGGTGGCAGATTTCCTAATAGATTTCCCAACAATGCTGTTTGCTGATGAGATGACATCCACTCCTGAAACTGTATAAAAGAAAAGCTCAACATTCAGAGCAACACAACAACCTCCTCAACCATCTGTGAGACAGTCTGCTGAAGTTGTGACAACTTGAAGGTAATAATATGAATCATATGTTTCTGTGTTTTCTGTGTGAGGTTGGTGGAACGGTGATTTTGCTGATATCTTGGAAAAGCTCTTCATCTTCTTTTTCTTATTTTCTTTTCTACAGTTGTGATCACTGTAACCATGTTGAAGGTAATTGTGCTTGGATGCCTCCTGAGCCTCACTCTGGCTCATCCTGTAAGTGTAACATTGTCACACTCAATACCAATATCAATACTAGTGTTCTCAGATGTTAATACCATTACTATTATTGTCACAGTATAATGCAAAAGCAATGTCAAATGTGTGGTTTGTGGATTTTCAACAGATGGAGATGGAGCACAAACGAGTTGCTCGGTCAGACTCCAAAAAGTTAGCTGTCAACAATCAACAGATTCTCCAACTCATTCTTGCCATCTTACAAGCAAGACAAACTACAGCTGCTCCTGCTACTACCACAACAACTCCTACTACTACCACTACAACTCCTACTACTACCACTACAACTCCTACTACTACTACTACAACTCCTACTACTACTACTACTGCAGCTCCAACAACAACTACAGCAGCTGGAGCAACAACTACAACAGCAGCAGCAACAACACTGAATCAACAACAGATTCTCCAACTCCTTCTTACCCTCTTGCAACGGCAATGATAAAAAAAAAAACCTCTCAATCATCTGCTACAACTACTGCAGTTTGTCAAGAACACAGCTTCTTTCTCTTTTCAACTTTCAAAGATTTTGTCTTGATCAGAGTGTTTTCACACTCATCATTCATTCAATTTCATGTGGTGACATGTGGATCAAAATCACTGTTTTCTCTGTACTATCTGCTCAATAAACTTCATGAAAACAAAATGTGGACCAAATATTTGTTTTTCTCAAAATACACACAGATTGTCTGACAAACATTCATGTAAAGTCTGTTTCATAGAAATGATCAGATAGACCAATACAACATCTTAAATGTTTCTCAGTACCATGAGTCTGTCTTGAGAGGACAGTGGTCAGAATTAGCCAGTCCTGTTGGGTTTTAAAAACATTGGATATTAGATTAGGTTTTGCAACCCTATTTTTATCAGCATGTTGTGGCAAAACGAAGGGCTTGGCATGGGAAACATTTTACTTGTAAAAGAAAAAGGTCTTTCAAAGAATATGTAATGGTTTCCTCAGTATTTCACATATTGAGCACATCGTAATCAAAAGGTGAACAGGTAAAGGTCTATCTGTCTGTCAGTTCGTCCGTCCCTCCGTCCGTCCGTCCATCTGTCCGTCCACAGCTTCATTAATGTTTCTCTGTTGTAGGTTGTTATGACTTTAAGATGGCAACCCTGAGCCTATAACATGATAAGTTGGTGGAACTTAAGGCGATGAAGCAAAGAACAAGGACAAGGAACAAGGACCAGCAATTTCATAGGTGAAAAACAAGAATACTTCCTAAGGTTGAGCTGCAGGCTGCAATTTCAATTTATGAATCGTGCCCACAGATGAAAAAAAACAACAAAATACAGTTTTACAGAGTAACTTTTGGTCGGTAGTAGTTTTTTGTCTATGTGCACTTTTAAAAGAGAAAATGTGCCCCAAGTCATTCAATCAGCTGTCAAATGTGTTTTGATTTTCTGTGTGTCCTAAATGTGTGAGATGTGATGAAAGGATGTAATTTGGGGGGATAATCTTACCTGTTGTCCACCATCCATGCAAAACTCATGACTACTCTCATAGCTGTTGGGAAACAGTGAAGTGGTGTTCACTGGACATGATTCTTTTACACAGCTTTATGTTGATTGTGCACACTTCTGGAACAATAAAAAAAATTCCACGTTTCAAATATACAGTTCTTTGCATAAAATATTAAACTGCTGAATAAGTCATTAGTTGATTCTTTGACATTGTCTTCATCATCTTTTCAGTGTGTATTATTTCAATATTTTATTGTAAAAGACACATGTTGGTCACTTACCTGTTGACACATTTTGACTTAGACGTGTCAAATTTGTAAAAGTAAATGATCAACTGTTTTTTAATTTTGTGTTTTGAAATTTACCATGAATAATATTCACATATATAGTCAGCTATTATATGTTCAATATTGAACAGTTAACAAAGTTTTATTCAACCCACTGGATGCTACCTGCCCTGAACTTTCTTTGCTGAGTTTCCAAGATCGGTGTGTCTGCACCAGTATCTGGCCTCATCTGACAGAGACACAATGTGGATGATTGACTCAACAGCTGCTGCGTGTGTCACCTTTGTAGTATTCAGCTCTGAAGTCAGAGGAAGGTGTTTGTATTTCTGCAAGCTCACTATTTCACATTTTGGGATTTGGTGGGGATTTAACAAATTTTGGGATTTAGGGAGTGTATTAGGTAAGGAGTGTGCCTTAAGGCTTTAATTTCTCATTCAACATTGCTTTAATTTGTATTGCTATTACCATTTCTGTTTCTGTTTGTATTTGTCAGTCATAGTGAACCAAACAACAAAGGACTGGATCCTGTCTGGAGCCCTTGCAGCCTCCCTTGACATCCAATGAAACTGAAATCTGCTGAACTTTGTGTCTTATTTGGGGGGGGGGTTCCCCTTTTTTTTGGTCAGGGACACTGTATGGATCAGGTCATTTCTCTTCACTTATAGTAGTTATTTTTTTATTCCATCAGGTGTATGTTGTTACTGTTACTATTTGTCATTTATCACTGAAATTCAACTTCTTGCATGCTGTAAAAAGGCTGTGAAAAAGTGAAACAAATTTACATCTGGAAGTTTATTATATTGTTTTCCAGCAGGTTATACTACATTCAGTGCTACAAATATTCATAGAAAAACCGTTCATGACACTGAGCTAATGTGGTTTCTGTCTGAGGTTGCAGGCACATCCTTGATACTTAACACTTAACTTAACAACGATTAAGACGTCTAGACACTAAGACCTCTGAGTGATGGACTGCTTAGTTGGGTAATCGTATGCACATGTGCATTCTGCAGTTTTATTGTTCCTCACTTACCCTGTTAGCCTTTAGAAAACATGTTGCAGATACACAAAGGCTGTATTTGGAGCTCATTTGTGTATTTGTTTTCTGTATTGCCAGTTTGTTCCTTCATTTTCCTTAACATGGTAGGTTATAGTCACTGAGGACCAACAGATTCATAGCTGGAAAACATGAATGCTTCCTAGAGCAGAAACAGAAAGGGTAAAAAAAAAGTTCCATTGTAGGAGCTACATGCTGCACTGGTCAACTATGACCTCAGAAATGAAAATCTTGCCTTCACTATTATGTAAAATACTAAGAAATGTGGATGACACACATATATGTGCTAATAAGATGTATAAGTAGTTTGATGTTGCCCATGTCAATCCCTTCCCTTTGCCAGAAAAGAAATCTAATATTTCCAATAGATAATCGTCGACACTTTTTTTTTTTTTTTTACATTTGTCAATTTTGATAGACCAATAATATTAATGACAATGTAAAAGTGCACACTTGAAGTTCAACAATTAATAAAACTGTTTCCATTGTATTTAACTGAAGCTATTTATTGAAAGCAAGTTGCAATCAATAAACACATATTGATTTAAAGAAAAGACTTCTGTTTAATGGAGAGTAAGTTGCAACTGGACGTATGCACTGTACAAATATAATAGTCTTTATGGCTGATACTGATATATTTTACTTAACAAGTGAGCAGTGAGGCTCATTGCAGTTGGGAGAAGATGGCTTTGTGAGGATACATTTATATGCTTATGGGGATATTATTATTTTCAAAGGTAGCAGTCTGTGTTGCTGTGTCAAATGATGGTATTAAAAAACCAGATGAGTCTATGTATCCATCTATCTATCTATCTATCTATCTAATAATGTCTAAGATACAGACCTTTCCAAACAGCTTCATTGATGTTTCTCATACATATAGATTTTAAGAAAAACAAACATATTTGGGAAACATTTTACATTTATGAAGTTTATTTAGCCAAACGTTCAGAGAAGACAGTGATTTTGATTCACATGTTTATCTGAACTCGAATGACAACATCACTCAAAGCTGACAAGAGAAAGAAGCAGTCTTCATGACAAATTGATGAAACAAAACCAATGTTAAAAATCAGTGTCATTCAGTACTGATTGCCATTCACGGATTGATCACTTGATAAATTTCATATTTTAAGGAGCTGCGGTAGTTGTAGTAGTAGTAGCAGTTGTAGTAGTAGTAGGAGCTGCAGTAGTGGTAGTAGTAGGAGCTGCAGTAGTGGTAGTAGTAGGAGCTGCAGTAGTGGTAGTAGTAGCTTGTAACAAGGCAAGAAAGAGCTGGATAATCTGTTGATTACTCAGTCCTGCAGCTGCAGTTGTAGCTGCTGTTGTTGCAGCCGTGGTGGTGGTGGTCTTCAAGAAAACCAGAAACATTCATTGTCAAATATACAGCAGAGGGGTTTCTGAGGAATTTCACAGTAATTGACATTCAGGTCGGTTGAATGTTGAATTCTAGGGGATAACGAAAGCACTCACCTCATCGGAGTCAGAGGAAGAGCTAGAGTCTGACCGAGCAACTCGTTTGTGCGCCATCTCCATCTGGAGAAAAAAAACACATTTGATATTGCTTGCATTATACTTGCATTACTACAATATTAGTAATGGTGTCAACTTCTAAGAACACTGGTATTGACATTGAGAGTGACAATGTTACACTTACGGGATGAGCCAGAGTGAGGCACAGGAGGCATCCAAGCACAAATACCTTCAGCATGGTTATAGTGGTCACACCTGTAGAAAAGAAAGTGAGAAAGACTTGCTCAGATGAACAGCTCTTCCAAAATATCCGCAAAATCACCGTTCCACCAACCTCACACAGAAAATACAGAAACAAAAGATTAAATATTGTATATTATTACCTTCAAGTTGTCAAGTGTCTTGCAGATGGTTGAGGAGGCTGTTGTGTTGCTCTGAATGTTGAGCTTTCCTTATATACAGTTTCAGGAGGGGATGTCATCCCATCAGCAAACAGCATTGTTGGGAAATTGCTATTATTAGGAAATCTTACACCTCCACATTTCAAGGTGAGGAAATACTTAAGCCAGGTAATGACCCAAGACACACCTGGACAGTATGACAGGAACAATTTATGTAATATATTACATAATATATGTCCTCTGGAGTTCCAGAGTCTGACTTATGACATATGAATGAAGTTATGTTACTATAACATGCTAAGTTTACCCACAAATGAAATGACTGGAGGTTTCAAAAGTTTTAATATATTCAGAAACACTTTTAAAAGAGAAAATGTGCCCCAAGTCACCCAATCAGCTGTCAAAGGTGTTTTAATTTTCTACTTGCTCTAAAGGTGTGAGACGTGCTAAAATTATGTATTTGGGCAGACAATCCTAAAAACCTAAAAGGCTATTGTATATATACAGTATGTTATATAAAAAAGGATACGGCCATCTAAGTCCTTAGTTGGTCCTTTGACTTTGTCCATGAACTTTTCAGCGTATTTTATTTCAATATTTCAATATTTTTATAGGGACAAACTATGGAATCAACTCAACAGCTGCTGTGTGATTCACCTTTGTAGCATTCAGCTCCGAAGTCAGGGGGAGGTGTTTGTATTTTTGCCAGCTCACTATTTCACATTTTGGAATTTTGTGGGGCTTTAACAAATTTTGGGATTTAGGGAGTATATTAGGTAAGGAGTGAAGCTTAAAGCTTTAATTTCTAATTTAACATTGTTTTAATTTGTATTGCCTTTACCATTTCTTTTTTGGTTTGTAATTAGCAGCCAGGGTTAGGGTTAGGGTTAGTCAGAGACACTGTTGGGATCAGGCACAGATACATACTCACATACTACTACTGATACTTATTCATATAGTGTCAGAGAAGTACAACAGAAGTTATCCCAAGAGGCAGAAACCTCGAACCAGGCTCTAGATGGGGCAGCCATCTGCCTGGACCATTTTGAGTTGTAAGAGAGAGAGAGAGAGAGAGAGAGAGAGAGAGTGTCAGAGGGGGAGAGATAGAGTGACAGTCAGAGTGAAATAGAGAGAGAGACAGAGAGACACAGAATGAGAGACAGAGAGAGAGAGAGACACTCAGAGGGAGAGAGAGAGAGAGAGAGAGAGAAACAGTCAGATGGAGAGAGATTGATAGAGAGAGAGAGTCAGAGTGAGAGAAAGAGAGAGAGAGAGTCAGCGGGAGAGAGATAGATTGAGAGAGAGAGAGAGTCAGAGTGAGAGAAAGAGAGAGAGAGACAGTCAGAATGAGGGAGAGAGAGAGTCAAAGTGAGAGAGAGAGAGACAGTCAGAGGGAGAGAGAGAGATCACAGATCCGGACTCTGCAGCTCCGTAGGCAGATATACTGTCAGGAGGAGATAGGGACAAAACTGGGAAGCACAAAACTGGGAAGGTGCTGAGTGAGTTACTAACATGCATACAGATGGAGAGCAAAAGGAGGAGAGAGAAGCTCAGTGCATCATGGGAAATCCCACAGCAGTCTAGGCCTATAGCTGTATAACTAAAGGATGGCTGAGAGCTCACCTGGGCCAGCCCTAACTATAAGCTTTACCAAAGAGGATGGTTTTGAGCCTACTCTTAAATGTGCAGAGGGTGTCTGCCTCCCAAACTCAGACTGGGATCTGATTTCATAGGAGAGGAGCTTGATAACTGAAGGCTCCCTTTCTGGTTTTGGAGACTGTAGGAACCAAACTCTGCATTCTGGGAATGTAGTGCTCTATTAGGGTAGATATGAGATATGATGGTGCCTGACCATTAAGAGCTTTGTAGGCGAGGAGAAGGATTTCAAATTCTATTCTGGTTTTCACAGGGAGTTGGTGCAGAGAAGCCAATGTAAGAGAAATATAATCTCTTTTCCTAGTTCCTGCAAATACATGTGCAGCAGCATTCTGGATCAGCTGGAGATTCTTCAGAGACTTATCGGGGCAGACAGATAATAAGGAAAAGCAATAAATCAGCCTAGGAGTAACAAATGCATGGACTAGTTTTTCTGCATCATTTTGGGACAGGATATGCCTGATTTTTGCAATGCTGATGAAAAGAGTCCATCTATGAAGTTTGTCTTATGTGCGAGTTAAACAACATCTCCTCATCAAAGATAACTCAGAGATTCCTAACAGTAGTGCTGGAGGCCAATGCAATGCTATCGAGAGTAACGATATCTTTAGATAACTTGCTTTGTGTCAGGACCACTGCACCTGCCCCCCATCAGCTCCTGCCCCTGGCTATACCCCCTGCTCTGCTCTGCCTGTCCTGATTCCCAGCTTCAGCCTCCAGTCTCTGAATGTTTGCTGTGCTCTGATTGTCCAGACCAGCCCCTGAACCCTGGCAGCTAGGTGTTGAAGATCTATTTGTTAGATAATCTCTTTTTGTTGTATTACACACCCTAGCTTTAACAGTAATTCTTAGTTTTGTTCCACCAGCAACCCTTATGGTTGTCTCTTTTGGTTTTTCCTTCTGTTCAGTTTATCTGTAAATAAACCTGCACTGATCTTGATTTTGAGTTTGTGTTTTTGTGTCTGCACCCTGGGTTCGCTGTCTAGCTGTGACACTTTGGAAGTGCTTGGGACTTTGTCTGAGTTTAATAGCAGAAAGTTGCAGGTTGTTTAGGTTTTTATGTCCTTAAGGGATGTCTGAAGTTTAGCTAACTAGTTGGTTTTATATGGCTTATTTGACAGATACAATTGGATATCATCTAACAATGAAAGTTTGAGTGTTTCCTGATAATATTGCCCAGAGGAAGCAAATATAAGGTGAATAGAAATAGTCCAAGCACAAAACCTTGTGGAACACAGTGATTAACTGTTTACATATACAAACTGAGATTGATCTGATAAATAAGACTTAAACCAGCTGTTTCAGTCTCTGTAACAAGATGTGATGGTCAATGGAGTTGAGTGCAGCACTAAGATCTAACAAGATGAGTACAGAGACAAGTCCTCTGTCTGATGCAATTAGAATTAAATTTAAACTTCTGGATTCTTAAGAAGAGGTTTTATTACAGCTACTTTAAAGGACTGTGGTTCAAAGCCTGCTAATAAAGGCAGCATGATCAAGAATGGGAAGAACTATAGGTAAAAATTCTTTAAGCAGCCTAGTTGGGACGGGGTCTAGGAGACAGGTTGATGGTTTAGATGAAGAAATAATAGAAGATGGTCGAAGTTCAATTGGAGAAAAGCAGTCTAAACAAAAATCAGGTTTTTTTTTTTTTTATCATTAAAGAAGCTAATGAAGTTGTTACTACTGAGGGCTGTAGGTATGCATGGCTCAGTAGAGTTAAGACTAACTCTGGCTCTGAAAAGAACCCTGAAACCTCTTTGGTAGAATGCCACTTCCTTTCAAGTTTTTATGTTTGCTTTAATTTCTGGGTTTGGGGGTCACATTATGGAGAAAATCTCCTTTATTTAATTATCTTCTTTTAGAAGGGCAATACGGTCGAGAGTCATTGAGTCTGCAGCACTATTAACGAGATTATCAATTTGGGAGGGACTAAAGTTAGTTTAGGTGTCCTCAGTTATATTGAGACATGGCACTGAATTAAATGCTGATGGAGTCACTTCCTTAAATTTAGCTGCAACACTATCCAGTGTACAAATTTTTGCCTAATGATGCGAAGTCCATTAAAAGGAATTCAAAACTTATTAAATAATGCTCAGACAGAAGAGGAATCTATGGAAAGTCTTCAATTTCATTGAAATAAGCCAGAACAAGATTAAGAGTGTGGTTAAAACAGTGAGTGAGTTTATTTACATTCTGACAGAAGGCAGTTGAACCTTATAGTGAGATAAAAATCTGTACTCTCATTATCAAAGTCCACATGAATATTAACATCATCTACAGTAATTACTTTATCTGTTCTAAGGACTAAATGCTATAAAAAAAAAAAAGAATTCAGATAAAAATGATGTATGGAGTATGGACCAGGAGTGTGATACACTATAACAGGATTGGCTGAACTGTTTTACAGGCTGGGCGGGAAAAAAGTAAGAATAAGACTTTAGAATGAGTCATAAGTGAGATTGGGTTTTGGTTTGATTAAGAGGCTCGAGTCGAAGATGAAAATGAAACTTTGCTGCCTCAGCTGGTGCCTCGAGGAACAAGAGTATTAGCATGACTGGGGGAGTGGCTTCATTAAAGCTAAGGTTCCATACAATGTAATTATCTGATATTAAATTGTTTACTAATATATATTTAGATGACAGAGATCTGATGTTTAAGAGTCCACATTTAGTTATCCTGTTTTGTTGTACTGTTTCTTTTTATAAGAATTTTTAGGTATGACTTCTCTTCTGTTTACTTTTGAGTTAATGAAGTGCTCAGGGGGCAGACACAGTCTCTCTGGGGTTTTGGGTGAGCAACTGTTCTAATAGAAGTGCAGAGAAGTGTGTTGGACTGGACTTTCCCTTCTGGTCTCAACTCTGGGCTTTCCCAGACACTCCCTGAACATTTGACTCCATCATTTTCCTCAGAGATATTCACAAGTGAAGAATCTCATATTACCAACTGTTCCATAAATCCACATTACTTGTTGGTTTTTTATCTGAGTGTAAATTACCACAAAGAGATGCAGCATTATACATAATGTGAAAATACAGAACCTATAACATGGTAGGTCACAGTCACTGAGGACCAGCAGCTTCAAAGCTGAAAAACACTGAAGAAAAAAAATTGTACAAACAAGAATTTCCCAGGTATGAGATGAGGAAACAATGTATGTGGTAGACCGTCAGACAGACACAGACTCAGAGGTGTTGGGAAACAGTGACAGGTGTCAAAACTATCTATCTATCTATCTATCTATCTATCTGTCTATCTATCTGTCTGTCTGTCTGTCTGTCTAATCATTTCTAAATGTTAAAAATCAATGTCATTCAATACTTTTGACAGGTGTTGAAACTATATATCTATCTATCGGTTGGTTGGTCAGTCTGTCTGTCTATCTAATCATTTCTAAGACCTACACCTTTCTGCACAACTTCATTAATGTTTCTAATACATATGGATTTTAAGAAAAATTTACCAATTGATCTTTGGCAGGTGTCAAAACTATCAATCTATATATCTATCCATCTATCTATCTATCTATCTATCTACACAACTTCATTCATGTTTCTTATACAGATGGATTTTAAGAAAAACAAACATATTTGGGAAATGTTTTCCACTTATGGAGTTTATTCAGCAGATACTACAGAGAATCCAGTGATTTTGATCCACATGTTTAATTGAACTAGAATGGTCTGGTTAGGACAAACAAATTTGAAAGGAGAAAGGCGTTCATCATGACAAACTGACACAAAACATTCAAAGTTAAAAATCACTGCCATTAAATACTGGTTTTCATTCAGTTATTGTGCTCTTGGTTAAAGTTTTAGATTTTATTTTGCAGTTGTAGTAGTAATAGCTCAAGGTGGAGGAGTAGTGGTAGTAGCAGCAGCTGTAGTAGTAGTAGCTGGGGCAGGGGTAGTAGCAGCTGCCGTAGTAGTAGTAGCAGCCGCTGTCGTAGTAGTAGCAGCGGCTGTAGTAGTAGTAGCAGCAGCTGTAGTAGTAGTAGCAGCGACTGTAGTAGTAGTAACAGCAGCTGTCGTAGTTGTAGCAGCAGCAGTAGTGGCAGGAGCTGGAGTGGCAGGAGCTGCCGTAGCAGGAGCTGGAGTAGCAGGAGCTGCCGTAGCAGGAGCTGCAGTGGCAGGAGCTGCAGTGGCAGGAGCTGCCGTGGCAGGAGCTGCAGTAGCAGGAGCTGCCGTAGCAGGAGCTGCCGTGGCAGGAGCTGCTGTAGTAGATTGTCGTGCTTGTAAGACGGCAAGTATGAGTTGGATCAGGAGTTGCTGTTGTTGTTCTTTTGGAGACAGTGTTGCAGCAGGAGGTGCCGGTGCACGCATTGGAGGTCTTGCAGGTCTTGCAGGTCTAGCTGGTATAATTCGGATGGTGGGCCTCTTCAAGAAAATCAGAAATATTTATTGTCAAACATAGAGCAAAGTGGTTTCTGAGGAATTTCACAGTAATTGACAATCAGGTGTGTTGAATTTGAATTCTTGAGGTTAGAGTAGGAACTCACCTCATTGGAGTCAGAGTCAGAGCCAGAGAAAGAGTTAGAGTTAGAGACTGACCGAGCAAGTCGTTTGTGCCTCATCTCCAGCTGTCAAAAATCCACAAGTCACACATTTGTTATTGCTTGCAAAATACTATTATAATAATAGTAATGCCATCAACATCTGAGAACACTGGAATTGATATTGAGCATGGCAATGTCACACTTACAGGATGACCCAGAGTGAGGCTCAGGAGGCATCCAAGCACAAGTACCTTCAGCATGGTTACAGTGATCACACCTGTAGAAAAGAAAATGATTACTTCACCATTCCATTCCAACCATACACAGAAAATACAGAGAAAAAATATCATGTAATTACCTTCAAGTCTTAACAAGTTCAGCAGATTGTCTTGCAGGTGATTGAGAAGGTTGTGTTGCTCTGAATGTTGAGCTTTTCTTTTATACAGTTTCGGAGGGGGATGTCATCTCATCAGCATACATCATTGTTGGGAAATCGCATTTAGCTTATTAGGAAATCCTCCACCTCCACATTTCAAGGTGAGGAAATAGGTAGGCAAGGTAATTAGCAGAGACACACCTTTACAGTATAATAGTGTTTTTACTTTTATCGAAAGAAGTGATTGCATAAAATGTTCTTTCTGTCCCTGGAAACATGTACGACATATATATGCCTGTAAGATGTAACCCATTATGTATCTTTTTCCTGTAGAAGTACAATGTTTTTCAAGTCATCCCTCTCCTTTCGCCAGAAAATGTTAATAAAAAAGTTAAGTTAAAGAAAGTTGCAAAAATAAAAGTTTTATTTATTTATGATGCCCAACATTACTGGCTAATTCTGACCACATCCTCACAAGACAGACTCAGGGGTATTGTGTATCTGATCATTTCTATGATACAGACTTTACATTAATGTTTCTCAGACAAACTGTGTGTATTTTGAGAAGAACATAATATTTTGTCGACATTTTGCTTTCATAAAGTTTATTTAGCAGATAGTACAGAGAATAGAGTGATTTTGATCCACATGTCTAAATGAACTAGAAAGACAAGTGTGAAAATAAGACAAAATCAGTGAAAGTTGAAAAGAGAAAGACAAACTACAGTAGTAGTAGCCGACGATGCAGGAGTTGTTCATCCTTGCTGTCCTAAGAGGGCAAGAAGGAGTTGGATAATCTGTTGTGTACTCAGTGTTGTAGTTGCTACTGTTGTAGTAGTTGTTGGAGCTGTTGTAGTAGTTGTTGGCGCTACTGTTGTGGTTGTTGCTGTTGTAGTAGTTGTTGGAGCTACTGTTGTGGTTGTTGCTGTGGTAGTAGTTGTTGGAGCTACTGTTGTGGTTGTTGCTGTTGTAGTAGTTGTTGGAGCTTCTGTAGTTGTTGCTGTTGTAGTAGTTGTTGGAGCTGCTGTTGTGGTTGTTGCTGTTGTAGTAGTTGTTGGAGCTGCTGTTGTAGTAGTTGTTGGAGCTGCTGTTGTGGTTGTTGCTGTTGTAGTAGTTGTTGGAGCTTCTGTAGTTGTTGCTGTTGTAGTAGTTGTTGGAGCTGCTGTTGTGGTTGTTGCTGTTGTAGTAGTTGTTGGAGCTGCTGTTGTAGTAGTTGTTGGAGCTACTGTTGTGGTTGTTGCTGTTGTGGTAGTTGTTGGAGCTACTGTTGTGGTTGTTGCTGTTGTGGTAGTTGTTGGAGCTACTGTTGTGGTTGTTGCCGTTGTAGTAGTTGTTGGAGCTTCCGTAGTTGTTGGAGCTACTGTTGTGGTTGTTGCTGTTGTAGTAGTTGTTGGAGCTTCTGTTGTGGTTGTTGCTGTTGTGGTAGTTGTTGGAGCTGCTGTTGTGGTTGTTGCTGTTGTAGTAGTTGTTGGAGCTTCTGTAGTGGTTGTTGCTGTTGTGGTAGTTGTTGGCGCTACTGTTGTGGTTGTTGCTGTTGTAGTAGTTGTTGGAGCTTCTGTTGTGGTTGTTGCTGTTGTGGTAGTTGTTGGCGCTGCTGTTGTGGTTGTTGCTGTTGTAGTAGTTGTTGGAGCTTCTGTAGTGGTTGTTGCTGTTGTGGTAGTTGTTGGCGCTACTGTTGTGGTTGTTGCTGTTGTAGTAGTTGTTGGCGCTACTGTTGTGGTTGTTGCTGTTGTAGTAGTTGTTGGAGCTTCTGTTGTGGTTGTTGCTGTTGTAGTAGTTGTTGGAGCTGCTGTTGTAGTAGTTGTTGGAGCTACTGTTGTGGTTGTTGCTGTTGTAGTAGTTGTTGGAGCTGCTGTTGTAGTAGTTGTTGGAGCTGCTGTTGTGGTAGGTGCTGTTGTAGTAGTTGTTGGCGCTACTGTTGTGGTTGTTGCTGTTGTAGTAGTAGTTGGAGCTGCTGTTGTAGTAGTTGTTGGAGCTGCTGTTGTAGTAGTTGTTGGAGCTACTGTTGTGGTTGTTGCCGTTGTAGTAGTTGTTGGAGCTACTGTTGTGGTTGTTGGAGCTGCTGTTGTAGTAGTTGTTGGAGCTGCTGTTGTGGTTGTTGCTGTTGTAGTAGTTGTTGGAGCTGCTGTAGTGGTTGTTGCTGTTGTAGTAGTTGTTGGAGCCTCTGTTGTAGTGGTTGTTGGAGCCGCTGTTGTGGTTGTTGCTGTTGTAGTAGTTGTTGGAGCTTCTGTTGTGGTAGTTGTTGGAGCTGCTGTTGTAGTAGTTGTTGGAGCTTCTGTTGTAGTAGTTGTTGGAGCTGCTGTAGTGGTTGTTGCTGTTGTAGTAGTTGTTGGAGCTGCCGTTGTCGTAGTTGTTGGAGCTACTGTTGTAGTTGTTGCTGTTGTAGTAGTTGTTGGAGCTTCTGTTGTGGTAGTTGTTGGAGCTTCTGTTGTAGTTGTTGTTGGAGCTGCTGTTGTAGTAGTTGTTGGAGCTACTGTTGTGGTTGTTGCTGTTGTAGTAGTTGTTGGCGCTGCTGTTGTGGTTGTTGGAGCTGCTGTTGTAGTAGTTGTTGGAGCTTCTGTTGTAGTTGTTGCTGTTGTAGTAGTTGTTGGCGCTGCTGTTGTGGTTGTTGGAGCTGCTGTTGTAGTAGTTGTTGGAGCTACTGTTGTGGTTGTTGCTGTTGTAGTAGTTGTTGGAGCTGCTGTTGTGGTTGTTGGAGCTGCTGTTGTAGTTGTTGGAGCAGCAGTTGTAGTCTCAATGGGGGGACCCTTCAAGAAAATCAGAAACCCTCATTGTCAAATATACAGCAGAGGAGTTTCTGAGGAATTTCACAGTAATTGACATTCAAGTGTGTTGAATGTTGAATTATAGAGGATAGAGAAAGCACTCACTTCAGCAATTTCAACACGACAGTAAAACCGAGCAACTTGTTTGTACGCTTTCTCCATCTGTAGAAAATCCACAAATCACACATTTATTACTTGCATTGTACCACTATAGTATATTACTTGCAGTATAATGCAAGCGATATACTACTACTGTAATGGTATCAACATATAAGAACACTGGTATTGACACTGAGTGTGACAATGTTACACTCACAGGATAAGCCACAGAGAGGCTCAGGAGGCATCCTATCACCAAAACCTTCAACATGGTTACACCTGTAGAAAAGAAAATGATAGAGACTCGGTGGGTGGGTGGGTGGCATACTGACATACTGTGGTATTGGTAGCGTATTGTTGCTTATCCCAATCAGTTTGTTATATTCCTCATTACAGTGCTATACATTTTACAATTTAAACAGCTCTTTCTCTTTTAGCGACTTTCTTACAGTTGTTTACATGTTGTTCAGCTCTGCTAGTCACTCTTACTTAGTATTTTACAATAGCTTCTCTCTCACACTCTCACTCTCTTGCTCGGTGTGTCAAATGTTTAGTTAGTCCTCTGCCTCCTTTATTAATAATGATACATAATAATAATTCATAATACGATATAATAATTGTAGTAATAATAATTGCAGTAATTAGATGCAAAGCTTAGTGAACTGTGACACCCAGTAACACTGTAGTTTTCTCTGGGCCTCTGCCTCATCTGACCAATGATGACATCTATAGCCCCACGTCATCATTCAGCTGCTGGCTTTCAAGGTGGCTGCCCACCTAGACCCCCACTCTTTTCAAGGTTTCTGCCTGGTAAAAAAGGAGCTTTTCCTCACCACTGTTGCCAAGTGTTTGCTCATGACAGGTCTCTGTAAATGATATTATAAAGAGTACGGTCTAGATCTGGACTATATGAAAGGTGGCCTGAGATAACCTCTGTTGTGATTTGGCACTATATAAATATAATTTAATTTAATTGGCCAGATGAACAGCTTTCCTACAATATCAGCAAAATCACCATTTCACCAACCTCACACAGAAAATGCAGAAACAGACGATTCATGTAATTACCTTCAAGTCTTCACAAGTTCAGCAGACTGTCTCGCAGATGGCCGAGGAGACTCTTGTAGAGTAGCTGCTGACCTGCTCTTATATACAGTTACAGGAGACATTATAATCTCATCAGCATACAGCAACATTAGGAAATTGCACTTATTAGGAAATCCTACTCCTCCACATGTCAAGGTAGGGTTAATTATTAGAGGTGGAAACCACGCCTGTGCCAAATGACATGTGGCATTCATTTAATAGCTTGTGTGAGAAATAATGCACCATTGTCCATTGGATTTGTGTAACATTTGAACCAAAATATTAGTTTTAGTCAGAAAAAATGTATATTACTACTGTTATGGAGGTTCTGTTTTCTGCCAATCTATATTGGCAAATCAGAAAATAGATGCCACACACGCGAACACCTGGTCTTATGATTACAAATCAAGTGACTTATTGGCTTAGGCGGGTAACAGGCAACACCCACTGAGGCGTGCCTTTCTTTTTTCCTCCTCTTGTTTTAGCAAATTACTTGTTGCTTTTACCTCCACTACCCAAAAAAGTACATACAGCATACTCTAAAATGGTCTGAGGTTTTTGGTTTCCAATTTCCAGTTTCTTTATTATTGGTCATTGCTACCAGTCCTCATTTTTGTCATTATGTACTGTCGCAAAGAATAAGGATCAAAGTCAATCAAGAAGACATAAGCAAACAGTGTATGAAGTAATTGCTGTCTCGCACATCATTAAGTGCGATTAAGGTGTAAAATTTTGAGAAATTCATGGAGTGTCTCAATGTTTCATGTCGGATATAAGTATCAGTGCTCTATGGATCAGAGACACACTTGCGCAGCACAGGTGAGTGGAACAGTTGATTCTGCACCGTATGTGACTTGCTATGTGAGATGTCTGATCTGGCATAAACTGGTAAGGTTCATCTTCAGAGTTAGGCTCAATATTGACGATGACGTTATCTTGCAGGTTCTACAGACAAAATGAAGTTATTGTGTGTTGCAGCTTTACTTTTGTCAACAGCCTCTGCTTGGGTGAGTGTTGCTTTTGATGATAAAAATATGTATTGCATAGATCTCAGAATCACACATGAGGACTATTCTGTTTTAACCTGGCCATTTCTAATTTTGTTCTTTGAATCACCTTTTACCACCTTTAGCGCGGAGGCAGCAAGTGGTGGGAAATAGCATTACCAGAGAGGGAAGAGCCAGAATGGGTACGTGGTGTTTCAAGCACTATAGTTATTAATTCACTGTGATGACATAGTAGTCAGAGATAATCAGTGAATCTCTGTTTCTGATAGTCGTTTCAGCTTGTTTGTAAAAGTTTGCTGTTAGCTTAACACTGTGGAAGTGTTAGACAACAATTGCAGACAACATCAACTCGAGCAAAGCGTTACCTTTACTTCACCTGGTTCATATCTTCCACTGCAGCCTCCCTGCTCTGCTGTCCACACTGTGTGTGTGTGTGTGTGTGTGTGTGTGTGCCGAGAACCACCCTCAGTCAAACACACAGAGGAGAGGACAGACAAGCTAATGGACCATAAATGACAGCTTTCAACTCTCATAGTTTTCTCTTCTTGCGTTGTGGAAAAAAAACACTTAGATACTGAACCTTTAAACATTTTAAAGAATAGTTTTAGTCACATTTTTTCAAAATTTATTACACTAGTCCACAAAAAATAATGTGAAAATGTCTTGGTTTAATGCCATAGTGACTTCGAAGCATCTTGTTGTTACAGTGAGGTTGTTCATTAATCTATAACTATAACTGTTGTTTTTACATTTCTCTGTGTGTAGTCATTTAACAAACACGATATAATGTGTTAAGTAGTTAACTTTAGAGATATGGAGAGGCACATTCTTTAACTTCGGAGTGTGCCAGACTACCTGTTCTACCCCTGTTTAGCTTAGCTTAGCGTAGCTTTAAGGCAGCAGTGTTTAGCTGTTATGAACAACAAGTGCTAGCTATCTTAAATCTGTATATCTACACATGGAGATCAGTTATTGGGGAACCAATATGTCAGCATTAAATTGCTCGTAATAAAATATATGACACCGAATATAAAGTGAAAACCTACCTTGCAGAGACATATGACAGAGCAGAACCTCCATGTGGCTTTTAGCTCCTACAGTTGAAATTAATAAAAGGCAAAACAGACGCATTAGCTTGGTTTACTGTAACTAGCAGTTAGCAGTGTTAAACACTAGCTGCTAAAAGACAGCAAGAGGACACCTCTTTATTTATTTTTAACTTTCATATTGTGTAGATTTTATGTCTATTGCTTCTGTCTTTTATTGTGAAGGACTATTTGATGTGTTTTAAATTGTTGCTAACTAATTTAAACATCCCAACTGGTGTGGTTCTGCATTATGATGAAATATCACAATTATTTCTCCTTTTAGATCTTCTGCGCTGTTTTCAAGGTAGGCCCATTGTCATCTGTCTTAATATGTGATATTAACACACTATTCGCAGATGGCAAAAACTCAGATTTTCTTGTGCTTTATAATTATTTTTCAGGTTAACAACGTGACATTTCAGGTAAGATCTTGAGTAAAAACAATGTTATATACAATATATTGCCTGTTTCACATGACCAGAGCAGTGGCCTCACTGAATATCACAATTTTTCAACCAAAATGTTGCTTTCATCCATAGAGCCGTGACGATGTAGACCTGAAAGAGGTAAACAATATGATTTAGTTGATTGTTGATTGACTTGATTTAAAGAAACAATTCATTTTGTGTAGTAAATTACACCATGTTCCACTGACCCTTGCTGTGAAAATCTTGCAGGGGGAGAATATATTTCTGATGCCAGAGGTAGGTGACTGAAGAATCGGTTTTAAATTATAAAGTTTTATCACAGTTACAGAATCAGAAGAAAGTCTATAAAGATCAATGTATACTAAAGGCTGTCAATCTATCCACAGTGTGATGAAGACAATCGTCGTCCTTCTCTTCCTCCTCATGATCACTTTTTTCCACCTTGGGTATAAAAGCTCACAGTTTTAACTCACAATTAAAAAATCAGAAAAAAGAGATCAAAGATTATTTTCATTGTTGAATGTTCAATGAATACTAATAACTGACAATCTATCCACAGAATCGTTGGGGACGTCCTGGTCGATTGAACTTTTACCGGGTATAAAAACGTATTTACCTCACATTTAAATCAGAATCAGAAAAAAAGACAACAAAGATTATTTTCATTATCATTGAATACTAATGACTGACAATCTATCCATAGCCTGGTGGAAGAAGACCTTATCGACCGGTATGTAAAGTAATTTAACTCTTAACAATCTTATTATTACAGTATCACCCAGCTATTTTTATTTATTTACTGTAACTTGTTTTGCAGAGAGACAAACTTGAGCTTCCGGAAAATGTGGTATGATGGTTGTTTGTCAAACTTAAATTTCAGTCAAATGTTTTAAAAAAAACCCTTTATTTTCTATTCTGACTCGTTTGTTTTGGCTTCAATTACATGACTGCAGAGAATTTTGCTTTGTTTGATCTTTTATTTAATATTTAAGATATTTAAGTGCATTGTGATTTCTGTTTTTCTTCATATCATTTTCAGCCATACGTGAAGATCATTTACGATCCTGCACAGAAGGTAATGTCCTCTCCCACTACAGAATGAAGACGATGTCTGTGTTTACTATACATTTTATGTTGTCTAATAATCATAATTTCTCTTTTTCTATTTGAAGGACAACGTCTCCTTTGAGCATGGAGTTGTGATACGTGTAAGTAAAGACAATTTGTATAAGCATATGGCACCATTTCTAATTCTAATTAATTTTATGTAATTTTATAAGTGATTTTTTTTCTTTCCATCCCCAGTCTCATGCAACCTTTACCAAACATTGTTATATGAAGTTATTCAATCATCAGTAAATGTGCCAGTCATAGACCTGCTATCTCCTGTTATATTGAACTGGGATATTATGTTTAATTGTTTTTTTATCTACCAAATAACAAAAAACATTTTTTAGCATATTTACTGACATTTTTTGTAACTCGAGATTGGGCTTGTGTGATTGATGTGAACAACTTTCTTATTTTAAAGGGTCAATCCTGTTAAAGTGGAAGACTGCCCAGAAGATGACTGACAGCTATGAAAGGTGAGGGTATAAATGGAGCACTAAGTAATTAAGTCTAATTACCTGATCATTAATATGCTGACTGCTGATGACAAATTCTTTTTATCACACTTTCCTCAGGACGACACCAACAGCTACAAGTTTGAAAATGTTTTGATTGAAGATTTTGCTTTTCTGCTTTTTTTCCCCCTCCCTGTGATGTATTCTGGGAAATCAGTCATGTAACTTGGCATTTTCCTATAAAAGCATTATTTCTGTGTACCAAAATAAAACTCTTAAGCAAATGTCTTTGGCAAAGTTTTTTATTTGACATGTTGTGAGAGCGAAGAGCCGATTCCTGAAACGAGCAAGACAGTTTCAGTGTAATACAAAAAGAATTGGGTACAAATAAATTGCATTTAGAAGAATGGCACACTTGAGTACATTTTGCAGACGAATGAGCGACTGTGGCCAAACACACAGAAATTAATTTTTGCCTGATCACCTTGTTATTTCCCAAATGAGCTCTAAGGTTCGAACAGGAAGGGGAAGTTGGATTGACCCTGGAGAAATATGAAAAAAAAAAAAAACAATTGTTGAAATATTCAGAATAAATCCTACAAGGCTAAATGACAGAGACATGTAACAGAAACCAAGGTTTTTTTCTGTGTGCATGCTCATGAATGCATAAAGGCTTTAATGGTTGAGTGATATGATAAAATTATACCTCATCGATCCCTGGGCCAGATGTGTCGCCACGAGGATCAGCAGGAGGAGTTGTAGTGGACACTTTCTGTGTCCCCAGCCATGTCTGATGAAGACAGAAAGTTACAACAACAAATCAATTACACGTCTTTGGTGCACACATGTCTCTTTCCTTGGTTTTATTGGTGAAATTATAAAAATTGAGAGGTTATGTAGTGCACTCACTTTTTCTGTTTGCACCTTGGGCTGGGAAGCCTGCTAAAATGCACAGGAAAATTATGTATAAATAAATGTATAAATAAATGCATGTATTGCCTAAGACAAATAATAAGCAAATAACAAATAACAACCAAACAATCAATTAATCAATATAAAACAATAGCACAACAAACAAAACACATATGCATATATGCAAATAAACCACACCGACTACATCTCTGTTACGAGGACAATCTGCACAAAACTTATAAGAAATAAATTAGAAAATGACTAAAAATGGATTAACAATAATACTGAGCAATTAAACTTATATGTTGCAGAAAATGTCATTTAGCAGTGTAGTTATACTTGATGAAATGGGTCTGATTTGACATGATCCCATCAGTCCACCGACAAGCCAGAGAGACTGTGTGGTCAGTACAGCAGACAGCTGACACTGCATCACAGTCACCGCACATGATTCAACATATGCAGCCATGTCATTATCATTAAGTCTTGTCTTTAGTCATCATAATCTGCTGCATGGGCTCTTAACCTTAGTTCAAAGTGGTGAATGGAAGTTGCTGCTTTTTTTTTTTTTTTTCACTGTTTAGTAAATATGTAATATGCCAATAGCCAATACGCACTTATAACATCTAATGCTGGTCTCTATAAAGCATGTGTTCATTCAGCCAGTGTTTTTTAAAGATGAGAATAAAATAAAATTTTTCGATCAATAAGCACCCGGAGAAGCTTGGACCATGTTTCCTTTACCTCATGTCATTTTGCATGTCTCACCTGCAGAGGGAGCTGTGGCCTCTGTGTGGTTCTTTCCAGGGCCTGCTGGCCGTTGTTGGGTTGCAGCACCACAGTGTTCCTCTGCTGAGGATAGTAAGGAGGCACAAAGTAAGGGAAGCCCTGTGGATGAGAGAATCAATTTAAATCTGCAGTGAGCATCCAAATAAAGAGGTTGAGGTTAGCACACAGGTCAATATGTTTTACTTCATACCTGCTGTCTGGGAAACTGAGGAAATCCATAAGACGGGTACTGGAATTGTGGAAATATCTAAAGGAGATTTAAAACAATTATTCATTTCTCCATATGATTGTGAGGAGCCCTGCAGTAGCTGAACTGATAACACAAAATAACAACACCATCGCTGGATCTCCTTCCTTTGTTATACCTGAAAAGGGTTTTGGGCCTGCTGAGGGACATTAGGAGCGTTGGGGTCTTGTGGAGACCCAAGCTGCTCTTGCTGGCCGTTGGGGACGAGCACAGGTGGAAGCTGATTGCCCTGAGCAGGGAGAAACAGCTGGGGCCCCTGGGGACTGAAGGGACCGGCCATTTGAGGGTTCAAGTTTACCACCTGTGGAGTGAGCAGCACCTCTGGCTGCTGCTGCTGCAGCACAAACTGGGGTAATATTGAAGACGCCTGGAGAAGAAGGGATTTGGTTTGTGAAGCTTTTTTAATCTGACAAGGGAATGCACATAATATTACTGTTGATTCCGGTACCTGTGCTTGTCCAAGAGCTGCAAGAGTTAGCCCATTCAGTCTTAGGATCTGAACACACAAAGGATTTTATTTAATTTGCTTCTATTATTTTTAAGAGACAAGAGATTTTGATTTTGCGACCAACAAAAAGAAGAGTTATTTACCTCATTGCTGTTGCTTGCAAGAATTCCAATCTGCACCTGTACAACAAACATTAAAAAAATAACACTTCTTATATTTCAGTGCTATTTTAAAAGATATGAGAAATATTTATTTTAAGCAAGAGTTTGGACTCACCGGAAGAGCAAAGCTTGTCCTGAGTAGACAGACCAAGAGGAGGGCAGTCTGGAGCTTCATGATGTGCCACAGTCTGTTTTAAAATTAATACATTTTTGTCAAGCTTTTTAAAATCCAACAATATATTTTAACATGACAGAAATAAAAACTTCACTGAAACAATGAACATTAAAAAAACACTTTACCGTTTCTCTGGTCCTGCTTTCAGAACTGTCTGTGTGCCTGCCTCCTCCCCTTGTCCATATCCCTTTTAAATCCTGTCGGTGTGAGCTGTTATAGTCCACTGCCAACCCATCCAGACAATGTGTGGTCAGTGTGACAGACATTTCTCATGGCAACAGACTCAGACACTTACAACACAGAACAGCTAAGTATGTCATTAGGTGCAAGTCATGTCTCTAAACACCATGACAAGGTCTGTGTCAAGTTAGCAAGTCTCTAAAGAATCAGAATTTAAAATTGTATGAGCTTTCAACATGCATTATACAACATATTTTCATTCACTATTTTATTTACAGGCCAGAACTCGATGACTTTCAGTTCAGGGGCCCTGTGTACATAGTGCACTCCTTATATGTTCTCTTAAATAAAGTTTATGTCTATATGTTAAAGTGGGGCACCTCAGGGTGTAATTACAGATGTTAAGACCGACAGGATTTTTTGGCATAGTCATGAGAAGAAAAAAAGCAGGAAAAAAGGAGCTTGGAGCTTATCGTCAGACGTTTGTCACAAGTTGTTCATCATGCACTGACTGATGTTGGCATCGAATTGGCAAATCATGGCTAACTGTTGACTGAGTTGGGATCAATGTTGAGGACACAGAGAAATAAAAGTGGAATGCTGTGTGTTTTTGTGTGTCTGGAGAAGTCAGACTGATTGTGTATTAGTTCAAATGTTTTTGATGCAACTGTGTACTTTTGATGTTTTTTCTGCTCATTTGTATTTTTTTTTTCTTTTTTTAGTTAAAATGATAGTTAAACTTGAGCTTGCCTTTTTTTTAAGCCTAAAGTCCCAGTAGACCTTTTTCACAGCAGATTGTTTGACTTCACAGGAACAGCACAGGTGTCACTAATAACATTAATTATGGTTCCTCTTTAATCAAGTGCCCAGTAATCCATGACAACGCAGCAGTTATTCACACCTGTGCTTTTCCTACTGTGACTTGCATTTAAAAAGGCCTATATGCTATATATGCTATGCTTGCAAATTTCCCCACTGAGGGACGAATAAATGTTTATCTTATCTTATCTTATATCTAACATATTTAAAAAATTTCCGCTCACATCTGCATCATCTCTGCATCAAGTCCTCACCCTGTCTCATTAAAGACTACAGGATTACTGAATTAACTTCAACTTCAGATTGAAACCCAGAACAGCTCTTCTTGCTTTGGGTCTTCTTCAAAGTTTGTTTTTTTAAGTTCATTTTCATATCCTATTCTTCATGAGTGTTTTATCATGTGTGTTTTTATACACTTTGTCCTTTAGATGGCAGCAGAGATTCACTGTAACCTGCAACCATGCTTACGGTTTATTGGTGATTGTCTGATTCAGTACATCTGTGTAAAATCAGAGGCTTGCACACAACAAACTTTCATTTAAAGTATCTTTCATTTTTATTGGACAGGTAACATGTATAGTGCAATCAACTGTTTCCTCCTGAAGAAACAAAGCTTCCATGATCATCATTGATAGACAAAATCACATGAGTTGAGTTTTATTATCACTCTGACAATTCTTGCATATTTGATCGGGGATTTTTAACAGTGTCATCTTAATTATTTTGCTCATTACAGGTGGTTGTCACTGTTTCAGTAGGAGCTGGAATCTGAGGAAATGAAGAGAGAAAACAGTGAGAGAATGAATCCTGACACCCTCATATCAGACAGTGTTGATGATGTTTGCAGTCCTTTCCACCAAAATCTTATTTTACTTGTGCATTAATCTCACCTGAGTATCCACAGTGGTCTTAATGGTGTTGTCTTGTTTCATGATCTGACGCTGGAGTGTCAAAGATAACAGTTATTCAGTGTTCAGTGTTAACATGCAGGAGATGTAAATATATTTATTTGGTTCCTACCCTGAATCTTCTGGCTAGATCAGGCTGAACAGGAGGCTGCTGTTGCATGGCGCCATTTGCGACCCCCTAGATAAAGACAGCAAGATTTAGTGATTCTGGTGAACCATCATGTAACCTGTAAGAAAAGTGTGTTGTGGACAGAAAATCAGTGATGCAGGTGAGATATTACCACCAGAGGCTGCTGAGGAGCATTCATTGGTGCCATTTGAGGGACTCCCTGAAAGGAAGCAGCGAATAGATAAGAAAGACAGAATGTTTTTGTGAGGTGCTCTGAAGCCAATATCTAATGAGTTTTGACAGTATATGCGATACTAACCGGATTGACTACAGGGACAGGGTACACATTAGGAACTGGAGCCGGCAAGGCAAAAGCAGGATAGGCAGGAACAAACTTTGAGTGGGAGAGATAGAGTACAAATGTGATCGTTTATGTCAAGGTTATTGTAGTTTAGTATTACTCTAAAATTGTTTTATATGAAAGATCAGATCAGATATTTGCATATTGTTGTCAGGAACAAATCATGTCATGCTTCGTCTGGCTTAACAGAAATATGAATTCAGCTCATGAAGCTTAAAATTAAGTTTTTTTAAGACATCAGGGACCAATAACAGGAGAGCGCCATCTTGTGGTGCACATACTGTACAGTTTATGAATTATGAGTTCTCTTTCTTTCTTGTCACAATGTCATTTTTTTCTATTTGTTTACAGCATTTTTCCTACACCCAGTTTTAATGTCAGTTCACTATTCTAACCTTCAGTTAATGCGAAGACATTAAAAAGTTTAACTAAAATCTAAAACACAAACAAAATTTGAAACACATTCTATTACATAATTTTTCCCTGTTGAATTGGGGTAATGAAAATGACAACCTGACACACTGACCTGAGCAAATTGAGGTTGCCCAAAGATACCTGCCCCACCGCCAGCTACCATGGGTGGGTTCAGGCCTCGAGCCATCACCACAGGGACTGCTCCGTTTGCCATTCCTCCGTTCATGCCTGCCATCGCTCCTCCATTTGCCATCCCTCCATTCACACCTGGCAGCACTCCTCCGTTCACACCTGGCAGCACTCCTCCATTCAGAGCAGCCAACAACCTCAGTGTCTGTGTGAAGGTGGTGGAAAGAGCATTTGTCATTAACCCTGATCTAATTCAGATTATTGCACTAATCAGCCATGCATAAATTATGAGTATAAGGTTTTCTTACCTTGAGTGTGCCTCCATTAACCTGCAATAAGTACAGAGACCAGAATTTATATGCACTGCTTTGTATGTATGTATGTATACGTATGTATGATAGATAGATAGATAGATAGATAGATAGATAGACTGTACTCACACAGCAGACAGTTGCCACAAATGTTGTGAGGAGGAGAATCTTCATTTTGCAGCCTGAAACCTGTAAAGAGACCAAAATTGATGCATCTAACTTTGAATATTTTTTTGGTAAAGCATGCATGATATTAATTAGAACATGTCTATATCTGCATTTTACAAACTGAATTACACATTAATTATAATCACATTACTGTGAAAATCTCAATTGCACAATACATACTTTTGTTGTCCTTCTTCCAGATGCTATGTGCCAAGTTGGACTACAGTTGTTTTCTGGATTTAGAGCACCTTTTATCAGTCCAAGAGATTATTATGAGCCAATTAGAGAGGAGAACACAGATATTTGTCACCCGTGTGTCACGAGAGCTTGCAGTGTGACATCTTTTTGTTCTGGGTGAGATTTAAAGAAATGCAACACACTGAGCTGCTTATTTTCAAAGACGCTTCGGCCCCGTTTAACCGTCTAACATTGTTCTCGATACAGCTGAGTGACCACGAACAATAACAGAGTGATTCAGTGTCTTGGGGAGGGTTTGTGGAGGTTTCTGGAAGCTACTGACTAAAAATTAGTGTGTGAGCCATCTAAATGCTGCGGGTTGTGGTTGCAGGAGGAAAACAACTGACATCAACATCAAATGCTTTCATGGAGGAAACATGAAAAACACGTGCGTACGCTTAGGTTTAATTAAACATTGTACTGTACATTGAAGAAGAAGAAGAAGGTTGTGACTTCAGCGGAATGACATATCTGTTTATTTGTTTCATATGTAGAAGCAAATGTCCTAGTTTTGCTGCTGTATTATGATACTAAGTTAACATACTGTCCCAAGCATATCTGAAGGCCTTGCTGTAATCTGTAGTTTATATTTGTCTCAAGCACATTTCTACTTACACCAACCCTAAAATACATAATGCACTCAACAACAACTCAACAGTGCTGACCACAAAATGTCAGACCTCCTTTAATTTGTAAAAACCTCTCATGTCGCTAATAAACAGGAAAAGATAGTCATTACATTTATTCCCAGGTGTTGCTGCCTGGGTTTGTCGTTACACACAGAGGTTGTCTCAGAGAGGGTTTTTTTTTTATCTTTTTTTTTTGTTGTTTGGTTGCTGACTGGGCGGCCTACAGCAGACCAGGTAAACACCCTCTGTGGAAGTCTGGTCTGGAGCTTTATGCTAATTACACACTGTCATGCAGTTCAAATTAAGTAACATTTTCTTCCTGTTTGCTGTTTACATTGTGACAAATGCTATTTCCCAATGTCATTATGCATGTAAATATAAGTGTTTTTATGTGTCCTGATTCGTGAATTTATAGAGATTTATTTTTATTATAAACCAGGATCTGTTAATCCTTTCTGCCATGATATGAGTAATGTGTGAGGGATGTTTTTCATATTTAGAGCCACCATCACCATGTTGCAAGCAGTTGCAAGCCGTGTACTGTAAATAGAAATTTGTACATGTTTGTACCAGTGTCTAACACAAAAATAATTGCCATCAGGGAAGCCGCACCCGCTGGTTGATGTTGTTCAGTGTTTTGCTCAAGTAATTTTTGACATATTTTGGGTTCCAGATGATGTAAAACTAAACATGTATTTTGTTAATATGTAAGAATAAAGACTCAGCGTGGGTTCAGTCATTAGCGTCAATCATTTATTGATGATAGTGATTTATAAAGGAAACATTCAACCATGAACAGCTAGTAGTGAGACAGGATCAGGATTTAGGAATTAATCATGAGACATCTATGTCTAACAGCTGTGTTGTCTCAGTTTGCTTGCTTCTCATCCATCTCCATCCCAGAGCATTCTTCCTCCTCTTCAGCCGCCATCACCTTCATCACGGGAGACTGTGTCCTCCTGAGGCGAGCTGCCACCGAACGCTGAAACCTCAGTCTGCCGGCCGCCTGCCCACTGGCCACGCCCAACTGCTGCTGGCTGCTCAGCCCGGCCACTGGGATCAGGTGCACTTGGCCGGGGTTCAACAGGGCACCCTGTGGGTCTCCTCCAGCATTTCCCTGTGGCAGCACAGCAAACAGTGTGACCGGCCCACCAGCAGCGCCCTTAGCCACCTGCCTCTGTGCATTCACACTGGCTCCGCCCGCCTGCCCCACAAGAAATGCCCCGGCTTGTTGGAGACCTCCAATGGGAATGAGCTGCTGCAGGGGAGCCTGACCTACTTGGTTCCTGACCGGCTGGATAAAAAGTGAGCCACCAAGTTGGACTAAGCGTGCCAGAAGGGGTTCGCCATTAAGTGGGACCCCATTTTGAGCCCCGGGGTTGATATTGTTGCCAGCTGCTGCTCCATTATTATTCACTCCCCCATTGGCAAGTGCCTCAGCACTCCCTGAAGACACACCACCCTCCACCACAAGAGCCAAGGTCTGAAAGACAAGCCACAGTATGCAGAACATGTTTGATCTCAGTCACAGCTGACAGTCGACAGGTGAGGAGTCGCGTCTTTGCTTTGCTTATATAGAGAGCGTCAGATTCAATAATCACCAAGAAAAGTCCAATAGGAGTCCAGCATTTTCTCTGAAAACAACAAGTCACTGCAATCATCATGACCATGCTGCAGGCTATTTTTTGCTTTGTTACCTTACAGAGGGCCATTATTCAGGATTATGTGGCAAACCAAGTATCAGTGACTTGCATTTTCAAAACCATCGTTGCAGAGGTCATATTCTCACGTCATGATGGCATCAGGAAAACTGACCAAGGAATAAGACATGATATTAGAGCATGAACTGATGTTTCCCTGGGCCTTTTGGGGTCGACACACCAACATGACGCAATAGCTTTATTTAAGGACTGTCAAGAAACAACAGGGTGCATTGAAAAAAAAAAATCTATGTCATGATACTGTGAAGTCCATTGCTGTCCATAAACCTTTAATGAGAGCCAGAATGAAACACAGTATGCAAAGACAAACATTTACAGCATTTGCTACTAAGAAACACAGTTTTACATTTCCTATTGTAACACAAGGGTGTGAAATCTACTTGATTTTAAAGAGTAATTCTCCACTAAATCACTTAAACATACAAACCACAGTTCCTTTGAAGCCTGGTACTATATACAACACCTTTTCTACAAATGAGCTTTTGTAAACTTTCCCCCAGTTTGGAATGCATTAGAAAACAGTTTCTGGAAAAAAAAACAGCTAAGAAGAACTCCTTATATTCTAATAAAATTATTCTAGCAGCTTAGTCTAAATTACAGAACAAAGATCCAAAGATCCAAGCTTAGCCTGACACACACAAAAAAACAACAGCAACGACCACCAACACTTGGCCTCTACAGAAGGAGGTAAAATGAGTTTCTGTATGTGTTCCTTATGTTTCCGAGGTTCGTGGAGGCTTCTTTCTCCAGATGCACACTTGGAGCTCCTTCAGCAAGCTTGTGTTGTAGATGAGGAACAAAATGAAGCTCAGAATAGCTGGTTGACATCCATATCCTCTGTGGGAGGAGAGGGAGAATAGGAGGCATTAATAGGACGAAAAACAAATGACAATTGCCATATGCTTCTTCCAGGGTATATAAATGTATGATAAGGAGACATATATAGATAAATCATGTATAAACTGGCAGCATCAATCACAGAAACTAATTCCTATGTACAGTATGCAATGTTACATTATTGGTGGAACTGAATTCCTTACATTGTTGGGAAGAGTAAAGGTTTTAAAATATAAATGAAATAAAGATAAATGATCCACATTCTCATTTTTGCATTTGTTTAAAATAATGAAA
This sequence comes from Holacanthus passer, assembly GCA_025331565.1. Taxonomy (NCBI): domain Eukaryota; kingdom Metazoa; phylum Chordata; class Actinopteri; family Pomacanthidae; genus Holacanthus; species Holacanthus passer. Next base: position 170,594 of record JAFREQ010000050.1, on the reverse strand, counting down.
AAAAGTGTCTTAATAGTTAACTAGCTGCTTGTGAAAATTAGATATTAGAGAGTGACAGATTTGACACTTCTTTTCACTCTGTGGTTATGCTGAACTTGTTTACTATAACATTATTCACATGGGGATGATATCAAAGTGTAAACATTAAAGCCCACGTTGAGGTAAGACAAGTGTCTGAGGTAAGAGTGTGTTGGCAATGTGTCGTTGCTCTTACCATTCTTGATACCGAAACAGGAAGTCCACTCTTTAAAGGACACCTGCTTGTCCTTATCAGCGTCACATTCTTGGAAGAAGCGGGAGGTGCAGTGCTCCATCGGCACCAGAGGGACTCGAAGTGGGGCCAGCTCTGAGTGGGACAAGAATCTGTGTGGGACGGACAGACGTCAGATTCATACGCAGTGTAGTATGCTTGTATTATTTGACTCATGAATGGGTTTAAGATATGATTACCCTTTCAGTACTGGCTGGGGGTCTGTTAAATATTTGGCATTGCCACCAATGTAATACAGGTATAGAATTCACTTTCTGTGTGCAGGTTAGGCTTCTATTTAATTGTTGACTAATGAAAAAATATATCCAAAAATGTCATTTTAAAGGTAAGTGGGTCACCCTGTCCTGTGACTGATGTTTATTATGATCTTTAAAAGTCTTGATCCACAACAAGAGTCAGACACTATCATGTTCTGTTTGTGCTGGTTTTAAAAGTAAATGAAGAAATAAAATGACTCAGCTAACATGTAAAAAAAATTATTGGAAAAAGATTCATTGCAAAGTTTTTTTTTGTCATAAATACTTGCACAGTAGTTTCACTGTACTCAGATGAAATTTCTATAGTTTCATTATAATTTTGAGGCTAACTTTGGATACTTTACATTTTTGACACAAAAGTGATACAACATTAACACCGTAAGCAAAAATATTGTCTATTGGTGATTTTGGTGCATGTAGTGTTGTGTAGTAATGGCTTCCATACCTATACCAGTGAACCCCAACAGGAAGTGCTCTTACCAGTTTTCAATGTAATCTAAAGGTTGAGGAAAATTGAAATTCCCTGTTAGTATGAAGAATAAAGTGTACCTGTCAGAGGGGTGTTGGTCCAGTTGAGCAAACTGCCAGTGCACTGGGTAAATGTACATGTTGTAGTTCTTCTCAAAGTCCTGTGCGAGCAGCTCAACAGAGTGATCACCCGCATGAAGACGTCTCTCACTCTCAAAGATCTTCTTCACCTACAGAACACACAACATCACAGTTTGATTAACAGATGATTAACAACATATATTTTTTACTTTTCCCGAAGATGCTATGTGACTTTCTGACTCACTCATTGACTGACTGATCGGATACAAATACCACAACAAATGGCAGAGAAATAATATTACTTTAACTTCAATCTTGAAATAAACATTTTTTCAGATTAAGATTAAAAATATTTTCCTGAGGAGCCTGAAAATCCCAGTGTTATATTTTGAGCTGCACATCTTACTCTGAAACGTTGTTTAGGAGTGAGGAAGCCCGGAGACATGGAGTCATGCTCGTAAAGCTGCAGCAGCACATTTTTCAGCCAATCCCTCATTCGTAGAGGGAACTGGACCAGCTCAGTGTCCACACACGCAGGTATTACTGAGAGAGAAAGAGAGTCAAATAAATATACTTCAACTAAAATGTTGTTGTGTAAACCATAAAGTCGGTACAGTGGGAGAGTCTCACGTTTGCATGGCCCAGTGTAGTCCAGATGAAGTCTGTGTCCTCTCTTTGTGCCCTCCAGGTTGCATTTAGTTGCAAACAGTTCACATGATGTATCATATGTTTTGTTGTCTGTCCCACAAACCTACACAACAACAACAACAACAACAACAATGCAACAATCAAATGCAATACAGCAGCAGGTGAAAACAATTCCGGTTTAGCTTTCAGCAGATCTGTACTCACGTGATCAAACTCATTCACGCTGGGGGGACATTCTGACGGCTCTTGACACACACACCCTGGTTTATTGTCTGCATCAAGTTTACACGTCTTTCCACGTTTGCAGGGAAAGTTGTCACACGGATCTAAGAGACAAGAAAAGCACTGCGATCACCTTTGACCTGTACTTTATCTGAATTTCAAAGCCAGCGGTATCAAGAATTATGTTTAGGACTGGTTTGGTTTTATTCTATAGTGTGATAACTAGAAACCAATGAGCTATACCCACTACACACCATCCCCTACATTCCTGTGCCATTTGAGTTTGTACAGTGATTAAATTCAACTCAATCTCTATTATTCACTCCTTAAGCCCGCAGAGCTGTGTTTTGGTAGTGACCGTGAAGCAGAGTGACACTATTCATGCGGAAGTTTTAGCAAAATGATCCAGTCAGCAGATTCTCCTGTGAGGCTGTTGGCATAGTGCATTAGTCAGTATGGTGACCAACCAGCAGGGGCTTCTGGGCGATGTGCGCCTCCACCGAGAGAGGACCTGGAACTGGGGTAGAGGTCCACTGTGGCTCTTATCTGCACTGGATTCATTCCAACTAAAGGACCCTGGAAAAGGAAACAGGAAACACAAGACGGTAACTACTTGAGATGTGAAAAAGAAAGTTTCATATTCCTATTTATGGTCACATTACAGCAAAAGTAAACATGTCATGTTTCCCCAATGTAAACCTGCAATAACAGATGGCCACTTGGGGGCAGCAGAAACACATTGTAAACACTGATGTATTATAATAACTGATGTGGCTATCTTGTAGCCACATCAACAAAAGCAACATTGGCGTCATGTTTCTGTGTAATATTTACTCTCCTTTTAGCTCTGTTTTTGGTCTCCACCAACTGCTGAGATAATTTTATTAGGCTCTTTAGCTGCTAAATGCTCCACTATGTTCATGAGCAAGACGCTAACTTGGTCTGTCTGGGCAGGCCAAAAACACTGCTATGAGAGCAATGAGAAACCAGGTGCCATAAGAGCGACCCCTGCCACAGGTAAGTAGTCATGTGATTAAAAGATAATGGTTATAGTCACTTTAAAAAAAGAAAGTAAATGTGCAGGTTATGTACCCATTTTCCTGCCCTTCTCCTCTTTGCTTTGTGGACTGTATTGTCAATGCTGGAGCCGTCAGACTCCTGAGGATCCGGTTGGCTCTGGTCTGGTCCAGACTGTGTGTCCTCGCTCTGTGGAGAGTGCTTTCTTGCCCTCTGGTTCTTCTTTTGCTTCCTTGTCTTTCCCTTGGTGTGACTTCCACTGTCGTTCTTACTTTTTTCTTCCTCCTTTCCAGCTACTCGGGACCCTGATTCAAACTCTGTACCTCTCCTCGGTTCTTGGTCCACATTTGCTCCGGGTTCTTTCTTATCGACACTTATTTCTTTAGATTTGGCCTCTGAATCCTGATCAGACACTTCCTCGCTGTCCACTGCCTCAGTATTTTGCATGTCTTGTTCATAGTCCTCTGCAGTGGTGGGCAGCCCTTTCTCACTGGGTTCCTTCTCTTTAACATCTGTTTTTGAAAGAGGCTGGGTGTCATCAGTGTGCGGGTGTTTTTTAGGGGGGACAATCTGTAGAGGTTGCAAGATGCCACTATCAGCAGCATAGTCAAGATCAACTGGGATCTCTGACTCTGTGCTACCATCTGTTTCCTCCAGCAACGTCCCTTGCTCCTCTCTGTCCGACCTTTCCTCCACCTCTTCCTCCTTCTCCAGGATTTCAGCATCTTCCACTCTCTCCTCCTTCACATCTTCTTCCTCATCTGTCACCTCTTTAACCTCTCCCTCCGTCTCTAGTTTGTCGCCCAGCGTCTTCTCCTCCACCTCGGCTTTCTCAATGATCGTACCAGACTCCACCTCGCCTTTGTCCACCTGCACCTCTTCTTCTTCCTCCAGCGCTCTTTCTTCCGCCTCCTGCTCTTCTTCTGCTTCTTTCTTCAGGAGGTCTACCAGTTCCTCCTCACTCAGCAGGACTGCGGTGCTCTTGTCGCTCCTTTCCGTCACCTCAAACTCTTCCTTGTTAGAGTTAGTGTTGTCTTCAGAGCTCAGTTCCTCATCTTCCTGCTCGTGGCTGCTGGCCTCAAATGGGACTAATGTGGGCAAGATCTGAGGCTTGTTGGCCTCCTCTGTGAAGATGTCCTTATTAAGGAGAAAAGAAAAAATATTCATTTTCTAACATGAAATCATTTTATGTTTCAAATACATTTTTAAAATCAATCTGGAGTCCTGTTGTACCTTTTCTTTGGCTGTATGTGAAGTCTTGTGCAATCCATGATGTTTTCCATGAGGTTTACTTTTTACCTATCAGGGATAATTAATCATGAGCATCCATTCAGTTAATGCCAAAACTGCAATAAACAAATATGACATCACATCTTTTGTTCGGCTGTTCTTTCAGGACTCAAAGTTCAGTGTCAAATGAAGAAAAATATGATTGACTTTGCTACTCACAGACAGGGCAAATGTTGCTGCCAGTAAGCACAGGAATACTAAGCAAGCCCTCATACCTGAAACATTGAAATGAATAGTTTAAACATTGGTGAAAAACACAAGAAAATTTGGTTACATGTGCTACACTAGTGTGAATCACCACAGAGCTTACACTCCAAACAATCAATACATTACAATCTGACTTCCAACTGGTCGCCACAAAGACGTGAACTTGGCAGATCTTTCACATTTAAAACAGATGAGTGCATCTGTATGCTGCCAACACTTTCATGACAAGCAGAGCTGCACGATTGGCCTCCACTGCTGTCAAGGTTACAGGCCTCTGAGATGCGCCTCTCTCACACATTCAGAGCTAAAGTAAACATCAGAAGCTACCAGACTGGAAAAAACTTGACTAAGTCCACAAACTTTTTGTCTCTTTGGACGGAAACAAAACAGACACTACTGGGCCTGTCCAGCAGAACAATGGCTCTCTGGTTCTGCCCAGTAAACCCCAAATAGGTGTAGACGGGGGAGGAGGGCTTTGAAAATTCATCAAACGTTTTATTTAATCTTTACAATATCAAGGCCATGTTACAAAGGACACATAATAACTTTAACTTATTATTATCTTTAATATATACCCATATTACATGATCATCATAAATGTAGCTTTCAACACTATTTAATCTCTTTGAGGACAGTTTACAGCTATAGAATATATACAGTGAGCAACATTTAAATGTGTATATGTCAGTGGTGTTCAAAGTGGAAGTCAGGCCTCCTCAGGGGGTCTCCAAACAGTTTCAGGGGAGGCTCAGTGAATGGAAATGCAAAAATACTGCACTAATTATTACATTAGTCATTAAAAGGAGATCACATAGCCTAAATGTGTGTGATTGGGTAAAAGAGATACAGTAGTTTTGGGAATCTTACTGTTTCTCACTTTCCCAGAGTCAGAAACTATTAAATGCCTGAGAACAGACCTTTTTATGTATTTGGTGTAGTTGAAGTTTTGTCAAACAGCAGTATTGGGCTAGGATCAAATAACATAATCATGATCCCATCAGCATCCAGGAACTGAGAGAAACTAAGCAAGTAAACTAAGGGTAGTTGAAGCAGTGCCTTTTTCAAATGTTTGTCCCTCAGTCATTGAAAAACAAACATTGAAAACAAACATTGAAAACCCCCTATCTATATTATTTACAGTATATTAGTACATCATAGTATATACAGTATATTAATAGTCGCTGTCTCTCGATATGTACAATAATCATAAGCATCAACATAGAACATCTAAGTAAAGTTTTGGCTATCACAAAAGAGGCTACAGTATAACAAAGCCAGCAGTTGCTGGCCTACACCACAGGACAAGTTTGATTGAAACTAATGAGTGAACAAGACGTCACACACATCTTCATCTCATCATTAACAAATTACTCTTCAAAACAAAGGAAAAGTCTCAGTAATTAGGGTTTTACCTGAGGCTGGCAGCTGCAAGAGAAATGAGAATCCTGCACAAACACCACTATGTGCCTGTGTTGAACCTGTGAAGATGTCCTTTTGTATTCGAGACAGCGCTCACACTGTCCACACAAACACACACACACTGGGTCTATGGTGCCAACGCTTTTTTCTAACTTTGGGAGGGTCTTTGGGCTCCAGAGATGCACAGCGAGGGAGAGAAAGAGATCCTGCACTGAACTTCATGTTGGGTGCTCGGTCTGCAATGTTTTCCAAAAATAAAGTTGGAGGAAGGAATAAAGTTGACACTCCAGAGGTCAAGGATCAACCCATGTGTTGATCTTTGGAGTGAATCTTATTTACACTTATTTTCTTTCTTTCTTTCTGACAGTTTAAACAAATTGTGTTATTAAAGTGTGTTATGAGAATAATGAGAATAATCTTATAATATATAGATACATAATAAGTTCATATACAAGATTATATTGGAAGTAATGGAATATGAAGTTTAAGCTTTATTGCTGTTTACCTACTTTACTCAGTGCTGTCTGCAATCATGAGTTTAATTGCATGTCCAGGTCTCATGTTGGACTTTTTTGTTTTGTGAGTATGTGAACCAGTGCAAGTTGTTTATGGTCTAAGTTCAAACCAAACCGAACCAATTCAGTGTGTGAAACATGATTGAAGGACAGAAATAAAGCACACCTTTGGCCACTAGATGTCACTCTGTCACAAGTCTGTGTTTCTCAGGCCACTAATATGGCAATTGTTAATATTTGACATGATGATTCACAACATGATAGATACTTGTCAGCACAGTCAGTTTTGAATATTTTCATTATTTATTTGTGACAGCAGGACGAGTATGTGAATTAGTTATACTAGTTAACTATAACAAATTTTATTATAATACACATTATAAAGTATAAGTATTGCATGTTCTCTCCCTCCCTTCCCCTGCCCCCTGTCTTTTAGTGATATCAGAATATATCCATCATATTAGTTATAATTACTATGACAGCAATTATATCATCATCAGCAAAATTTCCTGCAGCCAATGGTGGAAGTAGTACTTTTACTTCAGTAAAAGTACCAATACAACAGTGTAAAAACACTCTTTTATAAAGTCTGCCTTCAAAATTGTACTTGAGTAGATGTACACTAGTGTTAGAAGCAACATGTACTTAAAGTATCAAAAGTAAAAGTAATCATTATGCAGAATGACCCATTTTAGAATAATATATTACTGCAATATAGTTATTGATGCATTAATGTGTAAGCATCACTTTAACCTTCCGGCTGGTAACAAATTTATATATTGTTAGGTAGCTTAAATTATAATAAAACATCAGATTATGTTTGTCAATTACTTTTTGAATCAATCATATGACTAGTCAGATAAATGTAGCGGAGTAAAAGGCACAATATTTCCCTCTGATCTGTAGTTGATTGAAGTATTAAGTAGTATAAAATGGAAATAGGGAGGTTAAGTACGTCCAAATTGTACTTTAATACTTAAAGTTAATGAATTTAGTTATATTCCACCACTGCCTACAGCTGAGGACAAGACATTTTATTCAGTCCGTAAAGCACCAGTGTCCAGCAGGTTTCTGTTCCTCCTTGATTATAATCCATAACTGGCCCAGTTACAACAAAAACCTGGATCACACGAGCCCTTGAGGATCAGATTCCTAGTCTGTCCTGCTGTAAAACAGTCACATTAAACAACATTGATAACCTGGATGCATCAGAAGCCTGGCTGAAAGCGTCGAGACATCATAAAAGGTTAAGTAATCTCAGGGCAGATGTTGTTGACTGCCGGTCTGTGTCCGCCACAACAAGCATAAATCGTCTTCTCCTCACTCCTCCCCTGTTCTAAAGCAGGACCTTAGAACAACTGGTAGCTGTGGTTTTGGAGAATTGCTCCAGACTGGTGAACATCCAGTCTAATTACATGTTTCTTTTGCACGGTTGAAATCCAAAGTGAGGTTAAACAAGGAATTCTGTAATCTTATTTTAGGCCTAACCATATATGCACATCCAGGAAGCAATTATGAGTCTCATGGGGGAAATATAGAAGTCTTTATTTAGGTTTTCTACTGTACATGCCCTATTTCCAAGAACCTGTCCTGTTTCATCATGTAACAGAGGACAGCAGGTTATAAAACATGCTTTGAGTGTATGATTAGTGTGTTTAGCCTTAATGTGCATGTATGACTTCATTTATGTGAAGTTGTCACAACTTCAAGCCGCCATATTATGAAGATAAGTTAATTGCTTTCCATTTTAGGTCGTCTAGACAAGCATGTTGAATGTACCCTTGAGCAAGGCTCTACCTCTCACCTGTTCCTTGTAATTAATTTTTAGACAACAATAAAACTCCCACTATTGGGAGACTAGACAGTAAAGGAAAAAAAAAAAAATCCATTTCACCGGAAACAAACATGGCTTCCTCTCTGAGTGGGTGAGCTTGTTTTTTCAACAGGCCACAAACCCTATGGTTTAGTATGCTGAACTATATTTCACTGAAGACTTGAGAGGGGGTGGAGGAAATTTAGTGACTGAATGAAACAACTGTATGTGTGTGTGTATTTGTGGTGGGTGGGTGTGTGTGTCTGTCTGTGTGTGTGTGTGTGTGTGTGTGTGTGTGTGTGTGTATGCAGTCATTATCGTGCCAGATTGTGTTTGTTTTGAGCTTGCTCTGCAGAAAAAAATACACCTTGGCGTGTCGACAGTTCAGAGACATCCGGAAGGAAGTGATGCAATCATGTCAATTAAGGTTCCTTATATACAGTCGTCCTGGAGTTTCCTACAGCATATCCACACATCGTGCTTTTACTGCCTCGACTGCCAGCTTCAATCTGTGCCTCAGAATAGACACTGGGTTGTCCTGTTTGCTGCTACATCCACTGAGCAAGGACCACTGACAGCATTTCTCACACTAGCTCTGCATCTAAAGGACAAAAAGGTAAATTGATGATATGACTGATTGTAACTTGTTTTTCACTCCATGCTTTGGTTCATAACTTTTCTAGCATGCAGTCTTACTCCATGGTGATTTACTACACTTGGTTAAGATTAGTCCAAACTTTCAATGCTATTGTATTGTTAAACGTGTTTTTAAGTTTTTTTACTTAATATTTAATCACTTTGCATTTTGAAGAAAGTTGCTCACAAGCATGTTTTGTATTTTTAGATTGTTTATTAATGTTTTTTGTACATTCTGTGTTGTTATGTTTGCAAAACCAGTTTCAAATTTCCCTTGAGGGACAAAGTATTTTAAATTGGGTTTAATCAAATTATCATACACTTTATGTCTGTTGCAGAATGAGGGTTATCATCGTAACATTTTGCCTGATTGGAACAGTTTTTGCCAACCCGGTAAGTATGAAAACCAGAAAACAAAACTCTTAAAATAGGCTCTTAAATCTTAACAATGTGCAATTTCATATGGATTTAGCAAAGCTTCTAAAACGCCTGATTGATTCTACAGATGAATTTACGTAAAATGCTAATTGTAAATCATGTCAAAGAAACTAAAAAGCTAAACGGCATCAAGTTCTCTGTTGACACGCTCTTACATGTAATTAATACTGTCATTGACTCTTCCAGTTGCAGCCATAATAGCATTAGTGGAAAAAATCATCATCTTTGTTTCTTTTAGAGTTTAATTTTTGCAACATGAGCATTACTACTATACACCAGCAAAGCAGGAAGGCTCAGTCGTTGAAGAAGCAGCATCCAGATCACTGCAGACCTTGTGCACATCAAGAAACCAAGAAACTAGGAATACAAATTATTCTATTATTTTCTTGTCTTAATCATGACCTGTGATTTCTTCCTGACAGATTTCATTCAATGCTCTTGTGGATTCAAATGAGCTTGGCTCAAACACGGTGAGTGCTGTCTGAATTTAGTCCCCTCACATTTGACTCTTGGTGTTACGGCGCAGGCACTCGACACTGTTTACACATAAATCTTTTGAGTGCAGTCAAGTTGGGATCCTCTGACACAATCAGCAGAAAACCTAACAATAGGTGCGGTTACTCTCCAGACCTCAAGACCATTTCAGACACTATTGTTTACTATACTGTAAGTCTGGACTCGTTTATGTAGCAATAGCACGGTTGATATGAACGAATCCAAAATGAATGTGATGGTTGTTGGTGTCGCAATTATAAGGTATAATTAAATATATTGTGGTTTGTGCTTACTTTGTTTTTCTTTCCTAGACTGAAAGTTTGTCTGCTTCACAGTCGTCTGAAAATGACATCTCACAGCTTCAGGTAAAGTATACATTTTTCCCAGGAATGAGAAAATGATTATTTTCTCGGGCAGATGACTTTTTGCATCACTCATGCTGATTTTCACCTAAATGGATGTGTATTCCTCTTTCTTTGCAGAGCTCTGAAGATACCACATCAAGTCAAGTAAGTAATTTTGATTTGTTAAGCTTTCTGCATGAATCAAGAAGAAAAATATAGCATTTTGATCTAACAATGTGCTGTACAGCTGTCTGAATTCACCTTATATATCTTTTCAGAGTCAGAGTTCGGAGTCAGAATCACTTGAATCCACATCGGAGGACACGGTGGGTTGGATCATCACTCTTTTACTTTATTGTCATCAGCAAGCTACATTAAGCAAAGCATGTTATTGCTGGGTTCATAAGTTGTGGCTGTAATAGTGCAAACTCTAATCATAAATATGAAAATAATTGTGATAAAATAGAATTGAAGTGAAAGGAAAAATAAAGGAGAGATAGAAAAACCAAAGCATTTATGTTAATAAAACAAAAGAAATACGATATGTGTACTTTCTAAAATGTTTCTTTTGCACAAACAGACTTCAGAGGAGAGCAACAGTCAATCAGATGAGAACCAGGTAAGGCCTATTAAATTATTTTTTTTTGTCAAACCTAGTATGTTTGCCAGCTGTTAATGCATGGCTCATCATACATCTGGTCTTAGCCCATTTTATTTGCTGTGTTCCCACAGACAGACTCTATGGCTGAAACCAGAGACAACAGCATGAGCAGCGAGGAGAACGTTCGAAGGGTGAGATAAACATTTTGCACTTGGTTTAAACTATGTCTTGCTTTAGCTGGGGTGACAGCTCACTGACACTCTGCTCTGCTTGTTCTCTGAATCAGAGTGGGTTTGCAAGTGTCACCAAAGCCCTGAGCGCTGAGGACAACAGCACGGAGGTCACTCAAATCTCCGACACGAACCTGCCGCTGGTGGAGAATTCCAGCGTCAGCAGTGACACCACCAGCGAAAGCTCAGAAACCAATGACCTTACTGGCGTGACGGCCACCAATGCCACCAACGACAGCAGCGAGAGCAACAGCAGCGAAAGCAACGAGACCAGCGAGAGCATCGAAGACAGCAGCAACGCCAGCGACAGCAATGAGCTGGCACAAATCAAAACCCAGGACTGTGTGAACGGAACTCAGAGCTGTGAAAGCGATGAGTATTTCTTCCAAGACATTGGAGACGATGCTCATTACCCAGCAGGCAACCTGATGGTGCCAGAGGAGACTGAAAGGGAGTTGCACCTCAGGAGATGATGCAACTCTGTGTTTCTCTCTATGAACTACAACAGAATTATATGACCTGCCTGAAAACCTCAGGATGACAAATTTGCTCTTGCCAATTGCTTCTGAATGTTTAATTTGGCATTATAATGTTACCTGCAGCTAATTTTGTGCCTTTATTATTATTGTGACGATGATATAGCCTTAGCATTTACTTTGTTTTGATAATAATAAACAAATAATATAACCATGGTGACGGGTGCCTGCATGTTTTTATGTAATCATTTGGACATGGGTAGTAGTTGAAAGTACATTTACTCGAGTACCAATGTGCAGGTTTGACATGTTTGTGTTTAAGTGTTTCCAGTTTCTCAAATTAGAGGGAAATATTGCTTCTTCTTTTTTTTTACTCCACTGCATTTGTTGACATACTAGTTACTAATGTTACTAATGACTAGTGACTAATGACTTGCAGATTAAAATTTTATATGCAAAAATTGTGACCAGCCTCTAAATTTTGATTTTACCACAGACAAACCAACAATATATAAAGAAATTCAAATCAGCTGTGTGTTTGCATCTGTACATTAACAGTACATGATAATTTGAATGAATGGGACCATTTTACCTTTTAAACCTGTGAAAATAATTACATACAGTTTAAGTAAAAATGCAGGACTTTTACTTGCACTGACTTTTATTCTCTCCTACTTTTCTTCTATTATTAAAGTGTCCATGTTGACAGATCTGAGTCAGACCTTTGTTGTGAAAGGCAGCACATGGCCGGTTAGCTCAGTTGGTTAGAGCGTGGTGCTAATAACGCCAAGGTCGCGGGTTCGATCCCCGTACGGGCCACTGATCTTTTTGTCCAGAGCAGACATTTTTCCTTTTGAAGAAACACTTTAATCCTACTGAACAGCGTATTATTAAACCGATTTTACAGAAGCAGAATGTTAAAACTCAAATCCCGGAGCTTTGTTCATGCAGCCCTGTGTAAATAATATAAAATGAACACTAGATGGCGCCAGTCTCGCTGTGGCGTTAATGCAGGCCCTGCAAGCCCACACGTGTTTTCACTTTTTCTGCATGATTAGTGCTCTGCTCAATTTCAGATTAAACAGAATTATTCTAAGTATTACATTGCATTATCAAAATTATAAAGGTTTAAGTTAAGCTATAAAAGTGCCAAGAGAGTGAGATAAATGCCGATCAAGCACTGTGTGAACACCCACGCAGTCCAGACAAGAAGCCACAACAAATAATAATATTCTTGTCCAAGCTCTGTAGCAGTTGTTAACTTAGCAAACTTCAGCTATCACTAGGTCACAACTGTCTTAATAATATAAGACGACGTGGCACATTTCTCAGGTAAAAATTTTTTTTGAACACTCCAACACTTTTGATTACTTTTGTAATCAAAGTGTAACATCTGATCTGAGAGCGAGACAGAACAGAATAAGGCGAGTAAGCTCTAAAGCATCCCACTCTGTAATTACAATTATCTGTTTCTGAGCTGGCAATATCATAATTAGTCTTTCCAAACCAAATTACACAAGTTTTGTAGTGTCTACCTGCAACCCCTGCATTTAAAAGGCCCTGTTTGTGAAACCAAGATAATTAGTCTGGTGTCTGCTTTTTGATGTTGGTGGCTTTTTCATCATCTTGTCTTTCTCCAGCTACCAGACAAAGTTTCCCAAACTCATACACAACGGCAGCAAATTAATGTAGGATATGACATCGACCATCGTTTTAGATGTCTTAGAAGATAAAAAATACACAGTTATTAGTGATTCAAAAGTAGGCCTCCATTGGGACAATGTAAATGAAATTTAAAAACAAAACAAAAAAAACCCTCACTGGCGTTGTACTATCAGGCCTGCTGTAATTTTAAATGAAAAAAAAAAAAATCAGGATTCAGTTCTTAGAAAACATTTATTACAACACATTTGAACATGTGGGAATAATAGATGTGATTATGATTTCCCAATCCTGAGACTTGGCAAAAACAAGTCTAAATCAAACATAACTGGGATGGATCTTTGTGGTGACCCTCCTCTTAAACCTGCTGACAAATAACAAGTTGAAATGCAACTAAAGCTACAGATGGACATTGTGTTCAGGTCACATTATTACATTTTTTTATTAGAACAAGTTTTACAAAACCATATTTCAGAATTAACAGGCAAAAATAATGCCCAACACACTACAGTCCTATGTTGAACCCATAAACATCTGAGGCAATGTATCCTCACTTTCTTAGCTGGGAAAGTGAGACTTTAGGTGTTCCTTCAGAGCTGGTATAGTGGGAAGCTCTCTGCGACACATGTGACAGCGGAGAGGTAGTTTCAACAGCTCACTGGTTCCTTCTTTGACGGCAACCCTTCCATTTGTTTCAAGCATCTGAATGACATCTGCAGAAGAAAAACTAAGTGTGTAACTACAAATATGCAGTAATGGACACAATGTAATACTGTGGAGCTTCAAGTTAACAGCCCATAAAACACCATCAAAAACATCTAATTTGCTCTCACCATGAGACTCAATGAAATAGTCGGTTGTGAATGAGTTCCAGTGCTTTTTGTTCTTTAAACAAGGAGAGTCAAAGTCTTGGCTGATCACATGGAGGTGTACATGACTGTAAAAGAGAATATACAAGAAAGGGACAAAAAAACACTGGAAAAGTTGTATAACAAAAACACGTGGAGGAACATCTCTCAACTGATCAGGTTAATTTGCAACAGGTTAGTAACATGACTGGGTATAAAAAGAGCATTCCAGAGAGGCTGAGTCTCTATTAAGTAAAGATGGAAAGAGATTCACCACTCTGTGAGAAACTGCATGAGCAAATAGTTCAACAATCTCAGAATAATATTTCTCATCGTAAAATTGCAAAGAATTTGGGGATTTCATCAAAATGTTTTCCAGTCACTGTATTTTCTGTCATTTTTCGTCAAGCCTATAACTCTTACCACTAAGTGGCAGTAAAGTACAAAGTGCACCACACTACACAAACAGGGACGAAGCAGTGTTGAGGCAGCTCTGGGTAGAAGTAAAGTTTTTCAATTTTGATCTAAAGCTACAATATGTGACTGTACAGTACTTTGGCTGTAATGTGTAAGGCAGAGCAAGGCAACTGTGTTTTATAGCACATTTCATATGTAATACATTACAAGCAAGCAGAAAATACAGTATAATATAAACCATTTAAAAGGAAAAGACAGAGAAACAAAAACTTGACAGGTAAAGAGGTAAAAGCAAGGCGGAAAATGATGAGTGATTAAGGTTCAAATCAAATGCAGCTGTCAACATAAGGTGAATCTTAGAGCTTAGACTAGTGTTACATAAAAAGGTTATAACCTGGATTCCAGTATTTGTATTAATGCTGCACCATTCAAACAGGGATGTCTCACCTCATACTGGGAATGGCATGGTACCCTGTGCGGAAGCGTAGCGAGTATACATCTGGAGACTGCTGAATCATCTGGTCAGCAACTTGCTGCATGTGTTTCAACAGGTCACAGTGCTCCTCCCGTAAGGCCTTCAGACTGGAAATGGACTGCCAGGGGAGGACCAGCCAGTGGTACCGAGCTTTGGGATATTTGTCTTTGATTACTACAACTTTATCATCCTTGTATACCTAGAAAAAAGTAGAGAGTGATTTTTAACATTCCCAGTCAGACTTAACAATAAAGTTAAGCGGTCACAAATCCTGCTGGGAGCCAGATCAAAAAGCATCAGACCTTCTGTAAATCTTTTTTTTTTTTTTACAACAGCTACCTGCATCTTTGGGTCTTGCATTGAGGCCTTCAGACCTTGGCTCCAATGTCCAAAACTTTCCTGAAACAAATTTAAAACATGTTTTTTTTTTAATATAGAAGAACCCATACCAGCTCTCTAGAAAATCCATACAAAAGAAAACCAATGTGGACATCATAAAAATGACATTTTAAATACGTGCACACCCATTTCTTGTTCGTCTCTTACACTGCTTTTAGTGTTTTCTCCAGGGCTGACTGACACAGACACCTTTTCTGGTTGTTTGGTTGCTTTCATAATTGGAGCGTCTCTGTCCTCTGAAGCTGGCTCTCGTGGTCTTTTGGTGCCACTGTGGTCCCCAGTGGGATCTTCCTTGAACTGTATCGTGTATTGGTAGAGTTGATTGACAATATGAAGCTGCTGTCCGGGCTTCATTTTGACCTCATTACCCTTACCCACCACTACAGAGTCAATGGAGGTGGGGTTTAAGCCCAGCTTTGGAACAAAGAGGGGAGATGAGACACAGAGTGGTAAATAACCAGTAGGACCTTTGATCACTGCAGGTAGGCTTAACAGAACAGTAATTCTTAAATTCAATAGCTCATGACATTGAAGGTATGTAATAACACTCAGCATAAAAAATGCTTCACAATGCCTTATGAGTTTCACTGACAAAAAAGAATGTTCCTTGTTTCTTACCTGTTTAACTTTGACATAACCTTTGTTGCATTCTGCTTTCAGTTCAACTGGTTGAGAAGGGATAACATTTGCACAGATTAAAGTTTGTTTTTAAATCTTTTTTTTAAAGATTTTTTAAAGATTTCTTTCAATCTTATATGAAAAACATAAAAGTGAATAGTCCATGACAATTATTTAAACAATGTTATATACAATAAAATAACTTACCAGGGAACTTGTAATTTAGATCAATTAAAATTATAATTGTTACAGAAAGGTGGGGTAAGATAAGGTAGAGAGGCTAAAATGTAGAAACTGGCATCTATATATGGTGTTTGACTAATATCAAAAATACGATGTGAAATTATTTATATTTAGATTTGTGGAAAATATGAACATCAAACAATACATTATGGTAATACAGACAGACATTTCTACAAATTATATCAAACATAAATCTAGCACCTTTTTGCAAAAAACGTTTAAACTTCAGATAACCTATTTCTATGTGTAATGCATAAAATATGTACAATATATGAAATTATCTTCTGCTTCTCACTTGACCTTAATTTGGGTTGTATGATAATCACCATTTTTGTTATATGTTTGGCCAACACAAATTTTCTTACATGTCAAGCCAATAAACGAAACTGAAATTGAACTGAAACTCAAATTAGCAGAAGGAACATTTCACATCAATATCAGTTTTAAACTTGTCTCATGCTTCATTGGTGACATGTGTGACATTTTCCTATCTTTTCTTTTTGTGAAGTTTAAGCTACTTGCTAACTCAACCAGTGTATCAAACAGAAGTATATCACTATATTACCTTGCTGTCGGGAGCACTTTTTGTCTTTAATAGTCGTTTCTGGACCTCGACCCAGGACAACTGCCTGTAGGTGAGGCAGCCGAATGGGTTTATGATTGCCCTCCTCGCTGATAAGCCAGCAAAGTGGCATATTATCAACTTATGCAGCGATTTTAACAAAAGCTGCAAAACCGCTGCTACGCACGCTTGTCGTGGCGTCGTGTGGTCGCAGGAAAGTGACGTCACTGGAGCAGCTTTTTCGCCATGGTCGAGGCGGGTTAGAAGCTTCTGGAAGAGCGTCTGTGAACTGAGGTGTCATCTGAGCTTGTGAGGATTCAAAACATTCATACAAGGTTGGAAACTAATTATTTGACTGTACATGTTTGGTTTGTGCTAGTGTCACGTTTATGTTTTTTAGCGTGACGTTAGAAAAACAGCCAAGCTAGCGTGTTAGCATCAGGCTATCAGTGGTTGGGCTAAACTAAAGTGCTAGCTAAAGTACGCAGGGCCTGATAGATAAGAAACCTTCTTACTGTTTCCATCATGATCAGGGTAACAGGTAGTTGGTAATGTATTAGTATTATTTAATAGTCATATGAACCAAAAGTAGACAAATGGTGGTCATGTAGTTCGTGATTGAGCCTCTGATTTGCGGGAAAAATTAATACAAGTGACCAAAACAAGCATGACGTGTAATAAGTAGTTTATATTTGAACCTCTCTGTTGTCAATTTCTTCTTTTACACTTTCAATCTTGTAATTCATGTTAGTCTCATTGTCCAAATAGAAAACATACAGTTAATGATAAAATAGTTGAATACTGGTGGTGGAATGTAGCCAAGTACTTTTACTCAAGTAGTGTACTTAAACAAATATGAGATACTTGTACTGTATTTTCGTTTTTTCTGTTTTAACCTACTTTGTACTATTACTATATTTCGGAGGAAAATATTGTTCTTATTACTCCACTACATCTATCTTATAGTATTAGTTACTAAGTTATTTTACAGATTAAGAGTTTATATGTCAAACATGTGATCTGCTTATAAAATATGCTTTGTTATAGATTACAGTGTACATTGTATACAGTTGTAAAATTAGCTCTACCTTGATAACATTTAGATGCTGTTTAGACAATAGTGAATCAGGAATAAAATTCTCATAACAAATATATAGTAAATGTCATGACTTGAATGAAGCCTTTTTGCATCATAAGTATGTTTATGATACTTCAAAATAAAACCCAGGCATTAAACATAATCTGAGCTTCCAATAAATAATGAGCGTAACACATTTGTTAATCTTGCACTCTGACAGTTGTTTTTACACAGTTTCTATTCAGCTATTTTCAGTTTCAATTCTCTGTAACTGCTTTTAAATGGAGGGGAGGGGGCAAGGAGAGCATGACTCCTATATAATTTGCATACTAAGGTGAAAATGTCACTCTTCCTGAACCTGATGTCAGCTCCAAACCCTCTGGCATGATGCACACCTACAAGAATGGTCTCCACGAGTTCACCTGGAACTCCCAAACCTCAAGGATGTTAACTCTGTCTCTCTGACGTTTTTTCACATAGAACCGGTACACTGGAACAAGCCGTAATGTTGGCTAACTTTAGGTTCTATGTGAAAAAACAACAGAAGACAGAAACAGACTTCAGAGTTCCAGGTGAACTTGTGAATGCCATTGCCATAAAAAAGAATGACATAAAGACAAAACTTAGAAGATGGTCATTGGAAAACACATTGGAATGCAAAAAATATATAAGATAATACGATTGTAAGTGCATGGTCAAAAGATTAAGTGTGTTATTTGTTGGAAGTTTATATGATGACATGCTTTGTTTTTGCATGTAATTTGCTCTCTTGCCTCTTGTCACAATGGCATGGCACAGCCTTGTATTGACTTAAAAACACATTTGTTTCCATTCAAATCCTCACTGTGTTGTTTTGCTGTTAGTTGAGAGGCTAAATATTGCCAGGCACGGTCATGCTGTTACGATTTTGTTAGGTGTTGAAGGTTGTTTAAGGGCTAAACCTGAGCTAAATATTGAAATACTGATTGTGTTTTACCTTTCTTTTACTTTTCCAAGGTTATCCATTAAAGACAACCATGGTTAAGGAAACAGGCTTCTATGACACATTGGGTGTAAAGCCTAATGCTACTCCTGACGAGCTGAAAAGGGCCTATCGTAAACTAGCCCTGAAATATCACCCTGACAAAAATCCTACTGAAGGAGAGAAGGTAAGTACCTTTTTATTACACTCACAAACATTAATATTAAGAGCTGTATTTAAATTTCCTTCCATAGAAATGACAAATTTTGCAATGGAAATTTCCTCAACAGTTGAACTGGCCTCAGTAAATCTATCAGATATCACTGAATGAAATTATGTAGTGGGTCAGATGAAATAGGGTATGAGTTGTTTTTAGTTAAATCTGTTTTTGTTGCTCTTTGGTAGATTTGTCTAAATTTTCTGGTTTCATAAGTAGAGGCCATATAAAAGTAATATTTGAAGAGTTCAGTCATTATCTGACTTGAGAGACAGAGTTGAATATGTAATGTCAGCAGTTCTATATTGCCAGAAAGGTTTTGATCCTTTTCAAAGAAGTATGTGTTTTTGTTTCTTTATAGTTCAAACAGATCTCACAGGCCTATGAGGTGCTGTCAGATGCCAAGAAAAGAGAGCTATATGACCGTGGAGGTGAAAAGGCTATAAAGGAAGGAGGGACCACTGGTGGTGGTGGCGGGAGCTTTGCATCGCCCATGGACATCTTTGACATGTTTTTTGGTGGGGGCAGTCGGATGCACAGAGAGCGAAAAGGTACAGAAATATTAAACAAATAGTCCCTAAGCTGAGATGATGTGTTTGTATTTCTGGTTTCAAGGTTTCACAGTCTGATTGAGTTACATGAAGCAAACGCCACAGCCAGTTCTATTGAGGAGGAAGTTGCAGTGTTGAACAAAAGGTTTTCTATTTGTGTGCAATCACATTGTAACTGAAACACAGACAGGGTTGTCAAACAAACATGACAAAAGTTCAATTCAGTTCAATTCAATTCAAAGAACTTTATTTATCCCTGAGGGGCAATTTAAGATAAAATAACAATTTAATAAAGTTTGAGAGAGTAATCAACTGTCTTATTTTTGACTGCAGTTTGTAAAAAGGAAAACTATTCTGAGCCTCCAGTAAAGAAGTAAACATACAGCTGCTCCCCTTCTATCAGCCAATGTCATTGTGAATTTCCCCACTGTGGGATGAATGAAGGTTTATCTTATCTTATCCTCCATCATATTTTATTTGTGATTGAGGATTGGTAGCAGACGTTTGGGCTTGTTTATTTAAACATGTATAGTATGTAATATGAAAGAAACCATAGGAATCAAACACAAGGCTTGATGAAATATTATAAATTGCCAACTTTTTGTCTAAAAAACAGTATTGCATTCCAATTTGTCTTGCCCCAGGAAAGAACATTGTTCATCAGATTTCAGTGACGCTGGAAGACCTTTATAATGGAGCTACAAGAAAACTTGCTCTCCAGAAGAATACTATTTGTGAGAGATGTGAAGGTATGTCTTTTTGCTATGTGAGTTATTTTTTGCATGCTCTTGTTAGCGTCCGTCACTGGACTTAAGTAATCTGAGCAGGCTTTTCAGTATACAGAGGCCATGAAAAGACTCTTTGTCCAATAACAAAAGGAGTCAGTCTTGTAAGTGTAATCCAGTCCTTGCTCCCGCAGTTTTATATAATAAGCCCAACCTAAAGCAAAAATAGATTTAATCTTTGTTATCCTGTGTGGTGTGTGGTTTATTTCTCTTGGCAGGTCGTGGGAGTCGGAAAGGAGCTGCACAGATGTGCATGACTTGCCACGGCACAGGCATGCAGGTCCGCATGCACCAACTGCTGCCAGGTATGGTCCAGCAAGTGTCCACAATGTGCCACAGCTGTCAGGGCCAAGGACAGAGAATCAGCCACAAGGACCGCTGCAAAGCATGCGGGGGTCGAAAAATCATGCGCCAGAAGAAGATTTTGGAGGTTCACATCGACAAAGGTGAGAGTGAACAGAGAGTTTATCTGAATGCATCTGTGACTGATTGAAGAGGGAACTATGAAACTAAATATTGTACATGCATCACCTGGTTACTTACCTGCCACAGGAATGAGAGATGGCCAGAAGATTGTTTTCCATGGAGAGGGAGACCAGGAGCCAGGAATTGAGCCAGGTGATATCATCATCGTCTTGGATCAGCGAGAACATCCACATTTCACCAGGTAATATATTCTCTGTGATCAGGTGTCTTTTGTTTCTGATATCATTTGTGTCAGTAGGTGGAGTGACAATTTGATTCTTTTCCAATAAAAGGAGAACAATGTGTGTAGGCAATACATACAATATGTATGGAGAATATATAGGCTATTAGTAGAAGCACTGTTTCTGGCCAGGAGAGGTCAGTAAAATCTAAATTATTACTCAGAGTCTCAGTTGATTCACTTTGCAGTTGGACATAATAAAACCAGAAGAATTGCATTTTAATTAAATCTACACTTATTAGTTGCTACCTACCTCAAACTTGTTCTTGCTCTTGTCATCAGGAAAGGAGAAGACCTGGTCATGTCCATGGAGTTGCAGCTGGTTGAGGCTTTGTGTGGTTTTAAGAAGCCTGTTCAGACACTGGACAACAGAACTCTCCTCATCACCTCACATTCAGGTAAAGCAAGCCCCTTAAAATGTCAATTAGACATAATGCCTGACGGTGCAGTGTCCGACTAGGGCTGCACGATTAATCGTTAAAAGATCGCAATCACACATGTACGTGATCTCATTTCTAAACACGGACGATTCTTAAGCATTTTATTTCACGGGCTGCATTATAAACCAATGCCCCCAAACGCAGCACCACCGCTGCCTCCTCCCTCAACCAATGGTAAAGCATCTTTACAACACGTGAGCCTGCTCCTGCTGCTGCCGGCTGCAGTTGAGTGAGCAAAGAGTGAGTAAGAATTACGGCGGAGGAACTGTGGTAAGGAGAGTGAAATGGATGAAAACCCCAGTGGTAGTGGCGAGAATCACCCACCTGAATATCGTGCCAAAAAAAGGTTCGCATTCGGCGGTGTGGAGGCATTTCAGATTCAAGCCGGACGATGACAAACAGTCTGAGGTGCATTGTAAAGTGTTTCGCTGTCATTGCAGCACCGCAGGGCAACACTACAAATCTCTCCAATCACCTTAAACGCCACCACAAAGTACAGTGCAATAAACATTTTGTGAAAAAAATCGTGCCAGAGAATCATGATCTCAATTCTAAGCAAAAAAAATTGTGATTCACATTTTTGCCAGAATCGTGCAGCCCTATGTCCGACATAACATTTTTTCCCATCTACAACAAAGTTGTTGCTGTTTTCCATCCAGGAGCCCCTCTTTCTTCCATAGCCTTGCATGTTTCTTTCAATTCAAGGTTACCTTTTTTTTTTTATCACAGGGGAGTTGATCAAACCTGGAGACACGAAGTGCGTCTTGAATGAAGGGATGCCGATGCATCGCAGGCCATTTGAGAAAGGACGTCTTATTATTCACTTCTCTGTAAGACTTTTTTCAGACTTTTTATTTTTTGTCTTGTTTCACCAGTAAAATACCAACAAACAAAAAAGAGAAGTCATCATTTTTACACACAAACATGGTTGTAGTAATCAAATTGTTTTTGGTTGTTTCCTGTTAGGTGGTGTTTCCACAAGCCAACTTCCTTCCCCAGCAGAAGCTGAAGGAGCTGGAGCGCTACCTCCCAGAAAAGCTGGATGCAGAGCAGCCAGACAGAATGGACGATGACCTGTACATCTATGCCGACCTGGAGGACTGTGACTTTGAGAACAGAAAAAGACACAACCATCAGTACTACTACATGGAAGAAGACGACTGCACTGGAGGCGTTCAATGCCAGACGTCTTAAATACCAACTGGCTTGCTCTTATACCAGAAGTCCATACCCTCATCTCTAAAGCAAAGCACCTTTTTGGAATTTTGTGCACTTTTTATGTATTTACTTCTCTTAAAATCGTAACTGTTTACTTGTTTTTTTCTTTTCAAGCTGAATCACAAAACATCTGTCCCACCACCCTCCTGATCTGTTGTAATACTTTTTGGCTGGAGTAGAGCATCTTAAATGTACAGGACTAAACTTGGATTTGTGTGAATGGAATTCCTCCTCATCTCTGGGACTTTATTTTATTTTTTTAATTTTTCCACTCACACTGTGATTAGAGACGAGGGCTGGTATTACAGGGGCTTCAGAGGAAAGAAAAACCTCTTTGTCTAAACAAAGACTGACAGCTTTTCATGCAGTTACACTAAAACAGATGCCAATATTAATATGAAAATAACCTTTTTTATAGTGTTACTAAATCAGTTGTTGTGAACCACTTGTTGATGACTTGTTCAATCTGTTGTATGTGAAGACTGAGTCCTCGGATGGAGTTGGAGAGTGATGTGTATTGAGACTTGAGTTAAAACATTTATGCTGTTGTACCCTTTCAAGGGCTATTTTCTAGACATTTGTAAACAATCGTGAAAATGTGACAAGAACATGTGAGTTGGGGGAAAGGTAATGATTCAAACATGGCAGTATGTAGGTTCAAGCCACTAAACTAGATTATTCCAACTAATATTTAAATTTAGTTGAATATTTTTCCTTTGGAGCTGCAGTCAGTTGTCTGTGGTGATGTTGCGCATTTGTTTTGGAAAGTGGAACATGTCATGTGTATATACAGCTGAATTTGATATGAGCCAAATATGTCTGCAGTTAATGGTAGGTGTTCAGAAACAAAAGGTCAAAGATGATGGTGTGACAGTGGTGTTTAAAACAATGAACAAATCAGGGAGGTTTTCAAGAACTTAACTCAAACTAAAACTACGTGTTTTAGGATGAGTCTGTGTTCCAGATTTTTTGTGTTTTTTGGTTTTACTTAAAGGTAAAATTAACCAGATAACTCAATAAACAGGCCCCTAAATGAAAATTCAGTGCCAAGCTGCACCCAAGTTTTACAAAAAAAAAAGTGGCTAATGTCTAGGTTGTTGTTTTAAAGGTTTTCTTGAGATTATTTTAGTTATATGTGATTAAAATCATTAGACAATTAAGACTTCAGTTATTTAAACCTGAAATTTAATTGCAAGTTTTAATCAAACTAGCAAGATAAACCTGTTAATGGATGTTTGCTCATGTTGGCCCACAAGCTATTAAGTGTGTCTTTTGTCATATTTGTAGTCTGAATCGTAAATGCCAAATGGATTGGTGGAAGGTTATGGAGGGACTTACACCAGATACCTCATCGAAGTGTCTGTCTGTTTGAAAGCCTTATCATAACTTAACTTGAAGCAGTGATAATGCAGGTTTCTTTTCTTTCTTTGCCTTGGACATTTAAAAAAAAAAAACTATGCTCATCAGAAAGGAGATTCCTTCAATAGTTTGACAATTGCTCTTGAAGCAGATGCAAATTCATGGGTACTCATTTTGTCAGGTGAACTCAAAATATGTGTTGTCAAGTTCTTAATTTGACTGTATGCATATTAGGACCAATGATCTACTTGTTTATGCTCGTGTTTTCTAATTAAATTCAGTTTCATGGTCTCTCTAAATTGTGGTATTACTGTGTGTGAGTGATATTTTGTAACATTTAAGAGAAAATTACAGAGGACAAGCATTTTGGTTTGACCTTCTCCTGATGATGTTTTTAAAGTCAAAAGCTTGAAACAACAACCTCAAACGTTTTTTTTGTAAACAATCAGCATTTTGTAGTTTTGTATCATTTTATTTTATACCAAGACAATATTTCTTAAAGGTTACGAAATATTGCTATAATACTAAAATACAAACACATAATCTACACAAGAGTTGAAACAGTTAGTAGAAAATAAATTGGCAACTACATTGATAAGTGTATGTGCAGTAGTGTGTTAGTAGTGAGTAGGAGCTATCGCCAACTATCACTGTGGTGCAGAGTTTAGCAATGTGACAGCTGAGGGGAAGAAACTGTTCCCGAGCCTGCTGATCCTGGAAGAGTCCTGAGATCTGTGGGGTTTGGACTGTCGGTTGCGCAAAAACAAAAAACAACAGTTTCAAAATGGTGGACATTTCTCACTGTTTTCTGACACGTTATGGACCAAACGATTAGTCAATAACTCAAGACGTATGAATTACATAAATTGTTAATTACAGGCTGAGTCTAAACCATGAAATACAATCATGTGGCAACAAAGAAATAACTTCAGAAGAAAAATGTACAAAAAGTTGTCAATAACCTCTGATAGTGATTTAAAAAGTTATATTTGGATTATTAGATACTTTTCTCTCTTTTTGGAACTACAAGTGAAAAATGTATTTGCTCATACTTAAAACAACACACAAACAATGGCAACTGTAAAGGTTTTTGAATTTTATTGATAATCATTCTTGACATGACTGGCAGTATTATATACAACATAATGAATATACAAAGTAGAGTGTAATGACTAAACATTATTTTGCAACAGTGATATATGGATGATGAGACAGATGATAGATAGTACCAGATACTGTAGTACAAATAATAAATACTGGTCGAGGCTGTAGCTCTGTTTCTTGCAGGCATACACGTCCTACTGATGCACAAGAACACTGATTACAGTCAATGCAATAAACTAACAATAATGTTAAAATACATTTACTTTACACACACAGGATACAGAATGTGTCACTGGAGCTTCACTGATGTTCATCTTTAGTCATCATGCATATTTTTACGAAGTACTAAAGTTAGTGTCGAACCACATTTGGACAGTGTACTGAGGTAGCATGCAGGGGACATAGAGGACAAATCATTACATCTGAATCATAATCATTGAGTCCAAGTTACAAAAGTATTATTACAAACCAAAGCTGACAAACTCATATACCTGATATTGTTTGTTTATGCCCAAACAAGAGGCGTTTTTTATTATAAATATTTTCACGACAGTTCACCATCATGCATTTTCATGTCTAATAAAGACAGAAGAGATGAAAATGGGGATTTAAACTGCACTGGTGAAGCTGGATCCATGAGGAGGTGTGTGTACGGTATAGAGGACCTAGACAGCGCTCCAAAGGTTTATGAAGCAAAGACCCTACAAATGAATCATCCTACATCATACTCTGTGTCCTGCACTTGGGTCCACCCTGACATTTACCCACTTGTTTACTTTTTCATTTGCCAACAGTATTATTTTGCCACTTTCCCAGTGTGTAGTTAAATCTTTCTAATCCATCATCAGGCATAACAAGTGCTCACATTGGCTCTACTGTAATTCTCAACTGAACTTGCTGACACATTTCATTTCAAGACCAATTAATTGCTGAGGTTCCAATTTTATTCTTGACCTTGGAAACTGCGGTTCAGGAAACAATTTCCCCACATGGTCCATTTGCTTTCCAGTTATTTTCCAGAGTTGAAAATGTTATTTGGAAGCGCTGGCTTTTGAGCCAACATTAACAGGAAGTCCTTAAAGTGCTCAGAAAAACTTTTTAACATCTACATTTCCAAGATAACTGGAAAAATCTATCTGCTGACGAAGATCATGTGATATGACCTAAAGCTCCAGAACTGCTACCCAATGAACCTCGTGATGAGGTTGTTCTCTTAATCAATGAATTTACTGATGGATTACTGTATCCATCTTTTTTTAATTACATGGAAATGAATGCATTGCTCTATAACCATGTGTGCGGCTCTCTGGGTCCTCCATATCACGATGCAGGTGACAGTTTAAGGTTTCCATAGCCTGAGGAGGCCGTCCTCGCTGTATGTGGCAATCAGATTCTCATGTGGGTGGTGAGTGATGCCAATTACATCTTTCTCGTGAACCTGTCGGTGCAGAAGAACACAGATCAGCATTAAATACAGACAACAACAACAACAACAACAATTATGCTCTGCAGGTATTTTCACTAATAAACATTATCATCGCTGTTGTCATCAGCCTCATTGTTCCTTTGTTAACCCCCAGTTGGATTGCTGCACAGCAGTGACATAGAGTGTCAAGTGAGACAAAAAATAAAACACTGGCAGCCCAGTATTTTTAATAAATCACATTTCACATGAGTGTGGGTGAACTGCCACATCTCACAGACTTTGACAATGATTGGATATTAGCAGCAGAGCTTACGGTCAGCGTTTTCTGCAGCTTCCCCGTCGTGTAGTTGAAGCAGTACAGCACTAAGTCCTCTCCCACACAGTAGATCCATTCCCCGCGGGGCGACAGCGTGCAGCACACAAAGTCGGCTCCCTCCTTTCTATCTGAGCTGAACGTCTTCATAGTCTGAGGAGGAAGAGGAGAAGATTGTGTTGTGTATCGTGTGGGCACTTGCAGTACAGTAAAATACTGATACCTACAAAATAAAAGATAAAAATGATGGAAAGAATGATGTAAGTTAACTTTGCTGTGGTAACTATGGTGGAGTCATGTGGTCCACCACTTTGGTCCAGAGTGAAATATCTCAACAGCTATCGGATAGATTAGCATAACATTTTGTCAAGACATTCATGGTCCCCAGAGGATGAATGATTTTGGTGATCCTCTGACATTTTCTCTAGTGTCACCATAAGATAGACATTTTAGGTGTGTGTAATGTTTCCATAATTATTTTATGTACTGCAATAACTTTGGTGATCAGTTTTGTTTTCATCTAGCACCATCATCAGGTCAAAATGCAGAATCTTAATTTAGTTTTTAAAAATGAATATGAACAAGATAATACAACAAAGACGGCAGACTTGTAATATTGTAAATAAGGTAAATCTTGATATGAACGTACGTCTTGTTTATTAGATCTGAATATTGATCATGAATAGATGAGCTCTCACCTGACCGTGCATGTTCATGATGACCACCGTGTTGGTGTGGTTACAAACCACAAAGTGCTCTGGATTTTGGGGAAGGGGGATCACATTGTTGACGGGGATTTCTGATGTCCGGGACAGAGATTTGAAAGTGTGGATGCATTCACAGGATTTTGTATTCCAAATCTAAAATATTACATAAAATAAAAAAATATATAAATATTAGGCTACATCACTTTAGGCTACATTATAATACTGATGCAGCACAGACGTGAATTATAGTCACACACTTTACTCATTGTACCTTAACTGTGCCATCAGATGAGGCGCTGATGATGTGAAGTCCATCTTGAGTGAAGGATGCATCATTTACAAATGATGAATGGCCGTTTAACTCCTTTAGTGTCTTGCCTGACCTCAGCTCGTGGATTCTGAAAATGACATTGTTGAAAATATGACAGACGTAAAAGCTGCTACAAAGCGAAACAGCAGCTCATTCTTCTTGAGAGCAGACAAAACATGTTGCTGAGCAGTCGATGTGCTATTTTTAGCTCCTGTGGAGCGACTGGGTGCAGATTAGTTAAACCATAACAAAACGCCTAATGCTCACTGATTCACTCTGCATCTGGGAGGATGGTTTTGCATATGTAAACAAGTCAGACTCCCAACTCGTGGAATTGCAAGAGAAGGAACACGTTGCAGCTTTGTGCCCGAGCACATGGTCTCTCTCAGTTACACCCACACAGCACATGTGCTTCCAACACAGCGGAGAGGCTCAGCCCACACCCCTAGGAGTCAGAAATAGATACCCAACTCCTCAGCAAAGAAGGGGATTCAGTGCATGTGTGTGTGTGTGTGTGTGTGTGTGTGAGAGAGAGAGAGAGAGAGAGAAGGGAAGCGAAACACAGACGTACTTGTCCTTGCAAATGTAAATTTTAGGTACACTCCTCCTGTGAGCAACATGTGATATCAGGCATCGACTGCTGACGTCTGATATCTGCATGAAATTATGAAGCTTTTTAAAGGTTTAAAAAATATGTCTGAAGAAACAGAAAATTAATCAATACCTAAATAAATAGCAGAATTTGTAGATTAATTTGATAATACAGCTCATATTGGTCCCCTTTCTTCTAACAAAACCTATTCTTTCTTCTTCTATTAATTATGATATAATACTTCATATGTCCATTTACAGCAAAAATATGAGCCCAAATTTGACAAATCACAGAATTTCCATTAAAAATCTTCTAAAAATGTCCCTCAACTAATATGCAATGGAATTCAATTTAATGAGCCATGTTGACAACAATTTTAACTAAATAGCGATGTTCAGTTTTGGTAAAAAAAATAAAATAAATAAAATAAGATGTGGACAATACTGCCTTTACCATTCATGGACATCTTATATAACTGGTTATATATATAACTGGCATGTTTTTCAAAAAGTCATCTAGCTTTTTGGGAGGTATTCATTTACATCAATTGTGTTCAGTAAACCTTTGGAACTAGACTGAAAGAAAATGATCTTTAAAAACGTCACCAAAAACAGCAACCTCTCTGCTGTGAACTTCCCGGAAGGAAGCCACCTAAAGAGTTCTGGTTGTGAACATCACAGTGCACCCTGGGATTTTTTCGCCTAATACATTACAGTTAAGTGCTGGAGATGCTCCCTCAGTTTAGGTGCAACTAAATTTGCAACTTTCACAACTCAAAGTGCTCTATCACAACTCGAAGAAAGTAAATAGATAAACTGCCAAATCAATAAATCTAATTTAAAGAAGATTTGTTATTTGCATTTATTTGCCAATTCCTTTCCCTAACTAGTTCTATTGTCTGTTTTCTATTCCATGCTATCATTTATTTGGTTTGTTGTGGCATTGTGTTAATCCAATGTGGGTTGTATAAAGAATTCGCTGGCTTCCAGCTGATTCGTGTGCGCACCTTTGAAACTTTTGTGAATCATGTCTGAGGTCAGTGAGAGCTCTCACTTCCTCCCACCTAGACAAAGAAAGTTTTTCCACAACAAGTCTCCCACCATGTTGTTTGTCTTTTAAAACTATTATTACATCACTTGTTTATTTAATTCAATTTCATTTCCCCCATGTATAGATCTATTTAATATGAAACATGTATCTATATATTGACGTATTCATTGTTAAACACTTTCTTTATTTTTCACTGTTTACTGTTCACTGTTATGTATTTTTTTAATATTTGCAAAGCTGAGTTCTCCAAACAGAATGTGTTTACAGTAAGCCTAAATGCCAAGTTCAGCTTATATGAGTAATCTCATGAGTTATACAATATGAGTAATGTTACTACTATGGATCTGTCAGTGCCAGTGTGTCATCCATGAATTTCTTGGAGCAGATTTCTGAATATTCTCAATGACATTACACAGAGTCACTCAGCTTTTACTCGACAAAATAAATACACATTCAGATGCTCGATAGCTGCAGCAGTGTGCAGTGTGTCTACTGTGCACAGACAGCATGTTATCATTACATCCCACCTGATGGTCTGGTTAAAGGAGGCACTGAGGATCTGGTTGTTGTCCTTGGAGAAGCTCAGACAGGTCACGCCTTTGTTGTGGGCATGCTCAAACCTGCGTAGGCACAGTCCACTCTGGATCTTCCACACCTTCCACAACGCGCACATTATTGGGAGAGAAGATGTAATAAGACGCCCACTTGAATAACATTATTAACTCAGGTGATAACACTACATATCTCCTCCAATATTTCACTAGATTTACAAACAGTGATAAAGACAATATTGCAAGACAGTATTATAAGAGCTGACCTTTATTTTTCCATTCTGAGCTCCGGTTGCCAGCAGATCTGTATCCTGACTGAAGCACATACACAGCACAGCATCATCCATCATCATGAAGCTATCTTGGGCCTGGTACTTTAAATCCTAATTCATCCATGCAAAGAGAACAGAACAGAAAGACCAAGAGGACAACTTTTACACATTGTTAAAGCAATAAATACAAACAACATAAACAGACTAAAACAGTATATACAATAATCAGTTAGAATGCATAAACAGGGATTAGTTTTAAAAATATCAAAAATAAAGTAAAACAATTAATTAGAAATAAAGAATATAAGAAGTCCTGATATAAAACGTGCTTACCTTACTGATTTTACCAGTGTTAAAGTTCCAGACCTCAATGAAGCCGTCCACTGACCCGGTGATCAAGTACTTGCCATCAGGAGAGAAACGGGCGCATTCAACATGTGACCGTCGTCCAAACTGCAGGTTAAAACCACACACAGATAATCAACATTATCCTCTCGAACATGCTGGCCTATTGGGTTTTCTGCCTGCAATCTCGATGCACTAAGGAATAAAACAAAAAAATTGATATCAGGCAAACCTCAGGGAGGCATTAAGTTTTCCATCATGCTACAGTCTAAACTTGTGTAGGCTGACCATTATAACCTTGGGCAGAGAAAAGCAAGGACAAGCAACTCAGGCAGCTCCATCTGGATGCAAGTGATGAAAGCACAGCCAGAGACTAAGACAAGTGCCTTCAGGTGAGTAAAGCAATTAGTTTCGTGTCTGTGTGTGTGTGTGTGTGTGTGTGTGTGTGTGTGTGTGTGTGTGTGCACGTGTGTGAGTTTGCCAAATATATTGTGGGGTTCCTGAAGGAGAAACAGTCTTCAGTCAACATTTTGAAATGACTCATCAGTAAAAAGACTAAGTCTTCTTTGCTGTAAATGAACTGTTTACGAATACAAAAGTGTTACTATTACTACTACTATTACTGTAAATACTACTACTGCTATTTACTATCACAATTACTAATCCTAACTTGAAATGTGGAAAAAAGGTGCTATGATGTTGATGTTATATAGAGTTAAGCATATAGTACTGTGGTGGAACAAGCATCTCAAAAATTGAATTCTAGTAAAAGTGCTGCATCTTAATCTAAGGTCATAAAGGAACACTTAATACTTCAGTTTATCAGAAAAATTGAAAATCATTAAATTTGGAGATACACGGTTTTCACTGGACAGGAAGGGCATGAAAGATTGTTATCTGAAAAGCAAGTTGTAATTAAATCTGTCAGACGAAAGTAGTGGCGTTACAAGTATAAAAATAGCCTCCAAGATGTAGTGGAGTAGAAATACAAAATTGTATAAAATGGAAGTACAAACACCTAGAATTTGTACTTAGGTACAGTACTTGAGTAAATGTACTCTGTTACATTCCACCACTGATGAAGTGCAGTATATTCAATTCAATTCAATTCGATTAAAAAAAACTTGATTTATCCCCGAGGGGCAATTTAAGAAGTAAATGAAAGTATCAAGTATATGTAGTAGGACGTAGTATAATTTGTACCTTGATGTGGCGGTACAGCTGAGTTGGAAAGCTCTCTTTCTCCACATGTCTGTCCTTGTTGCCAGATGTGTCGATGGTCATTTCGGGGGAGAGATGATCCGGATACTGCTGTAGTCTCATCGACTGTGGAACAGGATGATGAAAACATGGAGTAGTTACTGGCTATTTTACTCTGCCAGTGTCAAGGTCTCAATAAACGGACTGCTAAGAAATGGCGACTTGAATATTCAAATGGTTGTATCCTTAGGAAATATACTTTTAGTCACTTCTTGATAGGCTTTTATGTGTCATATTTGCAGTAAGATGTCCTGTTGCAGTTTGAATGGCAGCTTTGTAATTTAATACAATATATCTTGTATACTGCATCTAAAACATTATCAACATAGGTTATTCATACTTTTTAGTATTGCATTAAACAAGCCAATTCTGTCCCTTGAAATATTTTACTGGCACCTGCACAAACCATTTTGGGCATCACAAAGAACCTTCAAGGGAAAAATGCACCACTCCGTCTGTTTAAGTGCCAAAAACAAAAAAAAAACTAGAGGGATGTATTTTTTTTAGGAAGTTTTGGAATCGCTGCAAAATTTGACTGTCACAAGCTTAAAGTTAAATATGGCTGTTTCAGTGCAGGCTAAACAAAGCTATAAGAATTTCAGCATATCTTACATTGTCAAACCTATATAACAAAGAATTAAATATTAAAAACAAATAAAATTGATGGTTTTAAACTCATGCACTGCTCAACGTGCTGCTCCATCAAATGAAACTTTGAAACCTCAGTTGTTGCTGGCGTCAGTTTTAAAATGAGCATATAATTTTCATAAAACAATAAAATATTTCAGTATCAACATTTGATCTGTTGTCTTTGCACTATTTTAAATTAAACATAGACTTTAAATGATTTGCAAATCATCACATTTTTTTAAATAAAAATTTTACACAGCCTCCCAACTTTTTGGGAATTGGGGTGACATTAGTTTAACTCTCAAAAACTGTGAAGCTAATCTTCTTCATTGGGACTGTGGTTGCGGTTCCATCCACCACTGTTAAGCAAATAAGATAAGAAAAGATATTCCGAGTTAATTAGTAAATTTCCAAACAGGCTGCCACTAGTGCGGCGCCAACGTGCTCCAAGTGAGCGTGTACAAACTGAAGATGCACATAAAAACAGGTGGTATGAGTGACTGGGACTCTACAACTGTCATCACCTTCAGTTTCAAATGTTAAACTGGCTGGTGCCCAGATGTTGTGACATTGCCTTTTCCTAACTGAGCCCCCACTTCAAAACAGTGAGAGGAACCAAAAATCTCTCTTGCAATTTAACCAAAACTGCCATAACTTGAAAAATGTATGTTCATGTAGCTGATTGAAAACAATATCTTTCAGGGGAGAAGTTAGGACAGTTCTGGGACCTTTTATTCACAATCAAAGAGTGCTGCATTGATTAAGAGGCTTCCCTTGTCACATAATTAGAGTGAGTTTTCAGAGGGATATTGATCGGTATACTCACGCCGACTTGTTCCAGGAGCCCCATGAGGCGAGAAGGAGGCACCACACTGACCTCCCTCACCAGCGCCTCCGCTATCGCCCTGCGCCGCTTCTCCTTGCTGCTGCCTTTCGGGTACGCCTGTAGCAGGAGGGAGAGGATGTCACTTTATAGACTCCCTACTGATGCAGCTGTTTAAAAGAAAAAAACTTTATTGTCTCACCTCACGGGGATCAAAGTAGGAGCACGTCAGCAGATTCTCCAGATGGATGTACCTCTCTGGCTGCGTCTGCTTCAACATGATCATGGGGTCAGTTTGTCTGAGCAGCGAACGAGCCGCTCCCACCTCCCTCATCTCAATGAGCTCCATCACAACCTTTTAAAGAGATCAGATCATCAGATGCTGCTAATTTAAAAACTCAAGCCAAGAAAAGCACAAGCTGATCGACAGACAGCTCACCTGCTCATAAAGATCGATAAGCGTGTTGTCGGGCAACTTGAGGGACTCGATGGCGAGCAGGACGGAGTCCCAGTGGCCGTTCTTTATGTCTGCGATGAAGCTGTCGATGCTCTCCACCGTGTTGAGGGACACGGTGGTTTCCTCCTGCAAGGTGGTCAGTGTTCGGTAGAGGTTGTTCTCCTTGAGGTACTGCATTATCAGGCGGATCACGCTGGAGAAGAAAGTTGATGTTACGACCACATGCTGACTGATAATCTCACATACAAAGCCCGTAGACCTGTAGAATAAGCCTTTAAGTGTGAAGAGTGAAGTCACACAAGCACTGTTTCTATTAAACTGGAAGTTGAGTGCAGGGAGTTCAGGATTTGGTCAAATACAAGCAACACCAGCATTTCATCAGTCATCCATCTCATGGTATTCAAATAAGGGTTGAATCTGAATATGAATTTCCCCACTGTTTTGTGAATTTCCTCACTGTGGGACGATGGCAACCAGACTTGATTCTTCTACAGAACTAAAGTGAAATGTCCTTAAACACCTACAGTTAAGTCCAGTTGCTGTTGATTCAACCCTTATTTGAAAGCAACACCAACGCTTCTCTGTGAAAGTTCTGTATTAGTGCATGGTCTTATCTTGATCTTGTAGAGGTCAATGTCAGCATTTATCACTCTACTGATTCTGAATGATTAGCTGGACACTGAAGCACTGTTTTATTTTTAGATGCTGCCACACATGGTTCCACCCATTGTCTGCTGTTCCAGTCAAAACAAGACAAGAGCAGAGATCCCGCTTCACATAGACTTTTCGCTCACTGTCTCTCTGCCACCCACCTTCCCCCTCTCTCCATCCGCATCACCCTGCAGGAAGTTTTCCGTCTTTCACGCGCACTTTTTGTCCAGAGACATGCATGAGTGGCTTCGCCCGGTGACTGGATTAACATCACACACTGGTGCTCTACGCCAGTTTTTTATGCCACATTTCCTCACGTTTAACCTCCCACCAGAAGGAAACCCAGCACAAGATGAGTTTGGCCACAGTGTTTACTCATCTCATTTCCACACAGTGAGACTAACCAATAAAGAAAAGCACACCCACATCCTCACCAGGGGGTGGAGAGGATTAAATCAACAGGCACATGTGGATGAAACAGACACTATGCGCCCCGCCTCCATCTCAGCATAATCAGCAAGAACAGATTAAATGGCCATTTGGGCAGCTCCATGTGCAGCACAGACCACAATAAACAATATATTAATAACTATCATTGATTGGTGGGAGGGTGCACAACAAATAAAACAAATAGCTGCACAAACCTGACAATAAATAACAGTGTCATAGAGGAGGGTTGCGTTTGGATTTGTCATTATAGCTGTTCATTTAGAATTAAACATTTCCTTAGAATAAATCTCGCATTTTATTGCAACTTTTAGAAAGATGCAAACATCAGAGGAAAATTATGGTTCCCCAGATGAACATCAGCTCTGCCATAAACAGTAAACACAATCTTGCAGCTGCGTGCATAAATGTGCATCTGTGCATGACAGACCCACGCACTTCTCATTTAAGAAAAACTCATCTTTGTGCAGAGTCGCACAGGTGTTTTTTTTTTATCATAAATCCTCGCATGTCATCATCATCACACTAACAATGCAAAAGTCATTAATTGCCTGAAAGCTCAAAGTAGGAGAGTCGCACTTACTCCGACGGCTCCATCTCTGCAGCCATGCCGATGTTGCCTCCTGCTGATGCCGCACAGGACTGACGGTGTGGCGGCTCGGAGCTCGCTAGAGCCACGTGAAAGTCGTCTGCTGAGGACCACCCACTCCACGTGCTTCTCTTGTGTCTATCAGCGATCCCAAAACCTTGTGACTGCCACGCAAAGTCTTGCAGCTACACACACACACACCCCTCCTTACAGTTTCCCTGACGCATGCCGATATATGGAGGCAGCTCTGGTTCGGGCACGTTGCAGGAGACGCGGCTGCGGCGGCCACGACAGCAGCATCAGCACCACGGAGCCGACCTCGTGGCTCAGAGCGTGCGTGGCTGCGGGGAGCACCGTGCGTGAGCCCGAAACATCCCTCAGACGGAAAATCACCTCTGTGCTCATCAATATGCACATCCAGAGCTGGGTGCGTCTGAGCATCTCGGCCATGCTGTTTTTGCACACTTCATCCCTCCATCACTGTGATTACACATGATGCAGGAGTGGGCTGTGGGTGTTAATCAGCTATGATGTTTCACTGAGAGTGGGTATTTCATCTGCTTGAGAGCAAATATACCTGTTGGTAAGCAGGAGCCTCAATAATCTATTAAAGAGGCCCCATCTCTATAAGGCCTATAGTCTATATTTAGCTTTCAATCTTGCAAAAAATAATCTCAATAAATAAAAAGTCTGATTATGATGCATCAAGTCATTTGAAGATGGGTTGATTTGTCCCATGGAAAAGCTGTAATGTGTCCATCTTTGACTTGCTCTGGACACGGTCAGGTTGCGTCCTGCGTCCTCTCTGCTGCTGTTTTGATAGATAAAGGTGCAGCTCTGTTCACAGACCAGTGGCAGCAGCAGCGGTAGCAGTGTTTGACCCCTGTGTTTCCTTGAGGACTCCAGCATGAGAATCAGCATTCATTGTGGATCACTTCTCAAAAGGTGTGGAACAAAACAGCAGCTCTGTGTTGGTGCAGGAATCAGTTTGGATGAATGGAAGAGTGATGCGAGATGATTTGTTCTTGAGACAGTTAGTGTGCAACCTTGTGCGGCATCTTCATGTTTCATTCCCTGCAGATATCAAATCTAAATCGACACAGAATTATAGATCAGACTCAAGGCTTTTGTTTGTTGAATGCATTGTTCACGCATGACAACAGGGCTGTGATGGCCGAGAGGTTAAGGCGTTGGACTCGAAATCCAATGGGGTTTCCCCGCGCAGGTTCAAATCCTGCTCACAGCGTCTCAGCTTTAATCACTGGGATCAATAGGTGAGAATGGCATTAACTTTAGACTCAGAGAGTTGGTTATTTGTTATTGTTTGTTAAAGGCAACCTGAATGAATGCTCACACATAGATAATAGACATAGCACGAGTAATTAAATAGGGTACATGCTAAGGACCTGTTCCTTAATTTTAAAACAAATTTCAAATAACGTACATGGAAAAGTAGCATTTAATTTAGTAGTTGGACAGATAAACTTTGAAAAATGTGTGTACAGAAATGTATAGAATGAATATGTGCAAAATGAAATTAGGGAACTGGATGAAGGATCAAAGCTCCTGACCTCCCTGAACAATAATCATGTAACTGTTCATGATGATGATGAAGATGATCAAATGAATAAATGCAGTCTATTTTGTTAGATAGTCTACCACAGACGATACAGACAGAAAAAAATAATAAAATAAACTCTGAGTGAACGGGGATATTTCAATTTACCATTACGTCACAGCTGTGTTGACATATCGCGAGAACAGCCCGAGAGTTCCTGAGCAGCACAGGTGAGTCGTTAATTGACTGCAGACCACGTTATGTCAGCGACTCTTTCACTATGAAGCAGCAGTTTGCAAGCTGAGTGTTGTATTTTCTCCAACGTTTACAGTTCAAACTTTTACTCATGTTAAGGCTCGTTTCTTCTTCTCCTGTAGGTTATCAGAGTGAATGAAACATGCCCATGAACAACAACCAGGTGAGTACAGCACAGGTAGATTACCTGGCATCAACACCTGCTCATTTCTCATTTTTATACCCAGTGACTTGCTGAAAATGTCTTTTGTTTGAGCTTTGTAGTTACACATGGTTCCCAAACGTAAAAGTTCCCTAAATAACCAAATTCTAACTGAGAGCTTCCATATTTTAATTCAGCAACTTTGGGAAGATTATTTTTCATTAATGACTAAAATAACACCATTTTATTAATGCACCAGTTGAATGAATGAAAGTGATGGACTGTATGTGGAGCTGATTGTGTGTGTGTGCTGGTGTTTTGCAGAAGGGACAGAGTGCAGCTGCCAGACTGGCCAAGCTGCCAGTGGTTCTCTCAGCCTGTACCAAGCTGTCTGTCCTGTACACTGACACTAAATGCAGCCACCCCAACCTGAGGTCTGTGTGTGAAGGGCTGGAGAGCAGCGTGACAGCTGTAGTCTCACCTGTCATCGTTAAACTGGAGCCCCAGAGTGAGTACTGTCAGGACATTTCAGGCTGTGTAATCCCTGCTTATGTCAGTGAGTTTACAGAAGGGCTGCAACTAAGTATTATTTACATCCTCTGTTCAATATCTGTTTTGTTTTTTTAAAAACCATAAATGCTTGAATAAATAACTTGACTCAAAACTATCAATAATAAATGATGTGATGTGGACACCTCATTTCTAACAAGTGATCATTCAGTCCTTGTAAGATCATACAACTAAAAAAAACCCCTTTTCCATACTTTAACAGTATTTGTGTATCCAAATGGATAATTTATAATTATTTAAAAGTGCTAGTAGGTAATACATTTTGCATGTCAGCATCTCTGTTGTATGACTGTAGGTGTTGTAGAAATGATAAAAGTTTTCATTATTTGCCTCTTCATTTTCCAGTTTCCATTGCAAATGATGTTGCTTGTAAAAGCCTCGACTGGCTGGAGACTACATTCCCGGTGCTTCACGCGCCCACAGAGCAGGTATCCTTTTTTTTTTCTTCTTTCAAATCTTAATGAGACACAAATTGTGTAATTGTCCTCAAACAGCACAAGAAACTGCCACCATCTCTCCTGGTTTTTGTCTTTCACCCAGATTGTTGCCACAGCCAAGAACAAGATGCATGAGATCCAGGATGTGGTGAGCGTTGCAGCCAAAGGTACTGTGGACTGTGTCCAGCACACAGTCACATGGCTGATGGGCAGGATGCAGCAGGTGGACGACCAGGCTGACCGGCCACTTGTGGAGAGGGCAATCAGTGTGGCCAGTATGGGACTGGACTCCGCTCTGATCATGTCAGAGGCTCTGATGGACCGAGTGCTTCCTCCCACTGAAGAAGATAAAGGTACGAAGCTTCATGTCGAGTTGCTGATGTGAAAGATGTCACATGCAGAACTTCTTCTGCTGATCTTCCTGTTGACTTCACAGAAGAAGCTCACTTGTTGGAGGGTTTTGAGGCGACCGCGCTCAGGAGAAGTTACCCTGTGTGGCTGGTTTCACTTGCTGCCAAGCTGTGGAGGAGGACCTGCCACATGGTCGGATCCAGGATGCAGTCTGTTCAGGTGCGCTGTGAGTACAGTCTAAAGGAGCTGTTCTGCATTTTGGGAAGTATAATCATTTGCTTTCTTGCCGAGAGTTAGGTAACACTATATTAAATTAACATGTAACGTGCATGTATAATCCATGCAAAAACTCAAGCATAAAAACAAGTTGTAGGGCAGTGCTGTATATACTTGACTTCAGAGTGAGTTTATAGGAAATACAGCTTTAAAGAATGTGTTTTTCCTTCCTGGAGTTTCCACTGGTTGCCTGACAGCCTCACAGCAATGATGTGACTTCAGTGGTATCTTCTCATCTAACTCTACAAGAAAGCACATGTCCCAAAATGTTGAATCTGTTAACAAGAGGTGGAAGAATGGTTGAGTCTCAAATTAAATCAAATTAATCAAAAACATGCTGGCTTCATATTGGAGTTGTATCCGGGAAATAACAAGACTTACACACAAAAACTGCAAGACTGAACTCACACCACAATCAAGTTTTCACCACAGTTATTAGCAAATTTACTCTGTAGTCAGAATAAGATTTGATGTTCTGAAAAAGCTATATAACATTTTCTCTGAAATATTTACAGGACATAAATCTATGTGATGTTTGTCCTTTTACACAGGTTTAATGTGACAGTAACATAAGCATTAAAAAATGCAAGGAAAATGCAATTAGAACTTTATTCATTACAGTTTTGTTTCAGTAATTGGCTGCCACATAATAGATCAGCTCAACTTTTACTATTTTACTAACTACAGACCAGACAAAACATATTAATTTATTTTGGCTAAATCAGTACATTTGTCCTTTACTCAACAGGTCAAGGAGAATTTATCCATGTCCCCAGGTCTGGTCCAGGACCTTCAGACCAGCTGGCTGACCCTGGCCTGGAGAGTCCAGGGGCTGCCTCAGTACGTGCAGCATCAGCTTGTGTCTGTGTTCTTCTTTATCTCCCAGATGTATAACTCAAGCTGCTCGCCATCCCAACACCAACAGTCTAATCAAGATAGTTTTTTCAGTGCTGCTGAGACCTCAACTCGCAAGGACGTGGTCCAGGTTCACTCACAGCCTACACCACCCACTCACCGAATGAGGAGGCCAACCAAGACATCTGTGTTTGACAATGACTGTAATGTTAAAAGATGTGTTCGTCGCTGACATGCTGTAATTATTTGATGTTGAACATGTTTATGTACTGAATTTGTGCCCCACAGCTCTCAAAGAGGTGCAACTGAAAATGGCCTAATAAAAGTCGAGGATTCATGAACTCTGACTTGAATCTTGCAGCTGTTCAGGCAGACAAAAGCCACCACTGTAAAGCCAACATATGGGCACTGTAAGTCATAACTAGGTGGATGTAGAGCTCATAGCTTTGGAAGTTAATAGTGTAGTTGCTATAAAACAGACACCTGCTGGGTTAACTAATCTGCATGGTTGAGTGCAGGACTTCACACAGGCTTCTTCCAGCTTGAAACATAGCTCTCCCCCCCCATGTGATAATTGCAGAGCCCCCTCTTCAAATGGTCACATAACTGTTCAAATGGCATCAACTTCTAGAACAAACATTTCTCCCCAAGTAAGTTTAACTTGCACAACTAGCTGAACCCAGTTCAGGCACTTCACTAATTTGTCATTAATTTCAGTCTGTTACCTGCATACTGTAATGCAACTGTAAACCTGCAATCATACATTTCAAATATTCACCATCTCTGGGACTCAAGGTATTGAAAGTAAGGATGAATGACATGGGTAAATTTTTCAGCAAAACATGACTTTATTTAACTTTGTGATTTCACTTTTGGCTGGACTCTGACTTGGATGTGGATGCTCTCAGAGAAGAAAGGCGGCGCCTCTTGGCGATCTGTTCCTGGCGCTTCTCCTTGGCCTCCTGTTTGCGGGAACAAACATGTCTCAGTAAAATTTAACACATTCAGCAAACATCCATGTGCAGATAATTCCCCCACATCACACCACACAGTAACAGAGTCCTTAATACTACCCTTTTTTCTGACCCACAACTTCGATACTTAATTCCCACTGTTTATTCTTACATGCTGAGGGCTCTTAGCAGGCAGTGGTTTACTTATTAAACTGATGATGAAAAACTTCCACTTCAAGAAGTAAAGATCATATATAAATTTCCATAACATTCAGGTTGAACATTAAATATGTATTTGTACTGTATTCAGTTAAGTATAGGTCAAAAAATTTCATATATTAATTCCGATTTTATTTACATTTTACACTTTTTGGAATTAAGTTGTAGTTAAACATTTTTAGACAAGAACACTCAAGCAAAACTGAAATTATAACATGCAAGTGCATAAATTAAATTTGAAAATAAAACCACTTAACATTTCTGTAAAAAATTTGTCTTCCCTTCAGTACAATAGCTCTAATGAGTAAAGGATTTCTATAATCAGAAAGTTCACATCAAAATATGGTGCATTTCTGTCACCCAGGAAAATATAAACTGCTCTTCACACTTTTTAGGGACAAGACCACCCCATTGTTTAAAGACAAATGTTCATGACTAAGAGCTACTTAAGGTCTTAGTTACTACACACTGTAATGAGAGGGAGAAACATTACCTTCATCCTCTTGGCCAGCAGCTTGGCGTACTCAGAGGCCTCCTCCTTGTTCTTCTGGGTGCGCTGTCTCTTGAGGGCGATGCGGCGGCGCTTGTGCTGCAGCACACGAGGCGTCACCAGTCTCTGGATCCTGGGAGCCTTAGTTCTGGGCTTCTTGCCTACCAAAGAGAGGGGATCCAGTTAATATTCACAATGTGAAGAAATGCCAGGTGCAGGTGAGATGCCAATACTGAGCGTCATCAATGCTAAGACTCGAAGGGAACCAAAAACAAAAACAACTCCTACAAGAACGAGGGCTGTCACATTGCAATCATTTAGCTTCTTAAGCCAATAAAATAGTAAGCTTGTTCCTACAATCATGGTTAATTCAGACAGTTTGTTACTTCACACTTGTGTGTACTGGTTAGAGTTTACATAGAGATTGTTTTTATTAAACCTCTTTTTTTCCTCATTTGAAATGATAGATGCAGTCATCCCATCTTGCCCCAAGTTTTTTTGGTGTGTATGCAAAATTTTGAGACACATTTTAAGACAGGAGTGGCAAGAAAGATTAATGATCTTGGTTTCTAAAGCATTATCTGGCCAAGGGCTAGAAAAATTTTCTTGCTGCTCCTCAGTTTCTGATCACATCACATACAGGATTATGATACAGAGTGTAAATGCTGTGTGTAAAGGTCTATTACACTGTAAAAAAGAGAAAGTTGAAAATTGGTGCAGTGGTCCTTAAACATTGAAGAACTAAGTTTTACAATAAAAAGTCAAAAACTGTCAGAATCTATAACTGTAAAAATATGTGAATTGTGACAACACATCTATTCACATGCAACACCATAACAGTCCAGTATTTCCAAGTCAACTGTATTTAAACATTTCCAGACAAAGAGCTTAAATACCAGGACTTGCAATATTACCCTGAAAGCCTGAAACCCACTTTCCCCAATGATGCACTTTTAACTGTCACACTCAGCTATGTGGGTCATGATCCCAAGCTTCAGTGGAAGTCAAATCAATACCCTCCCAAAAAAAAACAACATTCAGTTTTCCCTAGAAAAGGAAGAGGGTGGGACAATGGTTCTAGTCTTACCTTCTTTAGTCAGGGGTCTCCTCACAACATACTGCCTAACATCATCCTCCTTAGCCAGGTTGAAGAGCTTGCGGATCTTGCTGGCCCTCTTGGGACCAAGACGGCGAGGGACGGTGCTGTCGGTCAGCCCGGGAATGTCCTTCTCACCTGAGAATCGTCAGATCAGGAGAAGATGAGTCAAACCATCAAGTTGATTCAGGCTATGTTCACTGCACTCCTTATGTCTTAAATACTTGTATGATTTTCAACAATCACTTAAAAACAAAATAAGTCAAACATGTCCAAAAACATCCAAGAATGAATCACACTCCTGCATTTAGTCATATTGTGAAAAAACAGCTTTAGTGTCATTCTGATTCTAGTGTACAAGAAACAATGAGAGAGCAATGCAGTTCAACCATCCATTGATCCAGGACCTGGTCGCATCTGGTAAGCAGCTCCACAGCTACTCTGGCAACACGCTGTCCCCCCTTAATGACTATAGACCAATCAAAAAGGGTCTACTGGTGTGCCATAAACATTTTAATAGTGATGTTAAGAGATATTGCTATATCTGAGTATTGGTCATCAGAAAATAAGCCTGCAATGTGTAGCTACCAAGAATTGTCTGCTTTAAAAAAATGAGCCAGACTGAACACATTACCTTTCTTGACAATGACCAAGTTCAGAACGCTGAGGTTGGCATCAACGATGCAACCACGGACAGACTTGCGCTTGCGCTCGCCAGTCCTGCGGGGACGGTAGCAGGAGTGTCCCTTGCTGAGCAGCAGGCGCACACGGCCATGGGTCAGCACACCCTGTTTCATGGGGAATCCCTGCTTGTCGTTGCCTCCGCTGATGCGCACCACATAACCCTGCAGAGATTGAGAAAACAGGTTAATTCTCTGCCTTATCATTTAGGGTAAATGGACTGCATTTATATAGTGCTTTTACCCAAAGCGCTTCACAAAGCAAGCCAGCATTCACCCACTGACACCCATTCAAATATGGCGGCTGACTGGAAAGTGCCACCATCATTAACTCACCAAACACACACACATACCAATGGAAGAGCAATCTGGAGCAATTTGGGGTTCAGTATCTTGCCCAAGGACACTTCGACACATTGACTGAAGAGGCAGGGATTGAACCGCCAACATTCTGATTGGTGGACGGCTGCTCTACCTTCCCAAGCCACAGCCGCCTGAACCAGGGTACCCGGTAGGCAATGCCTCCAATAAAAATAAAGGCACCGTTTGCACAATACATGAACCGCAGTGTTTCCCACTGACATTCATAATTCCACTTAATTTTTGATCAGACAGGACCACTACATTTCTGAGTTTTAAAAGATTAACAATGTAGGATAGCCAGTTACACTTATAAGCAAGGCAGGAGCAGCTTTGGCCCAGAAGGTAGAACAGATCATCCACTAATTGCAGTCTTTGTAGTTGACAGCCCAGCTTCTTCTGTGCCACATATCAAATTGTCCTTGAACAAAACACTGAACCCCAATTGCAATGTCAGCACCTTGTAACTGCTATAAATGCAGTCAATTTACCACTTTGGCTTTTTGACTTCATTTTGCAGCATTACTTTCTTGCCTACAATTAGAATTAAACTCGCTGAATTCACTAGTAGTTTCATTTGAGGATGCAAGGGAATTGAGAGAGCAATGCTGTTTCAATCAGACATGATTATATGGTCTGGTCACATCTGGAAGCAGCTCTGCAGTTTCTCTGGCAACACACTGTCCCCCCTTAATGACTACAGATCAGTCAAAAAGGGTCTACTGGTGTGCCACTTTG
The DNA here is from genome assembly GCA_025331565.1 of Holacanthus passer. Classification (NCBI taxonomy): domain Eukaryota; kingdom Metazoa; phylum Chordata; class Actinopteri; family Pomacanthidae; genus Holacanthus; species Holacanthus passer. Next base: position 126,120 of record JAFREQ010000050.1, on the reverse strand, counting down.
TGTACAATGACTATACATCTCTTTTGACAAGTCAAAGTGAAATGGACACCATGAAGTACAAACAAAAAAAGTGAACATCACAACATTACCTTCCACTCATCTCCCAGAGGGTCAGCAGCCACCTCAGTGGCCATACGCTTCTCATAGAAGGTACGCAGCTTACGCTCATCATCAACTTCAATCAGCTTCTGGCAGCCAGTAGCAGGGAATGAGATGTTCAGCTGAAAAAGAGGAGCAATGTGATTGTTACTACACGTACTTCATCATGTTGGGTCATGACAGGTTAGCAGGAGTCCTCATGTGGGCAGGTGTAGCAGGTAAAGTTAGCTGGGGATAACGTGAACCAGAGAAGTACAATTGAAGTTACAAGTAGACCTGACATAGAGGTAAAAAACAACCTTAACTTATAACTTTGAATGATGAGTTATCGGAGCTAAGTTAGAATCAGACAGAGACTCAATGGGTTGGAGGCCTGTTAGCTTCTCTGTCGGCTAGAAAATTAGCCTGCTAACATTAGCACATTGCTAGCATTAATACAACCAGCTCAACCGCTAACATTAAAAACGGACGTGGATAACACGGAAAAGTTCGCTAACGTTAACTACAGAAGTTTGAAAACTCTTTATGGCAGTGAAATCAGACTTGAACTCGGTGCACATTTCTCTGTGTGAGCGGCCATGTTTCCACAACTCACAGCCGACTGAGCCGTTAGCGCAGACTTTTATCAGAATCAAAGCTCATCCTCAGTATCAGAGTCGCGACTGCTACATCAAACTATTCCGCTTTAAAGTTCAGAATCATGGCAACTATCATACAGGACTATTTGAAAGAAAACAGCTTTCCACAGAGATTTATAGTTATCGAAATATTGTACCTTCATTTTGCCAAACCGGCAGTGCGACGGTCCGCCACGGAAAAGAGACCGGATATCCGCTCCATGGTCTCACATAGGCTGAGATGTTATCGCGAGAATTGACTCGGTGTAATTTTCTCATCAGCATCCAGCTGAAGGTTATTAAGCAAATTTCACACTAAACAACTAAAGTCACCGAACAAAACGGCATCAAACTGATAAGGTAAATAAACATATATGTCCTTATTAGTTAATTTATTTATCTTCATCATTAAAAGGTACGTTTCATGTAGAGAGCCATATTTCAAGATTAGTGTACAAATAATTTGCTGCTCAAAATACTTTTCCTATCTATTTTTTATTGTTTAATTTAATTGTTCGTTTTTCGTTACAATTTCGTTTGCATATATAATACTATAAATATAAAAGGAAACGCCCGCGCAAGAGATGGAAAGCTGAAAACTTGTTCAAAGTATTCTCATAAAACCTAAAGCGAGAACAAATGAACAAATTAATCATATTAATTAATGTTTATGACAATTTAAATATATATATAAATTAAACACAATGGGGCGATATTGTCACTGAGCATGCGTCGGACAGAGGGTGCCAGAGAGTAATTCAGGAGTTGTGTTGTCAAGATAAATACCTTCCGACTCCAGTCAGAGGAAAATCCTTTGTATGCTCGACAAATAATGTTACATCAGCTTGATTATTTCTTTCATCTGTGGAGAAATCTTATAAGAATAATGATGACTTGTTATGGGTTTCTTCAGGATGCTTGAAGGCAGCTGCTTTTACAGTGTGAAAAAACAGACCTCTTTATGAACTTTATTAACAACATGAAGACGACAAAAGAAGACATGTAAATCCAAAGGCAGCAAACAGAACTTGGTTAGAGCAACAAAGGTGATATAATAGATACATTAATACAAAAATAGATAAATACATAAAATACAAAAGAAAGAAAAAAATCACTAGGGTTTTTCAGATGATGTACAGTGTACATTTACTAGTTTTAGGCATTTTTCTTCATAAAGTTCAAAGATGATGGAAATGACAATTTTTTTTTATGAAAGATCAGAAAAGGTGGTTTAGTTTTCCAAAATCTTACCTTATATGCAAAAATTTCAAGTATGACAACAGTATTTATGATCAAATTAATGTACTGTTACATTGATACCAAAAATGACTTCTTGCCTCATAAATTCAGTTATTAATAAATTAAGCTCTAGAAAACTAGATTCCATTTAGCTGCTTCAGTTTTGGGGTCCTGGTTTTGTTCATGCTCGTTCACTGTAAAACTGTCATGACTTACATCATTAATGTTATTAATAGCACCTGTGCTTTTCCTACTATGACAAGTTAAATGTCTGCGGTGAAAAAGCCTATTATTAACATGATCAATTACACCTGGGTGTAATGAACAGCGATGGAAGAACTAATTCTGAATAAAAATAGTACGACCATAATTTAAAAAAAAAAGTTACACACACATACACACACAGTGGTCTCTGTCAGTGATACATTATTATAAACCCCATTATCTGAATATCACCGATCTCATTGATGCATAAACATGTATGCAGTATTTTAACATTGTAGCTGGTTGAGATGGAGCTTATTCAAACTACTCTATATACTGTTGACTATTTTAATTTACTGCAAAACAAAGCATTACATTTTATATACTCATGTTGTGTCTTACAATCTATTAACAGGTTAACTGCTAAATAAACATAGTAGACTAAAGATGCAAAGGAATCTAATTAAATAGAGTAAAATGTCATAAAATGGAAATAAGATATATCACTAAACAGATCCACAAAATCCAAAATATATGCAATACAAAAAATATAAATAAGGGTAATGTTAAGGATCATAAGTTGCTCATATCTCAAGATGTTTCTTGGTGAGATGCATATAAATATGTATGAGAAGTGGAATATAGTTATGTATGTACAATAGCAAATCTCTATAAAAAAGCACAGGTAGGTGTATATAGTTGATTCAAAATAGTACCTGTATGTAAGTGCAGTTCATTAAGTATACTTAGTTACTCTGCACCACTACAAACAAGTGCAATTGTCACAAAACTACAATAATGCACTAAAGTGAAAACAAGTTGGTTAAACATGTGGGGGATTAAAGTTATACTGATATTTGATTTAATCCCTTTATATGTGTTTATCAATTATTTTTATAACCATTGTTTTAAATTCATCATTCCTCTCTTAGTTGGTTGTTTTGGTTTTATATTAGAGCATAAAATAAACTGTAACTTCCGGACTCAAGGCCGCTGTGGTCACGTGTCACCGAAGAAGGAAGCAGGCAGGAGTGAACCCTCTCGCGGCGCTTGAACAGAGCGCTCTTTGTGCGGAGAAGCGAGCAGCTGTCAATGCAACAAAACCGAGGACGAAGCAGGAAAGAAAAGATGCTTTAAAATGCAGGTCTGCGACCAGTCATGCACCGACTCACACTGCTGGATGTGCAACACCTGTCGGCTCTGTAAGGCTCAGATCTAGCGTGTGATCCGCGGACAGAGGGACCGTGACTGTTGTCTTCAGTCCAGGCTGTTGTTGTCTGATCTGCACCGTCCAGCACGTTGAACTGGTCCAGACATGAGCAACATAAATCCGGTTTTCTGGGACCAGTTGCAGGCTGGCAGCTCCGAGGTGGACTGGTGTGAGGGCAATTATCTGATTTACCCCAGCATCGCTGAGTTTTACAACACGGTCGGTTTGAAGGCTTTTTTTTTTTTGTGCATATTGCAGCTTTTCCGCCTTTGTTTTCTTTGTATTGCACTGCTTTATTAGAGCTGCAAACATCATTATATTATATTATTCTATTTGTTGACTTTGAACAGTTTGGCTGCTTTTCATGATATTTACTGTTCGGATCAGGTTATAAATGGTCCTTTACTTTATTTTCACTGCCTGACAGTTTATTAAAGGCCTGATCAACTTTTGACAACCATGTTTGTCACTGATCAGTTCAGCCCTGATGTGTTTATTTGCTCATGGCTTTTCCTTTGTTTATCATTTCAGATCAGCAACATTTTGTTTTTTGTTTTGCCGCCCATATTAATGTGCTTGTTCCGACAATATGCAACACATTTCAACAGTGGGATTTACCTCATATGGATTCTGCTGGTGGTGGTTGGTAAGTTGGCTGACTGACATGAATGTCTGTTTACTGTCTGTGTGATGACCTCTTAACCTTCAAGTGTCTGTTCAGGTTTGTGGGAGACCTTTATTTAGTTCACTGCAACTTGTGTGCTAAGAAACTATGTCTGATTAGGTTTATCAATTAGACAGAAAATTAATTGGCAACTATTTTGATAGTTGATAAATTGCTCAAGTCATTTTTATGCAAAAAGTCACTCCTTGCTGTTTGCTTCTTCTTCTATGATAGTGAACCAAGTATTTAGAGGTTCTGGACTGTTGTTGTGAAAGGCATTAAGGCACTACATTAAGCTAACAGAGTGATCAATTGATTGAGAAGTTCATTGGAGAGAAAATAAATTGGCCACACATTTGATAATCTATAAACCACCAAGACATTTTTTTAAGGAAAAAGTCACTGATTCCAGCTTCTCAGATGTGAATATTTGCTGGTTTTCCTAGTCTCTTATGATAATTAACTTAATATTTTGGAAGTTTTGAACTGTTGTTTGCGATTAAAGTATATCTTATCTTTTGGGGTCTTGATATTGTGAAATGCCCTTTTCACTATTCTCCTACATTATAAACCAAAAGAGTGATCAATTTATTGAGAAAATAATCTGCGCATTCATGGATAATAAAAATAAGTTAGTATGTAAGTTGTTGTATGTAAGTGAGTGCAGAAACAACAACACTGTGAGGAAACATTATGACTAGTCTCATTCATTGGTCTGATGAATGAGCCTATTGCCTAAAGTTTCATTTGATTTCACACAGTATTTCAGTCTTAAATGGTGCTACTGTATGTAAATGACAGTCCTAAAGAGATCACGATGTCTTGTTCCCTCACTGCTGTTATGAAAACACTCTGGTTGCAATGTCAGCAAAGATAACCTGACAGACCTCCCTGTGTTCTGACAGGTGACCTTACTGGACGATAGAAAACAACTGTAGCCGTTGAAAAGAGATTTGCATAAATGACTCAACCACAAGAACTTGAACAAAGGGTCAGATGTAAAATAGGTCATTTCTGCACTGTGTAACATTGTGTTAGCTGGTCCCACGTCTCCTATTCAACCCCGTTTAACATCTGCCTTCCAAACCAGCCATCGAACTTGAAGGGATATAAAAGCAGCCTCTTATTTTCCTTTTACATTTATTGCTCCATAACACAAATGCTTATGTACAGTATGTGGTGCAGGAGCTCAGACTGGCTTCATTGTAAGGAATCTGGAGGCTGTTAGAGCTTAAAAACACAGCTGACAGGGGCGGACATGGTTTCATCTCTCTTCCACTGTCTCTGCAGCTGGGACGACCTTTGACCCGAGCAGAAAAACAACCCTATAGGGTCTTTGGTATTAGCCTCAGCTGTGTGAGTCTTTCATATAATTTGGGATGACTGCACTGCCTACAACCAATACCAAAACATATAGTCTACATTTGTTACTTTCTTTCTCGATTTAATCGTTTGGCCTTCACTTTTTCCCAGTCCAGCCCAATGTGACGTCTTCAAATGTCTCCTTTCGTCCAACTAACAGTTCAAAACCCCAAATAATTAGTTTACTATCATAGAAGACCACGAAAAGCAGGAAATATTTACATTTTAGAAGTTGGAACCAATTTTTGGTTTTTATTCCCTCGAGACACAAAAGGGTCTCTTTATATGTTGTGTTTGACTGCCAGTGATGTACGAGTCCACCGACAGGCCATCATGATTAGTAACTTCTGACTGAGAGCAGCATTTACTTTTTGGATAAGAAGCTTGTTGAAATGTAGGAATCTCCCGCAGCGCCTGTTATTAAAAGAGATTATGCTGATAATGGAAGGTCTGTGGGACCGTGATAACAAACGGCCACTAACTGATCCGTCCCTCCACAGCATTTTCAAGCTCACAGTGACAGTGAGACTGGTTTCTAACACATATAACAGCAGACATTTCTCAGTGTTATAGCTCAGTAAGCTGCTGTTGCTTCTGGCAGAAAGTGAGTTATAGTAAAGATGACTGTTGGTCTCTCACAACCCTGAAGTCAGTTACTTTTTTACACATGTCATCTGGTTGAAATGGTCTCATTTAGACGTGACATTTGCCGGTTATCATTTTGGTTACTTTTCCTGTTTGAGAAATGGGAACATGTCTTCAGTTGACAAAATACACAGTTTTGACTGCTCATAGTGGCCTGCAAAGCTTTTGGCCCCTTTTTTTGGCCTTACTTTCTTTTCAAATAAGCATTAGATGTGTATTTTAAAAGACACTATCTCATTCATCTGTCCTCATTAACACACTGAACAACTTTGGATGATCTCTCTCCCTCTCTTCTGACAAATGTTTTTTTTTTCACTTTGCATCTCTTTGTTTCAGGAATTGGGTCGACATATTTTCACGCCACCCTCAGCTTCCTCGGCCAGATGCTGGATGAGTTGGCCATCTTATGGGTGCTCATGTGCGCCATTGCTATGTGGTTTCCCAAGAGATACCTACCCAGGATTTTCAGGAGGGATCGGTATGTTGACCAGTGTAACATCAGAATAACTACTTTTAGAAGCTTAAAACTCATGTGTGGAGCATAAACACATTGGTCCTATCACGTTGTATTATGAGCTGTATGTGTGCAGGTTTTATGTAGTCTTTCTGGTAGATATACAGTCTTAGTGTTGGTCTGCCAAGCTCCCTGTTGGCCACTGTTTTGTCATATGATGTGTGTCCACTGCTATGACTCCCTGTTTAATAATAGGCCTCTCCGAGATAGCTGACACCAGTAAAAATGGCATCACATGTCTTTACTTCTCTTTCCATTGTCGCAGAGCCACTCTTTCACTTCAGGCTGTCACTTAAAGCATTCCTCTTGTTTATTATCTGATTGATAGTGTATTGTAGTGTTTTCTGGAAAGTGCTCTAGAGGCAAAGAGCCAACATTCCTGCTAAATTTCACAATGCTGTGCATAGAGTGCAAAATTTAGACTTCTTTTTTTGCTTTTCAATCTAGGTCGAGGTTCAAAGTGGTCATTGGCATCTTGTCAGGGATCACCACTGGGCTGGCCTTTGTTAAACCTGTGGTCAACTCCCTGTCACTCATGACTCTGGGTATCCCCTGCACTGCGCTGCTCATTACTGAGCTTAAAAGGTCAGTGACAGGGTTTTTTGGGGGTTTTTTACAGCAGAGGTGAGTGTGCAGCACCTGTTCTGGGGCCATCACATTATGTATCTTCACAAAGACAAAAGGGAAAAATATGTCAGACAGGTGCAAAGTAAAAAAAAAAAAAGATTATCTCCAACTAAGAAGATTCTCTTCCATTAATACAAACCATGAAAAATTAAGGATGGCACAGGATTTCTGCCTCACTCACAAATTTGATGTTCTTGTGAGTGAGGAACAAATCCTTTAGTTTTGAATTGTTTCTTTTAACTTCAGTGAAAAAACCCTTTCTCAGTCTTAGTAATATGTCTTTTTAATATATATTTTTTTCCTAGATCAGGGTTTGTTTCTCCGAAATAAAGATGGGTAAAGATTCTAAACTCAAGGTTCACTTACTCGTGGAACCTCCACTTGCTGAAGAAGACTGTGAAATATGGCCAAAAGTTACATAAAATTGCCAAGTAAGTGATCCTGGAGTTGAGATTCTTTACCTTGTATACTGTGAAGGATGAAGCCCCCATGCATAAACTAGTGATATATTGAATCAGGTACCACCATTAAAACCTGAGAAATGCCTTAGTTCAGACTTTAATAATGTGCAAATCATTTGCTATAAAACACTTGGTGTATTAATATAACTTCCAAGTGAAACAGTTTTAAGGTGAAAGATAAACATACCAGGTAATTCTATGTAAACGTAGGTATGACTGTACTTATTACACACAATGTTAACTTTTAGCTGTTAGCTGTGCAGCAGTTACACCAGGGAGTTAGTTGTAAATATTTCTGAATAACTACTTCTTCATAAGATTTCAACTCATTCACTGATGCATAAATCTCCATTTTTTTCCTGCTATAACTAGTCTAAGTTTGAACTTCCAGCAATGCAACAACAGATATGAGCGTCTGTGGTTCAAATCTGTCTAGTTAGTTAAATCGGCTGCTCCAATGTTGAATTGTTAATAACAAACGGAAGCAGCGTGAGGATGTAGACTCTGTGGTCTCCAGTACATTAACACTTCACCTTTTGGCCTTTTGTGCTCACATTGTCTAATGACATGTTGTCTGTTCCTAGGTAATTGTAGGGCGTTATGATGTGAAAGAATGTTTCTGAAAACACACAACGAGCCCCTCGTGCCATGTTTGTGTGTGCGTCTCTAAAGAATTCCTCCGTCACAGTAATGTGTAGCTGCTCTGTTGTTTCCGTTTCCCACATCCCTTATTCACCACCGTCAGTCTTTCAACCTTCAGTCATCCATTGTTCAACCTGTTAGTAATTCCTGACATTACTGCGAGTGCCAGTCATCTATAGAGGCTGCTTGTTTTTGTTCTGCTAAGTGGGAGAGAGTTCCTGAGACCCCGGCTGACGGACTTTTCCCCTCAGAAACGACGCACTGGTTTGTTGTTGTTTGCTGTTTTTACAGTACGCCTGCTGGCTCCTGTTCAAGTCACTCCCAGTCGGACAAAAACAACTCGTCTGCTGTATAGATTACTCATTACCAATATTACACAATGCAAAGTGTAGAAGCAATAATGCCAGTCATAGTTTTGCTATAATAGCTGGTTATTCATACAGGACAGGTATGATACAATTGTGATGATAGTTAATATGTCTGAAAAAATTCATTTGACATTGCAAAAATAATGGGTGAATACCATCCATAGACTGTATTACACCGTACTTCCATTATGTTTATTATTTAAACCTCTAATTGAACCCACAGGTATAGTCATTGATTCAAGTCCTACTCGTTATTCAACTCTCCGCTGTCAGGTTTATTACAACTTGCATCTTATTTTTGTTATTTTGGCCATCGTTTCCTGTCTAATAACAGAATTGGAGTCCTCAAGTTAATTGCTCAGATCTCCAAACGTGGTGGCAAAAAGAAGTCAGATGGGGAAAGAGGTGCAAGTCATCAGATGATAATTTTAAACCTATTGGAAAATAAAGCGTACTGTATTTTTTAAGTCAGTGCCATATATTGTGACTGTAACATCCCTTGTTCAATACTGACCAGGGTCAATTCCTCTTCACCATTTTCTGTACTGTGAGTATCCAATAGAAGCAAAATGCCTCCTTAAAAGGCAGAATAATCAAAGATGAACAGCAGAGTGTCTGTTATAAACATCCATTATAGTTTTCAGACCAACTCTCTGCTTCAACTCAACCGTACAGATGTGCACAAACACATTTTTCAGTGCACTGAGGGATCATTACCATCATGCTCACTTTACCTCAGAATAAAGTGGTTTAGATAATCTACTTTGTTTACAACCAGTCCGATCGTCTGGCGGCTTGTTTCCTCCTCGTCAGACTTGCGTCCAACGTGTTGTTATTTGTGAATCCAGTTTGATATTGTTTAATAACCTGTAACCATTATACCATTTAAACCAGTGCACTTAGACCTCCCGTGTCTTTGATAAGTATCAGGCCTTGTTTCACTGATCCTCTTCCTTTCTATTCCCTCGAGTGAGTGAAGCCTCTCAGCAGTACGTCACCCCTGATACACAGACTGGCCTTTCCTCCTCTTATCTTTGCCTCCAATAGTCAAACTCTCCATCACGCTCCGTCTCTAAGGAGAAGTCTGGGTTTCATGTCGTGTTTCTTATCTCACATGCTTCTGTTTGAGCTGATAGGAAAAGTATCCGGCTGGGTGCTAATGGTTTTGTCAATGTACAGTATGTTCGTTAGCAGGAAGGGGTGTTGGCCAACTTATGGCAGTTATATTTTATGCATGTAAAGGCAGTTCCTGAGCCTAACACTGGTTCAGTACCTTTACCTTTTGCACAGTCAGGATTTGCTCCCATGTGAAAATAGTGGATCAAAACACAGTATAATACAATATTGATGGCAATTTAATGGCCTACTGTACTTCCCTCTGGGAAGACCTATTACTGACCATCTATTTTTGTACTTCCTGTTGCCGATGAGCAGCTGTGACACCATTTTTTTCTTGTCCCTCTCTGGACCACTTATGTAACATAATAACAGTCGGCCAGTTTGCTTCATTAATTGATTTACCTTTTTTAAGGTGAGACCTTTAACTGTAACTTCTGAAAAAAAACACAATCCTACTCTTACAAAAAACGTTGAATCCAATATCGTTCAAATGCTTCTGTTCTCTGTTCAATATACTCAGAGGCTTTGCTGCTACAGCCTCATTTACTGTAATCCATGATGACCAGTAGCTTATTGTGGTTTATGTTAGTTACATAGCAATATCTGTCTAAAGTTTGCAAACATTTCTGAGACACTTCACTGACTTTTCAGTTCTCTGCTGAACTGCTGTTGCACTAATCAATATTTTCTATAACAATGGATCAATTGAAAACATGTCATGTGAAAGGGGTTATTTGTAGTGACAAACTCCCACAGAATTACCACCTGACTCTGCAGCTTCTATCAGCTCTGTGAATCATTGTAGCCTCGTTTAGCTCATTGTTTTGGCAGCAACTCTGCTCTCATCAGCTCTGATTAACCTGCAGTATGCCGCCAGTCCAGCACCAAATAGGAGACAGACAGAACTGGCAACTAGTTGTTGAACATAATGGTGCACATCACAGGATAAAGACACTCCCGCAGGAGTTGGTGGAGACCAAAACAGAGCTATAGGGAGAGTGATCAGGTGGCCAGGAATCAACAATTCAACAACTTTATAGGGTAATAATATGAAAGCTGTGTTACACAACGCTCCAAGTGACTGAAGAAATCAATGAAATGTCCAGTGTGTAGGATTCAGTGGCATCTAGTAGCACCAACTGAATACCCCTCGCCTCACCTGTAGGTGAACCTGTGGTGGCCTTCACTTCAACATCTGGAGCAGTGAAGTCGGTGTTTGGTTTGTCCGTTCTGGGCTACTTTAGAAACATGGCGGTGCAAATTGGTGTGAAGAAGACATGCTCTCTCTGTAGATATAATTCTAAGGTAACACAGCAATTCTGTTTTTCAGGTCATTACACATGAATGGAAACATAATGATGGATATTATATTTCTGCCACTAGCTCCCCCTCATTCCTACACACTGGACCTTTATTGCAGGTGTAACTTTTATCCTGTAGTTGCCACAGGTGACTGCTGTTCAACATCCAACTTTAAAATGGCAAAATGTCTTTTATTCTCTTTCCATTGTCACACACCATCATGGCTCCTCCTTCACTATAGACTAACACTTAAAATTTCCATGACCTCTGCAGCTGAATGATGCTTGTTGTTTATCTGGATTGTGTTGTTGTGCTCTCTGGAAACAGTTTCATCCCAACATTCCTGTCTCCTTGAAACAATGGCAACCCAAATGAAATATTTGTGAAATTACTTCTTCAAATGATCTGTCTTAAGGGAAGGTGACACGCTGTCATAATGACTAAGTCGCGTCGTCATCACAGTTAGTCAGGCTTCCTTGCCCCTGTCTTTGTTTTGGCACTCTGCGTTTGCCTCAGCCGGCAGCAGGGTTGTGACTGGTGTGTCTAAGGAGGACAAGACTAAGAATAGTTTTATCAGCAGCCCTCTGGATTAGCACATGTCTCTGTCGGTCAGCGGCGTGTCCACTCGGAGATATGTGTGTGGAGAAGTAAGCCAGATACACTTATACTGTGAAACACTTGGGTCACAGTTCTGTCAGGTTCCAAAAGAAAGAAAGAAGAAGAAGGAAAATCCCATATCTAAAGATAAACGTGCTAACCTACAATTTAAGGTCCTGGTATGGACTATAAGAGACCAACACACCCATTCATTCCCAATCCAAATAAACATTTTAAACATGCAATGGTAGTTGTTATAAGTATATTTTTATTTATTTCTAATATTTTTTCCATAATCTATAACAACTTTGTTTCACTACTGTGGACAATAAGGTTGTGTTGTATTGTTAGTAATAAAAGGATCATAATCATAATCACACATTCATGACAGATTTACAAATAACAATAGACCTTAAAGCTAGTATAATAAATGTCTTTTGTGCTAATAATAGATAAATAACTATATGTAAGGCAGAGGTTCTGCCCAGCTCTACAGTTCCCCTCAGCCCAACAAAGATCTCCAGTGTCATTTTCAGCTATAGAAGACAACTAACTTCAATGACAAAGCTCTGAAAACCTACTGTGTGTTACCTGCTCTGCACCCACCTGGTGAACATGGTGGAGCATTTACCCGCTAAAGAGCCTGATATTAGTTTAATTGAGTTATTGGAGACCAAAAACAGAGCTTGAATGAGAGTCAATATTGGACCTATGTTCATCAGGTGGGAACAAACAAGACTCCACGTGAATACTAATGTTGCTCAGTGTCTGCTGGATGTGTAAAGAAGCAGCTGTTTGCTTTTGCTTTGCCATATCAGCTTAAACAGTGATAATGTTGGGTTTACAGCTAGTTTCCACTGCCAAACATTGGCCAATAAATAAATAAAGAAAAAGTGTTCCAAAAGTCAGGTTTCAACACAAATGTGTTTTGCATATTTGATAAAATAGATGTATTTTTCATTTCAAGTTAAATGTATTTTTTCTGCATGAATTGCTTCTCTCTCTTTCCCATCAAAGATGCCAAAACATTGCTTATTTGGGTTTTTTTGGGTTTTGCATGTTTGCATTGGCTCACTAAGGTTTGCATGCATAAGGCGAAGCACATATAATGAAATCAAACGTGAAAAAATACTGTGCTGGATTTTCTGTATGTTCTTGAATAGTGACGATAATAGTAATATGTAAGAACAAACAACATTATAGGTCAGACTATACCTGTAAGTCACAGTGTGTTTGTGAGTGTTTTCACAGTTGTGCCGTGTTTGGTCGTTGCAGGTGTGAAAACCCTCGTGTGTTCAAGCTGGGCCTGGTCTCAGGGATCTGGTGGGCACTGGCTCTGCTTTGCTGGATCAGTGACAGGATATTCTGTGAAATGTGGTCATCTGTCAACTTTCCATACTTACACTGTGCTTGGTAAGTTCAAACACAACTCAGAAGAGTCAGTATTGTTTGGGCTATTAATAAGATCATCATTTATGACACTCCTGTGACAATAAAGTGAAATGATTACAATTAAAAAGTACAAATAAAAATCTCCATTCATCTCATCATTTCTGTCTATAATGAAGTACTTCAAATCTTTAATCTTTAAATCTTAATCCTTTAAAAGGAGAGAAAAAAATCTGCTGGTCCAGTGAGATAATTTCAACTTGTTTCTACTTATTTTAAGGCTCTTCCAGAAATTAGGGTCTAGATCTTAACAAAAGAATAAGGTAGAGTGCCGCAATAGAAAAAGAAAAAAAAAAGAAACTGTGCCATGAATCACAATCAGAATCAGCTTTGTTGCCAACCAGGTTTTCACATACAAGGAAGTTTTTGTGCATAATAATAAATATGGTAGGAGAAAAGGAAAAAGTACGGAAGTCAGGAATCATGAATATGAAATAGAAAAATGAACAATGAAAGATATATTTAAAAAAATGTAAAAATATATATGTTTTTTAAAAGAGATGTGCAGTGTTTAAAATGAACAGGATATATGATGTGCAATGCAAAATACATTAACAAGGTGATTTGCATTGAAAACAAGTTGAAATATTCTTACTGTGCTGTGAGACTGTTTTGCTTAAGAAAATGAGATTTTAAAGACTCCCATTGCAGACAAATAGAGCATTTTAATCTTTCCCTGCAGATGACTGCATTGTTAATATCCTGCATCTGCAAACACTTGGATGTTATCAGTGAGCCATTTCTCAGGCGGTTTGCTTCATTCTCACTCTTCTTGCTCCCACAGGCACATCCTCATTTGTCTGGCCTCCTACTTGGGGTGCGTTTGCTTCGCCTACTTTGACGTTGCGACTGAGGCCCCGGAGCGAGGACCCGTCATCATGTTCTGGCCCAACGAGAAGTGGGCCTTTATTGGTGTGCCCTATGTTTCCTTGCTCTGCGTCCACAAGAAGTCTGCGATCAAGGTGACTTAAGGTGACCGGAGTCTGCAGCTCAGATACTCCACTATGTCGGGTTGCATCCACTGGTGCTCTTGTGACTGGGTCATGTAGGCGATGCACATATCGGACAAACGTGAGGATTTTCCTTTTTCTGTCCCTGGTCTGGTTTTCACCACACAGCAGTGTTTATGCAACTCTCTCAAAGAACAAAAAGTGTCACAAAACAGGACGCAGGGTGACTTTTAAAATAGTATCAAAGCCAAGAAACCTTTACAGTGTTCTAAACACCTTCTCAGGCTTAGCACAGGCGATCTTGTCAGTATTATGCATTTCAGACTTCTCTAGAGAGAAGATTTTGTACATTTTGTAGTAACTCCGAAAACCTCATTATAAAGCATTATATTGCCTTTATAAACACAAATGCAGCATCTCATAGGTGCAGTCTGGCCATCATGAAACCATGTTTAGAAGCACTGGATTCATTAACTGTGATTAATTCATTAAGTATTCAAGCTTCTTATTATATTGCTTAGCCAATCTTACTATGCTCAATGGATCAACAAGCTGATTCATGAGGTGTTACACAAGTGTTATAAGAAGGTATCACGAAGCCGTATGTGTTTTTAAATGCACAATGGATTCCGGGTGTTATACCTGCCCCCCTTGCTTGATTTTAATTTAAAATGTCAGAATACCAGAAACACTATAGGTGTCTTTCTGTTATGGGTGTGCCGTGTTTTGCTCCCAGCATGCCATTGTGATTGTTCAAACTAGTGTATGAGAAATGTGTTATAATAATATAATATATTCCTGTATATATTTTGTTGACTAACATTGTAATATGCATTTATTTTCCATATCATTCTTATATTACTGAATGAAGAGGTACCCTTTGATATTGGCCAAAACCCAAAGTAAAAAAAACGAATGTGAAATTAAAATGTATTGAAATATGATTGACTATTCAAGAAAATAATTATCTATTTTGCACAAAATGAAGAATGGTTCTCAAAGCCTTTGGCTAAATACACGTTACGTAGCATTTCAGAACATGATAATAACAATTAATTGCTTAAACATTTGCTCGGTAATGCAAAGCTTTTAATGCTTTAGTGTGCAGATTTTTTTTGCCCAGATGTCTCAACTTTTCTTCAGGGTTATTTATTCCAGGCTCGGTATTTTGAACTTTGTGCTAAATATCGTCAAAACTATGAAAACTGTGCAAAAAGCCTTAATCAAACAGGACTTGTGTGTCGTGCTCTGAAAGGGGAAATGCAGTGTCATGATGCATTAAATGGCAAAAGGAAATGTGGCTATAACATGTTATGTTTTGGGACAGATTAGGTTTTATTACTTTTGACCTAGTCTAATGTGAAATGAATAGAAATTCTGTATGTAGAATATAAAAGGGAAGTATGTTGCAAAGGTAAACCCTGAACCTAAAAGACAAGGAGCACCAAAGCTTTTTTTCACCACAGACCATTGTTTCAAATGTTGCTCTTGAAAACTGCCTCAAGCTGTTCAACTAATATTATTTCACTCCCGTCCGCCTGCAGAGGCTTCTGGGAACTCAAACCGCTAAAATAATGCACACATAAAGGGTCAAACGAAGGATCATGATTTACAAAGAAAAAAACAACTATTTTTGTGAGATTCTGAAGTTTTAATAACATGATGTATTTTGTGAAATCCAAAACATTTTGTATTTTTCTAAATGAAGTGTAGCCAAAACTGAAGGTTGAATGATTTTTGATATTGCATGATTACTATCTTTGTATTGCCAAACATTCTTAACAACAGTTGTTTTTTTTATGTTACCTTCAGGAGAAACTTTGCAAACTTTATTAACAATGTGAACAAAGCTATTTTAATGCCCAACAATACTTACAATGTGCTGCAAATCATATTGAATCATGCATCTGGTCCACTTTGGTGGATTGTTTGCATGAAGACTAAGTCAGTGAGTCATCCTCAAATAAAGGAGTTTGTGTGAACAGGACGACCTGTTTGATGCTGCCCTCTGCATCGTGATGTTTGTCCTGGCATGAGGTGTGATTATGATCTCATAACAGTGAGTAAGGTCTTTTTTATGGACTTACATGTGTATATAAATTTCTCTGCCTGCATTGACAATACAGACAAACTGCACAGAGGTATTTATTTTCATAATTTATCCTGTTTTGTAAACAACTACTTGTAATAGATTAGAACATTAGTACTTTATTTTATTTTATGCAATAAACTAAACCAATACTCAAATGATTCCTGGTGTTTATTTTACAAATCACACACACAATGTTATGTTGGAGTAATGCATGAATCGAAAAGATGATTAACAGCCAATGGTGGAAAGTAACTAAGTATATTTACTCATGCATTTTATTCATATATTATCCCATTGTTCATTTTATAGTTTATATATATATTCATGCTCCTTTCTACTACATGTTACTTCTTCCTTTTTTTTACTCAATTTATTTAACTGCTAGAGTTACAAACATATGATCAATTCAAAGAATAGGATCGGTTGTTATATATCAAAGACCCCAAAGATCCTCACAGGTGTTTTCAGTTATGAGGCTGATTAAACCCACTCAGGTTGGAAAACTAACTGGTGAGTCCCTGAAGGTCTGAAGACAATATTTTCAATGTTGTTGCATGTGATAATGTGTGTACAAATTATTATCTTAAGATAAAAAAGAATCTGTATTTTTTAGGTTTTTGAAGGCTCCATGATTTAACAATCTAAAAGTGGACATTTTGCACAGTGAGTACTTTTAGCTTTGATACTTTAAGTACGTTTTGCTGGTAATATTTTTACCTTTACTTGAGTAGAATTGAAAATGCTGGATTTTTACTTGAATTTTTACACTGTAGTACTGAATGAAGGATTAATAAAGGACATAGACTGTGACTGAGGGTGATGCAGATGACACTTTTTACCACCAGGGGGCAAAGTTTTTCCACACCTGCTTTATTTCTCTCACAAACTGTTTATACATATAGAAGACAAATGAGACTGTATATGCATTTACACATTTAAACATGCTTCTTGATCCTTGTATGTGTTGCAAAGGCTGGACAAAGCAATTTAATGTATAACTGTAGCTTTCTAGTAAAAAATGGCAACGAAAGAAAAGAGAAACCACATAGCTACCAACTAAAAGCACCACCTTTAATAAAGAGAGATTTGAACCAGAGTCTGACAGATGTGTAAGTATAAACATGAAAGCACCTCTGCTTAAAATTTATTCTGGGCTTCATTCTGCTTATCACTGTGAAACATCTTTTTAAAAATACGTGACGGAAGTTAGAAGGTGTGAAAGATATCACCTAAATCCTAAAATAAGCCTATGAATAGAAAAAGCTTAAGATGCATCTCACACTATGTAAGAATGCAAAATAAATAAATATTTCAAAATGTCCCTTTTTTCAAAGTAAGTCTTGACACACAAGACCTTGTGATTCAAAGGCAATATGAAATGAAATTGGAGAAATAAATAAAATGCCATTAAATAAAAATGTATCACTGTGAAAAGAAATAGGATGAAATAACAATTAATACTAATGCTTTAACATTTATTATTATGATTGTTGTTGTTTATATATGTCCTTTGTAGCCTATTGATTAATGTCATTATTTATTCAATAATGTCTAATTGATTGATTTAATATTGAACCCTTTGGGACTCCAAAGTCTAATAAGGTTTAATTGTGTCGTCTTATTTTCAATTAAAAGTATAATTAATTACTGGCTGATGAATAAATGATGCTCTATAATATGATGCCATGCTGTATATCATGGTCATATGAGGGCAGTGACGCCCTCTGCTGGAGGAAATCCCGCCTCCTGCGACCACTGCACACTGTCATTGGCTCCCGCACGTGTCACTCAAATAACAGCCATGTCTAGATTATGGGTCAGATAGAAGAAGCATCGGTCTATATCTGTGGATTTATTTCACCTTTTTTCCTCTGAAGATCCGCATCTGGATTAAAGTCGCATCTGGACTGACACTGACAGAAGTGACGCAGCTCTGCGGCTCCATCTGCGCCTTTTGTCAGCGGAGAAAAAACCAGTATGATGTTTATTATTAGAAACAACTGACGGCGCTTTTGTCGAGCCTCGGACAAATAAAAAAAAAAAAGGTGTTTCCACAACCAGAGCTGTCAAACATTAGAGGATCATAGATGTGATTCATTCTCACTGAAGAGGCAGAAGAAAAGACAAATCCATCCAGATGATGTCAGGAAAGCATTTCAAGGCTCATGAAGTGAGCTGCTGCATCAAGTATTTCATCTTTGGATTCAACATCATATTCTGGGTAAGTCCCTGTTTGCTCTTCAGGCCTGGATCATAATGCACTAACATGCTTTTTTTTTCTTAACCAATAATAAGCTTCTAATTGTGTTCTGATTTTGTTTTTTTCTTTGTTTGAGTCAAGCATGATTTCATCCCTGCTCCCGTGCACTTGCTCCCACTGTCAGTGTCAGCCACCAGCAGGCTTTTGTTTCACAGAGGAGGGCTTTCCTTTCCTCCCTGTGTGGTGCCATCACTTGTTTACATCAAGGTGTCTGAGGACGTTTCACTGTCAGTGGGCAGGGACTCGTCTCTGATCAGCTGTAATCACAGGTGTCATCTTCAATCATCATCTTGTGCTGAGGGAAATCACGGGGAAAACAAACAGCTACCCTCTTGTGCTTTGGACCCACCAACCCATGTTCAGGAAGTCCCACTTTGAGCTCTAGCTACTCATTTTAAACAGTACTAGGATGGTTATTAGGAATACTGAATGGCTTTAATAATGTCATTCATTAATACTAAGTGTTCAAGTATGTCTTATTTGAAAGGAGAGGTAGGTGATATGTGTAAGAGCTGCAATGATTAGTTGACTAATCGATTTGTCGATTGACAGAAAACTAGAGTCGATTAATTGTTGGAAGTCATTTTCCAAGCAAAAATGACAGACTCAATGGGCCCAGGTTCCCAAATGTGAGAATGTACTTCTATTTCTGATGTTTTATAGCCCAAGCATTAATTTCTTAATTAAAAGGAATTTGATTAATTGATAACAAAGATAATCAATAATCACAGTGTAGAACCCAACAATATTCATATTACAATAGTGTAACAAAAAGAAAAAGCAGCAAATCCTCAGGTTTGAGAAGCCTGAACCAGAAAATGTTTTCCTTAGGACCAATGATCAATCAATTATCCAAATTGTTACAGGTTAATTTTCTGCATCTTGACAAATTGATCAATCAGCTAATTGTTGCAGCTGTAATCATGATATCAATAAGAATTGTGATAGGATACAAATTCTAGACAATACACTGATTAATAAAATAATCAGCTGGATCAGTCAGTTTTTGGCCAATTTGTATAGATTAAATACCTGATATTTAAGATATTGATACAAAAATCAAACAAAAGTCCCAGGAAGTCATGACAGCGAACCAGCATGAACAACATCAGGACCCCGAAACTGAAGCAGTAACATGGACGCCAGCCATCGTTCATTTTATAGTTTACAGGCATGATGGCAGATTTACATTGATGGGACATATATCATCATATCTCCTTCCCATTTTTGAATGTGTTATATGTTATTTTTGTGGCGGACCTCAGGGTGATGAAGAGGAAGGCCACCTGTCAGGCCCTACAGAGGCCCTCAGCCAACCATGCAGTCAGTCCGTGAACCCTCTGATCCCTCCTCCGTTCATATATCATCAGAGGAAGCTGCCTGTGTCAAAAACATCTGTTCCTCCTTCCGCTGCACTAAATAATCACTTGAAAACTTAATCTGCAAAGAGTTGTTATATCTATTTAGAGGGAAAATCCTGAACTAGGATCCGGTCTGTAAATAGGTCTGATGCTAACAGCAAGTCTTTAAAGTGCATCATAATGTCTTATCTGACTATTAGTAGTTATTCTGACCAAGTATGTTTTTATTGTTGTTATGAAGTTATGAATTCCCACGGTGTGTGAGCTATGATAATCCAAACTGTATCTTACAAGTTTGACAAACGATTATGAACACGAGGTCCTCGAGCTTTTAACCACATCTCATGGTCTCGGCCAGCAGTTTGTTATGCAGAGTCAATATGTTCTGACATCCTTCAGTTTTGGATCAATAAAAGCCACCACATCAGTGTTGCAATGATACATTTTAAGAGAGAGATACAAGAAAAACAAACCTACATTCACATGTGAAGTTTCTAGAGCAGAGACTTATTTCATCAGTTCCTATTTGATTTCAATTCATGTGGTTGGTAACTAAGTGTTATGGCTTTTGTTATTAATTGACAAAAAAAAAAAACACAACCCACAAGCCAAAGTGGTGTCTTAAGGGTTCTGACTTAGTCTGACCAGCAGCAAAAGGTAATCAGCAAATTAGTGTTTTAATAAAAGACTAAAATGACAAATACATTTAAATGTTAATGGATTCATTAGCATTGTTCATCGCTAGTATAAATCTAATGTTTCTGTCTATATTAAAATACAAGACAGCCAGTTGCAAAATCCCATCAATGCTTTCCTAAAATTTCAAATCCTCAAATGTGGTTTTGAACTTTTACACTGTAGGTGGAAACTTGTTCAGTCTTAATGCATTCAGGCTGTTAAAAGATGCTTTCTAATGTGGGAGTCTCCTGCTGATACTGCAGACAGAGATGAGAAATATTTAGTAATGGGCCTCTGCCAGGAAAATCTCTCTGTGGTTTCTCTCTCTGTGCTCCTGTGTGATGACTGCATGTTGCAGTAACTGTAAAATAATCCTGCCCTCTTGTCTCTTTCGTCTTTGTCTGTCTTTTAGTTCCTCGGAGTGGCGTTCCTCGGCATTGGGTTGTGGGCATGGAGCGAAAAGGTGAGTTTGTATGTAACAGTAATTTATTGTGTGAATCTTTTTACTCGTGGACGCCTGCAAATAATCCATAAACTGCGCAGGTCATTTACATTCATCCCCTGTCGTTCACACCCATCTGTCTGCACCAAATGCTAGCAGCGGCTTTACTGAATCAGAAAGGAATGTCATGCTTTCCGGTGGGACGCCTCTCTGAACAATGGACAGAAGAAAGGATCTGATGCATTTCACAGATTCATTCATCGTATTCTCAGTACTTGGGGTGTCAAAGGGGGACAGAGAGTCTCGTGAGTTGTAAAGTGTTGTCACTTTTACTGAGGAAGTTTTAAAGATCAAGATAATTCCTCAGTTTATTGCTTCATCCTTCACTGCAACTAATAATTGTTTTCTTCATTTATTAATCTGATGATTATTGTCTTGATTACTGTTTGATCAGTTGTTTGATCAATAAAATGTCAGAAGATAGCAACAAATGTCCTGCACAATTTCCTTCAAATGTCTTGTTTTTTTCTGGCCAAAACCACAAAGTGATTCAATTTATGATCAATCAATGATAAAAAACTAATAAATGTGCAAATCCTCACATGAAGATTTAAGTAATGAAAATGGAAATGTGCTCATATTATTTCTTGCAAGATAGATGAAGATGTTTCTGTCATGCCTGTACACTAAATATGAAGCTGGAACCAGCAGCTGATTAGCTTAGCTTAGCACAAACACTGCAAATCATGTTCTTTCCAACTCATTATTACCTAATATCAGTACATAAACAATGCACCATGCGTCTGAATTCAGCACTGATTTGTGTGTCAATCAATCAATTTGTTTCCAGCCAATGAGTTATAGGTTATAGGTTATAAGTGTCACAGGCTGTGACGGTTGTGAACAGTCATTATGCTGACGGTTAGACATCATGCTAAATAAAGAGATAGTCTTTTCTTAAGCATATTTCCTAAAATGTCAAACTATCCCTTCAAGTGTAATTGTCTCAGCTCATCACATTATTAAAGTTGGGACTTAGGGAGGGTACACAGTAAAATCTCAGCAACTTTCCAAACTTATTCCCTTACATAAGACTGATCAGTTAGCTCACAGAGACAGTGGACTTCCACTTTAAATTAATTCTCTTGTAATGACTATAAGCCTTTAACCTTTGCTCTGTTAAACAGGGCGTCCTTTCCAACATCTCGTCCATCACAGACCTGGGCGGTTTTGACCCGGTCTGGCTCTTCTTGGTGGTGGGTGGTGTGATGTTCATCCTCGGATTCGCCGGCTGCATCGGAGCTCTGCGAGAAAACTCTTTCCTGCTCAAATTTGTACGTTGTCAAACATATTGTGAAGAAATCAGGAAGCCTTTTTCAATTCAAAGATTTTTCAGCCTTGCTCTGTCTCATGATAATATTTATCAAATTTCAGTTCTCCGTGTTCCTGGGGATCATCTTCTTCCTGGAGTTGACTGCAGGAGTTCTGGCCTTTGTCTTTAAAGACTGGATCAAGGACCAGCTCAACTTTTTCATTAACAACAACATTCGGGCCTACAGAGATGACATCGATCTGCAGAACCTGATAGACTTCACCCAGGAATATGTGAGCACTGTGTTTCTTGAATCCACAGTGCTGATTTCACCCCAGTGTTATTTTTGCCTTGGGTTAGTCGTGGTTGCTCATTTCATTGTGAATTATTTTTCTGTCTCTTTAACCTCATAGTGGGAGTGTTGTGGAGCTTTTGGAGCAGACGACTGGAATTTGAACATCTACTTCAACTGCACCGATTCCAACCCGAGTCGTGAGAAATGTGGAGTCCCCTTTTCCTGCTGCACTAAAGATCCAGCGGTATGTCTTCCCATACACTCACCACACTTCAGTCTTTCTAATGCACAGCCAATTTATTCCCTTTTATGGTAAAACACAAGCCAGTGGGTGTAATTTGGAGTTTTTGTGAGTTGAAGTTGGAGAACAAATTGAATAGGTCGCTTTTTAACATGTTGAAACATTTACAGTGGCCTTTCGTTAGAGGGGAAATTGTGAAGGTTCCTCCCTGCGACAGATACTGTAGCTCGGTTATCTGTGTCCTCCAGAAGGTTGGCTGAAGCTGTCAACTATCATGGCTGGCGTCCAACAGGACATCCAGGCCTCAGTGTTTAGTCTTTAGTCAGACTCTGCCAGCACAGCAAAGTCTGAAAGCGGCTGGGAGGAGTTATCTTGACCAAGGCATTTTTTTGGCAGAAAAATGCTTGAACTGCTGCTCTCTGTGCAAAGCAGTGACAGTGCTCTGTTTGAGCAAAACACTCTTGCTTCACTGTAATGAAAGTTGCACAAGAGTCTTTTTTTTATTTGCTGAAACAAGGACATGCTGTTCCACCAAGGTCATCCTCTTTGATAGCAACACTTAACATCAATTACCGTGTAGATAAAATGGAAGTTGAATAACACGTGACAAGTGTCATTTGCACAGAAGGCTGGATTCTCTGCATTTGAAAACATCAGACTCCTCTTTCCTATAATTGCCTAACACACCATACACACCAAAATGTTTTTAGTCTGAGACTTTAAAATGAAAGCAGGTCAGACTTCAATACAGAGGTGTAAGTCTGATGACCACTCAAACGACACAGCATTTAAAGAACATGGCATGTTCCTATATTTTTCTTACTGTCATCAAGTACCAAAAAAAGACCAAAACCAACAATGTGTTTGTCTTTCAAAAGTTCGCCGGTCTGTCTGTGAACACAATGGTTCCCACTGAAAATCTGTAGAGAAAGGATCCATCAGAATTTCCTAAAGCTTAAGGTGACATCCAGCCAACAGTCCAAACACCAAAGAGATTCAAATTACAATGATGGAAAAAGAGAAAAGTGCAAATCCTCATATTTACAAAGCTGGAACTGGACAGTATTTGATATTTTTCTAATAAGTGACTTCAACAATCAAAGCAATAGTTCAACATTTTGGGATATATGCTAATATACTTCCTTGCAAAGATTTAGATGAGCAAGATTGATGCCTTTCTAAAGTCTCTACGTTAAATATGAAGCTGGAACCAGCAGCTGTTTAGCTTAGCTTAGCACAAATACTGGAAACATGGGGAAACAGCTCGCCCGGCTCTGTCCAAAGGTAACTAAATCTATCTGCAAACAGTGGAGCTCTGTGGCACAGCAAAATAAGACACTGTTGATCAGGCTTTGGCTACACAGACAATACTTGTTAGTTTTAATTCATTGTTGGTTCATGGGATTTTTTTGACAATAAAAAAATATATCACCAGACACATTCCTTTCACAGTTCTTTTGTCTGGGTGCCACATAAGGCTTGTCTGTCACAGTCTGTTTTTTAATGTTTCAGGAGTTTACCAGGTCAAGTCTCACAGCACCCAAGTCTTAAGCCGCAATTTTTGTGACCTAAAACTGACTCAAATCTAAGTCTTGAGTCTCAAATCAAGTCAAGTCCTCGGCTCTGGTCTGTGCAGATTTACACAGGTTTGGTTCAGCGGGAGCACAGCTGTCTAATACACGTCTAGAGGCTAAATACACTCCAGTTACACGCTGGACAGCAGTGTTTGGGATATAATGGTACAATCACAGCAATGACAAAAATGAAAATGAAGTCCAGGTTTAATAAAAGCAGCATTTCCCTTTTAACATCTTCCCAGTCTGTGCGAACATGTACTCTGAATGTCTTGACTTCACCTTTTGAAAAATGTATAAGCATGAACCATCTTCTCTCCACAGGAGGATGTCATCAACACTCAGTGTGGCTACGACATCCGAGCGAAAACGGTGAGCGGCTCACAGAAGCTTACATTTTTAACAGAGACTGAGACCCTTGTGTGAGAGTAAAAGCCACTGCTATAAAACAGTATGAAGTAGAGGTTGCTTATTTTGCCTCATTCAGGTTTTTTTGGCTGCATGAGGTCATCAGGTACTCCACCCTGGGCACAATATTCCTCTTTCAGCATGTTTCCTAACTCCTCCGTCTTCAAAATACAGCAGCTGGCTCCCCATCAGCACTTTGGGCCGTGTGGTATTACTCACGCCACAGCAATGCACTGGGGATTGATACCCCTTCCCCATTACTGGCTTTGGCCTTCCTCCATAGTAACATAATGTAAGGAAAAGGCTGTGTTTGTTTTCTCAACCTAAAATGTGAGGAAAAGGCCAGAGAGAGCTAGTTTTAATGGGAATTGGAGCAGAAAAACAACAGGCTGAGTGTGTGTTAACAACCAGATAACAGATTACTTCAGAGGGATTTTACTGTGAAGGGACCACAGGATGAAAAGGAGAATCATGTGCTACCATTAAAAATAACTATGTTGTCATGTGCTGCAAAGCAAAGAAAATCCCAGCATGACTGCCTCCACTAACTCTGATATTTAATACTTTTAAAAGGATAAACAAAGTAAAAGCTAAAACATTTCATCTGTATTTGATTATTATTCTGTAATACTGCTTGTTTTCATACGTTCTGTCAGGACTCTGAGCAGCGAACCTTCATCTATATCAAAGGCTGCGTTCCTCAGTTTGAGAAGTGGCTTCAAGACAACCTGACAGTGGTGGCAGGCATCTTTATTGGCATTGCATTACTACAGGTGAGGAGCAATGTGAATATTTTAGTTTAATATCTGATCTCTGTCAATCTCTAATGTAACTAATGTAAAATGTATTTGTTCCTTGTTTTAGATTTTTGGCATCTGTTTAGCGCAGAATCTCGTGAGCGACATTGAAGCTGTGAGAGAGAGTTGGTAGGTGGCAACAGTTTATTTATTCAAGTACAATTTCTCTTGGGCTGAACAATGATTTAACAGTGATTTAAGGTCGTGAAATCGATAAATGAAATAACTTCTACTTTAGCTGCATAAGTGCAGGAGCCTTTTTGACATTTATCTATTGGATGGATTAGCAGAAATTTGGTACATTTGGTGATTCCTCTACATTTAATATAGCGTCATCATCTGTGAAAAATCTCAACATCTCATCTCAATCTCATGGATGAGCATAACATTTAGTACAAACATGAGTTGTCTGACTGAACCATATCAAACATTTTTAATGTAGTAATGTAATGCAGACAATAGCATTCAGCCCAAAGTCACAGCTTAAAGAGTCAAAACTCCAGCAACATTTGTAGTATTCAGAACAGTTCTATTGTTAGACAAACCTGTATCTTCTGGTGCCAGATATTCCTATTCTGCAGAAGCAGGTTATGTAATTATGCCTTTCATGGCTTGATTTTATTTCTTCGTCTTTTCCCTGTGCAGTTTGTTTACCTAAGACCTCCTCAGAATCTCAAGAAAAAGGCAAGAAGGATGTACCAGGTAAGCACTACTAGGATTTCATCAGTAACGTTGCAGCATTTAAATATTTATATTCATATCGATTGGGTCTATTGATTCTCCCTTGTGGATTGTATTTGCGCTGAGCTGAAATGTTTCTTGCCTACAGGACTCTGCAGTGTGGACGCCAGTGATGAAGGGAAATAAATTAATGTGTCCAGGACCAAGAGTCTCATTCATATCTGTATGTAAATAGTAAATTTAGAGTTATTTTTAGAGTTATTTGTGGCCCTACTTTTGAATGAAACACAACCTCTAAAATGTACTGTAGCTATCAGACAGTATACATTAAACAAATGCAATGCAAAATCTTTACAGTATAAGCAGCTTTGATGGTAAAGTCCCACTTCACTTTGGTTTGTAAGCCTGTAAATGAGCTGAGGGTGTCACGACTTGTAAAGAGGACAAAGGTAGATTTGATGTTTTAGCAGAGGTAGTGCTTCATTCAGAAACAGGCCTCTGGTTTTATATGTCTCACAGCTGCAGTTTTTAACGCTGCATGTAAGGGTTGTGTACAAAGATAGAAGTGATTCTGGAAATGCACTGCATGCCTATTGTCTACTGGTAGGACATTGGCTCTCCTAAATGTATTTCATTTATGTTGAGTATTTTAAAATATTTGTAAAATAGTCACTAGTTTAGAGTGAATTGGCTGGTTAGCACTTTCTTGAATGTTTAATGGAATCTACTTAAAGAAGCTACTTAAAGAGAATTATCTTAAGATTTATTTCCATCTGTGACGTCACACTCATATGAAACAGATACATACAGTTTGTAAGCAGAGTTTTGTGAGGCTGAGGTGGATATAGTATTGTAGTATCATGAGGGGATATGATGGATGTTAGAGGCTTTGCAAAGATGCAGTTTGTAAGAGTTTTGCAGTGTCTAAATGAACTGAAAGAAACCAGAAGATGTGGCATCGAAATCAAAACTCAGCCTTAAGCACTTTAATCTTCATGTACGAGTGATGAAGCTCGTTGCAGTTTCTGTCATGACTGTTATTTTAGTCTAGCAGTGGCCACTGGAGGGGGCACTTTTCCTTAAAAACTTGCAAACTGCATCTGTAACTTCATGATGCCCCATAATGTCAAATAATTTGTCCAAATGCAGCTTGACTGAAAAAGTGTTTCCGCACATTATAAATGTCGTGCCGTTCCTTGCACATTACCTTAACTGTCAGTGTTCATTCATTCGTTTCCCTCTGTTTTTTTAAGTGTTGCCGATGTGTTTCTTTGATGAAATCTGCCTAATTGACGAGATACCTTTGTTGGTTGTGTTTTGATCTGTAAGTTTTCACTGGAAAATTAGGATACAAGCTATTTCCAAGGCTCATGATGAATGGCATGCTGGTACCGCTTGATGGCACTTAACTGAACATAGGAAGGATTTATAGCCTACATATACACATTACTTGAAAGCAGAGCACACATGCTCTCTCACCAGCATTATTTTAAATGCAAACTTGGAAACTGAGATACAGCTTATTTGTTTTTTCTTTGTAGACATTACCTGGTAGCATATAGTTTTGTGTAATAACATTTAATTAAACTGCATAGCATGGAAGTAAAAACAGCCATTTTATATAAAGGCAGTGTGAAACTGCAGCAGGATACACAGAGCTTCTTCTGCAGCCTTGATGAGCTGAATATCCGCACACAAACCATATTTAAAAAATGTATTTCTGCAAATCTTATTTGTAAGATTTCAGCAGAAAAGGGGTCAAATATCCTGTTTTCCACTAAAAGCTTCATATGATTGTTGTTGACTGATCACACTTTTTCTTACCACTCAGTGCCATATTTGTGATTTCTACTTCTGCATACTCCTGATCATAAGATTACTTTGGTTTCATGTGTACTCCTGATTCTTGTAAATAACTGGATTGTGACAAGTTGTAAATATATATCTGAATAAATGTGGTTCTTTGTAAACTTTTGTCAGTGTGTGCATGCTGTCTAAAGATCTTGGGTTAAAGTTGCGTTTGGCCACAGTTATTTATAACTTTAAAAACAGAAATATAAAGTTAAATCCAGCTACTCTCAGAGCACACAGTTAGAAGACTACTTCATTTAAAAGAAAATGTGCCAGCAACCAACTGCACTTTTGACAGGTTCCCACTGAACCTGTCCTCTTTTGCTAAGTTACTCAATACCGCCATCTAGTGTTTTATTTTAAATTAACATCCTCAGAGTTGTGCTGCTGCAAGTTAAAGAAAAAAAAAGTAAAATAAATGGAAATAAAGCCCCATCACTGAAAATTAAACAGTTAGGCAGATTATCTTTTTATAATTTTTCATGTCTACAATGACATTATTTTACTGACCATCTCTGCAATCGAAGGATTATTATTTTAAACTGATTTCTCTTTTATAACTTTAGTTTTTCTGTCCTGTCTGACACTGACAAGCAGTCGTGCCATCTACACTGCAGAGGCTTTTCTCACAGCAGACATTTTTAATTGTTATAGGCAGTTAAGGAAAAGCACAGGTGTTACTCATAACATTAATGATGGTAAGTGTCCCGGTAAGACATAACAGTGAACCAGCATGAACAACACCAGGACCCTCAAACTGGAGCAGCTGAATTGAATCAATCAATCATACTGTCAAAATGTCTTCTATGAAAAAAGTCCATTGTTCAGCTTTCACCTCGAGGCCATGACCAGAGGAAGAGGTGGAGAGGACGCTATTGTGAGTTGATAATTCATCCCTTCTTTTATTATTATTATTATTATTTTTTTTTTTTTATCTTCTTAGTCAGGACATGAAAAACTTAGAGAGGAACAGTCCCTGTAGAAAGTGGTGCCATTTCCCTCACACATGAACATTTAAACCACACCGGCCATTACAACTTTAGAAGCAACGACAAGCTTGAAACAAATGGAAAATGTCCAAACAATGTTAAGGTTTGATATCAGGTTCTGATTTCTTTATAGCCTTTTAGATGGTGATGGAGACCAGCTTTGGTATTACACTGAAAAATATGTAGGATACTGTCACTCAAAAGCTATCTTTGACCAGTTTTAGCTCAAGTAACTCAAACATGTTGACACCAGACAACTGTCACTATGAAATGTCCTTTAAAAAAACCTATCAAAAAAAACAGTGAGGTGCATCAGATCTTTTGAAAAGTTGTTGGAAAAACAAATATTAAGTAACTTCATGTACCAGAGGTTAGTTTTGAAAGTCGGAGCAGGCTTTCGTCCATGTGTTTTTCCTGTGATGTCTCAGACTGTTTTCTGTTTACTGATTGTCATTTGTTGATTAGACTGAGGCGTCGTCATCAGGCCACGCTCCGAGAGGAAAAGCCGCATTGCTGTTTTTCTCTTGAAATAAACCTCATTCACAGACATGCACTTTTGTTTCAACACAACACAGATAATTTGTAGTTTAGATACCCAGCTTTGATAAGAGTATCTGTTTGTTGACGTTATCAGGGAATGATTGCAAAGCTATGACCTGACCTTTGGCCAGATGCCTCAGTGTTACTTCCGGTCCCTTTTTCTAGACTCAGTGGAAAACAACAGCAGACTCATTCCTACTGATTTAATCATCTCTTCCTCTCAAACACATTCGCTCATTCTCCAATTGAAGTCTCAAATGCTCTGAGTTTTTTTTTTTTATGTAACCAGTGTAATTAGTTAGAAGTTAGAATTTCTGTGTGTGTGTGTCTTGTTAATTCATCTGTGTTAAACTGTCAACTAAGTATCCTCCTTCTGATCATTTTGTTATCAGATAGGACAACAGAGTTTTGTTTTTATTTTTCTAACAAAGAATTGTTAAAATCATATCTTCTTTAAAATGCACAACCAGCAGCACCACTAGACATGTTGTATCTGTTGAAAACAGCCTTTATATAAAAACTATCTGTCAAGTTCTGGGTCCCCTGAAACATTCAGGGTCCCTTAAAGTGTAACTTTAAGTATTTTGTATTGTACATGTTTTTAATTTATTGTATTGTACCACATCTAATTAAGTGTGTCTATATTTGAAATTTTTGGTTTGGTACATTTGGAAAATATCAACTCTTCATCCATTTGTGTGATTATGTGATGATATACATCATGCTGAAGTCATTCTGCAGCAATAAATGGTGTTTTTAGTCACATCAATATAAAAAAGTCGGGATAACATATTTATCCCTTTACTTTGAAAACAAAGGAAGGAATCTTCCTGCAGTATGTCACAGGTCGTGACATACTTCCTCATACTTTATCTGTAGAAGATGATCTGTGAGAGATACTGAGCCCACTGAGGAAGCACAGCAGCGGCTCCTGCTGCCGACTGAAGCTGGACGTAACAGCTTCCTAACTGCTGGAGACGTCTAGCTTCAGGACAGTGAAGGAATCATCAGATAAGAAAAGCTGAGGTGATGTCTGTGTGCCGGAGACAGATAACATCATCTCAACCTGAAGACACAAACAATCTGTAAAGACATCAGTGCTGATGTGATCTTAGTTCTGTCCTCAGTAGCTCTGGATTCAGATTCACCAACAGAAACTCCAAACTGGTGACCATCATAGAGAAGGACAGTCAACATCAGCAGACAAACACTGACATCCACTGGCTGCTCAGTCAAATTCACTTTTATTGGATTCAGTATTGGTGTGCTTCAGACTGAGTCTATGTTCAAGAGTTCAGTGATGAAAAGCACATTTACTGAAGAAGTGTATTTGATAACTTAAGTTACTTGATAACTTAATAACTTCTACTTTGGATTTCAACTCTAAATTTCACAATAAAATATTGTACTTTTTAGTCCACTGCAGTTATCTGACAGCTGGATTTTACATATAAAGCCTATGATGTCCATTGTTAACTACTGACCAACTTCTGCTAACAGCATATAAAGACCAACTACAGTTTAACACTGACAGAAGTCATTTTGACGCATAATGAGTCATTTCACTTTTGATACTTTGAGCACATTTTACTGATAATACAGTTATTTACTTTTACCTAAGTTGAACACAGGACATTTATTTGTAATGGAGTTTTTTTTTTTTTTACATTTTTAAATAGAATGACTTAAAAGTGCTTGTTTACTGTCCTGTACTGCATCATTATTCTATAAAATACATGTGACAAACTAAACATTATTGTAAGAACATTTTCTCTTAAAGATCCTCATTACTAAACTTTAGTATCTTTACAGACTGACAGTTTTGGTTTTATAGAATAAGTGGATTGTTTACGTCCACAACCATGTAATAATAGAGTGATATTCTATTTAATCTAAATGAAAACAAGAGAATGTGGAACAAGAAAGTTTTTTTACTGCACACACACATATGTGTAGATGACTGGGAACACCTATTTCTAATACTTTGATTTTACAGACTGAGATTGCCACTTTTATAATTAGCTGTAACAGTAATCATGCAGAATTTTTTTTTAAATCCTTGTTTTACCTTAAAATTTGATCACTTTTCTAAATCGATGTCTCTTGTGTAAAAACCTCACATATTCATATTTCCCACAGACTGACCCTCAGCTGTGTGGGTCCCCTGAGATGCTGTAATTCGAGCTGCAGGGGCTGGTTTCACTGACAGACTGCCCATTTCCTCCAAGCAAGACTCAAGACAAAGCACGGGCTGTTCATCCCAAAAAGAAATGAGGTGAAAGGTGTTTAACATGACTTCTCTCCACCATCTCCTGGTAAATATACACTTTTGCTCTCATTTTATTTTTTCTATCAAAACAACTTTAATGTTTGTTGACTAGTCAGGGCATGTCGTCTGGAAAGCTAAAATCACTTCTCCCTTGATCAACTGAATCAATCAGATAATCCCATTTCGTTGATTGATCAATCACAGTGTTGTGTGCAGACACAGATCCTGCTCCCTGTCCAGCTGTATTAAAACCTGGCTGCATCTATCAATGGCAGAAGTTCCTGTCAAATCTGAGCTCCTCAGGTTAATCATTTGCTGGTTATCTCGTACTTAGTACTTGAGCGTGGAGTTTGGAGTCTGCCCTCCCCTCCGATAAACATAATAGGAGAAGCTTGGACTTGCTTTGCCTTTCTTTTTTTACCCTTTTGTGCCTCTTCAGCCACTGACTCTTTTTTTCTGTGTCGGGTTTGATTCTCCTGGCTGCAGAGAGAGGACACACAATGCTACCCTTGGTTGTGTTCTTGCTTTGTGCAGCCTCCTGTGTCTCAGCTTCTGACAAAGGTGAGTTGGGCTGTTATGACTTTTTTTCTGTGTGTGTGTATATAGTTTGTAGGATGAACAGGCAGATTATCTGATAAAGGAATTTATTTGAGAGAAGGAGATCTTTACTTTATACTCAATTAGTAGAAATGTGTCAAAGGATTTATTTGCAGCTCAAAATGACACTTGGTTGTGCTCTGTGAGCTTCTTCATAGAGGAAAATTAATGATGAGCTAAAGTGACGATCTTAATAATATTGTGACAGAGACTCTAAAATCCTCAGATGAATGAATCAAGGCAGGATTCAATGACCATAATGCCAGCCTCAATGTCAATGTCAATGGAGAAGCTTTACATAATGCTGCTTAGTGACATCTGTGATTTATAAGAGCATAGATAAAACACAACATTTATTATATCCGTTGGCATTTTTGTTCTGATGTTCCCTGAGAATATCAGTCAGCTGTTGACCCAGAATTTGTATTTGTTGAATTCAGCTCCACATTCCCCATTGACCCGTTGATGAAATCAAATACTGACACGTCAGTCTGTCTTCCCTCATGGCCTAATGTCATATCTAACAGAAGAGCTTGTCGTTAATAGGACAGAGGAGAGATTTTTATCTTCTCTCACATTGAGCACGCCTTGTTAAATGGCTGCTGGTTGAATCACCTCAATGCTCTCCACAGACAGCATTTCTGTAAAGGAAAGAAAAAAATGAAGGAAGAAGCAGTAAGTTCAGTGGAAATTCTTCTTTTAAAAGACTTTTATTCCAGTACGTTCAAGTAAAATATATCTGGAATGACATTAAAAAAACAACTCAGACTCAGTGTCCATTTGTTACAGACACATTTTATTTACACCATTTATTATGATGAATCTAGGCCCATCCTGTCTTGTCATAAGCCTCATGTTTGAGGTTTGTAAATTCATTTGTTAAACTATTAACACCTCATTGACAGATGAGTTTCAGCCCCCGGTTTGGGTACGCTTCATTATTAAACATGACCTGAATTACTGACATATATGCATCTTTCGGGTCCTCTAGTTTGAGTTAAACCATCACAGTGAAAACTTTGGCATCTTTACATGTCAAAGCTGAATTATCATTGATGACGAGGCAGTTAAAAGTGTGGATTGCTTTGAGAGGTATCCTCTGTGGCGCACCTGATTGCTAGTGAGAACATCTGAGATTTGAGAGTTTGCTCCCAAGCTGCAACTTTTTAAATGTAAAGCTATAAAAATCACATTATCCTTTCCACAATACCCACATTTGCTTTCTGTTTAGATTTTAGAGCTTAAATGCATCACAGAGAAAGAGGTTTTCTGCTCACAACTGTGTTATTAAATGAGGACAAACAAATGAAAATGACTGAATGTTCATTATGATGGATTACAATGTCAAATGTAAGGTTTCTTCTAGCTGATATTTATAAGACATGAAATGAAACTGGTGCTTAGGTATGAAAAAGTCGATCTAAAAAGCAACAGCGCATTATGGAAGATGAGTGGCAGAAATGCAAAGCGCCACTCTGCAGTCATGTCTGCTCACCAGCTGTGTTTCCTGTGTGTCTTCAGGTGGTGCTGCTGGACCCCGGCTGAACAACAACCAGCTGTACAAATTCAGCTACACCACCGAGGTGCTGTTGGACAGGACCAGGGGGTCAAAAGAGGGCAGCGCTGGCTACAGGATCTCCAGCGATGTGGATGTCAACCTAGTTTGGAGAGATCCCAGCAGCAAAGACGACCAACTGATTCAACTGGCGGTATGTCAGTCCAGTCACATGCTAGGACAGGACATGATGCAATTTTTCTAGTACATTAATAATCCACAAAATATATCTGTCTACACACACACTGTTGTAAACTGGTAGTAAAGCCTGCATACTTCCTCTATTTCAGAGCAGCTGTTTGTTCACATTAATTCATCTCTGATTCACAGATCTCAAATGTGAGGATTGACCCCGCGTCTCATCGATCAGAGAAGAAGAACGTCCTGCATGGATCCACAGCAGAAAGTGTTTTGGGGAAGACCAAACTAGCAGCTCTGACAAAACCTTTCTTCGTGCATCTGAAAAATGGAAAGGTGAGCATATTAGCATTTCCACCTTTGTCTAATAAGAGGTTTTTAGTCCTCATTTTGATGTGTTGAAATAAAAACACCTTTTAGCATAAATATTTTTGGTAGACATTGACATAGTTTATATTCACTCCAGGTAATGAAAGCAATTCCTGAATATTATATGACTTGTTGTTTTCAGCCAAATTTGATCTTATACATGTCAGAGATGCTTATAAGTAATGCGATAAAGTCAGAAGTATACTTCCAGCACTCCACTGTTGTTGTCTTCAGAGAGTTAGCTTACCTTCATAGCGCCCGAGTGATGATGCTGGCAGGGGAAATACCAGACAAGCGTGTGTGTGTGTGTGTGCAAAGGTCAGAAGGTTCAGAGGGTCAATGAATGGATGAACAAGCCTGACTCAAAGAGTGGCTCCTTGTAGGCGGATCATACTGTCTTCATAGTGGTTGTAAGAGTTCAAACTCATTCACTGTTATCACATTATCACTGTATACTATGCAATAATGCATAATTGCCAAGTAAAGAATAGTAGCAGGCTGGTTGTTAGAGACTCAGGAGAATCATATGCCACTGGTTTATGACTAAATACTGTGGAAGAAACCTGTAAGAGTAAAGATCTTTTTCTACAGTGTTGAATGTTTTTGACAACCTGTTGGTCCACATACAATAAAGGCTTCAGTACCACTTTATAAAGGGTTTATAAGTTGTAACTAATGGCTTAATAAATGGTTCATGAATCACTTACTAATACTTCATAGATTATTACTGTGTGGAAACCCCTTTGACTAATTGGACTGCATGACCGTGTAACATTGGAAAAGGGTTGCAGAGGATCTGGAGCCATCAAAATCAATTTATTAACTAGCTATTAAGAATCTATTAATTTATTATGGCATTATTACAGAAAAAATAGCAAAAGAAATTTTCTACATCCTGACACTCAAATGATTTTTTTCTTATTAATGGCTTATACGTGATACATAAAGCATTAATAAATGGAAGTACCAGTAGGAAGTGTCAGTATTTCTAATGTCCAGTAGACATGTTTGTTGTTGATATTGGTTTCACACTGTCGAGTGTGAAAAGTATCTGTGATTATTGTGGATGTCGTACACTGGCTAAAAAAGCCAAATCTTAGCTAAATTTTTACATCTGACGATTAATACTGGTTCAGTGTGGAGTAAATGTTGGAAGAATGAGCCTTTAGATGGTGTGACACAGGACAGATCGGCGTCTCCTCTGGTCTTGTTAACTTATTTATACTGACGGCAGTCTGCAGCAGGAAAAGAGTAGCAGTGGACAGTCTATTTATGGTGGTCATAGCTGATATTGTGGCCAGGCGCCACAA
The DNA here is from genome assembly GCA_025331565.1 of Holacanthus passer. Taxonomy (NCBI): domain Eukaryota; kingdom Metazoa; phylum Chordata; class Actinopteri; family Pomacanthidae; genus Holacanthus; species Holacanthus passer. Next base: position 90,292 of record JAFREQ010000050.1, on the reverse strand, counting down.
ATAAATTACATACTGTATAGGAGACAGTGTAGGATGATGTAATAGGCTGCTTTCTCCACTCATGAGCAGGACACAGAGTCCATTATTGAACCAAACTAAAGCCTCATTGGAAAACCTGGTGGTGTGATACGATATTTTCCAAAATGAAGTGACCTCATTTGACTGAGGTTTGCTTCCATTATTTTAATATGATATCAGCAACATAGTCAAACATAAGACTGACTCATCTTTCATGCTGGTCATTGCTGTGCTCTGATGTGTATTGAGAATATAATTAGAAGGAATATACTGCATGTGTGAGTCTTTCAAATTTTAAAGTGCTAATACCAAAGTATTCTGGTTTCGTTTTTGATCTGCACTTCAAAGAATGTCTTTTATTTCTGCATGCAAATAGTCACTGATGTCATGACCATAAACACATGTTTCTGTTGAGGGAAAACTGACACCCTGAAAGCCTTTGTGAGCTGCAGCATGCACAGTGCTGTGGGCCACAGTCACTGCTTTATTCCCTGGTCAAAATGTCTCTGGTATCCAAAAGCTTTGTTTAATATGTTGCTTTCTTTTTACATGTCCGCTGTAGGCAAAAGCATTTTATTCCTACTGGGCCGAACCAGCAACCATCAAGAACCTTAAAAGAGGGCTGGCCAGCTTACTGCAAGTACAGCTCAAGACTGGGAAGGTTATAGAGGTAAATGCATGATAATAGTCCCACCACATTATTCATGTTTTTATTATGTTTCTAATGTGAACGGACATCATGTCTTGGAACAGAATGACGTGTCTGGAAGGTGCACGGTCGAGTACAAGGCTTACGAAGGTCAAGTGACGAGAACCAAGATCCCGGAGACGTGTAAGACAGCAGAGACCGGATTCACCACACACAGTCAGGTACGTCAGCATCTAGACCACCTCGCTGGGCTAAAATAAGAACGTTACAGAATCACCAATAAATCATGCCTCTGATGTGTCCCCCCTTCAGGTCTTGGGTGTGAGCAGGAAGTCCAGTTCTGTTACCGTGTTCACACTTCAGGATGGTTTCATCCGCTCAGCTGTGGCTGAGGAAACACAGTCACTGGCCGTTAACGCCCGCAGAGCCACTGCTGTTAAAGTCGTGTCCAGGTAAAGGCTTTTACAAAGAATTAATGAGTGCTGCCATTTCTAATACAGCCACACTTTAAATCTAAACTTCCCGCTTCTCAGGCAAACCCTCACTTTGGTCAGGACCGAGGCTGGACCGCTGGAGGCTGCTGGGAAAGATGTGGCAGGTGTTGTCAAGTCAGTCGATGCCAAATTGGCAGCCGTTGGTATCGTGGCGGAGAAGGTCAAATCCCAGTGCAAGGGATGTTCATCAGTGAGTACCTGTTCACTTTCACACACCTAATTTAACCTTTATACACAACCAGATCTTCGTAGCACTCTATGGCTGGCAGTGTCAGTCCACCACTTTGGTCCAGACTGAAATATCTCAGGTATTGAAGTATTAAATCAAATTTATACAGACATTCATGGACGGTAAATCCTAATGACTTTGGTGATCCCCTAACTTTTCCTCTGGCACCATGAGGAAGATATTTGTGTTTTATGTGAAATGTCCAGACAACTTTTGGATAGATTACCATAAAATTTGGTATAGATATTCATGTCCCGCTCAGGATGAATCCTAATTACTTTTGGTGTTTGATTATTTCCATTAGTGCCATCATCAGGTTAGATTTTCAATTAGTCCAATAATTTGCTTTTATTCAGTCAATACCAGCTGTGCTTTTAGTGCTAATTAGCAAATGTTAGCATTCTAACATGCTAAACTGAACATGGCAGCATAGTTTAGTACAGTAGCATTTTGCATTTACCACAGCCTCACACAGCTATTATAAGGCTTTAGACTCTTAGATTTGTTCATGTTTATTTTGCCTCCAGACTACAGACATATTGATTTCACGTCTGTCCATGAAGTCAAGAACAATACATATATACCACAAAGTGCTCCATATAGCAGATGATCTTAATAGATTTTGGAGCTCTTTCCTGCAACAAACAACATGGGTCTTATTTTTGTGCATTTGGGCATAATTTCTAGCTCTTATGGTAACATTTTATTCATCAGAGCCATTGCTGAGATCTGGCAGCATGGCAACATTGCTACAATAAATTCAGATGGGCACTCAGATTGTGTTGGTTTGGGTGATAATTTTACCATTGACCTGTTTTTTATCTCCAAAACAAGCTTTGATAACCTCAGGGTTTGTTTCAAATCTGTATGGTCATCTGACTGCTTGTCCTTCCTGCTCTGTCTGTCTTCATTTAACAATATCACTGCATTCCAAGATATCAGGAATGAGCAAAGTTAAGATCAATGATGCGAAGGATTTCTAGTATTATCGCCCACATGCTATTGTCAAGATAAGATAAAGTAGTAAAGTAAAGACTTTTTTCATGTATTATTTTATTCCTTTATTATTTCAGTTATTTAAACTTGTATAAGTCGTTATTGCTGGGAGGCAGGTTCAGAAAAAAACACTGGCACGTCCAGTATTTGTTTTACAGGTGCATAAAGATCCTCACACTCTGATCATTATTCAATCAGTACAACTTTGGTGCCTACAGACCTTCTTCAGAGTATGAATGTCTGGGTTGTACGAGTTATTATTACAAAATGATTCCTCAATAATACTGTATTAGTAAATATATACTGTATATTTTTGTACTGTAATTCCCGACTGAAGACGATCTGTCTCCTAATCCCCTCTCCCCTGTGTTCTCCCTCTTAGCTTTTTGAACATTGGCAGGCTCAAAAGAAGCAGCTGGAGCCAGCGAGCCTGTCCAAAGCCACGGCTCCTCGCAGCTTCCTGGCCCTCATCCAGAGCATTAGGAAGGCGTCCAAGGACGAGATCCTCAAAGTGCTGAAGAGTGCCAGCAAGACATCTCTGTAAACAGGCTCCTCCTTCTTCCCTACATCTTAATTTACTCACTGACTGTGTCACTCTGCTGTTTCTTTGAATTACCCTTAACTCTTAAGATCAAGAATGTCAGGATCTATGGAGGTAAACTCACAAATTGTTGTGTTTACTTCCTGCCGGCTGGTTTCAGACCTCAGGTGGTGGATGCTGTGACCTCCTCCCAGACCGCTGCATCTCTGGATGCCATGCTTGAATTCCTTAACTTCACCGATGCCGAAGGTTTGGTTCTGCAGGAGAGGTTTCTCTACGCATGTGGCTTTGCTTCACATCCTAATGAGAGGATGCTCCAGGCTCTGCTGGTGAGCTTCATGTTAACGTCCTAATTAAAGCAAAAAATAAGACCTTCCATCATCTAGTACACATCAACAATTTGTAAGAGAAAAAGGTGCTTCACCAATTGAATTTCAGTTTTGTGTCCTGCGTCAAGAAATGAACTGCTAAGTGTGTTTTTCCAATAAATGGATTGTCCAATACTTGAAAATGAAATTTATCAACTTCCCCAAAATGATCAAGACATGAATGAATTAAAGTTTTGGGTTTTTTTTTTTTTTGGAGTGCTACACTTTTCTTTAATTTCTTTTGGGCAAAAAACACATTTCATATCAATGGTCTCTTCATAAATTGCTTTATATATAATAATAATATGACAAGTTAAATAATATATCTTAAACTTTCAAAATTTTAGTCTTAAGAATAAGTCTGCAATACCAATTTATATTATACATAAATTATATTTTGGCATTGAATGTTTTCTGTGAATTTTAAAGTTGTTGTTTTTTTATTTCAGGACATTTCAAAGGGAAAAATCGGCAGCACTGACATTAAAGAGGCAGTGGTGATCATCATGGGAGCCCTGGTCCATAAGCTCTGTCAGAAAGGAGGGTGCAACTTACCGGTGAGCTTCCAAGAAGATAATATATGACAAGTTACACAAAAATGCAGTGACTATTAAGTAAAACATGTTGAACAGTCAAAGGGCTGACTGATGATCTTCTGCTGTGTATTTACCTCTCAGACAGTGGTGCAGGTGAAGAAGCTCATTTTAGATGGTCCTGACAGCACACAGGTGGAGTCCGAGGTCCAGATGTATCTTCTGGCTCTGAAGAACTCTATGCTTCCAGAGGCCATTCCCATCTTTACCAAATATGCAGAGTCGGAGGTGGGAGCTTACTGCACCATCGCCCTCACTGCTCTGCAGAGATACGATGCAAAGCTCATGACCGACGAGGTAAGCCTCATACACAGCACCTGATGTTTACAAGTATTTCAGTTTTGTGGAGCTAATTAACATATAACAGAAACTGAAATCACATATTTATGTCACTTGTAGGTCAAGCAGACAGTGAACAGGGTTTACCACCAGAATCGAAGGATCTATGAGAAAAACGTGAGAGCTGCCGCTGCTGACGTCATCCTCAGCAGCAACCCGTCATACATAGAGGTCAAGAATCTGCTCCTGTCTATTGGAAACCTGCCTTATGAAATGAACAAGTACATGCTTTCTAAGATCCAGGACATCCTCCGCTTCCAGTTGCCTGCCAGGTTTGTTACGGACCAACAGAAATGAGTTTGTAGTAATTTGAGTATCTGAGCAGACAAAAAACATTTTGTGTAGCAGAACATAAATTGCAAGAATTTTCCAATACATTTTGCAGTGATTTATTGTACAATATATATATTTTTTCATTTTTCAGCAAAGTTATACAACAAGCTATGAAGGACAAGATTTCCCACAACTATGACCGTTTTGCAAAAGTTGGGTCATCATCTGCATTCTCAGGATTCATGGCACGTGAGTAATCGAGCATCATCTCTAAATCTGGAATAAGTTACACAATATATTGATTCAAGGTTTAGAACCTGAGATGAAGAAATAAAATTTGAGTTTGCCAAGTAAAACATTAGCACCAGTCTTTAGGGTAGTTGGTTATCCACATTTAAACTAAGCCTTAAAACCCATCATTTTGAGTCCCACTGTTGTTTGCATGCATGTTGACTGAGTACTTTAAAAATCCTCATTCCTACAGAATCTGCTGATGTGACCTCCACATACAGTTTGGACATCCTGTATTCAGGTTCTGGGATCCTGAGGAGAAGCAACATGAATATTTATGGTGCTAGTAATGGAGCGATGCTACATGGACTACAGGTAAAGAAACCGCACAATGAAGTGAATTATTCTATCTGTTCCTGACTGTTGCAGGAACAGGAATTTAAGGTGCTTTCACACCTACCTCGTTTGGCCTTGTTTGAACTTTTGAACGTTTTGGTGCGGATCAAACTGAAGCATGGTTCAGGTAGTTTCTAGTGTGAACATTTTTTTTGGATGGTTAGGACTTTCTGACCAATCACACAAACTTCTTTCAGGCGAGAAAAATGCAACAAAACTAGACCAAGGGCCAATTCATTAAAAAAAAAAAAATGTGGCCACTGATAGCACCATGAGCTGTGCATCACTTGAAACCATAGACTGAATAGCGCGCAACCACTATCTGCCCGTCTCAAGGTTCAATTCACAAAAGATGTGCAACTTGTCCTCGTTTCTCCTCTGATTGCATTTATCCATGTTGTAAAGTATAACATATGCTGAAATGACAGCTGACAGCAACAGAGAGGAGAGGAGATAAGACTGGCTGATAGACACTGTGGCAAACGAGTAAACACCCCTAATCAGCTGATGTAAGAAGGAGAAGAGGAGAAGAGGGAGATGGTCTTCCTGATTGAACTTACACTAAGCTTCATTTTAGTCAGGAGAGATTTCATAAGAGTGAACAAGAACCCGAGCCTGATTCAGTTAATGTAAGCTGAAGCACTGATTTAGTGTTACCCTCTCTTCCAGGTGGCAATTGAGGCCCAGGGTCTGGAGACACTGATCGCCGCCACGCCCGACGAGGGAGAGGAAGACCTGGATTCGTTTGCAGGGATGTCTGCTCTGCTGTTCGACGTCCAGCTGCGGCCCGTCACCTTCTTCAAGGGTTACAGTGACCTCATGTCCAAAATGTTCTCCATGACCGGGGAACCCATGAATGTAGTGAAGGGCCTCATCCTGCTGACTGATCATTCTGAGGTAAGCAGTTACTTCTGTGCCCCATTTACACCTGGTAACACCTTAATATAATAGTCGAACTTCATCATCATCTTAGTGTGTCACGTTTACATTCAGTACAGTTTTGAACGAGAATGGCCACCAGTAGTAATCATGCAACAGGTAGTGACAGGCAGGTTGTTGACTCTAGGTCCTTGGCAATGACCTTATTAACTGTGTGTTGTTGATGGAAGAGAACAAGTGCCAGGTGATGAGCTGCCTGATGCTGCCAGAAATCTTGCAATCTTCCAATCGCCAGATTTGCAGGTTGTAGTTCACCTTGGTTGAGGTCATCTTTGGGAAACCACAGCATTGATGATTTATTACACCAGCTTGAAAAGACATCAGTTTACAATCCAGCTGCAAAACAGAAGTAATGTGATGTTACCACATTATATTGCCACATATTGCACAGACTCTGAGACTGGATATTATGTCACATCACCTGCCAATGATAGCCAAGTTGCTTTAGCTCTCCTAAACTTGTACTTACATTCACTTTACAGTAAGAGAGCCTTTATGGGTCATTTTAGGAGGCATTGACCCACAACCTGTTTGTCATGTAGGTCATGTTTACTCAGTCAGATACATACAGTTTGTGTCCACAGACACAGATAGTCAGTTTATGACTTGTTGCTGAGCTTTGTGTGAACAGGGTCTAAACGCATGCAGCAGACACAAGGATGTGGCATTTCTTATGACTTATGCTGTGGCTACTTTGAAAGTGATTTGACAGTTTTTTAAATATACACTTCATGATGAAAGTAATCTTAGTTAGTAGTCATAACCAAGTCTTCCATTGTGTGTTTTCTTTCTCTTTCCTGCTCATCCTCCAGGTGATCCAGCTGCAGTCTGGTATGACGGCGAATGCAGAGTTCCAAGGAGGTTTAGCTATCGACATCTCTGGAGGCATGGAGATCAGTCTGTGGTACAGGGAGTCCAAGACCAGCGTCAACAACAGGTACAGCTCCAGACGACACAATAAAGCAGCAAGTGTTTCTGTCCTGTGGCCAAATTGGGGCATCAGCAAAGCTTTTACATAATGTTATGTGCTGTGTATATAGGTCACTCAATGATAAATGATCTCACTGAGTTCTGTATGTCCAATATGATGTAATACACTTGCAGGGCAAAGGTCTTTGTGATAGACAAGTATTTCTTAGAAAACAACCTTTGTGACTGTAAGGAAAGTTGGTTTAGAAGTTCAAGCCATGTCACCACTCTGCAAATAGATATCTGTTGATATTGGATTCACGGGAGCTTTAGGTCTATAAGTGTTGTCTGATTCACTTGTTCCACCGGCACGCTGGACATGCTCCAGTATTGTGCTTCACGCCTGTCTCATTTCTAGGTTTGTATGGATATGACGTCAGTTCTGTCTGGTTCTCTATTTTAAAGCATTACAGTCGACGCACAACAGTAGCTGCTGAAAATGGAGCACATCATCATGTTGGTATCTCGCTTGTGGCATCTGGTGATGAAACAGGCAATGACACAGGTCTTTGATACTTAGATTTAAATATGGTGTGAGTTTCTTGTGCAAGACAGGGCTACATGTGCACCTCAGTACTTTTTAAGTACCAACCACATTTAGGCCATAACAGTAAACTAAAGAACCATGACTTGAATTGAACAGGATTCTTCATCCTGTTCACTTGCTTTTTGGTATCTGATGCATTTTTTAGTGCAAGTTGCTAAATGGAAAAAAAAAGAAATAGTACATATCAAATATTGATATCAAAATAAGTAATAAATTTTAAATCAAGTTTTGTTCTGGCCCTAGTGGCTTTAATTATGCTTGCATTAGTGACACGTTTAATGTACAGCTCTGTAAATTTACACTGACAAAATATTGAAAAGAAAAGGTGATTTTAATGGGAGTCTTGGTTAAGATGCTAAAAAACACACAATGCTGTGGAATTAATAACAAAATTATGGTTGAAGAAAAAAAGCTTCTATAGTTTTGGGGTTTTCTGTTAAGGGTCACATCTTGAATTTGGACTTCAGGATGATTTGACCCATGTGTGGAGGGGAATGGCAGAGGCAGGTGAATGGATCAGCATAGTTGTACCTCGTCCACTCTGATAATAGACTGGCAGGCTATCTATAGAAGCAGAACAAACCACACTGGCATCTTTGCCAAGGCATGTCTCTGCGGGCAAAGTTACAGAGGTTGGATGTTTAACTGGTTGGCACTCACTTTGATTTGAAACACAAGGGGAAGTGGTTTTATAGCGGTTAAACTCTACTTTTTAGTGTCTGAGCTTTGCTGTGCTTTTGAGCCACTGATACAAACTGCATGATACAAATACATGGTCACAAACAAGGATCATATGCCACAGTGGTTATGACAAGGCTAAAAAAAAGTTTCCGATACTGTTATATATCAAAACACTTCTGACACAGGTATGTTAAACTGCAGTTAACCAGTTGTTTAACACTACTCCTACAAGTTAAAGTCACTACTACTAAAACTTTAAAAACATCATTTTATCTTTTGTCAAGCGACTGTGAGCAACAATACTGCACTCTAAAATAACCCAATACAGAAAGTGATGGGCTTCTACTATAATAATAATTTTCTTATCTTTTACCCTTTTACCTCACTTGGAGATCACAAAGCAAAGCAAATGTTTTTCCCATGTGAAACCCAATTCGCAAACTTGTTTTTTTGTGTGAAACAGTAACAACAAGTTGTGTGATTTTTGGACAAATTTCCCTTGTAATGTCACATGTAAACTTCATTTTACAGGTTATAATTTTAAATAAAATGCAAAAAACCCATTGACCATGTAAAATATTGGCATTTTCATATAAATTCAGTGAAATCTAAAATACATGGTAAAAAATGTTACACATGCTCTTCTTTTTTTTGGGCATGTTTTCACTGTTTGTTTGCTTCTGGTTTCAGGGGAGCATTAGTGGTGACTGGCAACGTTACAGTGGACATGGACTTCATGAGAGCGGGTGTCGAGGTCAGCTTCGAAACAGAGGCATCGCTGGACTTCATCACCACTGTGCAGTTTTCTGAATATCCCTTCCTGGTATGCATGCAGATGGACAAAACTACCTTCCCCGTCAGGTATGTGAGACCCTCCCTGTAAAGAAAAGATTTCAGCACTCTTTTGGAGTTTTGTTGTCGAATCAGCTTATTGAAAACCTAACTGTCTATTCTTCTGCCTGCAGTGAATACCTGACCAGGTATGAGAGCCTGTCATCAGGAAAAAGTGTTGTGTCGCGCAAGGGCAGGAAGCAGCTCGTCCCCGGCTCTGAATTCCCTCTTCACCAGGAGAACTCAAACATGTGCAAGAAAGTTTTTGACTCCAGCTGGTAAAAGAGATACCATGAACTATCCAGGAATGAGTTGTCATTCTTACGGGCAGAGGATTGTCACTCAAAGAGGGTTTATTGCATTCAGGCACAGCTAACACACCTCAGCCTCATGCAGTAAAACACTGTAAGAGAGAAAAACGGTGAATGTTTTTTTTTTTTTTTTTTTTAACAACACATTCAATGTTTACATTCCTGTGAGTATTTAAGTCATTTTAATTTGACATTTTGTTTTGAAACCAGGAATTCTTGAATTGTCTTTTTACGGATTTCCTTGAAAATGTATTTATGATGGCGCACACAGGATGTATGTTTTGACGGGTAACACCCAGCATGAATAATACCACTGTAATTTTTCCCAACACAGTTACAGTAAAGATGTACATGTAAATATCACACTGGAGACAGTGGATTAAGTTTCCCCCTGAACAGAAACGCTCCCTTCTGTCAACATGCCTTTGTTCTTTTTTTTAATTAAATGTGTTTACTAAGGAGGAGCAATTTATTGTTTTATGTCACTGTATCTCTGTTCACACACTTGAAATAACTTATTTAGCAGAGTAACATCAGTTAATTCCAATTTTTATAATTATGTTGGTGATTTTTAATTGTCCCTACTGAGACAATGAATGTGCATTGTCTTACATTGTACTTGCAAGATTTGAGGTGGAAAGTGAATCTCCAAAAATGAATCAATACTTGAATATATTTTTTGTACACGGCTGTAATTGCTCTGTTTGTTTGAAAACATCTGGGTAGTTTTAAGACTTTTGAGCTGCTCTGGACTAGTGTTTCCATATGTCGGGATCAGTTTGTTAGATCTGTAATTGGCCAACAATAAATGTGAACTGGAAACACTTTTGACTTGACTTGTGGATTTAGATTCAGCAAAACAATGTGTATGAACAAATGTACAATATGTGCAACAGAACTGGATTAACCCTCTGGGGGCCCCAAGGGCAAATTAAGATGAAGGACTTTAAAGGGGCAACCCACCAATTGCACTTGGCAAAGTTTATTTATGATAAGAAGTTGAACTGTTAAGTCTTTGAGAAAGACATCCTCTGGTTACTTTAGCAATGAAGACGGGACATTTATAACAGAAAGTCTGTGTTAATGGGATCATTAAGTTTGAAGTACACTATCAAGTCAGGTTAGCTCTGCTGTCCTCCAAATTTATAGAAGTACAATACAAATTTGCTCAGTACTCAGTACACTGAACCCGAGTACTCATCAGGTACAGCTCTCTTCACAACTTCAATTCATTATATTTTGCCAGAGACCAGAGACCTCGTACTCCTGTTCTGCGATGCTGTCCTGCCCTTGGTTTACTGTGTGTCAATTAGTTAATGGATGTCTGATTTAACACGAATGTATTTAAGTATTTGTGCCATGTACATAAGCATAGTATCACAAGACAGAGCCTTAACATTAGGTGAAAATAAACCTTAAAGCCCTTAAAGGGTCAGTTTAAGTACTTTCAACATAGTATCAGGGCAGCTCTTGAAATAGTCATGAAATTTAATCCATTGGATTTGTGTATGTGGGCACAAATTGTCTATTCTTTCGCGACTGTCTTTCATGCCTGCACCACGTTTCTTCATTGATGGAGTGAGAAAAAGTCATTTTTTTCCTGATTGGTCTATCTGAAAAATGTCATCATGAAAAATGAGTCCAATATTACTTCAGTGTCTATGGGGCGAAAGAATCTCTCATCATCTGTGCTTGTGTTCACTTCTCCTATTGGAGTGAACAGACTCAGGACCTGCTGCTAGTCTCCTGAAGGGGGGGCCCAGTGCTAAAACCCACATGACATAGGAACAGGAAATGACTTTTATTTTCAAGATGGCCTTTCAAGAAGTCCTAAATCTGAAATTATACCAATTTATCACAAATTTTGTAAGATAAGGTTTTCTTTCCACTCCATACTGTATCAGCATGTATTTTTATTTTGTGCTCTATTTTACTTTGTTATTTGTATTGATAGGTTGTTGCACTTCCAAAGACACAAAATGCACCTATGTGGCCTATCGTGACACACACGTGTTGATCCAGGTGAAGCAATAAATCTTCACTTTTCTTGTGTCGCAGCTGTGACATCAGAGCCCCTACTGGCATCTAAATACAACAACTGGGCCTTAATGTAGATTCTTTAGAAACCACCGAGAGCAGCTGGGGGCAAACCAGTGTCTGCCAGTCTCGCTGCATCCACAGCAACCGAGTAAACACAGCAGCAAACTGTCAGGTTAAACTTAAGCCTCGGCCCGGGTGATGTTTCAGTGTCACCAGAAAGCTAACCTTGCACGCTGGCAGATGCCAAACGAGTAGCCTACTTGTGCTGGCATAAATCTGTTCGATTCCCTTTGACCCTTGTCATTTATTTTTTTCTATGTTTTTAGCGGCCATGTGTCAAACAGGAGACAGCCACGGTAATCAGGTCAGGGAGGGAACAAAATATGGTCTACAGAATGAAAATATGTACTAATGTTCAGGAACAATCTGTTAAATAGTCAAAATGAAAGTGTACAAAAATGATTGAGGAAGAATAACCAGAAAAAGAAGAATAACCAGTGCATGAGTAATGAGGGACACGAGGTTATTTTAAAAATATACTGTAGGTCATTGCAATCAAACTAAAAACAGTTTCCCATTAAAGTTTTGTAAATTTAATCAATTACTATTTTAGTAGTTTTCTAATAAAGCACCATTTATAATTTATTTGCAACTATAATGGCTTTGTTCATAGTTATTAAATAATGAACAGATATGTCAAACATGAATTATTGTTTTGGTTTTGGGTTGTTAATTTAGTTATTTCCTGTTTTATTTTGATAGAGTATGCCCTCAAGAGTGTTTTTACTTCCTGCCATTGTCTTTTTCCCGCCCTTAGGATTGTTAATTAGTTTCACCTGTGTTCCTCTCATCCTGGTTTATTTAGTCTGTTTGTTCCTCTCTCTCTTTTAATGGACCTTCACCTGTTTATTGGACTATTTGGATGTGTTTGCCTACTGACTTCAGACCTATCAGTCCCTTCTCTGTTTGACCAGCAATGGTATTTTCACAACATGGCATCCCAAAAACTAATCTTTGAGGCAGTAATTCATGTTTTTAAACATTAATAAAACTATTAATTGCAACTTATAAACCCTTACAAACCCTCATTAGAACATGTACTCTTTTTATTATTCTTTACTATTCTGACATTCCTGTATCTAGTCAATTGCTGTAACACAAACAAAAAGCATATTTAATTTTTAATTTCTCTAACAAAGACTTCATCTGGGTTTTTCAATGACCATATTAGATAGACAGCAGCAAAATGTATTTCATTCAAACACAAATAGGCCACAGAGAGACTTAAATTCATGGACACAAACATGTTCAGTAGCTTGCATTTTTAATTTATTGCAAACATATGTAGGCTTGTCAGTCTACATTACACTCATTCATCATATTCATTACTTTCAAGCTTGTAAGTGCAAACACAGCACTCACTTCTCCTTTCAATGTATTTCTCCGCTGTCACTCTGACCTCGGTCTTTTTCTGCCACACAACACAGGTGATATCAGGCATAAAACATATACAATGCCTCTATATGACAGTACAGCCATTAAGGCATTTCATTCAAATATGCACCCATTTTCTTTGAACATTCATAAATGCACTTATCTCAGACCATCTCACCTTCAGTAAACCCTCTTTCTTCATTAAAAAAAAGCAAGCTTTGATACAGTCAGTTTCATATTTAACCTCAAAGTCAGCAGGTTTGTTGAGGGACGTCTGAAAGAATGTTTTAAAACAAATGATATTATCTATGTTACAGTGCATTTTTGGGTAAAATTCACCAGCAACAATTATTAAGGTTTCATTTTACAATTAACAAGTCCATATAGTGCTCCTGCTATCACCAATGTTTACAGCCATTCATTGCTGTCAGTGTTGGTGACAAAATTGTGACAATCCAAGTGCATTAAGTACATTATTATTCACAGATAAAGGTCATACAAGAAACTAATAAAATGCATGTGGGAGAAAGGTTTTTCTAAGTTTTATGGTTATGACAACATTAGAATAGCTGGTTTACTGGAGCTTACAAATTTTTAATTTCTAACGGTTTCAAAAATGATATGTAAATATGCTTTAATGAATCATCTGAAATTAGTGAAATATGTGTTTTATTATCTTCCACCTTTGAAAAACTGATCAAACACATACTTTTAGAACTCTCTGGCAAGAGGTAGTATATCATATCTCTCAATTTGGACACGTTCATAGTTTTATTTGGTTATATAGTTTTCTTTGGATACTTTTTAAAAGTAATTTCTACACAACAGAGTTAAAATTTCAACTGCCTCAGGGGCACAATTAATTTATAAACGTAATTAAAATACTATCATTTAGAAGTACAATGTGTTATGAATTAAATGTACAAATTTAAGTAAATTTCACCTCAAAATGCATTAAATGTTCTAACCTCAAGTTGCTCTAAAGAGCAAACCGTGTTTCATTTACTGCACAATCAACAAGTCTTCCAAATTACTACATGAATTCATATCACTTATAATGAAATCAACTCATAGGGCAATTTATATAAAGTCTGTTGTCACAGAAGCAATAACATGTATTTTACAGAATTAAGGTACATAGACTGACCAGCAGCTCCAAATACCTTTAATAGTGTTTAGATTTGAAACATGCTAAAATTAGCAATTAGCATTAATTCTACATGGGATGCTGGTATAACTGTATCAAGTATAGCACAATGACCTATGATGACCCATTGCATATTCGAAAGGAAACAAGACAGAAAAAAGAAAATAACCTCAGAACTTCACTGTACAGAAAGCAGTAATAAAATGTGTGGATGCCGTCAGTTAATGTGCCATTTTAATGAAAACCTCAATTCATCCACATCTAAACTCAAGAGGTCAAGGCATTTAAACAAGAGAAACTGACATTGCTGTGTGTAAAGTGTAAAGACACACCCAACACATGTACAGTCTGTACACTCCTGTCTACAGTGAAGTAACATGACTCCTTGTTGTACGCTCACAGAATGCTGAAATGCCAAACGTAACTCACAGCCACAAACACGAACACATTCAGATGCACGCAACTCCCATCTCATTACACAAAAGTGTAAAATAAGCCAACACCAATAGAGGAAGCTATCCCCTAAATGTCTTAGCTGGCTTTGACTCATTAAGCCCAACACTACTTAGGAAATACTGCCTAAGTACACTGTTAAACCAGAATCCCAGCTCTGCTTTATCTGAGCAACTCACTTGGTGTGTTTCTCTTTTCTTCATAACATACAAGGAGTGTGCTCTTAAAATATAAACATACACCATATACAGCATATCAGTTGTGCAGGTATAAGCAGCATTTTGTGAGTCATAACACAGAGGTTACACATACTTCAAATAAAACATGAGCCACCGACTCAAAAAACCATGGAAATGTTATTGTGAATGTGGAAAATAAGTGTTGGAGAATCCTAATATGACACATAGCAATGTTAGATATTCATCATTTACTTGGGTCATCTTTAAAATACATTATTTTGAAATACAATAATTTTCATACCTTATTTTTAAACTTACTGTAAAAAAAATTGGGTGATAAAATTACACCTCAATCTGCTGAGTTGTTTTTGTTTTTTTTTTTAATTCAGTGCAGACAAATGGTCCCTGTCCTCAGAAAACTAATACACATTATGGGTTGTCTTCACTGTAAGTAATTATTTTATTGTGTGAATTAAAGCAAGACTATGTAACTTTTGATTAACAGCGGCCTCTGTGGCCACAAGCAGCAATTACAGGATAATGATGAATTCCCATTCATTTTCCAAGTTGTGAGAGTGTTCTCTTAATTGTTTTACAGAAGTCCATCCATCCATACATCCATTCTCTGGTCTGGGTCAGGGTGGCAGCAGGTTAAGCAAGGTAGCCCATATGTGCTTCCTGCTGCATCCTCTATCTTTTCCTGGAGGATCCTGAGGTATTCCCAGGCCAGATCGGATATATAACACCTCCAGCATATTCTGGGTCTGCCCCACGGTCTCCTCCCAGTTGGATGTGTCTGGAATACCTAGACAAGTAGACATCCAGGAAGCATCCAAATCAATTCCCTGAACCACCTCGGTTCACTCCTCTCAACATGATAGAGCAGCAGTTGTCAGGATGTCTGAGCTTGTCACCCTGTCTAAGGGTGTGCCCAGCCAACCTGCAAGGAAACTCATTTTGGCCTCTTGTGTCTGCAATCTCATTCTTTCAGTCATTACCCAAAGCTAATGACTAAAGGTGAAGGCTGGAACATAGATCAACTGGTAAATTGAGAGCATTGCCTTCCAGCTCAGCTATCTCTTTGCCACAACAGTCTGGCACAACATCTGCATTCCTGCTTACATCACACCAATCTGCCTGCCAATCTCTTTCCATCTTACCCTCACTAGTGTACAACACTCCAAGAGTCCTTAACTTTCAAAGTTCTAAAGGAGCAATACACCATTTTCTGGCAGAGTACCATGGCCTCAGGCTAGGAAGTGCTAACGTTGTCCCCACCGCATTGCAGCTGACCACAAACCAGCCCAGTGTGCACTGAAAGTCATGGTCTGATAAAGCCAACAGAACCATGATATCTGTAAAAACAGAGAGGCAATCCTGAGGCCACCACAACAATCCGCTCCTGATCTCGGCTGTGCCTAGAAATTCTGTCCATGAAAATCACAAACTGAAATGGTGACAAGGCACAAACTTGGCATAGAGCCTTTACTGAGAATGTGGACACAGCTCTCACTCAGTGAATGGCTTGTAATCATACCCCGTACTCCCGTGGTACCTAACACAAGACACGGTTCCACAGGGGAAATGATCACAGGCCTTCTTTAAATCCACAAAACACAAGTAGACTGGATGGACAGACTCTGGTCCCCTTTCTTAAAAATGAGAGCCATCACTCTGGTCTGCTAGTCCACAGACACTGTCCCTGACCCTTGCACAGCACTGACATGGAGTGTCAACTAATGTCCAGAGCCTTCAGCATCTAAGGGCAAATCTCATCCACCTCCAGCACCTTGCCACTGTGGAGATTTTTGACTACCTCAGTGACCTTCACTTGTGAAATGGGCAAGACTTTCCCCCCATCTGCCAGCTCTGCCTCCTCTATGGAGGATGCGTAAGTTGGGGTCAGTGTTCCTTCAAGTGCCTAACAGTATCGTTAGCCTGGGTCAGCAGTTCTAAAACTAGTTCTAAAATCCTGCCTTGGCCAACAGGGTCATGTGACAGTTTGGCAGAACCTCATTGAGGCTGACCAAAATTTGTTCTCCATAGCCTTCTTGAATTCCTCCCACACCTGAGTTTTTGCATCTGTCCTTCTGGCCTCCTGATACCTCTGCTGCTTCAGAAATCCTCCTTCACTACTTATGTTCACCAGTAGGGTCTTTTGTTGCCACTACAACAAGCACAGGTGACTTTCTTGCCCCAACTCTGAGCAGTTGTTTCTGCAATGGAGGCTTTGAACATGACCCACTCTGATTCAATGTCCCAAGTTGTCCCTGGGATGGCAGAAAATCTTTTCCAGAAGTTTTTTTAGAGGTCTCTTTAATAATGATGGTCTATGGAGAATGTCTTGGGCTGCAAGTTTTTTTGTTGTGGTACTACAGTTGTCCACTAGGATAAAGCTTGATACATTCATACTCAGAACTAGTGTAACGGGACCACATGTGGTTCACTTCTTGTTTTATATCTTTGTGATAAAATGTGTGCTTATGAGTTTTCATTTGGGAAAGGAAGATTTTTTCTGTTCAAAACTTACATAGTCTCACTTTAAAGATGGTAACACTTAATTTGCAATAATAAAATAGCGACTTGGCCGATAGCATAACTTTAGTAGAAGACCTGCCTTGTTTCCTTTTGAATAGACATGTTGCAGGGCTCAAAAAGCATTTCAAGAGTTCTAGACAGCAGCTTAATGGAAAGTATTACAAAGCAGATTCATATAGCAATATGGCAGAGCATCAGCCAGAGGACGTGGCTGAGTGCATTTATCCTACAAAGTGCTGCAATGCATACAGATTACAGTAATGTCTGCTGCAAAAATAAACAACACAAAAGAGTGGGGATAGAAATTGTTGTTTGGTGGAAGTTGTCCTGGGAAGTAGATCGCAGTTATGGTGGGGTGACGAGGGTGAAAACTGCACTTTTGGTGAATGAAGGCAGACTCTTCGGTGGAGATGTCTAGAAGTGATAGAAAACACATAAAACGGGCGTTAAACTCAGATGAATGCAATAAAATCAAGGTGAGTTTTTAGTGGAGAAAACATTATTTTGACCGAAGCCATTGTCAGCTGGTTCACTTCCTGGTTCTGAACCAGCTGACCACATTCAGACGAATCACTACAGGGGGCACAGTACTCAATTTGTTTACGTAGGAGTACTGGAGGTCGGCAGTGCTCCCCACCTCCTTCTCCCCATTTAGGAAAAAGCAAAGGGGGAGGGGGCTATAAAAAGTTGACCCCATCTCAGCCCCGCAGACTCGCTTCCAAGCTGGAGCTGCAGCAGCATCTGATCTCTCTGAGCAGCTGTCCTCTCCCTGCATCAGCACAACAAATACTTTACATTGCCTGACCTTTTCCTCCTGCATCACTATCCCAGCCATGCCCCCGCGTCCCCCACGCTGCAAACACCCCCACCAGTTACACTCGCGCACGCACGCACACACACACACACACACACACACACACACACACACACACACACACACACACCCTGTGTGCCTCTTCACACCACTACTCAACCCCATGCTAGGCCCCTGCCTGCCACGCACCCAGCTGACATGTATCTCTCATACTCATGCAGTTGTATTATTTCTCTGACACATTAGCTGAGAATGGACTGTGACTAGTTGTAAGTGTGTACTGTATATATGAGTGTATGAGACACTGGGAATGAAGTTTTTTTAAGAGTATAGGGAGAGTGAAGGGGTGTATTTAAGTATCGTAATTAAGCACAAGTTTGAGGTACTTGTACTTTACTTGAGAATTTCCATTTTATGCTACTTTATACTTCTACTCCACCACATTTTGGAGGTATTTTTAACTTCACTTCATGTATTTAACAACTAAGTTAGTATTTTAAAGAATTAGATTGTTTTAACAAAATATAAATCAACTAATAAATTATGATATATTGTTATAGATTAAGCTACCCAGCAGTACATAAAGTAGCTGAAATTAACCTCACTGTTACCTGCTGCAATTTTAGTGACACATATATAATAATATATGTGCATAATTATGCATAATATACACATATATATCTAAAAAAACATTCTGCAAAATTTGTATTTTTACTTTTGGCACTTAAAATATAATCATGCTAATACTTCTGTATTTTTACTTAAGTAAGATTTTAAATGCATGACTTTCACTTGAGTATTTCTATACTGTGGAATAACTAATTAAGTCAAAGATCTCAATACTTTCTCTGCCACTGTCAGCTGCCTACAGCCAGAACCAAACATGGCAAAGCAGCATCAGTGATGCTTCAGACACACGGGCACAGGCAGAAAATGTTTTCTGGTCCATTTGGCTGATTTATTTTCTGAACTGCACTTTTATTTCACTCAATTCTATTTTCTTTCTCACTTTCTTTAAAATGTTTTCATATGTTTTTGTTGTTAATTTAAAGGTACATGTGTTTGATTATGGTGCACATTTTAATCATAACTCAGGGGAAAAGGTGCAGGTGTAATTAATAACATTCATTAGGGTTGAATTTCACACTGGTGCATGCAGGTCACTGGCTTACTGGGACACTCACAGGGAACAAAGTCATCATTAATGTTACTAGTTACACCTGTGCTTTTCCTGCCATCAGTCAACGTGTTTGCTGTGGAGAAGGCCTGTTTAGTTTGGAATACTAAATGTGGTAAGTGTCTATGATCGAACTTGTAAATATGATGTTGAAAACAGAATTTAGATCTCCATTTGACAACTAAAAAAAGTAGAAAAAAACAGAGTTTTTGTTTCCAGAGTTTATGTTACATGAGGCTTCACTTGAGCTTCTGAAGTAATATTAGCATGTACAGTAGTCAAATGGGTGTATCTCTGTGGTGTATGCAAACTATGTATACGTTTGAAAGAAGTGCTAAAAATCAAACTGTTATATATGCACATATGTTTGCATGCTAACAGTAAGCATTAAGCCCACAGCTGGGCTTGACAAAGTGCAGCTAAAGGTCGAGCTGGAGCTGATGGATGTTGAGCTAACCCTGAAAAAGTACACAAAGCACTTTGACAGACAACATAGAGATGAGCTTGACAAGTCTGACTAAAAGCACCAAGGTCACTGTGATACATGCAAAAAGGATTTTACAAAGCTTAGTAGTAGTGCAGTAGTGTACAGCCAAAATGCATTTGATTTGTGGTGCTCACAAGATTTTAAAATCACATCTGAAAAACTTAACAGCAATTTCTCTTTGCAGAAACAATTTCCTGGTCACTCAAGACAATCAACGGATTTTACAAAGCTTTTGCTTAAATAGGTAAGTTACAAAAAGTCATAAAATAAATCTATTGACAGTGAGGGTTGTGGAATATACCAGTAATTGGTAAACTATAAGCTTTCTGGAAAGAGAAACAACTATGGTGTTTGGAGATCCGGATGTAAAATCGTCTGCAAGGTTTGTGGGAAAATTTATTTTTTGCTATTTGTGTGAGCCAAACTTTTAAGCTACATATTTAGAGTTTCATGTGAATGCATCCATCTTTACCAACCACAAGTTTTTGTTAAAAGGGACTTTTGTTATTTGATTAATAAATGAATGAAAACATTACAGTAGCTATATTATATCCATTTCCTTTCTGTAATAATTCTTTTGTAGTTTTTTTGTGGACTGATGGTTAGTAAAATAATGCAAGAAGAATTGTTCTAACTCAGCCAGGAGAACGTTTCACGAAATGTCACGGACAAGGAACAAACACATTTAATGGACTGTAACGTTATCCGAGTAATTAAAGCATTTGCGTATAGCACTGATTAAGAATAACTTGATGGAAGGTGTCAGTCACTGGAATAGTTTCCTGTGACACTTTCCAACCCTGAGAATAAACCATGTAAACAAACTCGTCTCACTATCAAAATAGCCCGACGATGTGTAATGCAGAGAAAAGGGAACTCGCTCCGGACCGCGGCTGAAAATCCAGTCTCCCAGCAAGCCCGGCCTCAGCTCCAGTGGAGTCAGGTTACCTGTCATGAAGCTACTGCATGTCTATTAACACTTACATGCCGCTGCTGAAGCAGCCGAGCTGGACTGATCGCTTTAGCAACATTAACATGATTTACATTTACATTTACATTACATGATGTAAAAACTTATGTAGTGCATCAGAAACTTTACGCAGACCCACTGCTGTGCAATGTGACCACATGGTTTTTCAACATGAATAACCTTCAAATATTTACAAATCTCACTGTCATTGTAGGGCATGTATTATTTATTAACAGGACTGGAAAGTGACTAATTACAAGTATACATTCATTGCTGTAATTGAGTAGCTTTTTGTGTGTATACAGCTTACGAGCACAGTTCTGTTCTGTCCATGTTGGATAAATTAAAATAAGCAGATAAATGATAAATTGGTAAATTGAACCAAGTAGCATTAAATGGGCAATCTCAATTTCTTAAAATAACACTTACTTACACGCTCTGTAAAAGTTAGTTAGTGGATCTTAAGAGTGTTTTATCAAACTACTCTTTCCAAAGACAAGAATTTACTTTCAATCTCTTTTCTTATTCATCTCAAAATCTAAAAATGACCTAATGTGGATTTATTTTTCTTTTTTTATAGAATCAAACCCAGCTGAACAACCAATTAAACCAGAGATAACTTCTATAATGAGGCTACTTTTTAGGTTATGTGTAGAAAACATATTTCCACTTGAGAAATATATTAATGAATATTTAAACTGAGTAACATTTACATTTTAATTGAGTGACAATACTTGTATAATCCTTTCTCCATCCCTCTGTTTTTATGAGTTGTGGCATACACAGCATAATTTGTTAGTCATTTTAACCATTATGCTTTAATGGATTAGTGCAACATTTCAGGAAAATACTGTTTTAGATATTTTATCAATCAAGTGTATTCAGATGTTAAACAAATAAAATCATATTTACATTCACTTATAGACATAGTGAAGAAGAGTAGTAGTGGGAGTAAATGGGACACTTCATCTGGTGTTTAGATTAGAGAACGCTGTCTCCATCATCCACACAAAAAACAGCCACTCTGAACAAACAAGTGCTCACTTACATGTATGATGAGATGTTTCCTTGGTCACCGATGCTCCACTACAAAGCTCATTGTTGTTCCATCAAAGGAGGGCGGGGCGATGATTCTTGGACCTTGTTGCGTTGTGATGCTGATAACTGGCTTCCTGTCAGAGCTCGCTGCACCTCCTCTGGCCGTCACATGTCCCAGGCTCACAGGGAGCTGCAGTGGCCCTTGTGGAGCCTCACCTGTGGCGCTGTAATACGCGCTCTCGCCGCCTGCTGTGTTAGTTTCTGGTCTGGGGCTTCTGGCGGTTTTTACCTTTTCTCCGCCTGCATCCTCGGAGAGACATGGCGACTGTGGCAACACCGCCTGGGCCGGCAGGGTGGGTGAGGGGATGAAGCCCGGGTAGATCATGTAGGTGGGAGCGTACGCTCCTGGACTCAGGGCCAGGGGGGACAAAGAGAGAGGCACGGGGGTGACAGGGGCCACGGGCGCCACAGGAGGATGGGGCATGGGTACATCCACATACTGACCTGTCTCGGGGTCAAACAGTCTCTTTGTGGCGGCCTGTATGGGAGTGTCCACCAGGTAATAGTGTCCCGTAGTGGGGTCTAAAAGCATCTTGCGCTGGGTTTGTGTCTCTCCGGTTGAAGGTGTGGGCGACACAGCCGGGATAGAGGGAGAGAAACACAGCACCTGCTGTTGAGGCACTGTTGTGGCCCCCGGGTGATGGTAGATGCTCGAAGCTGGGTACTCCATGATTAGCGGAGACCTTTTCTGCTCCTGTGTTTTAATTTGGCTCACGCTTGAACGCACATCCCCTGAAGCAGGCTCTCGATTCAGCACTTTGATTTCGTTTGTGTACCCCATCCCAGGTATGGTTAAATAGTTCTCTGAGTCTGAGAAGGCCTGAGTGGGATTAGTGGGAAAGATTTTGACCTTTCCCCGCTCCACCTGGCCGTTTCTCTGCGGCTCTATTTTCACCGACAGCGGAGCCGCTGGCGTGTTGGAGCTTTTCATAGTCGACGATGTCTGCAGCGTGGAGCTCTGTGGAACAGGGTTACTGACTGAACTAATGCTGACACGAGCCTTGTTGCCAAAATGAAGGACGCTTTTATTGCTAAATGTTTTCCTTTGCTGTGGCTGTGTTTTAAACGCATCATCGTTATAGGGAACATGTATGATATTCAGAGCTCCTTTGTCTTCCTGTGGTTTGCCTGCGTCTGTGGTGTTTATCAAAGACTGAGTGACCCTGTCAGTGTTTGCCGCGTCCAGCTCCTCTGCTCCCTGCTCCTCGCTGGCAATGAGCGACAACACATGGCTGCCTGTGATCGGCTGTGGAGCTTGAGTTTTACGCTTCCATTCATTTCTATCAAAAACGTACAGCTGCTCCATTGTTTTGACGGCGGCTTTCAGCTTCTCTAACGCAGCCTGTTTCGGGATTGCGGGCTCATTTCTCCTGTCAGCCGTCTCACCTCCTGCAAACTTCTCCTGCCTCTGTTTTGTCAGTTTGGTTTCAATGTTCGGTTGAGTTTCTGACTGGTCAGGATGTAGCTGCTTGGGCAGCACCCTGCTAGTTGTGCAATGTGATGTGTTGTTGTCACTTTGAGATGTTTCAGATGGGACTCCTGCCTCTGCCTGTTTCTGTGACGCCTCGGCCGTCTGCTGTTTCACATTTGTTTTTACAGAGTGACACTTAATCACAATAGGAGACGGTAATAAATGCTTAACTGGCTCCTTTGTGGCCTTTTCCTCGAGTTTATCAGCTGCTGTGGAACATTTACTGTCACTATTATCCAGAGAGACGAAGCGATATGAACTCTTGACCAGTTTACGGACATCTCTGACGTGATATATTGGTGTTTGAAACTTGCATTTAGTGTCTCTTATGTCTCTGACGGTGAAGTTTGGGATTTTATCTGAAGCAGACAAAATGTGGCATTTAGCATCGCCTGCTGCCCTGAATGTGTTAACAGTGTTAAAACTTATTTTAGGGGTTAACAAGCTGGCAATATTTAGTGTACAGCCTTTATTTTCCTTCACACTTCTCAGGCATATTTTTATCTCAGGGGCTTTTCCCGCCTTCTCGTTCTCCTCTTTGCCCTCTATGTTTCCATTATTGCCTGTTTTGAACTCTTTTTCACATTTCTGTGGGCCAGCAGGTGCACCTGTCACAGGTGTATGATTTGGCATGTTTTCTGTAATATCCTTCTCTTTTGGAAGAAGCTGGCAGCTCGGAACAAAAAGCAGTTTTGTGAGCATGCTGCTGGTGTCTAACCCTTCTTTAGCCGTGGACTGTGTGTCACTTACAGATGTGGGTTCAGCCTCCTTTACAGGTTTTGGCTCCTCTTCTTTCAATGAATTAAAGGCACTAGTTTGCCTGTGGCTGACTGGCGCTTTCGGAGGCTCAGACTTTTCTGAATCATCTGGATCGGTCGTGTTGCTTCTCTGCTCCTCTGCAGGCTCACAGGAACTGGATCTGCTGCCCTCCAGATGTTGATCATCAGCAGAGTTAAATCCTGAGCCTGACTCCGATGTCTGTCTTTGGAGGCCTCTTCCTTGACTCCTCTCTTTCAGCCCCTCTTGGTCTTTGCACTGAAAGCACGGAGAGGGAGCCGTGTATGTGTCACAGATTTCACCCCTCTCCATTTTGCGCTCCTGTTCAAACTGCATCTTTTTGGAGATCACATTCTTCAGCAGACTCGATGCGAACACTGCTCTCTTGTGCGTGTCCCCTTTGCCATCTGTGTGATGATACATCTCACAGCCTGACCCGGCCATCACGGTGCCACTCACCTGATTGGACCGCGCGCTCTTGGAGCACTTTGGCCGTCTGGCACCTTCAGGCGCTTCGACGTTACAGCGAAAATTGAGGGTGACTCCGCGCTGTTTGGGCACAGCAGGATCCGTCAGCTCCACCTTTTTACTGGAAGAGGACGATTGCTGAGAAGCCGTCCTCTTGCTCAGCGCGTGCATTTTGCTCTGCGGAGCTTTGCTCGGCCTCTTACCCTCCACAGTCTTACTCATCTCCAAAGTGGCGCTGGAGGTCTTGTGCGCAATTACGCTGCGCTCTCGTCCCCTCGTGCCATAATTCCAGTCCACATAAGCCGACCATTTGTTGAGCCCATACTCCGACATCGAGGACTCGCTGGAGGTGCTGAGGTTGATGGCATCAAAGTAGGGACACGCCAAGCTGCGGAAAGACTTTGCGGTCAAATTGCGCACCTCCTTATCGGCGTCATCCAGCTCGCTGATGGAGCTGGACGCACCGCTGGAGTACTCATTGATGTCTCTCCGCCGTAGTTTGGTTGCAAGGTGCTGACGACCCGGGGCGGGGATGAAGTACTGGGCCCGGTCACACAGGGGTCCGGGTCTAGTGTCGGAGCTCACAAAGGAGAAGCGGCTCCTGTCGGCAAAGTGCATGCTGATGGGCTCGTTCACAGCCCTGGAGGAGGTCTGGATGGACAGGTGGATTTGGCCCGCGTTAGTGTCACCTGGTTGGTTTTTGCACGCGCTCTCATCCGAGTCGCACAGATCGCTGTCCTCGTGCTCGGTGCTGACAGCCGGTCCGGACCGCGCCTGGACCAGAGTCCCCTCCTGGGTGTCGTCGCTCTCAAAGGACGCGTAATCCACAAAGGAGTACACCAGGTTGTTGTCCTCGAAGTCCCAGCACGTGCCCCTGCCCAGGTCGTAGTCCACGTCGTGGTCGAGCTCGGTGAGCTGGATCTCGTGCGTGGTGATGTAGTGGGACTCGTCCTCCACGGTGTCGGACAGCACGGCGCTGGCTCCGTCCTCGGACTCCGGCCTGCTGCTCAGGCACATGTCGGTGTACCGGAGCTCGTCGCTGCACTCGCTGGGGTCGAGCTCGGCCCGGCGCGCGTCCTGACCCGGACTCTCCAGGACGGTGGGCTCTGAGTGTCCCGGCGTGTCCCCTGACCCGGTGTGTCCCTCCTGGTCCTGCTTCGAGCTGTCGCATTTCACCACGGACAGCTGGTTCCCCTCGCCGGTGAAAGTCACTCTCACGGTTTTTGCGCCCTCCGGTTTCATGTCCAGATCCACATAGTTGGACTCGTCGCTCGTCGTCCCGGCGGCGCGGCCCTTGCTGTCCCCGGTGTCCCGATCCTTGTCCTCTGGCAGCAGCTTCCTGTGAAGTCCGGTGACATCTCGGTAAGTGAGAGTTTCCTCCGCTGCTTCCATCGAGCCCGGTCGTACCGACAGGTGGTCCTCGTTTACGATGTTGTCCCGACACAGGACGGAAAACTCTGTCTGCAGGCTGCGGGGGCCGGGAGGACCGAGGGCGAGGAGGAGGGGGGGGTGAGAGGGTGAGAGAGAGACAGGAGGGAAAAAAGAGAGAGGAGGGAGGGAGGGAGGGAGGGAGAGAGAGGGAGTGGGTGAGTGAGAGAGAGGGAGAGAAAGGGGTGAGTGGGGAAGAGAGAGAGGAAGGAATAACGAGACAGAGAGAGACAGGAAGGAATCAAGAGAGAGGAGGGGGAGGGAGTGGGAGAGAGTGGGAGAGAGAGAGAGAGAGAGAGGAGAGAGAGGGGGGTGAGTGGGTGAGAAAGAGGGAGGGAGAGAAAAGGGTGCGATGGGGAAGGGAGAAAGGAAGGAATAAAGAGACAGAGAGAGAAAGAGAGGGTGTGTGAGTGAGAGAGAGAGAGAGAGAGAGAGAGACAGAGAGACACAAGAAGGACTAAAGAGAGGAGGGGGAGCGAGAGGGAGTGGGTTAGAGAGGGAGAGGAATAAAGAAAGAGTGAGGGTGAGAGAGATAGGGAGAGAGAGAGATGGGGGAGTCCCGAGGAAAATCCCAACATGGTTTCTCTCTGATGTGAATCCTCAGAGGCTGTTGAGCATTTTCAAAAGTCTTCAGTCCAATTTTGTACAATAATGACCTGATGACACTGACCTTCAGAAAAAGCCAGGATTCAGCACCTTTTCCAGAAAAACAGCTCCCCTTCATGAGTTTTATCCAGAATTGCTTCATCTTATTTTCTGGTGCATTTCTCCAAACATTACAGTCAGTGCAACCATCACATCTGTCTGTCCCTCATTTAAGACACTGTGTTGTCAATGTCAAGTATATCATCTCTTTTAGACAAGACAAATTTTAATAATAATAATAATAATAGTCTCTCTCTTCTTGCAGAAAGGTGCACATCTTGCAGGTATAATCATCAAACTTGACTTGAACTACCCAAAGTAAAAGTACTCATTAGGCAGTATGGCCTATTTCAGAGTAATATATATTACTGGACTATAATTAGTGATCATTCATGTGTCAGTATTATTTTAATGTTTCAGCTGGTTGAGGTGGTGCTAATTTTATTTGCTTTATATACTGCTCGGAAGTTAAAATATATTAGTTGATTTATTTCTTGTGTTATTAATCTAAATCTGAAGTAGTAACTAAACCTGTCAAATAAATGTAGTGGAGTAAAAAGTACAGTATTTGCCTCTGAGATGTTGTTGAACTATAAAGTAGCATAAAATGGAAATACGGAAAAGTACAAGTACCTCAGAATTGTAATTAAGTACAATACATGAGTAAATTTACTTAATTACATTCCACCACTGGGTATTTGTATAACATGAGTTTTACCAGCTGGCTGTAGAAGAGTATTTGACTTTTTTGAGTGAGTCACAACCTTTTGCAGACAAATAAAGTTTTGTATTTCTCAGTATAAAATGGTGAATAATCTTCATGTCATAAGAACTGAAACAGTGGAAAATATGCAGAAAAATTGAGGAAAACTAATATTAATTGTTGCAAAGGGGAGTTTTTTTCTCAATACATTAAAGAAAAAGGTAAAAACACAAACATTAATGAGGCTTTTTTTTCTCGATAACTCAATTAATTTATTATACCACATGAAGTCACCCTGAACTTAAAAGAATCAACTTTATTATCCAAGTATGTTCAAACATAAGAAATTTGACTCCTGTTCTCAGTTCAGTATATTTACACAGCAACAAGGATACATGTGCATAGACAAAGGCATTAACATCCTTCTCATGGGTGCATGTCTTTTTTATTGTTTCTAAATAGATACAAAGCTAAACAAAGACAACAAAGAATAGTAAACACAAGCATGTGAGAACATTTGGACACAGTATGCAGGTTACCCTATATGCAAGATTGTGGTCTAATGACTTTGAATGTGAAAAGTGCACTGGAATAAATATTAAGTATGGATAATATACTCGGTTACTTAATATCAGTACTAATGATATTTGTGGACCTGAGAATACCATCAGTGCTCTGCCCTCTCACTGAAGCAGCTGCCTTTCCTTGATGGAGAAAAATATTCACCGCCAGCTGGTGCCAGTCAGCTCAAAGAATTTACTATAAATTCATCCATTCATCTGCAGACGCAGGTCGAGATTTGTGTAAATCTAATCTGTTATTCCTACTCCCACCACTGGGGCCACGCGGGACTCTTGGGAAAACGGGCAAATGCAAATGAAGGATCGGGTGTTCAATAATCATGTTTGCTATTGGGGACGGTGCTGAATAATGCTATCTTGCACGGTAATGATCTAGTTATTAGAGTTCTGTCTAAGTGTTGAAGACACAACTGTTGTTCCTGGACGGGGCCCCAGATTGGTGGTATGCAGCAGGGAGGGGTTGGGCCAACAGTTGCTCCATGTGGAGGGCACACTGACAGCACTATCAAGGACAGAGGCCACCACTATAAAGCCTTTGTCACCCTCAAATCCCACTTTTACCCCCAGTGTCATTAATGTGGTGAAGCCTCTTAGAAAGAATCTGTTTTTTTGAGCAGTGGTGGAAACAAACTAAGCACAGTTACTCAACTACTGCACTTAAGAACAATGCTGAGGTACTTGTGGTTTACTTGAGTGTTTCCATTGTAGTTTTCAGAGGGAAATATTGTACTTTTCACTCGACTGCTTTCATTTGACAGCAGCAGTTATTACTTTATAGATCAAGATTTTACGTAAAAATGTGATAAACTTGGGAAAAAAAAACACATTAAGATTAAATTAGTTGTTTCCCACCTTTTTGGCTTGTGGAGCCTTACAAAAACGTCTTAATTGGTTTCATTCAAATACTTGTTCCAGGCCTAAATATGTAAAATCCAATGTTTCACAAAAAGCAAAGATGAGAGTAACATTGAAAACAATTTTGTTTTGTCTGGGGTTTTTTTTGTCTTCTTCCCTCTCCCATCTCATGACCTCTCAGATTTATCTTGTGACCCCTTGGAAGAGCCCGACCTCTAGATTGGGAACCACTGGACTAGAATACTTAACTATATATGAAGTAGGTCAAACTAGCTCTACCTTGACCAGCTACAACAGTAAAATGCTCTTTAGACATTGATGCATCAGCAGCAATATAATAATATATATCAGGCTGCAGAACAGGTACTCCTTAAGTATGATACTTAAATATGAGCTAAATCCAGGACTTTTATGTGTATTAGTATTTGTGCATTGGTCGTTTTACTTCAGTAAAATATCTGAATACTTCTTCCACAACTGTTTCTGAAGCATTTATCTGATGGGTGAAGTCTGGTGATCGGCCATGACTTTGCATGAGTGCTTCTGCTGCCTTGCAAAGACAAACAGCGCTAAACTACTAAAGGTCACGACTCAAGTTATTTCACATCCACAAACGTGACCTTTAAGTGCGATTAAATGACAAAACAGAGCTTGAATACTGTTAAATGTTTAATTCAGTTACTTTTCTTAGTCAAAGATTAGAATTGTTATAGTGGTAAAACAAGTGAAAATAAACCATTAAAGTTCATGAAATCATTATACAACCACCTCCTGTATACGGCATAAAAGTTGATACACTCTTATACTAAGTCTCATGTGGAAAAACTGTGCACACGTGCTCTAAATTTCCTCAAAGCTATTAAAGATTCGATTTTCTCTTTCTGTGCCAAAACACGGACACACACGCAGGTTGAACTGACCTCCACAAAGCTGATAAATTTAGGCAGCTATTTAAAATGGGGACACCGCTCACGCAAGCACGTTGAGATCAGTTTCTTACAGTGGCTACATTAAAACAGCAGGTGTTAAATCATGAGCGCCATTAATCAACGCCACCAACAGACCTTGTGAAGACCATTTCAACCCTCACACATGAGATGTTGATACAGAACACACAATATGTACCTGCTCTAAATATAACCGTTTCGGTGTGAAGGATAAGTTGAACGGTAACACAGCAAATCTTCCTGTGTTAACAAGTGTTGATTTTACAGTGACAGATTTTCTGAGTTGACAAGTGTTGGTCGGACAGTTGTTTATCCACTGGCAGAGCTGACATGGGTTTACATGGACTGCTGCAAAGCCATGAACTCTGATAGGTGTGTACTTACACAGCCCGGAGTTTACAGCTGAAATAGTAGATTTTAATTTTATGCAATTATTAAAAAAAGATGCAGCAGCTCAGGTCGGACTCCATCAAGAAATCATCTCCCACTGACCAGATGACAAAAATTAAAGTGATCAAGAAATAGAAACTGTAAATATATAAAATAGGAAGTAAATGACTTGTGAGATGGAATATACAACTCTGTGTCACAGAAAATGTGTTTATGTAGTTTATATACCACTGTAGACAGATGCATTAGTGAATGGAATAACACAATGTAAAAATTAAAAACCTTTTCAAAATTCATTTTGTAATCCCATTTTAAAATTTTGAAGAAAAATAAGAAAAAATAATTACCATTTTTAAAAATATATTATTTATTCCGTTTTATAAAGCATTGTTTAAGTGCAAATTCACACTCCAGACTCAATATGTACTTAAACATTTTAAAATTCTTAGAGTAAAATTGTGATAAAAGTGTGATGTGAAAAAATACATGATCCAATCAATTAAACATCATTCGTGCATTCAAAATGTTGCTTAACTAAAAGTAAAGAAGTAAGTTTGAAATGCAAAAGTACCTCTGCTACCTTGATAGTGATATGTTATTATATATTATTATACAGTGTGTTAGTACTGATGCATTGGCTTTTAAGCATGATTTTTTACTGTTTTAGTTAGTTAAAGTGAAGCCAATTTTAACTATCTCATGTCTCTTATCTGTAGTAAATGTAGTGGAGTAAAAGGTACAATATTTGCCTCTGACATGTTGTGGAGTACAAAAGGATGTCCTTAGGAAAAGTACAACTACTTCTAAGATACTGTACATAGAGTGCTTGAGTAAATGAGTTACATTCCATCAACAGTCAGTACAAACTTGCCTGCTGTGTAGCCAAATATTTTTCCAGCCCAAAACGGGTTTTGTAAATTCTAGTTAAGATCCCAAAGTTTGCAATAGAGATCTATGCATCCAATTAAATAAGTGAGATAAACATGAGAAGTAATATACTTCGGTTTTCCTACCTGCAGAACGGGGAGGAGTTGTACAGTTTAATGGCCACAGGTAGAAAAGACCTCCTGTGGCGTTCTGTGGTGCAGGATTGCAATGTGGCGTGCAGGGGGTGAGAGGTGTTGTCCATGAGCAGATTTCTCAGCGTCCTTCTCTCTGACACCTCCACCAAAGACTCCACTTCCACTCCCAGGACAGAGCCAGCTCTCCCGATGAGCTTATTGAGCCTGTTAGTGTCTACAGGGTAGAAGATGACGCTGGCCACCACCGAGTGATAGAACATCTGCAGCATGGCTGTGCAGACAAGATCAGAGTCTCCTGAGAAAATACAGGCAGCTCTGACTTGTCTTGTACCCGTCACCTATGTTTTTAGTCCAGTCCAGCTTATTGTCTATGTGGATGCTCAGGTATTCGTCCACCTCTGTTCCCTTGATGGTGACTGAGTTTGGACGGGTCCTTTGTTTCCTGAATTCCACCACCAACTCCTTCATCTTTGTGACGTTGAGTTGCAGGTGGTTCAGTCCACAAACCTGTCCACCACTCTTCTGTACTCAGCCTCCTGACCCCTGCCAATACAGCCCACGATGGCAGAGTCGCTGGGGGAAAGAGAAAAAAACTGTATGTGAAGGGGTCAGTGATTTATCATTTTACTTCAGTGGTGAAAAGTAACTAAGAGCATTTACTCAAGTATGTAATGAAGTCCAATTTTGAGGAACATCTACTCCACAACAATTTTGTATTCTACTCCATTACATTTATTTGATAACTTTAGTTACTTTGCAAGTTCGAGATAATAATATAAAAAAAGATTTTTGAAGTAATATTATTGATCAAGATAAAATGTTATTGATGTCAGGGGGACATTTACACGCTTCCCAGCAGATAGAGTTTATAAAGTCATTGGCGAACACAGACTTGTTCAACATATGCATAATATCCAGTGTGATATGTTTGTGTTTCCTGTAGGATCAGGCCGTCTAGCAGCGCCGGTGAGTTTCTGATTCAGACCACTGAGCCATCTGCAGCTCCTGAGTGGGAACTGGAGAAGTTTGAGAGCTTGAACACCTGCTGTGAAGCAGTCACCAGCAGCCAGACACTGCACTTCTCCAGGTTACCCCCTCCTAAACCTCAAGGGTTTCATAGTTCAAAGGGTAAAAGGTCACCTTTGGATTTGAAAGTGTCATATGTGAGCTAGTTTACTGGATGTAAGGGATTAAAGCGTTACCCTAAACCACCGATAATGACAATTCACTTAAAGAGGATAAATGATCTGTGTGAGTATTTAGGTCACTTTTACTGACCCTCAGGTGGTGAAGGGTTCAGCTGGTTTAGCAATTTATAAATATTACACATTTAAAAAAGCAACACGTTCATATCAAAAAGTAGCCAAAAGAGTATAGTGTTCAAAGGTGCAAAAGGTTATCTTTGAATTTTTAAAGGTCAGACAATTCAAATTACTGGTGTGTATTTTTTTTAACCAGGCCACATTTATAGAGGGTTTTTAGGTTGTAACAGGTGGTTTATTAATAGTTAATAAATCGTTTAATGATTATTTATAGATCATTAATAAATCATTGTTCAGAACAGTTTTCGAGTTACCAGGTTGTGAAAAATGATGTTTATCCTCCTCCAGCATAACAGAGTTTTGGTTATAGTTCATCAGTAAAACGCCTTTAATGGGCTTTTTGACCAGTTGTCAAGTCTGAAAAAAGCTGCTGTGTGCTTAAAATTAAAGTCCTAAAATTAACAGCTTTTTATCATTTATAACTTCAGACATTTTGGAAAGTAAAAAATCTGTGAATATTAATAAATTATTTATGGACTAAATAAATAAATAGAAAGGATAAACAGTTTTTTAATCAAATTATTTATGGACAAAATCTATACATCAAATTATATACATCATTCCTCGAACCTGCACTGTCTTTGGTGAAAGTATTTTTAAAGTTTTGCACCATTGTCTAGGTTACTGAATATAAAATGTATGTAAATGTATAGAGAATAAATACTACCATGTCATATACTGTAATAGTGCTATTAGGTTGCTGTTACTGTATCATTACCATTAAGTCTGATTATTGATGTTGTAGTAAAAGTTGAAACAGTTACTGAATTAATTTGATCATGGAGCCTTGTTGCATTTGACACAAAACCAATGACATGACTGTAAATCAGAACGAGATAAGCTAGTATATCCTGTCACTTATTCCAATCATTTGTGTTTCAGCTGTTTCTAACTGTGATTATTTTGGATTAGCAGCTTTGAGGTGCCAGTCCATCATTGTTAGATGTTGCTGTTTGATTTGTGAGCGAGCAAAATGAAACAGGTTGATTTTATTGTGTTCATAAAGTTGTACAAACATCCGAAACATGAACAAAATGTAATAATATGACATTCACTGTGTCAGAGGTCATGAACAAAAGGGCATCTCATCATGTTCCTGTGAGACAAATGGCTGGGCCTGATATGAGTCATTTGTATTTTACAGAGACTGAATGTAAAAAAAATACTTATCCACATAGGCCTTTCTAGTTCCTTATCATATCTCGATGGTTGTCTAGAAAGAAGTAGCAAAGAGCTGTTTGCTGTGGCGTCATCTGGTTTCATCTTGCACGTGTCCTGAGTGTTTCAGAGATACTCTAGCCTAAAAACAGCAATGCCAGATGAGAGCTGTCATGAATTATGCCAGCAATGGCAGACACGTACGGTTGCTCCCTTCTGGCTATGGGTATTTGGTTTCACTCGTGCTCATAAACTTCTGGTCCTCCAGCAAAGGTCAGCACCTTGTTAGGGCCTGCTGAGACAACTAACAACCTTATTGTTTAGTGAACACTTCTTTCTATGAATAATGGTACTATGTGGCATTTAGAGCAAAAAAAAATGTTGTGAAAAAGTTCATTTTATAGCTTTCAGGCCATGATTGTGGATTGAAAATCTAAAGTGTAACTAGTGAGGGTTGGGAGGAAATCTGATTTTTGTGACCAGATTAAGAGATTAAATTGCATAACAGACAAAGCATTAAGGTTATGATACTGGTCATTTTAGTTACAACCAAAATCGCTCCTGTGTTTATGTGAGAAAGAATGGCAGTAACTTTGGACATACATGTCTGCTAATACTAAAAATGAAGGAAAACAAAAGAAAGAAAAACGTGTTCTTCTTTTGTGTTTTAATTTTTCAATTCAATTCAATTTTATTTGTATAACGCATAAAGTATTATGTACTTCGGTTATACGTGTAAAGAAATACATTTTCATGTATTTTTTATTCCGTGTTCCTCTCAATTATGTCATGCTTTTATTATGCGCCATAGAATATATATAGCACATATGTTATGTTTCATTATAAATGTATGTGTCTGTATTATTGGTACATTAATGAATGGGCTAAAACCAGTGTATGTATGTATGAGATTGTATTTTTCTACAATCAAACCTTATTCCATTAATTTAAACAGATGCTATAATCACATAAAAACTCCGCACATAAGGCCTCTAAGTTGTCAATGTGGACATACAAAACTTAACAACAACAACAAAAGACAGCAGATTAATTTGACCCTTTGTTAACAACACTGTCACTTGTTCAGAGACAGATTTGGAGTTTGTTTGCCCTT
Source organism: Holacanthus passer (assembly GCA_025331565.1). Taxonomy (NCBI): domain Eukaryota; kingdom Metazoa; phylum Chordata; class Actinopteri; family Pomacanthidae; genus Holacanthus; species Holacanthus passer. The sequence goes on along the minus strand of JAFREQ010000050.1, from coordinate 55,669 downwards.
TTATTATAAGCAGCTACCCTCTAGTGGTATGTCCATTTAACAGCAGACATAGACCACTACACCACTGTGTGTGTGTGTGCGCGCAGAGCTGCAGTTGCTCTCCAGTGCAGAGCTCTTAACACAGACAGATGAACCCTCTGTTGTTTTTTCCAAAATGAATGCATGAGTTATATTCTACTACAATCAAACTGATCTGTAACTGTCGTTTAGAGGCAAATATTTAACAGTATTACATGTTTTTGGTTCATGCATCCGTGAGAACAATCATGATATGATCTACTTCCTACAGTCTGTCCAGTTATGGAGTTACTGTGTTACTTGCTATTACATTTTCCTCTTTATGGGACAATACGTTCTGTTTTTAGTGTCATTTTAGTGTTGTGTTGATTTCCCCACCTGGAATATCATGTTAAAAATTATACTTTGCTGGCATTCATAAAATAAATAAATAAAATAAAAATAAATATTTAAGGCTGGAGAGAGGATTGTGGATTATGTGACAAACGGGATAGGTTATTTCATACCAGCTCTGTATTAAGACATAAGAAGACATGTGGATTTATCTTGTAAGTCCATCGGTAATGTGGACAGGTGAGTCCACTGTTCAGTCAACTGAGGTTATATGTGTAAAAAAATTCCAGAAACAAGATGCGGAGCAAAAACAAATATGAACAAAGACAGAGATGTGACAGAGCAACAGCCCCATTGACATTTTAGCAGTGCTGATCACTGAGCCACGGTGCTGCCAGTGTCACAGAAAACATCTGTAACAATACAATACAATAACACCAGAAGCCAGCAAAAGAAAATGACAGAAAACAATGGCTGGCTGGTGAAGGAGGATGGAATTTCTCCTCTTGGTCTGGAAAGTAATCTTCAGGCTCGTCCACCAATCAGCAGCACTCCATCAGCTACGCCTGCTGTAAGAGACACACAGATGAACACGGTGGACATAAAAGCTCATAGTTCATGTATCCCACCTTTCCTTTGGCAGGTAAAATGATTGGAAAAAGAAAACAGTAGATTGTGATGAAGGATGGAGCTTCTTCTTTTGGTCTGGAGTGAGAAGGTGACAATGGGATCTTTAGACTTGGCTCCATCAGTTACACATGCTGTAAGGTATGGTATGTAGAAAGCGACCAGCCACTACATTGTCTGTACAGTCTAAAGGTGTAATGAAGGAATACATTCTGTCATTTTCAGGTTTATGCATGCAAACATAATCTTTTATTAAAGCACACATGTTGTTTGGTAATTTGTTTGAACTTTGACATTTTGTGAGCAACTGTGGTGTTGACCAGATATACATCCACCTATACTGTATAGAGTATATGGTATACACACACACACACACAAACACACGCAAGGACACTTATATACTTACACACGTATATCTTTCTTGTAAAAGTGAATTCATATGCATCTAAATACCAAGTCATCACAGACTGGATATACTGCATGTGACAAAACTTAAACATTTTTTGTTTTTTGAAATTTTGAAATCAGAAAATATTGAATTTAATATTGAAGATATTGAAGTTATGAAAGTATAAATTGTGCAAAAATGTAAGTACAAACTATGAGATCAGTCAGCACAATATGTGAATAAGTTTTAACATTATTTATTGGAATTATTAAAACTCTTTTCTCATAAGCCAGAAACCATCTAACTCATGGGTTTTGTAAATAAGCTCCAAACAATAAATGTGAAAATAAATTAAAAAAAAAAAAAAAATAAGCATTGCATTTGTTTACTGTCAGTATTAAATTCACATACTTCTGTTATTGCAATGCTGTGTCGAAACATCATCATTTTGAAAGCAGAATACAGAAAAGGCCAAAACAACATCGCTGACTAGTTCTAAACAGTAAATAGCAATGCATGCAACACTAACACTGCAGATGGATCGACATGTCCTTGTCACTAGTTATGTCATTGTCATTCAGAAAGACGTCCAGTGATTGTGAGTTGTCGAGATGAGTCCGCTTCTTCTCCTCAGTCACAGCTCAGTATGTACTGTTGAGATGACAGAGTTTAGAAACCCATTTTAAATCAACTTGTTAATTACAGGCATGACAGTTAAAATGATTAAAGTGCAGCACAGCAATTATTGTGAGCTGTAACAGTAAAATAAGTTTTTTAAAAAAGAGCATTAAACTTGCTCCAGGACCTGTTTGCTTTAATTCAAGCGATTCACCATTCAATTCTACGGTTTCTGCAAAGCTCTATAATAAAACATACTTTTCATGCACAAATCAAGCAGTCAGATGTCCACAGACGGCGTGTTGATGATCCCTTGTCCCAGTCGTGTGATGTGAGTCGATGGTGTCTTTCTTCTGTTATGACTGTCCGTCTGGATCTCATGCACAGGGGTGTAGGAGGGCAGCAGTGTGTAATACTGCATACTAAACACACACACACACACACACACACACACACACAGCTAGTCATGCAAAAATGACAGCACAAGGACACTTTGTTACAGACATTGTTGATGATGATCATGTTGTCATTTGTTGGAGTTGGAGTGGCCAGATTGAGGCAATGGATGGAGCCAAGGAGGAGTGGGTGAAAGCTCACAAGCACAATATGAAACAACCTCCGCGTTCTATGCAAAACCGCCGAAAGAAGTGGAAGCAACCTCTCAGATTACAACTTTTTTTGGTGCAAAAAATACGACTATACTAGTGAGCACCTGAGCTGTGTGGACACTTTGACAGCATGTGGGTGGGTAAATGGAAAGTTACCCTGTTGAGCCACAAGATGGCATTACAGAGGCTGCCACCATTTCCACACTGGCTTCCACATCTTGCCTGTTTCAGACGCTTGGGTGCACTGTGCTCATTATGTGCATTTTGCCCATTGCAGAAGGAGGCCTGCTGGTAATTAGCCTGACAGTACTGAGGCTGCAGCAAACAGTTTGGAATCAGTGCATTTGGCTTTGATTGCTGCAATGGACACTGACAGGCCAAGCTTGTTGACATTTTTGCAAACCGTCCTCTCTCACTCTGTGAAGCACCCTTGCCTGCATCTTGTTTGCACTCTTTTATTCCTAATTTGGATTCCATTACCTTTTACTCCTTTATGTCTTTACTTTCTCTGTCGCTCTCAGGGGCCTCTACCACGTTGAGCTAAACCAGCTGGCCTATTTCGGCTTTGTAAAAATACCAACACAATAAAAAAAAAACACTTGCTCAACTGGCTTAGAAATCACATGCAATCCCATCTATTTGTTACTGAGCATTCTTCTGGTTCCTGCTGTAGAGATCATGTAGATGCAAGGGATTGAGAAAGAGGGAGGGCAAATAAGGAGACTAAAAACAGAGCTAGAAGCGAGTGAATGTGCTTAATACCAGTTTAAGAAACAAACTTTTACATAGGAGTAGTCCTAAATTGCAGCTTCTTCCCTCAGCTGCTGTACATGTTGTATAATACATGTTATATACATACAAATATTGGTGTTGCATCTGTGAATTTGCTCTGTTGTTTTTCATTCTTTCATTCTTCCTTCTGGGTACAATAACTTTCCAGTTCATATTGTGTGGGTGTGTGTACAGTATGTTTGTATTGTGTTTTTTATTTCTTTATTCTACATTGTTCTGCTTCTATTTATACTTTTTTCCAATTCTATTCAAAGACAATTTCTTTGTCTCATTTATACACTTTCTCTGTGTGCAACACAGAGGTACGAGAGCTGCATTTCACTGTGCAGCCCTGTATTGTGTAACAGCAGTGCAAATGAACCTTGAATCATGATTATCAATGAATGGGACATCAATCAATAAAGTTGTTTGTTCATATTGTTGACTAGATCTCTGGTTTGTCATTTGCATCAAAAAAAGAGTTATGATGCGAAGTCTCCTTTAAGAGTGGGAGTCAAAGTAGTTTCATTTTCCGGGAAACCACTGGGGTGGACAGAGGCAAGGGGAGAGTTTCATTTTCCATGAAACCACTGGGGTGGAGACAGAGAAGGGGAGTGAAGGAGGAATAACTAACACTCACAAGTATAGATGGTCTGTGATCTGGAAGAAGACAGATTTTGACATTTAAACTCAGTTTGATCTGCATTTCTTTCTCCACAACAAGATGGGTTTAATCTCGAATGAAGGTGAGTGTGTTTACTTGTGTGTGGGCACGTGTGCAGGCTTTTTACACTCCTTATGTGAGCTGACCTAAAACCCAAGACTTCTTTTTCTCCACAGACTCTCTCGCTCCAGTTATCAGTGACCTGAGGATTGTCCTGGTGGGTAAGACTGGATCAGGAAAGAGTGCAACAGGGAACACCATCCTGGGACGAAACGCTTTTGCCACAGACATGTCTTTGTCTTCTGTGACAAAGACATGCAAAAAAGAATCCTGCGACTTTGATAAAAGAACTGTGAGTGTCATCGACACCCCTGGGGTCTTCGACACATCCATTTTGGAAGACCAGTTGAAAAAGGAAATAAGGAAATGCATCATGCTGTCTGTCCCAGGACCCCACATATTCCTGCTGGTGATCAGACTGGACGTACGCTTCACACAAGAGGAGAAGAATGCCATCAAGTGGATCAAAGACAACTTTGGTGAGGAAGCCTCTAAGTATACGCTGGTGCTTTTCACAAGGGGAGATGAGCTCAAGAACAAGTCCATTAAGGCTTATTTAAACAAAAGTCCTGACCTGAAGGATTTCGCCAGAGGCTGCACAGCTGGGTACCTTGTGTTTGACAACACATGCATGGAAAATCGCACTCAGGTGGCCGATCTGTTTGAGATAATAGACAAGATAGTGCAGCAAAATGGGAGCCATTACACCAGCAGCATATACGAAGAGGCCCAGAGAAATATGGATTCAGCTGAATGGTGGAGCAAGTATGGAAACCACATAGATAGTGCAGGCAATCAGTTGTTTGTGGCAGCAGCCGCAGCTGCAGTCACGTCTCGTGGAGCACCAGCTGTAGCACTTTTAATGCTGGCAGGCGCTGGGATTTCTAAAGCCATCGGGTGGTGGAAGAAACCTAAACTAAAAGACAGCTAAGTCGTGTCAACCATGACCCTGGAAGCAAACCTCTGAAGTATTATTCCATTTATTGCTTATTCCGTTCAAGAGTGCAAATTCATATATTTGATTTTTGTTGTCAGGATTTGATTGCATTTCTTCATGTCATTAATATACATTCATATGTATTAGTCACAGCTTGCCTGCTTTGAACACTAAATGATTTTATAATGACAAGTCTTTTATCTTTGTATACTCTGACCCTGAATATCATTTTGTGTGGAGAACAACTGATTTTTCTGTTTGATGTATAAGAATAAAATAAAACAATGTGACAACAACCTCAAAGTGTTTTTGATGCACTAAAATCTGTATTGCATGAAAATTATGAAAGCAGGAATTCCCACTACAGCTTTCAGGGCTCTGCACTGTTGCTTGTTAGAGATAGACTGAGCAAGAGTGGATTCATAAAAGTAAGCTGGCACCAACATAACCACTGTAGCTCGTATCGCAAAACATGGAACTGATATAGATATTTTCCTTTGTAGTTTGGAGGAAAGTGAATATTGGACTGTACATTCGCCAAACTCCACCAAACTAGCTACAGTTTTTGTATTTTTACAAAGAAAAATTTGTTGTTTTTTGAAAGATAGAATCACTAATTTTCCATTACATAAATCACAGGTGCAGTCACATACTTTATATAACTAAAGAGATCCAACCACACTTTACATTAAGATGTAAAGTTGGATCTGCCAAAATGCCTTCATGATGCTTCATAGTTTGACTCGAGCAAAGGGAACAAACTGATCACAGACGATCCTGCTCTGGATGACGGCCTGCAACTTTCAGCGTATTTCTTTCCCAAAGTTGGAACAAGATGTGAAGTTAGGGGGTAACAATGTGGGAGCTTTACATGGACACGATCATCCTTGACAGACGCACACAGGAGACTGTCTTCCATGGAGCTGCTGTTCAGGGACATTACATGTTTTGTCTGCTCCGTTGTGCAAGTTGTTTGAAGTTAGTTTACCTTTAGAAGAGACATGCTGACACTGAAAGTTATGAAATGACCCAACACTTATATTTGAATTCTGATATTGTGTAATAAAAGTCACACTGGGCCAGGACATAAAATCAATCATCTTCTACAATTGCCTCATTACAAAGAAGCTTTTCTACTTCTTGTACTCCATAATAATGAACTCTGTGTAACTCTGTGTCACAACATTGTCGTGAGTTATCCTCCTTTTGTTCTCTCCTCTAGCGCAGATAAGCAGCATATGATGATTTTGAAATAAATTACAGCAGATTTATAAAATGTATAAAATCTTCTCCCCAAACGTCCAGCTTTGGTCATAGTGTACAAAAAACACTGTAAATTAGAAAGAATTGTGCCACAGGCTGTAATCTAAAGCTTGACTGTAACTTCCTGTCTGCTAGTCTCATTATCTGCTATGCTACATTTGTTTAAATGTATTTTTTTCAATGCAGTGAGCACCACAAACAAAACTCCATAGCCAAAATATTGGGGTAGCAGGAGAATGTATCACAAATGCTTGACGACTAAAATCAGCATAGTTAACTGGATAAACAAGAAAATATGTTGTTTAGTTATTTGTTTGAACTTTGAACTTTACTTTCACACGTATATCTTTCTTGTGAATATAATTTTTATTTCCTCCTTCACTGCTACTTATTAGAATCTAACTGATTTGCTTTTGACTTATTTTATTTTGACCCATTTTCTGTGTGTGTTTAGCATGGAGGGGGCTACAACTATATTTTGTTTCAACCTTAAAATAAAGCTGAACCTCGAGGTGCATTTGACACTTACAGTGCATTTACTATAACTGCGTGTCAACTTTGATAACCCTGCAGGGCAATAAAGGCATTAATTGTTTAGTGTGGAGTAGTGAGCATCTAATCTGTTAACCTAAAGTTAATTCATGTAAAACTAAATACCAAGTCATCACAGATTGAAAATTCTGCGTGTCAGGTAACTTAAACGTTACATTTTGAAATCAGAAAATATTGAATTTTATATATTACGCCTCCTTCTCTTGTTACTAAAACAGAAACTTGCTAATAGAGACAAAAAGAGAAAACATGGTCCAAACTCCTCTTCTGTTGTACAAAGAAAGCTTGAGGGGCTTCTTTTCTTTTTGATATAAAGCCACAAAGAGAGGGGACCATCTTTCTTGGTTTAAAATCTTGATGCAATGGATGCAAATCTGAATTACATCTATATACATATGTAATGAAAATACACTATTAACTTGTATAAACAGTTTGTAAAGACATGGAATTCAGCTTCATCACTACATAAATTAGCTCAGATACGCTTACTTTGATCAGTATGTGGCTGGTACAGACAGTTCATCAGCCTTTCTTGGTCATTTCGTTGTAGATGGTGTGTATTTTCAGTGGTGTGGGTGCAGTGGAGTGAGGGGTTGCTCCGAATGCTTCCTCACTGAAATGCGTTCAGTCAGCGGACGTTTACCATTGTCTCTCATTTCCTTTAGGGAAGTGAGCTCGTAATGTTACTAATAATAAAGCAAGGGCAACAGTGCATCATAGTTCAAATAAGGAACAGTAATTGATCTGCATGCATATATTATTTTAGCAGTTATCGCATGAGTTATGAAAGTATAAATTGTGCAAAAATGTAAGTACAAACTATGAGATCAGTCAGCACAATATGCGAATAGGTTTTAACATTATTTATTGGAATTATTAAAACTCTTTTCTCATAAGCCAGAAACCATCTAACTCATAGGTTTTGTAAATAAGCTCCAAACAATAAATGAGTGAAAAGAAAACAAATAAACAAAAAAAAAAACAAGCATTGCATTTCATACCGTTTGTTTACTGTCAGCATTAAATTCACATACTTCTGTTATTGCAATGCTGTGTCGAAACATTATCATTTTGAAAGCAGAATACAGAAAAGGCCAAAACATCACTGACTTGTAACAGTAAATAGCAATGCATGCAACACTAACACTGCAGATGGATCGACATGTCCTTGTCACTAGTTATACTGGAACATTTGTTTTGGCTTTGCATCTTATGCCCTTCCATATGAAAAGGGCAGCTAAACCACATAACACTCCCGCTACAAGCGCAGGAGCTCCTAGAGCCAAAGCCACGGTGGTGTTGGCTCCCACTGCTATAACCACCCCAGCCAACACCAGCACGACAGCAGCAGCCGCGGCCACGCTTATATTCTTTCTTCTAACCTTCTTCTCCTTTACTCTCTCTTTCTCTTTCTTCTCCCTCTCTGCATCCCACAATTTCCTCTCCTCCTTTATCTTCTCCTCCTCCTCCTGTTTCCTCTGCTCCTCCTCCTCTCTCAGCTTCCTCTGGGCCTTCTCATACATCTCATTAGTATAGTGTTTCCCCCCGTTATCCTGTACCATTTCCTTGATCATGGTGACCAGCTCTTTGACCTGGACCTGGTCGTCTGCATCGTTGTTGTTGAAGGCGTGGTATCTGCGTCCAAATGTAATTGAGAGTCTCCGTAACTCTTTGCACTCCTTCAGAGCGCTGTCAGCTTTCGCCTGATCTTTGCATGTAAACAGCATGATAGTGTACATGGAAGCATCGTCTCCAAAGTTATCCTGGATCCACTTCACGGCATTCCTTTCCTCCTCGGTGAACCTTACTCCGAGCCTGATTACCAGGAGGAAGGCGTGAGGGCCGGGCACTGACATCTTGACGCACTCCTCTATTCTGGTTTTTAATTCTTCCTCTGTGATGCCCGTGTCAAACAGGCCAGGAGTGTCAATCACCTGGACCATAGTCCCGTCCACCTCCCCGCTCTGGGTCTCGCAGTGTTTGGTCACAGACACAGGGCTGGGGTCCTCTTTGAAGGCGGCTCTCCCAAGGATGGTGTTCCCTGTTGCGCTCTTCCCAGATCCAGTCTTGCCCACCAGGACTATCCTCAACCCTCCAGACAAATCCAGAGCTGTAACAGCAAACGCAAAAGTGAATTCTTCCTTCTTCTGCCAATGTTAGTCTGCAGTTTTTATTAATGGGCACTATTTGGATTGCCTGGCTTGTGAAAGACCTCTTTGGATGGTGTATATCTCCCTTTTGTAGAACTTTTCAAACTCTTCAAAGGTACCCTGATGAGTGGGTCCTGTAGGAGGTAAAACCTTCTGGAAAACCTGACTTACATTCTGGGCGAGTGATTTTCATTCAAACAACTGGGTGCCATCCAGCAGTCCAGTTCTTACAATACATGACATTGTGCAATTTAAAATAATATAAAATCTCTGCTAGACCTCAAGGATACACAAGGTGAGAAATACTGAATGTACGCATAACTTCAGGCAGGTTTAATTCCTCAGGAAGAGCATGTAACCTCTTACCATCCTGTTTGCAAAAGAGCTGCAGGTCAACCTGGAACCTAAATCTGTTTATCAGTTATTTATTACATATACAACCGTAGAATCTTATGTTTTATTGTAGTAGAACTCTTATCATAAGGTGCAATGACTCATAAGTCAATAAGAGTCTAATACGCATTAAGCATTAGCATGCATTTTTCTCTGTTTCTGATAAGCTATCAAAAGATACTAAAGAGCCGCTACAATCCTAGAGCTAATAATATTATAGAAGAATAAGCACCAGACAAAGGGGTTTTTCACAGGCCAGCAACCTCAAATTTGTTACATATATACAAGCAATAATAACCCATGTATTAATATAAAAAGGGCATTAGTTTAACTCATGAAGCCTTTATAAAGTGTTCCTTATTAGAAAGAGACATTCCTATTTATGTATGTCTAATCATAAGGAGAGGTTTCATGAGAGAGACAATGAATGAGCATACCATCAAAGTTTTTCAGACCACACCCATCAGACCGAGGTAGAGTTTTCTGCTTCTTTTCTCGCAGTGGTATTGCTGTGATATGAAATTATACCATTGAGACACAGAAGAAAATAGACTATTAGTCACCGACATCATTATCAAGGTCTACATTTTTTTCTGTTTCCCTCTCGTCCTCTTCCCCGTGTCACAGCATCAGAGTAAGTGTTACATCTTACAGCAAATCAAATGTTTTTTAACATTAAATAGGAACGATTGTCTTACCTTCAGCCATTACTCTGGATTTACCTTTTCCAGTTCCCAGGTGGCCAAATGTGTTGTTCCAGGCCCGAGTGGTGAACCTATATAAGCTCTGTGGCTTGACTTTGGCATTAGTTTTCTGGGAAGCTTCTGGAAGCCTGGCCTTTGCAGAGGGGGGCCTCCTATTTCCTCGTATTGTCTTTGGTTTACGTCTGAAAATGTGCATCCCCACAGAGGCTGTTCACAGCTCTCTGAATGGGTTGAACAGGGTTGTGTACGGGTATGGCTGGTATGTGTTACGGAGTGTAACCACAACACCAGAACAGCATGCAAGCATGCAGCATGCAGTACCATGACATCATTAAGTTATCTTACTATAATATATTGAGGCCTGCTTCTTTAAAAGGGAGGAAACAAGAAAACCTCTGGAGGGCATCACATCCTTCCATTGTTGACATCTCCTAAATATCTGAAATAAATCTGTACAGTTCCAACAAACATACAAAAAATGATGGATAACCTTTTGAAAAGGTAGACCTATCTGCCCTCACTAATACTAATGTGTATGTTTCTTTCAAAAACACAGATGGTTCTAATATGGTTGATATTTGGTGTCTTGGGTGAGCCCCATTCTTCCTCTCAAAATGGGACTTTGTATGTTTAAAATTAGGATGAATAAATGGTAAAACTTCAAAAAAACGACATATACATTATCAGTAATAGGTTTTTGCCCTGATAATAAATAATATATATGGTTCAGCTCCTTAAATAAAATACACAAAAAGGTATTGCACAGTTTTGTGGTGTACCACAGTGACATGTGGTGCACACACGTTCACATATAGAAAAACTCATGTATGTAGCAGATTTAGTTAAGAGACATCATTATAGAGGCAAGTACTTGTTTTATTACTTATACAAGTACTCATTTGTATTCTTGTTTTACTATTTGTTTGTCACAGGTGCTGGGACTACATAAAGTTATCTTCAGTGTATTTAAAACCGCTGTCCCTTCTGTTCTGTTCCATGGTCAGTGGAAAACCATGGCTCCAAACCTCAGACTGAACACACACACACACACACACAGTGGTTGAAATATAAAAAATATTCAGTGCTCTTGTATACCCATCACTGTTTTTGTAGAATTGCAGTTGCTGCAAAGTATTGCTTGTTTAGTTTAGTTTATTACATTTATTTATATCAGGGATAATGTATGAAATACAGTAATTTCAAAAAAGAGAAAAGATGCACCAGATTTAGCTACTAGCTAATTTCCATCTGCAGTCCCTGGGCAGGTGAAAGGAAACAATGAAACACAGAGCATCTCCACTGCAAATGGACCAACAGTCTATTGATACCCACACAGGCACACACACACACACACATACACACACACACACACACACATTACAATTATCGTATGCACTATACGGGCATCTGAATACAAAACTGAGTTGTCAAAGCTTATCACTGTATATTTAACAAATATATCACAATGATGATAGTTGTGATTTCCCGCCCAGGACTTTCAGGGCTTGCTTGTGAAGTGACCTAAGTGCTTTGTTTGCCTGAGACCAACATGATATACAGTAATGAAAACAGTCTCAGAGGCTTTGACTGTTACCAAGTAGCTGTGTTATATTTCAATACATGGTGCATACTTTTAATTTGCCTTTTGATTGGAATCTTGAGTTAAAAACTCTTTGCCTTTGTTTTTTCAGAAAAATACACAGCATCTGTTTTCTCAATGTTCAGAGTGAGACATGAGAAATTCTGGATTTCTGTTGTTTTATGGTCTCGGCATTGATGGTGCTACATATTTTTTGAAGAAGATGAAGGACCAGCAGTTAACAATCTACACGTAGTGTCATCCGGTTTAGGTATAGATTTAATTACAGGATTACCTTGTGCCGTGGTGAGGTCAAATCGTTCTGCACAGGAGAGACGAAGAAGCACGTGTTCAGTGGCTTCCATAGGTCCGTGAAAACAGGTGTGTGGGAAGTTGTCTGCTCAGATTAATTGGTCATCTCTAGGTCCAGGCATATTTTTAACCATGTCACAGATTTTAACATCATTACAAACTATCAATTTACTGTTTTCCTAACACGGCATGAGTGTATTTTCTTTTAACTTGTCACGTGTGCTTGTTAGTTATCGTTTGATTTCTGTCATCTAATTGCGTGACAAGCCTCCCACCTCCCTCCATCCTTATCTTCGCGGCGTGATCTCACCCCTGTTCCTGTGAACTAGCGGCTGATTGGACTGTTGACAAACACACTTCTTCATACACCAGGTGTAGACATGCTCCCACCCAGTGTTTGAAGTCATAGAAAGTCAGGAAATGATGCGATGACAGCAGGAGTGCATGTTCTGATCCTACTGGTTGTGTGCATTCAACGTCAGAAGGTCTGAAATCGTAGTAGAGGAGGTGACAAAGCATTTTTTTAAACATATTTGTAGATAAACTAACCAGAAAAGTAAAGTTTGTATGTTCTCATATGTGTGTCTCAGTGGATTTAGCAGGGGGCATCAACATCAGTTCCCAAAACAAGGAAAACTCTTCATATTAGAGAAATAGATTTGTAGATTATTCTACATTTACAAAAACTGAACAGAATGTTCTAAGTAAGAGTACAATATCAGATTATGTTCCACTGACCATCAAACTCAGACCCTCCAAACTGCTGTAGAACAAATTAAATATACAAAATGGTTAATAGGCTGTGTAACACTACACACCCACAGTGTGTCAATAAGTATTACATTAGGTTTGTGGAACTGGAAGCATTTTGAGCTACCTCAGCAGAACAATTGTTCCAGTGAAGGACAAGGCCGAGCAGAAAAACAGCATCACGTTTCAGTAGCCCATGTTTCGAAGCAACCCTGTTATTCTCTGTGTGTGTGTGTGTGTGAGTGCGAGTCTGATTTATGCTACTTTTTGGCACCAGAACATCAGACTCAAGACCAGTTAATTGGGAACAGCCGGTGCAATTGGGGACGAAAGCTGTGTCCCCAGTTTGGATTTTTGGGTCAGTGGTCAAGGTTAGGATTAAGTTAGGCTCAGGGTAGGGGTTAGGACTAGGCAAGTAGTCATTCGGGTAAGTCTCCGGAAAATGAATTTAAGTGTATGTAAATGTGTGCGTGTGTGTGTCAGAGAAACAGACTGAGAGAGACAGAACAGCAGGTACATACGTGAATCCTCCCCACGTGCAACCAGAGGCAGGAGCATCATCTGTTCAAGTTTGTGTGTGAGTGTGTGTGTGTGTGTGTGTGTGTGTGTGTGTGCCGTGATTGCCATGACAAAGAACAAGACAAGTGTCACTGCACGTGCAATAATGTCACTGGGGCCACACAGGATTGAAAATGGTGGCAACTTCCTACAATGTGAACTTCCCAGCACGCGACAGCAGAACAGCAAAGTTCAAACCGCCTCACTGCAGAAACAGAAAACATGCAACAGCCATTAATGATTTTTAATACGCAAATGAGGCCTTTGAATTTCTTTTGATATTAGAAGAAACATCCGATTTTCTTATCTTATTTTTTAAGTTTCATTGTCTGTTCAAGTGTTTCACATGCACATTTGCAAGTAGTAATAACACAGTGTAGAAATCCTCTGTTACGAGTACAAGTCCTGCATTGAAGTACTCATCATGCAGAAAGCAGCTTCAGTTAGTGTATTTAGTCAGTAGCTGTCATTTCAGCCATCAAAACAGAGGATCATCTACAAGAAATGAGAAGTCTGTTTTTGTCTACCTCTGTCTGAAATCAACGACACATTGTTCCAAACATAGTAAGTGGTAAACCTGACCCTGTTATTACTGTATGTATGTATGTATAGTAGGAACAGGTGAACACTCAACTGTCATTTCTTTCTGATAGAATATGATTATTTTTTGCATTTTGGTGAGTCATAAGAAAGAAGGATGATCCACACTGATGGTTGTTGGCAGGAAATACATGTTTTTTTCTTGGAGCAGATGAAGAGTGAGCGTGCAGCTTTGGTCCAGGTGAACTGGACCAAAGCTTCAGATGATCTTCAGATGATTATACATTTTATTAGTCCACTATAATATTAACTTCAAATGGATATAATTCTTCCCTACATGTCTTAGTAGGAGCAGTTCTTTTTATTAAAAATATAGCTTTTCTCTGCCTGACCTTGGCATGGATATTGTCCTGAGGTTGTCAGTCTTCGTGACTCACATATTCACACCACACATCTTTACAATGGTACCCAATTAGAGCTCCCTTAGTAGGGAAACTACTCTCACATGTTGTCTTTGGGAGCCTACAGCGACATGGTGTGATTATCACATTTGATGCGTAAAGAAGAGGTATGACAGATAGCACTTCTATCACTACTTTTAGGTGACAGCGTGGGAAGGGTGTCATCAGTCCATTCATCACTGCACATGAGAAACTGTAATTTCATATTCTTGCTTGCTCCAAATGGGCACGCGGGAGAAAAGAAAAACAGCTCGTAGGTCGGGCTCATGTGAGGTCTGTTGTAAATATAAAGTGTGAGTGGTCTGTTTTCTGCTGCACAGATGATTTTTGAGATGAACTCAAAAGCAGTGCCCATGGAAACACATTAACGGCGCCTCCAGGAAGAGGAGCAGACGACCTTTACTTGGTGCAGCACACACAAAAACATCCAGCTGAGTCACAGCTACAAAGAGAGAGCTATGTGCAAGGTGTTGTTTGTAGCTTTATTAACATCAGGCTATTAAATGTTATTGTGGTAACAGTCACTGCAACATAACTTTGCAACTTTAATTTCTCCCACAAAATTTCATGTCGTTTGGTGAACGGAGCTGTATCCTGCTGGTCATGCCTTGGTGCTACCCTGCCCATTCTCTTCGCCCATTGCAGAGGCTTTGCAAAATAAAGAAAGAGCTGACAGTCATCATGGATGTGAAAGCTACATAACTTGTGTGGACTCATAGTCGATGTGAGTTGCCCACAGAGCGATGGGCCTATCTGAGAAATCATCATTTATAGAGCAGTGTAGGATGAGAAGGTTGATGCCAACTGGAAACTCCAGCTTGAATCTGGTTGTTTGGGATGTGTGGGATTCAGGCTGTGGACCTCTGGCAATCACGACTCCATGCATAGCACACACACACACACACACACACACAAGTGCACACAGGAAGATAAATACAAGAGTGGGTGAGAGAAAGAGTTGCTATCTAATAGATTTCTGAATATTGGTTATGTAATAATCAAGTGATCGAGCTCCTGACTCAACATCGTCCCACTTTCTCCCTCACAGTTGAGTGAATGGGCACACACACACACACACACACACAGATATACACACATACATAGATAGATAGATAGATAGAGCTTCTTGTATTAAAAAGACAAACTAGCATGTTATTAAAAATACTTTATTTTGAAAACATCATCTCATGTCCATGCACTCAGACAAACATTATATTTAAATTATTATCAGTGTTTCTTTCCTTGTTTTACTCGCTCTGTAACACTCACACACTTGTCTCTCACTGAATCTGACATTTCTCCAGTGCTTTGCCTGGTTTTCTTGCCGTATGTGGCCCGATGACTTGCCGGAGATCCGTGCTGAAGCTCGGCCGACGGGCCAGCGGATGCAGCGCCCCGCAGGGATCGTCTCGCCCGGGGATCACCCCCCTCCCCGGCGCGCGGCCCACCCGCATCGCCTGGTACGAGCGGAGGGAGACCTTGCGGTGCTGAGACGGGCCGGTTTCGGTCGGAAGCCCGCCTCGCTTTGCCAAGGTTTCGAAGACTTTCTCTAGATTGGTGCTGTCCTTTGCAGACGTCTCAAAATAGGCACAGTCGTCGCCGAGGGCTCGGAGCACCTCGGCCCGGGACACCGCTCTGTCCGCCTCCAGCAGGTCCACCTTGTTGGCGCAGACCAGCAGCGGGACCTGCGGCCGCCCGCACTGCTCCGCCGCAGGAGACCGGCTCAGCTTGGATTTAGCGGCCAGGATCTCCGACCGCAGGCTGCAAACCTCCTCAAAAGAGCTGCGATCATCCAGACTGAACACGAGCAGAAAAATGTCTCCTGCAAGAAGATCAAAAGAAATCCGTTATTTTCCTCTAATGGTTAATTTAATCATGCATTCTTTGAGATAGATAATTCAGCTTTTACGCATGCACCTGTCACCTGCACCTCTTCTGTTCTGGACAAATAAAAACAGACACATGATTTCTGGTCTCTGACATGATGGCCGAGCCTGTACCCACCGGTGAGGATGGACAGCCGCCGCTTGGCCGGGAAGTCTCTCTCCCGGGACGCGTCCAGGATGTCGATCTGGTACGCCTCTCCACGGATGCGGAACAGTTTCCTGAGGAAGTCCTCGGATGTGGGGTTGTATTCCTCCACGAATCCGTCCCGCAGATATCTCCTCAGGATGGAGGTCTTGCCCACGCGGGGCGCTCCGAGAACCACGATGCGCTTACAGTTCTGGGGCTTGGTGGAGTGAAGGGGGTCCGGGCCGATCTGCCGGGTCTGGCCGTGGAGGACCAGGGCTGCCAGCTGGTCCAGGGGGGACTTCCTGCTGGTGGCGGTGGACAGCTGTCTCAGGGCGGCTCCCGAGCGCGTCTTCTTCTCCTGTTTCCACTGAGATGTGGCTACTTTGAGGAGCCCCAAACCCGCTTTAAGTCCCGAGGAGCTCAGGTGCTGCGACGCGCTCCTGTAGGCCAGCAATACTTTGGAGGACCCGGAGCTCTGGGGGTCCGTGTTCCCGTGAAACTGGGGGCCGTCTGTGGAGGAGCGGCTGAGCGGGAGCGGGACCGGGACTGGGAGGGAGGCGACCTGTGTGCCGCTGGACATGCTGCCCATCTCCATCGCTGTGCCGGTTCTGTCTCGTTGGTTTCGTGCAACAAAGTGGGCAGAAAGTGCGATGTGGGGTTTTATAGTCCTGCTCGGGCTGATGTCAGCTGTCTTTATATAGGCTGTCCTGCTTCATCCACGTCACGCTGATTGACAGAAGGGACGGTTGTGTTCTTCAGGAGAACACCGTGTTTTATGGAAACTTAATGTTGGCCATTTATTTAGCCTAACCGTGGCTTGTTTTGTTTAAGTGTGTGTTCAGTATGATTCTATAGTTCTTCTTCTTCTTCTTCTTCTTGTGCTTCTTTTTCTTCTTTTTCTCCTCCTTCTTCTTCTTCTTCTTCTTCTTGTGCTTCTTTTTCTTCTTCTTCTTCTTCTTCTTCTTGTGCTTCTTCTTCTTCTTGTACTACTACTACTACCTCTTCTTCTAGCTCGTCTCATTATTATTATTATTATTATTATTATTATTTTTATTATTATTATATAGTAGGCTACATTTACTAAAAGTATTATACTTTTTTAAAAATCCCAATATTCACATCTTTTGCAATGGTGAAGAAGAATAAAGAAAGTTATGAAACCTATTTCAACCATTTTTAATTGTCTCTTGATTCTTTAATTAAAAACGTAGACGTTTATTCGTAGTGTCTGTATGTGTAGAGTGTTTTTTGTATTTGATGGCTTAATAAGAACGAGAGAAAGAAAGAAAGAAAAAAAAAAAAAAAACTCTTTCGTCGCTCATTCGGTTGAAAGCGTCTGTTGCCATGGTTACCGTTACAGGAAGCGTACAGTCTTAGCTAGGTTAGCTTTATTAGCACCGCTAACTGTCGCTGCATTAGTTGTCCTTACCTGTTGCTTTAGTTGGATTTGGGCCAAACAAGCAAATGAGGCGCGGTGAGTCAACGAAGAAGGAGTTACAACCTCCAAGTCACGCAGGTCAGCTACTACTATGTGTGTCTGTCTGCCTCCTCTGTATTTCTAGTGCAAGTGTTTGTAGGCTAAATGTTTGTAGGCTAAGTCGGAGCTGATAACAGTGAACAGCAGCTCTACTCCTGCGTGTATTAACCTCTGTTTATACTGTGGAGGAAGAAGTACTCATACATCTTACTATAGTAAAATACCACAGTGTAAAAATAATCTGTTACAAGTAAATGTTCTGCATTTAAAAAGTACTTCAGTTAAACTACAAAAGCACAAACATCAGAATGGAGGTCTAGGACTAGTTTTAACTACTTCATATACTAGTTCACCAGGGAGCAATAAAGTCTTTTCATAATAATAATAATAATAATAATAATAATAATAATAATAGGCCTATATCAAAATGTATTTGTTGATTATATGTGTTTTAATCATCTGAATATGCAGAGTAACTAGTAAAGTGATAAATAAATGTAGTGTTAGTGCAGAAAAAAGTGTAATATTTTCCTTCTAAAATGTAGTAAAGTAAAAGTATAAAGTAGCTTTAAAAAGTACCTCAAAATTGTATTTAGGTGCAGTATTTGAGTAAATATACCTAGGTGCATTCCACTGTTTTTATAGCATTAGAGTGGGAAGCAGTTAGTCTATGCGGATCTGATGCCTTTAATGGGAGGAAGGCATTCACAAACTCTGTCAGAAAATAGGTCAGTATCATTGGCTTTTGATAGATTTCTTTGCAAAGACATATAGAAGCGCTTGCAGCCATTTCTTTCCATAAGGGCCGAGGGCATCTCTTGCCTGAAGCAAAGCAAAGCATTTATCTGAAAAACCTGAGGTGAGTCTGTTGAGGAAAATATGGAGGAAGTGAAGCGGAACGCTTGTAAAAGCCAAGGATTAATAATTGTTGTTGTGGCCATGGAAACTATAATCAGGCACAGTTGGATAAAGAGAAATTAACAGAATTGCATAACCAGCACTGATGTACTTTGTGCACAATGAAGTAGAAGCTCTTTTCCCATTTTAAAATGTTAAAATCAAGGCACCACTAATCAACAACATGAATCATTATAACCTGTGTGTGCAGAGGTTACACACAGAGAGAGAGAGAGAGAATACTTTTAAGTTTGAGTCAGTCATTTTGACATATTGTTCAAACACACACATACACACAGTTTTTTTTTTTTCCTATAGAACAAAAGCACCTAAAAACATCAGAGGTGTTGAACATCCTGGATGATGAGAACTCCACTCTGAAAGGCAGGGATGTCCAGGCTCTGGCCATTCACCCACAGGACCTCGATAAAGTAAACCCACTTCATTCATATTCAGTATTTACCATTAGTTGAAAATTACTTTGTCTCCAAACGACATATAAAATCTTGTGTGTGAAACAAAGGTACTTAAATTTTAAAACAATTGTATATGTAACTGAGTATGTGATTATGACTGCAGCTTCATATACCAAGGCCACCGATGGGCCGTCAAAAACCAGTGCTCAAGATGCAGCCAGCTCATGAAATTAGAAAGGCTGTGCGAGGGACGGTGGATCATCCAGTGAACCTGGGTCCTGACTCTCAACCTCTAGACTACACAGGTTGGCTATATTAATTTGCCCTCATGGATAATAACACACTGTACAGCAGCATATGTATTAAAAGATATGAGATGTTATCCAAGTAATAGTATGCATCCATGTTTTTTTTTTTGACCATATTCTTCCTTTTCAGAGTGGGAAGGACTTCGGTTTGATGACCAGGGGATGATTCTTCCACATAGCATCCTGGGTAGTTTAGAGGATTTCAGAAGTTATCTGGAGGCCAAAGGGGACA
This sequence comes from Holacanthus passer, assembly GCA_025331565.1. Classification (NCBI taxonomy): domain Eukaryota; kingdom Metazoa; phylum Chordata; class Actinopteri; family Pomacanthidae; genus Holacanthus; species Holacanthus passer. The sequence goes on along the minus strand of JAFREQ010000050.1, from coordinate 36,040 downwards.
CAGAGGTTAATAAGATTATATAAGATTAAGATATAATTGGATACACATGTAAAGAGAATTCATTTTTTACATACAGTATTTAAAACCTGTCAACCAAAGCGGCTCATGCTCTGTAAACTAACAAATGCAACAGATATATTTTGACTATCCTCCTTCCACCGTCTAGTTGGCGAAGCGAATACCAAAGTCCCAGAGAGATCCTCCACCTGAGGCCCCATGGAGGCATCAGTCTGAGGCTGTGGAGGACAAGCGTTGGCTCCCCTCAGGCTGCAGAAACATCCAGAGTAATGCCCTGCAGCAATGGCATACAAATATAATGCAGGGCAGGCGGCAGCAGGGCTTCTTATCTGGTGAGCTGAGTAGAGAGAAAAGCAACCTGCATCATGAAGACATCAAATTTGCTTTGTTATTACAGCCTTAAGCTATGTGCATGGATGTGAGATAAACCACAATAAACTGACTAGCCTGCATTTTTATTAACATTAACAATAGATCAGTAAGATAAATGCCTTTGTTTTTGAAACCTCTATTTAATTTCATAAGCATTCATTAATGTTTCATCTCTATCTGTCTGTATCTCTCCATTCATCTATGGCTGTTTTCAACTCAAGACTTACTCAACAGGCCAGCCGAAAACTTACTGATGAACCAAGCTAACCATTTCAGAGAAACTCAGGAGCAGAAGGAAGAGCTAAATCAAGTCATGCCTCTCATCCACTCTGGATATATATGATACAGATACACATTTACTCTCTCTGATCTACTTTGTCTTTAATTGTCTCTCAAACTCATATTTCATACTTGCTGTAGTTCTACAATAATGATAAAATTTCCAAACTTCTGTTGTCATTTTCTCTGTAACGTCTTCAATCATGTTTGTCATTACCTGGATATCTTAGGCTTACCGTGTGGGCACTGAGTTTAAGCGTCTCCCCCAGCGTTATGGAGATGAAATGAGTGGCATCACTGCCACTCTGACTCAGACAGAGCAGGGTAAACGAGAACCTGTGACACATGTAGCCCAACCAAGAAGCATACGCCAGGAATCAGGTACACGCAGATACAGTACGCCATGTCCCAAATTTTCCATTCAGCCTTGTTCTTGACTTTGCTCCTTCTGACTGTGCATTCATCTGAAACTTGTTTTCCCCTCAAAAAAAACTGTGCTCTCATCTTCTTCCTCTGATTGAACATTTTTAATAACCACACTTGGCCTCAAGGGCAATCCCTAAACATCTTCAAATAAGCTCACAAAAGAAGAAGAAGAAGATGATGATGAAAAGTTTCTTTTCAGGGGACTACTCTGAACTGAGATTGTCTGTGTTCTCTCTGTGGGAAATTTTTCATCCTCTAGGACTAATTTGTGTTGAGACGCCACGTCCAGCCTCTTGCACTTGGGATCAGAGTGCATACCTGCTGCAGCGGCGCCAGGAGCTCAGAGAGGTCCTAGGGGACATCAAAAAGCCGGTAACACAACCATGCAAACTGTAAGGCTGAATATTGCTTTGGCTCAGTAGCACTTCAAGTCCATACAACTGGTCCTATTGTACCTTCACAATAGCCCCATGCTCCTACTGATTCGCTGTTTTGAACTCTAACAGTTCCTAATGAGGTGGAAAAATGTAAAGGGTTGAAAAGGTCAGAGGTTTTGGACATCGTCGCTGTTGCCACAAAGGTCCAGCGGTCCAAGCTGTGGAGCTGTATTTTTGAGTATAGTTTGAATTTATTACATAGGCTGTATTATGTAATTTACAGTACAAAACAGGTTGTAATGAATCAGAGCACCCCACCTTTTTTGCCTGTATTTGTTTTTATTTTGGCAAACTGACGCCTTTAAAAGTACGCAAATTACCTATTAGTAGTTCCTATTTCCTGTTTGTGTCCAAATTACAACAACCTTTCTCTTATTTTCAGAACACTGACATGCACCACCTCCCTTGCAAACTCTCCAGTTCACCTCACAGTTTGAAAACTTCAAATCTCTCGGAAGTTTTGATGATGTCATGATCCAAATCACATATTATTCACATTACACCTTTTTTTCTGTTCTCTCTAACAAGCACCTAATTTCATATGCACAGCACAGATCTAGATTGCGTATCATTTGTTTTGACAAAAACAACTTAATTATTGGACCACTTGTTGTCCATCCACACATCCCACTGAAGCTACTCACACCCTCAGGACACTCTGTCTCTAGCTGCTGGAGCTGCTAGCTGCTTATGATCAGTCTCTTCACAAACAGCTTGTGACACCCAGCATTGGGCACACTGTTCTTGGTTTTCTGTACATTAACAAACTACAGCACACGCGTACACAAATGACCAACCAAATCCATACATGCATGCAGGCACATGGGCATAAATGCACATGTTTACACACACACACACGCAAAACTGTTCACATACTGTTGTGCAAATATGTGATAATACATTTTATTACCAGTCAAACATGCACATGTGTAATGAGATTAATGAAGCAGTGCAGCCCTCTCAGTAACACTCATGTCTGTTTACATACATGCAACACAGCGATGGTACAGTTATGAAATCTGGAGAGTGTCCAGTCATAGAGTAGCATTGTTGAGATCAGTGAGGTAACAGAGCCCAAGAAAAGGGACCGAACGTGCCTTACCGCTCTCTCTGCATGACAATGACTCTATCAGCAGGGGCGGGAGGTTCTGGGGTAAACACAAATGTGCACTTCTCTGCACAGCCAGTTCCCATTTAATCCTATTAACAACCTAAGTAACAGGTGTTGATTATGGGAATGTTTATTCAAATTACATCTTTTTTTCCCCTGATCTAACTTGTTATCCCCTCCCCGTATCTCTCCTCTTCTCTCACACACACATGCACACATCTGTGACATAAGACAAAATGGTAGCAGTGTGTTCTGTGGTACTGCTGAGGTGATTTTGGGGTCTGAAGTACCTCCTGAATAACACACAGACAGAGACATATTGTCCTGTCAGCAGCTGACTTGTCTATGGCTTGGTGACATATGTGCAAAGGGAGAGGGATGATGATGGGGACAGGGTTATTAAGAGAGAAAAGAAGAGAAAAGTTGGTGAAAGGAAATCAAGCCTCCAGTGTTACTTAAAAATGTGAAGTTTGAACTACAGGAGGACGAGGAGATCAATAAATTTCATTTGCATTGTTTGTTACACTCTACCTGTGTGACAGTGATAGTGATTGTGATAGAGCTCTGTCCTCATTGATGAGTTAATTCAGACAGTATTCTGATGCATAACATTGTTAGGGAAAGAAAGGTAAAGCAATTACAATAAAGTGTAGAGCAAATATGAATGTGAATGTTTTCATTCAGACAGTTGGAATTTGGAAGAGTTTGAAGGACAGTTAGTTGTGATTGCTAAAAAGTTGAGAAGCTGTGTAAAACTTCAATAAAGTCATTTCATTTGTTAATCTTTTTTGACATATACTCAATTGAAAACAGTACAAAGACAATACATTTAATGTTTTCAACTTCATTTATTTTTTGCTTATTCTGAATTTGATGCCAGCAACAGGGTTCAAACAAGTTGGAAAAGTTGTGGAACGGTTTGGAACATTCCACAGGTAAACTTAATATACAGGCAAAGCTGACTTCTCACTTCCACTCTGTGTCACTTTGATTATAGGACATTGATGGACTGGAGGTGATTGGCATTGGCTTGCCAATGTGTCATAGTCCCTTACTGAAGGAAGAAGTGAAGAAGGAGAACAAGGAGATAAAGAAGGAGATCCTGTAAGAAAACTCTGCTTTGCTATTTTCAGATTTATTAGCTAGTGCTATAATTCCCTGCCAAAGTCCAACTTTTTCTAGACTGAGTAAGTCAAAATCTGACGAATAATGCTGGAGAAGTAAATTATATAGATAAATGTTCCATTAATGTAGGACTCAATATGTTGAATTTAAATGTCCCAACATGTACAATAAACTCATGTCATGAAAATTGTCCCTGTTTACCACTGTTCTTTACACTTTATTGTTCATTTGAAGGCAGCTTCCTGAAGTTTGAAAATTTCAAGTTGGACAAGTTGAGAAATGCTCGAATGCATCATAGCATCTAATGGCTAGACCGACTCATTTAGGGAGGTGGAGAAGTCTGGTTTTCAGCTAGTGGACTGTCGTTTGAAGGATCCAACCCCTGAACTGAGACACAGCTCATGACTACTGGACTCATTCCATAATTGTCCAAGTCATGGATGTAATGGTTGTTTTGTCTCAATACCTTCCACAGTGATCCACCAGCACAGAATGATGATGTTCAGTCAGACGCTCTGCAAATTCCCGCCTTGAGGTTCTGTGGTCAGCTTGCTAAGTGGACTGGAAACTCTACCAGTAACCAGGTACAGAACTGCCTTTAAACATTTTGGGGAATATAAATTTCATGAATTATGTCACTTCTCAAATATTATTACTTATCTGTGAGAAAACATGAGTTATATTAGAGACATGCTTTTATTTCTTATTTCCCCTGTCCCACTTCCAACACTTCCTCCATGTTTTTCTGCTGTCTTAATAAATTCAGTATAATGTCCATTTCCACACTACTAATCCCATCAGTGCTTTGCCTGTTTCCCAGAACGATGTTAAGTACAGTAAAGAGGAAACAACTGGATTGAATTAGAGTATGAAATTTATTTATTCATTATTTCCATTAAAAATAGAAACTGAGAGCAGCAGCGTGGTGAGTGTAACATGACACTGCTGGAAATGGACATTATGCTACATTGCTAGCATGTGAACTGTTGTAGAAGGTTATAGATAATTTCTCCACCCTTAACCTGGCCTTTGTCTGATTGTGCTGGCTATTATTTGAGACTCAGACAATATTTGAATACCAGCTTTTATATAAGAATTAGCAGTTTACATACAGCCAAACAAACACACATAGTCTGTGTCTTAGAGGTGGCCTTTGTCCTGCTCTGTATATCTTGTAGCAAACACACACATCTATAAACAGATGACTTGGTAATATACTAGCTGTTTGGCTGCTCTTAGCATATGAGACCTGTGCTGCTTTGATTTGTGACACCTTCTTGCTCTCCAACACTCACTGATCAGGGGAAAGTAGGAATCAGTGCTACCCTAATCTTTGATGCCCTGACTGGAGAAAGAGTCTCATCCCACCTGGAGCTGCACAATGAGGGCAGCACAGCCATCTTCTACAGCTGGCAGCAGGTTCTGGTGCAACACAGCTTACCTATCCTGAGATCACTAACAAGAAAGAAGAACCCATGCTTCTACTTCAACTCCTCCTCTGGTACACACAAACACCACTGTTGGCACCACTCTTATGTCATACGCTGTTTGTTCCTGTGTCAGCCCCCCATACTGTATCTTTCAATCAGTACTCCCCCTGCTTTCCATTTTGCTTCCCATCCAAGGTGTGATCCTTCCTGGTGTCACCCAACGGATGGAGTTCATATTTAAGTCAGAGAAGCCAGGCATTCAAACTGAACTGTGGCAGCTCAACACCCACCCTGTGCTGCTGCAAGGAGCCTCCATGCAGGTCAGATTGAGCGGAGTGGCTGTGTACCAGGACAAAACTGCAGACCAGAGGCTCTTCATAGAGGTGGTGTACAATTAAACTGCGTGTCTAATGTTTTCATAAGCAGAAACCCATATGTGTTTTTTGACTGTGTGTGTCTGTATGTGTGTTTCTGTCGTGTGTGCACGAGCAGACAAAGCTGGAGAAGATAGTCGTTGAAAAACTGTGTCGGTCGATTGTGTATGAGATGCTGCAGGGGGTCCACACCCCAGAGAGACCCAGCTCTCCTGCAGAACTCTACATGACTGAAGAGCAAGAGTTTTTAAGCAAAAACCCCAAGGTAAATCCTACAGGTTTCCTCAAAGTAAAATACTTTTCTTAGTGATCAGTGAAGTTATGGTTGTATTTTCTATGAACCCTCCTTTGGGGTTTGTACAAATATAATCAGTGCTGCTGACCAAGAATGATCCTATAAAATTTGTCCTTTTTGTTTCACATATAGTTTGAGACATTTGAGACATTGGCCTGATTCCATGTATCTCTAGTGTGTCAGACATCTTTTCATGATTAGTTCAGTCTAAATCTTAGTCACACCACCTCATTCAGTGTGAGATGGCCAGTTAATAGACCCCTTCATCATGGTGTTCTTTTTGACATTTCACTGACTGTAGGCAAGGTCCATCAGCTCATTATAGCTGCCCCTTCACAACCTGGATTTCATGATAGTCCTCATTCATTTTGTTCTCCAGGGTAATATTATTGCCATCATAATTTGTGATAGCTTATTAACAAAAGTTAGCAGACATGGGAGGAAATGAGTGGAAACAACACTGGATAGTGTAACCAAACACTAAGAGTGACATATTATCTCTTATTATAGGCCATCTAACCTGTAATTGGGATAAATAGAGGACTTTTCCTCACAGAGTCACTTCTGTCACAAATATTACGATGATTACAGCTCTCTTGGCTGCTCACATGGACACATTTTATCACCACAAAGGGTGACACACATATTTCTTCTCTTCCCTTGGGGAGTGAATAAAAACTATGACATGCATCATAGTTGTTAGAGGAGGATGACTATCAGTCGTGATTATGATCCTTGACAGTAATTTCTGTACACAGTAGTCTTGTGGTCACGTTTATGCTTTTATTATTGCTCCATACATGGTTTCAGTTGCAGTACGCTCATCAGCCAGTGGAGGACCTAAAGAGACTGTGGCAAGAGGTGAATCCAGGATGCTCCTGGGACCTATGTGTTGATACACTCCGACAGGTAGAGACATTATGTAGAGCTATGGTACATAATAACACTTCAGTAGACAATACATGTGACAGTAAATTCAGCAGGCTATTCATTTAGCAGGTTATAGTCTCAAGAGCCTTTTTGAACGCACATGTACCCTTCTGTAAATTTATACCATGATGATGCATCAGAGACATAACATATTTTTCCATTCATCTGTTCCACTGCTAAAGGTAGTGCTGTCTCTGCCCAAGTATGAGTCAGATAAGGAACAGTGCCTGGCCCAGCTCAACTCTCTGCTTCTGCAGCTTTCTGAACCTTCTGAACTGAAACACCACCTAACAGCAGCAGCTATAGGGTGAGGAATAAACACACATGAGTCAGTGTGGCAGCTTGATCATAGCATCTTGACTTTGTCATACACACACCCATGTTCCACACCTGCACACACTTTGTAGTAAACCTATAGGTTATGGTGTGTGGTGCCCCCTGCAGGCAGCAGTTGTGGAGGAAAATGCTGGACACGATGGTTATTGAGGCCATGCGGCTCAGAGACCTGCTGGGCCTTCCAGAGAACAACACATGGATCGATGAAAAGGAGGAATCCCACATCTCTGATGCTGGTGAGACTCAGAGACCTTCACTCAGACACTGGAAGAGATTGGATTCATGCTGCTTACTACTGTGTTATTGCATCACAGATACCGCCGATAAGAAAGATCAGAAGAGTGAGAAAAAGGGAGCTGCTAAAGAGGAGAGGAGTGGGGTGAGGTCCAGCTTTAAAGATGTCAACAAAGGAGAGTCCAAGTCAGCGACAAGAGAAAAATCAGTGGAGGTGAGGGGAAACAAGGCAGATGTGTTTGTGTAGCTGACTTGTCAGTACAGAGACAAGATACTGTGAAATGTTTTGCCACTTAGTGGCAGCAGATTCCAAAGTATTTTAACTATGAGCATGACATGATACACCACTAGACTGACTCCCAGCTGATCTAACCATGAGTCAGCATTACCATTTCAAACAAGCTGTCAGTTCATCAGTCATTCATCTGCCATTCAACAAGGCAACTCTTGTTTTCTTGTCACTACTGACTGCCTCCACACAACCTGGCCACCTACTGCCTGGTTCTCAATAATGCAGGTGTATAACCACACTATGTCCTGTTTTCTGAAATTAAGTCACGGTGTGTGTGTGTGTGTGTGTGTGTGTGTGTGTGTGTGTGTGTGTGTATGTATGCTGGGTTCTGTTCTCCATAACACCTGAGGGTTTTTATTGCTCACCACTGGATGAGCATGTGTGTTTCCCTTGGTGTATGTGTGTGTGTACATGATATGCTAAGCATCAGATGTGTAGTGTTAAACCAGCCATTCCACATTTAATGTAGGAAACTAATGCTCTGCATCCAGTGTTTTGTCCCCCAGAGAAGTCATTATAGTAACTAGGCAATACATTATGGTGGAAGCCATTCATGTTTTTGCAGCATGACTGGTCGGGTGAGATAACGAGCAAAAAAAATGTCACTTAGCACCCATTCATTTGAATGCAGATGACTGTTTTTCTTACACCCATCCTCATTATGCCCAGCCACTTGGCATTGTCCTATTCACAAATCTGAAATTCAGCAACTTTTCATCATCAGCACAGAGACTGAGAACGTTAATGAGGACTCTTGACTGTGTTATTCAAATAGATGCGAGATGCTGTGTCCTCATGGCTCAGTTAGTTGTCACATGAAACTTCTGGACCCAGGACCTGTTTCATCTCTCTTCTAATGGTTCACGTCTCCATTGTCAGCCATCAAAGGCAAAAATTAAAGTAATATTATATTTAGAAATAGACTAGAGACACAGTTTTGACTGTGCGACTCTACATATTGCTGAGTGATTCTCCTTTGTGTGATGGTTGAGTCATGGGTAAGGTACAGCCTTATTACTCACAGGGTACCATGGAAACAGAGCATTGCATGAAAATGTGCACCTGCTCTCCAACTGCGTGCCCAGGGTGTGATTTAATAGCACCTGGACCAGTCCGAGCCATCTGTGTTACACACACACACGCACACCTATACGTTAACTCAAACAGCAATGGACATATTAAACACCATGAAGTATGTGGGAGACGTTTTTTACAAGCACTTATGTGCATCGCTTTGGATAAAAGTGTCTGCTAAATGAAATTGCAGAATTGTAGAATTATCAGCCAACTCAGTGTGGAAGTTCAACCTTCCTGTGTGCTCAGTGAAAACTCCACTGTCATTCATCAGCAATTCACAATAATATCTTCGTTTGCCTTTTATCTGTCAATCCTGTGTGCAGGACAGCAGAAGGAAGGGGAAAAGAAGGGATGAAGTGGGGAAACGCCGTAGGGAAAAGCAAAGGAAGGAATCTGCCTCGCTGACTGATGACCATCCAGAGAGCGTCGACCAAAACGTAGAGCTGGAGATGATGGACATTTACAAGGGGCTCCTGCACAAAAAGGCAAGTCTTTTAATTGTCTTTCCATACAGTGTTTAATAATTATTTTAAAGGGGCACTTCACCGACTTTTCAACTCAACCTGTGAAAACAGTCGTGTAAGGTGTGCTTTGGCTCAGGAGGAGTTCTGGAGAAAATAACCCTGATGATGTAACAAGGGGTTTTCTCAGGTTGAGACCCAACTCTAAACTATTCTGTACATACTGTGAAATACATGAATTTATGTTTATTTGTCTGGCAGGTTTATGCTCTGATGGAGGAGCTGGTGGACAACCTGTGTGACGTGATTGATGAGCTTAATGAGGGGGATGAACAGGACACACACTGTTAACACATGAGAGGCAGGCACAGGAGCCCACTGAGTACATACACTGTTAATGTAGTAAAATGTGCCACATGTTCTCTGTTTTTATTTGTTGCTATATCAATAAACGTTTTGTTCCTCTGACACAGTGGATGTGGAGTAATATTCCCTCTGTCACACTCCTCTTCATGGTAGTAGGTTCACAGTAGCGCTGACTCTGCAAACGTCCTCCCTGCCTCTCTCTCTCTCTCTCTTTACGCTCCTCGTTGTGATCGCTGTGCGTGTGGTGCGTGGCCCGCCGGTGCCGTGTGCGTGCGTGTGTGTGGACGGGGGCTGCCTGAGAGAGAGAGAGAGAGAGAGCGAGAGCAGCCGTGTGCTGGGGCTTCATCCTCGTCCTATGCGGATTTCACCGTTGACTGCCTCCCTGCCTGCCCGGGTAGGCCGGGATTCAGACGCTGACATTCCCATTGAGAGGCTCCTGAAACACGCACTGATCGGCTCCTCTGTCACGTTCTCCGGCTCCAGAGCTGCTGGGGGAATAATCGTGGTCGGCCAGCAGAGGGGATCTTATCGGAGAGGTGCTGGCAGAGAGGCGAGGATGCTCAGTGGATCAGGCGGGAGATGAGCTATGGGCAAGGTAGGCTGCATGCTGCTGGAATGACCGGGACATAGGTTAGTCCCCTTTTCTTTTTTGCTCCAAGTGGGTTTATATACATGCAATCTACAGCGTGTTGACCTGTGTTGCGACCTACATGTAACTCCAGTGGCAGTTGGCCTTGCACATGAATCTGTGCTACACATGGCAGCCTGCACAGGGAATCCACCGCAAGAGTGTGTGCGTGTGTGTGTGTGTGTGGAGGGGGATGTTGCATTATGCAGAGCCACCATAGGCGCCCCCCTTCTCCACCATCGCCACCTGAAAAATACAGTACACCTGCTGCCACAGCGCGCATGCGCACCCGTAAACGTGGAAGACGTCGGTGACGTAAGTTCTCCCCGTTCGAGCAATTTGACGCATCAGACCGGAGCTCGTGAGCTCACAAAGTCAACCACGCTTTTCTTTTCAGCCCTGAAGCACGAGAGCCCAAAAACATTCAATCACAGCATCGTTTCAATGTTTTAATCAACACTGAGCTGAGGATTTAGTGGAATAAAAACACAATTTGCCCATTGAGAGCTGCTGTAATAAAGTCCTGTTATATACAACACAGATATTGTCATGATACCTAATTAATAAATACAATTATTTTGTCCTGCTTAAATAGAATATACAGGAGGACTTTGCATTGTAAACTAATAGGTTGTGAGATTTAAAAAAACAACAACAACAAACAAACAAAAAAACACAAGGACTGTATTTTTAATTTATTCAGAAAATCTAATGAGTAAAGATGCAGCAACACTATCATACAATCTCATCTCTCATACTGGGCCACAAACAAACAATGCAACCTCTAACCTCTATAAACAAACACTGAAGGCAGGTCTGCTGGATAAAACAATTAAAACAAATAAAACATTTCTACCATCACTGCAATATTGTTTGGAAGTATAATCTCTTAGCCTAGTTTTATCATTTTATTTATTTTTATTACAGATGATTTATGGGTCTTGCCCTGCCTCCCTTTGTAAAAGTTTGTAACAAGCTGTAACACTGGCTCGTTTCTTCTCATTATTGAAACCATTATGCTGAAGAATGCGGAAGGTCACAGGCTTTAGAAAACCAGACTTAAGGTGCTCAGCTCGTGTTTTCCGCAGGTGGCAGTAGCGTCACCAGCCCCCTACTGGCGGTGGAGGTGATAGCAGTGTGTACTGAAATAACCCCACAGCTGGCTTCGTTATCCCGCCCTCAACTCCATCACATCACCAGGACCATAATCCTGCTGTCCACAGTAAAAACTGTTTTCATTACAGATGCAGCAGTCAAGTCCCCTCTTTTCATCTGCAACTACATTTCCAACATTCTGGTGAATTTTTGTGCACCAATTCGTGCTTTTTATGCATTTCAAAGTCCTCTGCTCTCAACATCAGTGTAAAGGAAATTAAGAGACAAGAACAACATTTGTAGTTATTAAGAAATAAATCTAATTTTAACCTTCAGTCCCAAACCATAGACAATGTTGTAGCCTAACCTTTGGCAGATTAATGTCCACCAATGTCCAGTTGGTTAGTTTATTTTAGGCAACAGCATATTATCTTCTATTATAAAATATGTCTCATTGTAATCTTCAGTCCAACACCTTTAGGAAGGATGTGGAAGGATAGTCTCGCCATCGGAGGATTCATTTCCAACAAGTGGGTTATTTGTTACATTTCTGTCTCACACATACAAACACACGCTCACGTAAAAACTCTTTTATTTTCTATTACTTGAGTGATTTGAATCAGTAATTCGAGTCATTTGTTTGTCACTTTTGCTCACTACTGACTGAGAGCTCAACTGAGCTGACTGAGGAGAGGATCATTTCAGGAAGTGATTCAGTTCACCCAAAAGATTCGTCCTAAACAACACAAAACTAAACCACTCTCCCTAGGTGTACTTCCATCCATGTGCATTTTTTAAATTTGTGCATAAAGAAACCTCAGTGAAAACACCAAAAATTTGAAAAGAACCTTTGCAATATGAAAAAAATTGCTTGGCTGAGGTGGAAATGTTGGTGTATCAATAGAAGCAAAATGCAAGTGCAATGGAAACAGACTTAGCAAATAAATAATGGCACACGCAGCCTGTGACTAAAACATCCATTGAAGAGGTGAATAATAGCAGCAGACTAAAACATCACATCTGTGTGGAGTGATGAGGAGACTGTAACATTCATCAAATTAATACAGGAAACAAACATATGCTCATCACGTTTTCTACATTGTTTTTCATTGTTTGAGCTTTGATTGGTTCTCATTTCATTACATCATCTTGTTACATCCTCTTCTTATCGTCATCCTCTTCGGCATAATCGCACCCGACAGGAGAAATGGTGCCACCTACTGCTCCTGTTTATCTTGACGAACCAACTAATAAAACTAATAATCGCATATCAGCAGCGGATGGAAACAAGCATTCATTTGTATCTTCTTTCTCCGATTCGTTTAAAATTTGAAAAAAGTGAGTATTAAGTATTTTAAGTTAAAATGTAGTTTAAGCAGAACTACATTTTACTGCTTTGTGTTATACAAATAATTTGTATCTCCAGACAGACTCTCTCTAGAGATCCTAACTTGAGTTGATGTTTTTCATCAGGTGAATTAGTGACTGTGGCTCAGAGGGACTTTAAGTTATTACACTCAGATGAGTCATGTGAATGTCGAGCTTGTAGCCGTGAATCAGAAAATGTGCCCACACCCCAGTAATACCACCATGGGCGCTGTCATTGTGTCCAAAGAGTAGTTGGATTATTCACAGTGCAGCTCCACAGTTTGTCCCTGGATGACTTCAGCACCACTGTCTGTCTGTCTGTCTGTGTGTGTGTGTGTCTGTCTGTCTGTCTGTGTGTGTATGTGCTGCATGAGACTTCTTCAAACACACACATTAAAACTGAGCTGTACAAGATGCCAGAAATATGTTGTTCATTAAGTCTCATGGTGGAGTTTACTGTTGTAGGTTCTGGTTAAACGACACATGTTGGTGTTTGTGGATTGACATACAAAACTAATTAAACAGTCATTGTTGCACTCAGACAATTTATCATATCAGAACTTTTTCTTAAGTAGCTTATTGGCATGTTAAGTAATCTCATTAAAATGGATTTAGTGTATATATGGAGCAGTTCAATTTAGCTCCACCTCAACCAACTACAACGTTGCAGTGCTGCTCACTCAAAACTTAATCTCAGCACCTCTGGCAGGAGCACTTGAAGTACATTTTGTTGCTAATTCTTCTATGCTGTTACAAATCAGGGAATAATCATTTATTTGTCATTTTACAACACAGGGTTGCACAATGAAATGTAAGTTGTAACCCCATTGTGATACTTACACATAGAACATATATACAAATACTTTAGAATGAAATAAACAGGACACACACAGCAGGTGTTGGTCCAGGACTCACAATAATGCAGAAATGGGGAACTTCCTTTGTTGCAAGGGCAGATTTTGAATTTGGGATTATATAGCAACACATAAACAGCAATATACTCACACACTCTTTCAGCTGATTCTATCACCTGTCATTCGTTCCCCTACTCCCACAATGTAAATGATCTGTTGTGGTGTGAGGGTGACATAAAGGAATAAAAAGAGCAATAGTTTCACCTCATACTGCAGACAGTGCCAGCCTGTAATAACCTTTGTGTGCATGTGTGTGTGTGTGTCTATGTCCGAACACAAAGCTGAAGATGATCATGCAGAAAAGTGATACTGCTTGAAGTTGCTGAGCTTCACATTCTTCTTTATGCCCTTCATTGTCTCCGTCTCTGTGTCTCTCCTACACATGCACAAACACTCTCAGACTCGTCCTCCTCTCAGGGTTTTCTGTCTGTGTCCCTGCTGTGTGCATCTCAGTTCCTCTGTGCTTCTGCTGATGTTTGCTTTTCGGCAGGATGAGGCATCCTGTGACTTGTTTCACTGTGGCAGCCTTTGTGAACAGTTGTGAGGCAGCAGTGGACAGTGACGTTAAAATCAAATCAATTAGCAAAGAACACAAGAGTCTTTGAAAAGTCAGTAATTGTTAAATATAATTATTATCGTTAGCAGTGATTATAGCAGCAGCAGTCTGTTAATAATGTTCTCATGTTCAGAGCCAAAGATATGGACGGGTTTCTGAACGGGCTTACCAGGGAAAAGCTCAAGGGCCCAATAGGTCAGGGGCCCCATAAGCCCTTGAATGTAGTGACTTCTTGTTAACTTTTTCCTTGGAAAGACAAACAAAATATGAACCTCAGCGACAGCAGCGCTTTTAAAATTCTGCTTAACCTTTGAAATGTTTCTGAACAAGGTTTCAGAAAATTGGAAAAAAAAAATACTGTTAGCAGAGGGAAGGCCTTTTACAGGTCTGTACCCATGAGCCATTTTGTCTCATATTCCCAGTGTAACATAAAATGAATGAAAGTAAAAATCCACCAGATTATTACATTATTGCAGAACCATTACTTCAAAAAAGGACGTGCTCATTCTTGTCAGTTATTACTCACCTCATTGTTGTAATAGCAAATAAAAATATACTGCAAACTTTGGAACATTGATTGGTATAATAGAACTGTATGTGATTGTGTTATCTAGTAATTTCTTATACAAATGATCCATATAGAGAGGTTTTTTGTGACTTTGTCCTGCATACATTATAGCCCAACCAATGCTGGCTTCTTATATCAATGCTGATATTGATATCTGATATTTCTACAATTTTTTTTTTTTACATAAACACAAAAAATCAACATTCCTGATGAAGAAGACCGACATTTTTTATGAAGATTTGTACTTGGTGGCTGACTGATACACACGTGAGATACACGTGATAAGCTAATATATAGTTTTGGACAATTTATTGGCAGTACTCATGACAGTAAACATGACACTATTCATTGTTACGGACTTGGTGGTTTAGTCATGAATAAAAAGCTTTAAAGTAAATTAACATTTGTATTTGCATTTTAATTCACATTGTCATTTTTTAAAATCAGAAAATGATCAGAAACACCAAAACAAGTGACTTAAACACATGTGAAGTTTACAGACAAAACTCTGCTTGGTGACTTTGTTTGCTGCAGATGATGCAGTGAAGCACCCACGAAGAAAATCTTGAGAAAAGGAACACATCAGCTTGACCCTGGCATTCAGTGTTTAACTTCCTTCAAAAAACAGACAAACTCATGATCAGAAAAGTGGCTGATTTGAAAAGCATCTCTTTCATTAACAAGCTGAGGAGGTTTAATTTAGCGAGGTCACGCTAGTTAAGCTTTGGTCTGATGGCTGAAGTCGGCTCTGTTTCAGTGACGGCTCAGTCGCAGGCAGAGGAGGAACTATCACAGGAATCCTTAATGATCAATTCCCTTGTGTCCTCTCTGAAATATGAATCTGGAAGAGAAAATGGGTTGTGTGTGTGCGTGTGTGTATGCACACAGACGTGTGTGCGTGTGCGTTGGCCTAAATAAAATATGCTACGAGGAAGCTTCATCAGACACCTGAGTGCCAGAGCTTTAGTATGACCTACTTCCTGAGTGGGCAGCAATTATGAGCCACTCATTCAGTCACTATCATCAGTCATTGTCAATACTGCTAAATGTTTTCATATTGACATAAACAGCAAAAAAAATAAATCGACCAGTGACTCGTTATTTAAGCCATGGTAGCGATATGGCCCTGTGGATGGCAATGTCGTTCATGTTCCCCTCATGATAACTTTGGTTAACACGCTAAGATTGTGAACATGGTAAACATTTCATGTGCTGACCATCAGCATGTTAGTATGTTAATGTGAGTTGGAAATTAACAGAAGAACCTCTTTATGACTCCAGAACTGTTTTTAAATTTTGTTCCATATCAAAGTAATCCGGTGACACAAACAGGAACTGCTAATAGATAATTCAGCATACGTTAATGGTGCTAATTTGCCAAAATGTAAATGAATATAGAGTAAATCACAATGCTCAAGTTGTAGCAGCAGTAAAGCATTAAATTGTAGTTCCAAACATTACTGAGGAGAGCATTACTGAGCACAACGTCAGACTAGACCTGATCTAGTCTCGAATTTTTGTTGGCTAATTAGAATGAAAACTTTTAGTCACATATTGTCTCTGTCTCTTTGTTACAGGGGTGTTGTGTAACTCCTGACAGAGAAGAGGAGCCTTCAGTGCCATAACTACTGCTCCTCTCCTCTCCTCCTCCAGTCCACATCCCCCCTTTCACCCCCTCTTGAACATTTGTTTTTCACTTTCTATCCCTCCACATCCTCCATCACCTGTCACCATGACAACCTCAGCCCTGCGCCGGCAGGTGAAGAATATTGTGCACAACTATTCAGAAGCTGAGATCAAGGTAATATAGATGAGCTGCGCTCGCTTCACGCGCAATTGATGTGTAGTTGCTTTTTCGTGTTAGACATTGACTTGGAACTACTACTCTGTTATAAATGCTTTGACTATTGTAATCAGTCACTTTTTTATTGCACTGCATGGAAAAACAACATTATAAATATTTTATAAAATGTGAATCTGGTGATGGGCAGGTTCGCGAGGCCACCTCAAACGATCCGTGGGGCCCGTCTTCGTCGCTCATGTCAGAGATCGCTGACCTGACCTTCAACGTGGTGGCGTTTGCTGAGGTCATGGGCATGGTGTGGAAACGCCTCAACGACAGCGGCAAGAACTGGAGACATGTCTACAAGGTGACCTCATGAAAGACACAAATTTCTGTCAGCTTTCACTGCTCAGTTTAATAACAAATCCTCACTGTGTATGTGTTTCACTTCCTTTCTGCTGGCTTACTTAGTTGTCTTTCCTGAGCTTCCCTTTGACCGCAGGCCGCTCACCACCGCTTCCATTCACCTCTCCAGCTCTTTAATAATTTATTTAACTCTCTTCCCTCCCTCCGCAAACACACTTCACCTTCACACTCCTGTCTCTTCTATTGACCCCCGGCTCAGCAACAATTTAGATGGATTGCCATGAAATTTTGTGCAGACATTCATGATCCCCAGAGGATGAATCCTTATGATTTATGAATGATGATGACCTTTCTTTAGTGCCGCCATGAGGTTGGCACTTGTGGTTCAGAGTAAAGTATCTTACAGCCTCACAGAACTGCTAGCCTGGTTATAACTCTTAGTTTTGTTATACCATTTTCTATCAGTGTGGTAATCAGCATTTGCCTGCAGGCCCTGACTCTGTTGGATTACCTGCTGAAGACCGGATCGGAGCGAGTGGCCCAACAGTGCCGTGAGAACGCATTCACTATTCAGGTACTGGAATTCATCACTAGTTGTTAGCTTGGCCTTCGCAGCTGTCCCTGGGACCCATGAACCTATGATACACTACATACAGTAAAAACACAACACACCACAATAAAATTACATTCAAACATTGAATAGAGCAGTCAACCAGGAAAGAAAATATTCTCCATTCAAAAAGTCACAGAATAGTTGTACACCTGGCTTCCTTTTTTATTAGATTCTTGAGATAAAATTGCAGAGTCAAAAATAAATAATTATTTGGATGGATTTTGATCAAACTATAATATTCTAACTTTCTTGAGGTTCAGATTATTGAGATTTTCCTGCATCTACTTTACCAAAACTTGAATTGTACTGTTTTAAAAGTTCATGTTGATCTCTAAAAGATCATGGAAATGTCTTTTGTGTGTGTGTGTGTGGTTCAGACGCTACGTGACTTCCAATACGTGGACCGCGATGGCAGAGACCAGGGGGCCAATGTGAGAGAAAAAGCTCGCCAACTAGTCTGTCTCCTCCGGGATGAGGAGCGGCTCCGTCAGGAGAGGAGTCAAGCCCTAAAGACCAAGGAGCGAATGGCTGGGGGAGGCAGCGGAGGGGGCGGGGGTGTGTACGGAGGTATACCCCCGTCTTACCACCCGGGCAGGCGAACAAGCCAGCCCAGCATGGCTGTGCTGTATGGGGAGGAGTTCAGCCGCTCCAGAGGTTCGCCGTCCTCCTTCAACTGTGAGTACTGTGGGTATTTAAACTGCTTTTTTGGCCACTTGGGGACAGCAGAAATAAGATGGGAACACAACATTGATATCACCTTTAAAGTTGATATGGCAAACTTGTTGGCAAATATTTCTTTATTTACACATCCAGCAGTTTCAGAGGAACATTATCATTCATTTGCAGTCGTGTTTCTATCCACAAGTCAAATATTCACTCTGTGTGTATGTGTGAAGTATGTGCTGCTAAATGCTCCTCTATGTTCACCAGCTCGTCTCTAACTGCGTCTGTCTGCTGTTTGGTGCTGAGCAGGTTGCATACAGTGGGTTTTTAATAGCCCCCTTCGTGACTGTCTCTTCTACTGTGTGGGAGACAGTCGAAAACCACAAAACCAAAAAAAAACAACACTTCTTATAAAGCATAAATCTCCTCTTTGTGTCGCTTGTCCAAGTAAGTTTCCCAGTGCAGCATCTTCTTCGCCTCAGTGTGTCGTGCCGTACCACAATGAGGTGTAATGAGCTCTTTACTGCCCCCTGAGGGCAGAGAGCCACAAAGTGACACTAAGGTGATTTATGTGAAGTGTTCTCAAACAGTGTTTTTCAGTTTTAGAAGAGAAAAGAATTGAAGGATGAGGACTAACTGGTTGCTTTGGCAAATGCACGTCTGGTTAACCGCCCCACCCTCCATACAGCCTCTCCCTGAGCTTATGGGAGACAGTCCCAGGCTGGGGTTTTTAGAGCTTCTTTGCTGTAAACAGCTGCCTGCTGTGGCTGAAAGTGACACTATGAGATATGTGAGAGTGAACCAAAATGGTAGAGTTGCAGACCTGACAGCTAAATAATGAGCTGAAACTCAATATTAAGCTCCATAAAGCTGAAAGAAGCTGCAGATTCGGTGATAATTCTCTGTAGGTTTATCATTTTGAGCCACTTCTTTCATATTGTCATTTGACACATTGTTATCATAAAAGTATGGATTACAACTGCTTTAAACTCTGAACTGATATGGAGCACAGAACAGATTGCATGTGTTGGCAATCTGTGAATAAATGGGTGAAGTGTTAAAAAATATACACTTGGATTCAAGCTGATCCCAAGTGAAATGCATTTTGTGCTGTAGCCCAGCATTTTGGACAATCCACCACATAGATTATCAATACTGCAGCGTAGGCCTGAAAATATTCAAATCAGCCCCACACTTCCTGTGCATCCCCACGTCAATCTGACCATTTCTCCACATGCGCCATCTTTGCATTCTCTCTCAAACTCCCTCACTTGTTCCCATCTGCAGCCTCGTCCTCGTCTCCTCACGCCGCCTCAGACCTGGAGCAGGCCCGACCTCAGACCAGCGGCGAGGAGGAGCTGCAGCTCCAGCTAGCATTAGCCATGAGCAGGGAGGAGAGTCAGAAGGTAAAGCAACACACACAGACAGACACACACACACACACACACACACACACTGTTCCTCTGTACTCGAGCTACACGTGTCTCATTGCCTCTTGATGATTCCAATAATGAAAATTTTGGTACAAAAAATTCTGAACATTCGCCCACCTTCATCTAGCTTGCCCTTCCCTTCCCTGTTACCATAGAGATGGACGAAGACACACAACTACAGATTGCCTTAAGCCTTAGCCAAAAGGAGCATGAGCAGGTACACACTCACAGAAACACACCTCACTCCTCATTCAGTGTTCACTCTTATTAACCCTCTGGTGTGTGTACTTTATGACACCTTAACTATAATGCTTCTCTGCGGCCATCTAATGACTTTCTTCCCAGCTTCCCTTTGCCAGCTTACTCCTTTCCAGGACTTCTGCTGTGTCTCCCGGTAGCTCTCAAACTCTTCCGATTTTGCTTAAATGTTTAAACTTCTACATATAAAATGTTCTCGCCATTCTTTCTCTCTGCTTGGCTCTGAACCAGCCTCTGCTCTTTGTCAACTAAATATTTCAACAGCACAAAAAAGCCACCAGTGCCGCCTTCATTTCACTGGGCCAAATCCAAAGACTGTTTCACTAATGCTGGTGTGTGTGTCTGTCTGTGTGTGTGAGTGCTATTGTGAACCTTTTCTGTTATAAACACCAATCTGTCTAGGACCAGTTGTCTTCATGGGGACCAAAGCCTGGTCCTCATGCAGCAACATGTCAAGTCTGATGTCTGGGTGTTAGGCTGTCCACAGTGACTGGAAGTCAAGCAAAATGGCAAACGCAAACGTGTGTGTGTGTCCATGCTAACGATAATGTTGATGATGTCATGATGCCGCCCCTGCAGGAGCAGTGCTGTCGTCAAGGAGACGAGTCTCTGTTACAGAAGGCCCTGGATGAGAGCCGGAGAGAGAGCCAGTCAGGGACACAGGAGGTGAGTTTAAAAACGTGTGTGTGTATGTGTGTGTGTGTGTGTGTGTGTGTGTGTGTATGTGTGTGGTTGCATGGAGAGGTGGGCGGCTGCATTTGTGGGTGGCTGCTGGCAGATATTTAGAGAATGAACTAGAGTTTATAGTGCGGACTGTGGGACTGGGAGGGAAAGGAGACAGAAAGACAAAGATCAGCATAATGAGTGAGAGAGAGAGAGAGAAACACTCGAGAGCTGAGAGAGAGGAGAAAGAGATGCCTGCTGAATGATAATGACTTTGTCTTGTCTAACCTTGAGCTCAGCATGACATTTCCCTGAAAGCATATTCCTTATCTTGTAGCACACCAGCTCCTTTACTCATTGGCCTGTCAAAGAGCCTATCAGACTCACCAGCTGTCTTATGTAAAGGTCCCCGTGGCTTGTAATTGGCTATATTATGCTGCTTATCGTGGAAAACCTCGTACTTTCAGGTGCTCCATAGAGAAAAGCATGGAAATAAAGACCAAGAAAAAATGCGGTAAATGTGGGCCTCTCAGTGGTTCTCTGACTGACGTAGTTCCTGACATATTCACAAGGTCAAGGTGTCAAGGTATCTTGTATCATCACACATTCAAAAACAACATCTAATTTTTGGTCTTTTATCTGATGCTGTCACTTAGTACAGTGGGTGTAGCAAGATTAAATGACGTTAAACATACAGGAGCAAATAATGACCCATCACCATTCTACATACACACATTAGGTTTAGAATAAAATATAGCTTGATAGTACAGATTTGAGAGATCCAGCCAGGGTAGAAGAGAGATGATATGTGTGTTTCTGTGCAAACTATATCATAGATTTATGCACATTGTTATAATCATAATGTTGACATGTGAAGTGTGGTAAATGTCATTTCAATTAACAACAGTTCAAAAAATATTAAGTGCCCATTTTTTTATGGACTTAATTCTTGGCTAAAATGAAATAAACTAAATGTATCACCTTTACATGTTCTTGCTGTATATGACTCCACATGAGCAATTCATGTGGTATCACATTTCCAAATACCCACTTCACATGTCATTATAGTGCACATACAGTCTGTTTTTGTTATTTTGTTATATGAAAGGGTTTTATGATCAATAATACCCTCACATGATAAAGTCAGAATTACATATGTCAGCAGATTTGTATGTCAGAGTGTTGTTACAGTGATACCATATGTGCAGGGTATTTGAAAGTTGAACAGTAAACAAAGTGTTGTTAACACGCTGCACTGCTGTCTGCTCTGCTGTGAGATGCTGCTCTGCCAACTGCTGCAGAATCAAAAGTGGAGTCCAGATGCAGGCTGACAAAGTGCTTCTGAATTACCTCAAGCACTTTTCACTGCATTAATCACATTGCATCTCATGACATAGACAGCAATACCCACTACACTATTTCTGCTATGTCAATCAGACCATGTTAATGACAGACCAGTGAGTAATAAATTAACAATTAATATTCAACTCACTCTCAATAATTAACTCACGAGGACACTTAAAAATGCTCCACCTGTTATAAATGTGTGTTTTCAGTAGAGTGGCATGAAACATAATTTTGCTTATTCGTGTTCAAAGGATGATGTCTTTTTCATCTACTGTGTCTCTGTAAATGGTCTGTTTGGATCTGCTAGACCCAGTGTGAATCTAGAAGTCAGAGTCTGTTTTAGCACAGTGTCTTCTGTCCACCTCACATTACAGATAGGACTGGAGCCTCCAGGGACGCATAATCACAGATTCACTGTCTGCAGTGTGCTGACATCCCTAAAAATTATATTAATTGTCTTTTGGTACAGGGGTTTTGATTCCACTCTTTTTTAGCTCAGTGTTTTACAACGTTTAGAAATTTCATGACATAGGAAAGTTATTTTTGTCCTGGACAAACTGCAGCTCTGTACCAGCTTTGAAGCTCTGGTCTGCAAAATATTTTACTGTTTCGACTTTACAGGCCTCCCAAAAAGCTCCTGCTGGTAACTGCAAGTGCCAAACTTGCATCTAACACTTGAGAATAGACTGCTGGACATCAAACATACAGTAAATACGAAATTTCCACCACAGTTCAAAAACCCATCCAGTAACACAAACCCGAGAATATTGGGCACAGATTTACAGAAAGGTTTCTTTGCTCCCTCTGTAGTCAGCCATGCTGGACCTGGTGGACATATTTGGCCCCTCATCTGAGGCCCCACCTCCTGACCCTTGGAACTCTGCCCAACCCACCTGTGATGTCACCTCTGACCCCTGGGACTCTGTAGGTGGGTGGTTCATCCCAAAAACACAAAGGTCAATATGAGGTGAGACCTCCTGTCCCATCTCTTTGTGTCTTCTCTGATTCTGTGAGTTTGTGTCTTTTTAATGCTTCACAGCGGTCCACTCCAGCACCCCTGTGATTGGTAGCCCTTGGACGGCCCCTCCCTCATCCTCCAACGCATCCAATCCTTGGGCTCCATGTGCCACCTCACGCACAGACCCATGGGACGCAGCGCCTGTCTCCTCCAGTCCTGTCGATCAGGCGTGGGACAGCCCAACAGACGGAGGTACCTTTCAGAAACACCGCTCTCCTCAATATGTATACACACTGAAATTTTCAATGTTTGTCCAAAATTTTAAGACTGTACTGTTCAATCCGACATGCAGGTGGTGATGGGACAGATATGTTTGTTGCACAGGAAGAGGAGAAGCCAAAACAAGAGGTTCCTCAAGTGTCCTCCCCTCAAACTGCTAGTCCCACAGGTAGTGTAGTACAGAATAGACAGTACTGCTGATGTAACTGTACATTTGGATCTTACAGAAACAATAAGTCTCCTGCATACACACTGGCTGGAAAGAAAAAAATGAGTCCATTAATTCATTTCATAACTTAGCATTTATTATAATGCAGTGCATTAAATGTTCAAGGGATGGACACCTTTACAAGAACACTTGTTCAATTTAATGTAATCTAATACAAAAGTGCTGTAATTAATGCCTGTTTTACCTTTGGGAAACATATAATGTTACATTTTATTTAAAACTGGTTTGAAATAAACATGAGTTTTGGTGTGTTTGACAACATTAAAGTGGTTGAACAAAATAGTGACAACACCTTACAATGTACTGCAGTTCAGTACAAACAAAAACTACAAACTCAACATGTCCCTGAACTAGTCTTAACAAAAACTGAGCATTATAAGCTTCACACTGGGTAGTTTACTTTAATGGATCACATTATAATATGCACTCTGTTTGCGACCCATTCTCTTACATATAGATGGGTGACAAATTCAGGAAAAAAACCTGAATAAATGAATAACAAATTCATTCCTTATAGGCCTCAAGGGGGCACTAAGTGATTTAGAAGTGATGTAAATCATGTGCTATAGCCATCACAAACACCAGAATTTAAGCCAGGAGGTTGGGTAAGGTAGGAGATTTTGGAGCAACATGTTAGACAGTGCAACCCAAAACACCCATATGAGGCAGTATCTTGTGGAAGAATGGTGTTCATCCCTCTGGTAGAGTTCAGAGACTTTGAGAATCTATGACAAGGTGCACTGAAGCTGTCATTGTGCACAAGACACTTCATGTTGGGTTTGTCACTCACGTCATCATATTGCATCATGTCCTCAAAATCCTTCTTGTTCTGACGCAGATGCAGAGCTGTTTGGGGTAAAAGCAGACTCTGACCCATTTGCTGAAGCAGACTCCAAGCCAGATCCATTTGGGACTGACCCTCTGGTGAAACCCCAGGTAAACGGACGGGAGTCGGCCAGCCCAGAGATGTTTGACTTGTCCCGACTAGCACCCCCGCTCAGCGCCCCACCTACACGTGTGTGTCGAACCCCGGAGGCCTTCCTGGGACCTACAGGGGCCTCGCTGGTGAATTTAGACGCTCTGATACCCTCCAACCCACCGAGTAAAACGCACAACAACCCCTTCCTCTCAGGTGATACAACTATTCAAGACCTCACATTTTGTACTTACACACACATCATTGTGGTATTAAAGGTTTTCCACCCAATTCTGTCTTCTCAGGTCTGAGCGCTCCATCTCCCACCAACCCCTTCCACTGCGACCAGCCTCGCCTCACCCTCAACCAAATGCGACCATCCTCTACATCCCCGCTGCCCCCCCACATGCTCTCCTACAGCCCGTCACTGCCCCTCCCTTTGCACCACCAGCCACCCATCCTCCCCTCCTCCCTCACACAACCTTCAGCTGGACTCCTGGACCTTCCCTCCAACCTCCCGCAGCCTCTGCTCCCCCTTTCTCCGCGACCGGCGCCTCGCACTCAGTCACAGACACAGACACACAGCCACAACCCCTTCCTCTGAGACGCCTGCATCTTTCGCGCTCTGCTTTGCAGAAGGAGGCGATTCATCTATGCTGACTACAATGAGACTAGTTTTAAATGAGCCTGAACTGGACTACGGATCCTGGTCTGATGTCATCATGCACACTAGAAGCGGATCAATCTTGGACTGGATGTATGTGTGTCTGTCTAAAGACACACAGCTGCTATATAACCTGAACTCTTGAAGAAAAGCTAACTCACACATGCACACACACACACACACACACACACACACTCAGGCGCACTTAAGGGTGCACAGACACAAACATGCACACACCACCAAACTAACAGGGTGTATCTCAACAGTCCCTTCGATGCCTTTTCCCCATCAACAGTGACAACTCCGAGCACCCTTTGACCGCAGAGACAGAACTGTTCCTTTAGAAGACTGGGATGAAGCCACATACTTTGATTGTCCACCAAGATTCACGAGGATCCTTACCGCTGCTGCTTCACCGACGAAAGCATGAATGCATCCCACCCCCTGAGACTCCCAACTATTCTACTCTGCACCTGAGATGAGTTCTTCAAACAAATCCTCTTTTTCTTATGAGTCAAATGGTATCTTGAGCTTTATTGGCACAATTCATTTACTGGAGAAGGCCACAAATGTGTTACTGTAAGATTCAAGACAGCATTCAGCACTGCTCAAGAGGTAATTGGCTCAGGTATCCCTTCTGTCATCAACATTATGATATCTATTTTACATTGCCTTGTTACCTTGCAAAGCATCTGGTCCTAAGTTAGTTATGTTATTTGTCCTTTAAGGCAAGTAGCCCCAACAGGATCCAGGTGGATTTGAAAACTGGACTAAACCAGCCTAAGCTAGACTTTACTGTGTTAATCTGGACCTAAACTGATCACTGATTGTACCCTATTGGACCCGCGTGCCTGTCTCTACAGCTGACCCACAATGCATTCCCGGCTGGTTGATATTGGCGCCATTGAGGAGGACCTCAGGGAGACCGCTCTGTCCCTCCTCCAATGAGATTCAACCTTAGTGAATGGAAAGGCATTTGTCTACAGAGAAAAACGACTGGGAGCTCAAAGACAGATAAAGGAGGAGTAAAAGAAAGCTAAAGAGAAGCAAGGTAAAATGATTGCAGTTGATCAACTGACGTATTGAGCAGTAGCTCTTCTCCGTGACTCCTCGTTCACTTCTGCGTTAGGAACAAAAGAACCTGACAAGACAAGATGTTTGGTCATCACTGCACTGAACCTGGACCTGAATGTGAAATGCCTGCCCATAGATACACACAGGCTTAGTACATATGTATTTAACAGAATGATACCTATAAAGTATTATGAAATATTATACCAATAAACTAATGGTGTTTGCATTATAATTTCTGAAGCATTCATATGATTGATCGATGAGTTATTCATTCTTTTCTTTCATCTTTGACAGATAAAGATAATTGGTGTGTACACTTACACAGTATTACTGCGTCAGATTGATGACCTGCGCTACTGTTACGCTATGTTTTAGCATTCACCATTATCGTTTGATTGCCAATTGAGTATTGGCTATTGTTAGGCGAAAGTTCCATAGTCTCACTTTGAGGTCTATGTATGCTCAAAACAAACTTCTTCTTGGATTGTTCAACGCGCAGAGTCTCTTTTTTCATTCATTCTCATTTTTTTTGCCTCCCACACCTTTAAAACCAAAAATGAGGACTCATGACTCCAGGCAGCTCTGTTAGCAAGTGAACAGCATGGGTCACAAAGTAAGTGACAGCCAGCAGTTTTATCTTATGATGTGACAGTGATTGTCAGCCCTCAGTAAACCATTTCCATATAGAGTCCGCCTGCGGACTCCTCTCAAAATCAGGTCTATATTGCAATATGACCATTGAGTTTATTTAACTATGAAATTCATGCATAGGCAGGAGAAGGACCCACCAAGTAGACGGGTATCTGAAATAAATTCTCATTGGTGTCCCACCAGCTGGTGGTGTCCTAGGGCCTGGTAACATCCTAGCTCTCCTGTGCCTAGAAACAGCTCTGCTATGAGCTATACAGTTTGTTTTGGAAACAGTTGTGTATTCACACATCCAGCAGGCACAGAGCAACATTATCATTCATTTGGAATCATGTTTTTGACACCCTCATGAAACTTCAGTGCAATATTATCTCTCTTTTAACCGTGTCTGTCTGCTGTTTGGTGCTGAGCAGGCAGCTTTTCTCTGAAAACTATGAGGGCAGTGAGAGTGAACTAAAACAGTAAAGTTGTGGACAATGAGCTGAAGAGCAGAAGAGAGCTTCACATTCAGACAACAATTCTCTGCAGGTTCATCACAAGGAGCGAACCCTTTCGCACAATTCACTATATTATTATAAAAAATATTGATTATGGTCACCTTTAATACATTTACTGAGGGACATAGATACACCTATAGTTACCATGTTAACATCCCTGTGACCCCACTAAAAAGAGTTGATTACATTTGAATTGCTATTAAATGTTGTTTGTCCACCACCATTCATGAAATATATAACTCTCTCTCTCTCTCTCTCTCTCTATATATATATATATATATATATATATATATATATATAACAGGAACCAAGGCAAGAGTTTTAATTGACACTGTATGTTGGTGCTAGAGGATGTAGTTGATATGCACAGTTTTGCTCATTGACCACTAGATGGTAGTATCGACACAGTACAGATCCAAAACCGTCATATGTAATAGTGAAACACTGGCAGGGATCATTTTACTGCTCAGTGAGTACTTTAACTTTTCATGCATTAAGTACGTTTTACTTAAGTAAAGAATCTTCACATTCACATCTAGCAGCACAAACTTTTTAGGTTGTACACAAAGAGAAGCCCATTATCTATCTCCAAAAAAAAGAAAGAAAAAAAAACAAAATAAAGAAAAGAAGGAAAATTACTTTCAAACGCTGATCTTAAGACATTTATTAAATCAGTATATCAAACTAATGTTTCAGGAAATTGGGCTTTTACTTTTCCATGTACCTTGTCATGCACTAAAGTCTTGCTGAGGGGGAAATGTACATGGCAGTACAGCCAGTTGTTGTGGAGATTTCTTGCCTCTGAAGTATTGAAATGGATGAAAGAGTGAGATGACCATCCTTAGGCCCTGCTGTGGCCCCTGTCAGCTTATAGACTTCCTCAGCTGTCAACAAACTGTGTGTCCCCTATCTGTGTGTCTGCACGTGTTGCTGCACAAGATAAACTAAAACCACCACAAACTCTCTCAAAAGTTCAAATACATACAATTCCCAAAGTGAAACCAAATGAATGAAGGAAATCCAATCATACGCATACCCCCAGACACACTTGTAGACTTCCCTTCTCTTTAATGTCTGGCATTTCTGTCCAAACAAAATCAAGAGCAGTCTGATCACAGACCTAAACAGCTGCCGTCTCGACCTCCAGGTACAGTAACTCAACTTGTGTGCACATTTGAAATGCAACATCGCCATGTGGTGTTGATTTGGTGGAGGAAGGGACATAAACAGGCAGCAGGGATTGATGGTGAGACAAGTTGTGACAGCAAGTGCAGAATAATTTTTATTGCAAAAGTATATTAGAGACTCTGTGGATCTGCAGAGCAAGGAGCTGGATACACTTCCCAACCACAGTCAGAACAGACTCAGAGGGACTCATAACCTCAACCTGAACCTCTTGAAATGTTTGAGAATAAAAATTAACTTTTAGTTAATTGTGCATGGCTGTCTGCAACTATAAATCTGTATGAGTCAGAGATTAATATCTGGTTTGCCTCATAGTTCCAGTGCAATACTCCTGCAAATATAGATGGTTTCTCTGGACTCTCACAGTGTTTCGAAAGACAGTAACACTAACATTTAATAATGTCTTTGTTAGCTGTTTCCATAAGAATATACAAGCACACAGTCTTTCTCCTCACTATCCTGTTTAGCAGGTGTGTGTGCCTTTGCATCTGTACAGTCAGGCCAAATTCTCCCTTGATCCCATTTATCATGCAATCAAGCATGAAAGCATAATCCCCGATCTTGGCCCTGGTCTGTCACCCCCCCTAGAGCTGTTGTTCCTGGCCTGTAGTGAGGCATTCGTCCAATTTAAAGACGCATTCAATGTGATAAATTGAGCTCAGTCTGATTGAGATGCTGCTGCAATGTGGGAGCAATTATTCTGCAGCTATTTATCTGTTATTTTAAACTACATCCTGTCTGAGTGGTGCCCTGATTAAGGAGGACTGTGTGTCTGTGAAATTCAGGACTTCATTAAAAAATATCTCAGGACTTTAGCCACAAGGGAGAGAGAGAGTTTATGTGTTTCTAAAGTGGGTAACATAGAAGTTAAGCAGCTTGTGTTCCTCCATGCTTTTGTCTTTTTTATTTCTCATAGACTGTTTTATCAGGACACAAGCAAAAAAGAGCAAATGAGGATTAATATGCCAATAATAGGGGAGGTAAGATTTTAGATATTTCCGGGACTGATGTTGTTTGATTCTTGACTCAGGTCATGACTTCACTGTAGCTGAGTTCTGTCATGTTCATCCATTTTGTTGTTACAGCAATAGTCATGTAAATTTAAATACATCATATTCACTCAGAATGAATCACACATACTGATACAACAACTGGAGCTTTTACAGCAGTACATACTCTTAAACAGACTGCACTGAACCACACACACACACACACACGTACGCACACGTTTGCTTCACTATGCCCGTGGGGACACTCAATTGACATAATGCATTCCCTAGCCCCTTACCCTATCCTTAACCATCACAAGTGAATGGCTAACTCTAACCTTAATCTAACTGTAAACCAAACCAAATGCAAGAGAGTTGCACTGATTCCAACAAAACATGGAAAGACAGAAAAAGAGAACTCTTTGTCATGGTTAAGGTCTCTTAGTTGATTTTGGTGTTTTTTCTAGTTTGTTTTCTGTGCATTTTTAGTTATATACTCCAGTGTTTTTAGTTTAGGATTGTTTTTCTATTGTTTTCATTCAGGCATTGCTTCAGTGGCTGGAGGTGTGGTCTTCAGGTGCCGGGGCTCTCTGTTCTCTCAGCTGTCCCCAATTTCACCTAACGACTGGCAGCTTAAATACCCCTCTCCTTCCACCTGCAAGCTGCCAGATCGTCCCTTTGTACGTCCCCTTTCCATGTTCCCTGTCTT
This sequence comes from Holacanthus passer, assembly GCA_025331565.1. NCBI lineage: Eukaryota > Metazoa > Chordata > Actinopteri > Pomacanthidae > Holacanthus > Holacanthus passer. The sequence goes on along the minus strand of JAFREQ010000050.1, from coordinate 6,074 downwards.
TGCCCCTGTTTCTCCAGTGTTTCTTGCTCTTCTAGTGTTTCCAGTGTTTTCCTTTTTCCAGTGTTTCCTGTGTCCCCTGTGTTCTTCCTCATCTTCACCTGCATGTCTCCTGCCGCCCAGCCTCAGCACCCACCTACCAGCCTTCATCCGCTGAAGCAACTTCCTGTTTTTGGTCATCTTTTTGTTTTTTTTCTGTAAGTCCTGGAGTTTCTTTTGTTGAATAAATCCTTTTTATCCATTCACCCTCATCTGTGTCTCGCTCCTGGGTCCAATTGAGAACTAACTGAAACTGGAACACTCTTTGCATCAATGAGTATTTGTTTCGCAAAATGATCTGAAAAATAAAAACAAAAAAATCTGATCACACTGTAGTTGTCCTTCTGAATAGTCCAACCATAAGATATTGATGTCCTGTTGGGATATCTCATTACTGAAACACCAGTTTAAGCAATCATAAACTGTTTTTTTATACAGCCCCAATTCCAAAAATTGCAACAAACTGGAATTAAATTATATAGAGGAAACGCTGATTTCTACTTTTAAACTATACTGAACAATTGAAAGGTAAATTACTTAAGGGTTGGACCAGCATGTTAGAAAATTTAACTATATTAAAAGTAATAATGCTAAAGTGCTTCAGGGGCTTTTGAATCATTAGCCAGCAATTGTAATATTTCATATTTTATTCATTGTGTAATATCCGATTTCATCTTATCTTAATTCAATGCCCTCTCTATAGTGTATATAGTGTTCACATATTTCATATATTTCTCGTGTAAGTTTGTTGTAATTTCTTTTAGTACAATTGTTAATACTTTTAATGCTAGCTAAATTGTTAATATTCATTAGACCTCTCTTGTTTATATTGCTTATTACTATTTATCTACTCTATCCTCTTTGATGCTGTAAACTGTGAATTGGAGTGCATTGGGAAATTGTCCTGTCAACAACACAAGCTCATATACAGGAAAAGACAGACAGGCTAAAGACAAGATATTCCTTTATTCATCCCACAGTGGGGAAGTTCACAGAAGTTAACACCTGAACAGGCACTTGGAACCCTGGACCCTCAGATTAAAAGTCTGATGCTCTACCAACTGAGCTATCCGGGCTCACTGCCTTGCTGTCTCACTGCAAAGTGAACTGGTCTTCACATCAACAGCGATAAGGCACAAGTGATGTGTATTAACACAACACCTAACGGGCCAGTATCAGTAGAAGGAAAAGACCTGCCATGTGTAGAAGACTTCATCCATCTAGGTAGCCTGATCAGCATAGACAATGGGACACATAAGGACATCAAGGCAAGATTAGGCAAAGCTCATGCAGCCTTTGCAAGACTTCATACCATCTGCATCTACAACAGCAATGTGAAGTCACATTGCTTCTCTGTGGCTCAGAGTGCTGGTGTGTCATCCAGTCTGATATGAATAAGCTGGCAGCATTCCACAATGGATGCCTAAGGAAGATCTGTCAAATATTCTGGCCAAACAAGATCAGCAACGAACACTCTATGAAAAGACCAGATGCCAGAATATTACCCACGAGATAAAGAAAAGAAGATTACGATGGCTGGGCCACAACTTCACGATGGATAAAAACGGTACACCCAGAATAGATCTACATTGGACACCACCTGGTAAAAGAAAGAGAGGGAGGCCAAAGACCACCTGGTAAAGAACCGCTACAACCGAGCTGGCAGAGATGGGTATGTCATGGGGAGAGGCACAGTCCATCACACAAGACAGGGACAGGTGGAGACAGCTAGTGGAATCTTATCTCATCTCATCTAACAAAATCTCATTGAAGAATATCATGAAGCTAGTTTCAGTATGAATTTGCATTATAATCATATTTTGGATACATTTATGTAGGCATTGAATATGTGTCACTGGTCTAGTCCACTTCAATAGATTTGGACATAAATGACAAAATAAATTATAAAAGCAAAAGAAATAAATCCATCCAAATAAAGCAAAATTTTCTTCTGTAGTATTTATTAACTGGAGTGCTCTGAAAAATAACCTTTGGACATATAAGGCAAGTGAAATATGCACAGTATTTTATAAACTTAAATTATAAATCGGAAGTAACGGGTTGGTCGGCAGTGGACTAAACCACTGCAAGGTTTGCGTATATTACATTATGGTACAAAGTTATAAGTTTACAATGATATGAATACTGGGGGGGGGGGCAATTCTACAATTTTCCAGGATTGGGGGGGTCCGGACCCCCTGTCCCCCCCGTGATTTCTGCGTATGACTTAAATGACAGATGCTTTTTTACCCTTTCCATTATTTTTTCAATTCAATACTTCATAATTCACATAAAAGCAGTTGGTTGGAAACATGCATTATGATGATTTATTGAAATTGTCCTAAGCAGCGTTGGGTGGAGCTACAAAGTATTAATGTGTTAATACAAAGTAACGTGTTAAGGACTTCTCGGTTTATGATTCAATGTCACTCAGCCTGACAGTGGCGCAAGAATGTCTGGCCAAAAATTACTGTAATACTTCTAACTGAAGAAACTGTAATACTTCTAACTGAAGAAACTGTAATACTTCTAACTGAAGAAACTAATACTTCTAACTGAAGTATAACTCAAATAGGTTATACTTAATGCTTATAATTAAAGACTGTAGCAAAGCTCCGTTAACATGTACATCCAGTATCATGTGGGTCTTCCTCTATCAAAATCCTGCTATAAAACAAACACCATACAAGTGTAGCTTACATGTAGGAATGTCAGTCATTGCTCCCCTCTGCTGGTGTATTAATAACTCCTATCACCATAGTAACAATAGGTACAATTACAGAAAAAAAGCCTTGGTGCTTGATGACATTTTGCTATGTTTACCATAACTGTCAGGGCATTACAGTCAAGAGGAGGGTCCAAAAAAAAAAACATATTAAAAGTCTCCCCAAATTTTTTGTTTGATAACCTCATTACAAAGATACCATGGAAGCAATGAGCCCAAAAAGAGGTCAAGGTCAAGAGTGCCTGAAGCAGATAAAATGGCACATGGAAGTCTCTGTAGCATTGTGTCTATTTTTTGTTTTTTGTTTTGTTTGGCTTTGGTGATGTCACAGCATAAGATTAAAAAAAAAACAATGAAGCTCAAGATCAAAGGCAGTGAAGGTGATGATGTCACAATATAAAACATAAAACAACAAAGCTCAAGATCAAAGGCAGTGAATGTCATGTGCTTTGATCTTGGATTCAAAAAGTTTATAAATAGACCCTAATTTTGTAACCAAACTCATTCAGTTTCGTAAAACTGTCAAATCTCAACGCACATAGTGCACACAGGCGAGATACTGAAATTGAGCTACAACAATTTCAAACACCAAGGTACACCGTTAGCTTTTATCAGTTACAGAAGTGTACAATATGCAGGCAAGAGTGGAACGATATCCATCTGGTACAGAGGAGAAAGTCCTCAAGGTCCGGTGGCTGAAACGGCGGGACAGCATGGACAATGCTCAGCAGCTGCACAACACCATGGACAACCAGACAAAAAGCAGACTCTTGAGGATGCACACCGACATGGACAACATGGCTCTCATCGCCATGAAGAACAAGCAAAAGGAAGTCGAACAACACAAACAGCAGGTTGATAACATGAAGGCACAGCTCAGCCACGAAGAAGCTCTGAGGCGGGATCGGGAGGAGATCCGTCAGAGAACACGTCGAGCCAGGGCTGTGCAGGAATATCGCCGCTATCAAATTAGAGAAAGGGACCAGAAGAAGCAACTCGAGAGAGAGCAGGCCCTGGAAGAGACAAAAGAACGCGAGGACATGCACAAAAAATATGTCCAGGAGCAGAAGCATAAGGCCAAATTAAAGGCTGAAGCTAAAGAGGATCTCTTGAAAGAGCAACAGGAGAATATCTCCAGAGATAAGCTCAACGCAGAGAGACAGAAGAAAATAGACAGGATGGTGGAGGAGAGAGCCAGACGTGAACAGTTTGAATTAGAGCAGAGGTATGTGCAGAGAAAGACTGAACAGCAAGAAAGGTTCAGGAAGCAGCAGATACCAAAACAGACTGTTTGGGAGAGACTGGCACTCTCAAAGAAGGAGCAGGCTGCTGCTATGGCTCTGAGAGACGAAGAGAAACGTCTCAGCGATGAGGCTCTGAGTCTGGCAGAATTCGAGAGGCGGCAGAGGGAAAAGGAGGAGAGGGCTGCCGAACTTCGCTCCATTTCTGCCTACAACCAGAATATGGTGTTGGAGCAAAGGCAGAGGAAAGCTGCAGAGCACGAGAGAAGTGTCCGTGAGCTTCAGGCTACCATGGAAGCTGAGAGATTATCTTTGGAAGGCGAACGACTGAAGGCTCGGAAGGCCAGAGATGCTCGAAGGAACGTGGATAGCTTCAATGCCTCCATGGCAGCTGAAAAGCGTGCTTACCGTGAGCGGGTGAAAAGGGAAGAATGTGATGCTGCGGCAAGGCTTCGAGAGCAGACTGCTGCCAGGGACAGACAAGTCCAGCAGTTTGCTCAGCATGAAATCCATAAGGCTTCAGAGAAGCTAAGGATGCAAGGCCTGGCGCTGCAGCCCACTCCCCCCCCTCGTACCATCTCTAGAGCAGCTAAACGCATCTTAGATGCACAGGAAGCATGGTTTGCAGAGCCCATGTTCCAGCCACTGCCCAGATATGAGATGACCCATGAAGGGCCATCATATACCACCATCCTGCCCATCTATTAAGTCCAGCAGAGGCCAGACTTGTTTGCATCATGGTGTTGCGGTTTTCTCCGGGTGATCCGGTTTCTCCATCATAGATGGTCATGTCATACCATGACATTTGACTTATCGGTGAAAAAAATACCCTAAATCAATCAAATCTAAATCAAATTTCCATTTTTCCACAACAGGAAAATGAACAATGCCCATCAAAAACCCTAATGGTAGTCTAGTGGTTAGGATTCGGCGTTCACACCGCCGCGACCCGGGTTCGATTCCCGGCCAGGGTACCCCTCGGGCAGTCTGTTTGGAAATTTCCACAAATAACAAAATTAAAATTAAACCTTTTCCTAAATGATGCAGTGATGAGTAGCATAACTGTTAACAGTAATAAAACTCAGGGCAGAGTGGGAGTCCTCTCCGGCTCTGTGGTCTTGTTGAAAAAAACAAAAAACACCAAACACACAAAAAAAATCGTTCAAAAAGAAACACAAAAAGGCAAAAACAACAATTATTTATTTATTTTTTTTAATCCAATAATAAAAATAACCTGAGATGGTCAGAGTACATCAGAGTGGGATCTCTCTTTCCCTCTCCAGCTCTGTGGTCTTCTTTAGAAAAAATAAAAGAAATGAAATATTAAAAACAAACAAAAAACAAGCAAACAAAAAAATCCAATAAATAATAACCTGAGACTTACTGAGGCTCCCATTAGCTCTCCTCTGGAGCTCTGGGGCCAGTAGCGCTAGTGGCCCTGGAGCTCATCCTTTTGACAGTGGTAAAAATACACAACGATCATTTCTCAATTTCTTGATTGACTGGAATGATTTCAGCTGATTATCAACTATTGAACCAATGACTTTAGCAAGCCAGGATAGTTTAAAAATTGGCTGATAGTTGTCAAGATCTTTGTTCATTCACCGCCCTTATGCTGTGTGACTTACATGCGCAAATTTCAAGACCTGAGAAATAATCCAGTAGAAATGTAGAGATTAAATTCATACGTAATTTGTTCAGCAATGAATGGGCACAGAGCTTTATAAAATAAGAGTCTAGTTTATCTCCCTCACTTGTTTTCCTCTCATGAATACCATGCTCTGCCTGACATACGTGCAAACACACACACACACACACACAAAGTATTGTCCACAACTTTGAGATATTGTCTTATTCTTGGAAAAATGCAATATCAGGCTTGAGCGACATGAGACAGGTAGTCCATCAAAGTGATCATCAAGCATCATGTCAAACATGATTATTCTCTGATTATTCAGAATATAAAACTAAACCATACGCGGAAATCACAGGGGGGACAGGGGGTCCAGACACCCCAATTCTGGAAAATCGTAGAATTGTCACCCCCCAGTATTCATATCGTTGTAAACTTA